>HG738138.1:4507376-5135010 GCA_000499405.2 Onchocerca volvulus
TACTCGGTATTGTCGAGATCTGATATTAGACTTCTTCCATCATAAAGATATAATTCTCCAGTCGTGACTAAAAAATTCGTTGTCGATTGACATCGAATTCCGAGCCATCCATAAGAGTATTGTATTTCATTGTTGGTTGTCCATTTGTTGGGAGAAATTTGTTTCAACATACTTCCGTTGTGCTTTTTCTGATCGTCCAAGGTCTTACAGAAATGGGAAGATATTGCAGAAGTAATTGTTTTATCAGAAATTACGGATAACGACAACCTGAGAAAAGCTTTCGTGCATACCGTTCGGGTAATGTTGTTGCATCGTATTGCAGGTATTCGCACATGGGTTCGCGTATAAACGGCAACTGTAGTCGATGTGAAATTTTGTTCTGGGATTACTTCACAATTCCATTTTTCAGGAATATTGAATGAGACACCAGATATTCATTTTCAATCTTTCATTGTTCTTGCGTTGACTGTTAGTATGGATATCATCGCGAATAAGAACAAGTTTTTCAGGATAGGCTTACCTGGTGTTGCTTCTGGTACGCGATTTCTTGTGGCACTTCTGGTTCGTCGCGCAATAGGTTCTTCTTGTTTGCTTTTGTTCATTGGTTTTTCGAACACTGGTGATTGGCTTCTTGAGTTGGAAACATCATCAACTTCTAAAGGACACAAAGAGTTTATTGGTCTAACTAGAAATCTTCCATGTGGCATTTCTATGATGGCGTTTCTAACTTCCCCATCTGTTCCTTTCTTTATTTCCTTGATCCTAGCTAATTTCCACATTCCACGAGGAATATCTGGTTCATTAACTAGCACTATTTCCTTCTCACGTGGTATTCTGGTTTCTACATTTCTGGGGGATATGTGTTGTCTTTGAGTTCTTTCTCGAAGACTAGTTAAATATTCATTTTTCCAGGTTTCCCAGAATATATCCAAGACTTTGAGGGTATTTAACCAATGTCTAATAAGTTTCTCCTTGTTATTTAGTCTATGAGGAATAAATTCCTCTTGGTCATCATCATTGATGAGTGGTGTTACTAAAGAGGCATTAGGTGTGATAAAATCGATTGGCCGTATAATTACGTAATCGTCAAAATTTACGTAAGTTAGTGGTCGAGTATTGAGTATGCCCTCTATTTCCGTTATTAAAGTTATTAATTCTCTTTCCCACAATAGTCTCCTACCGATGGCTCTTCTCATAGCTCTTTTAGTTAATCCAATGATTCTCTCATAAACTCCTCCACTCCAAGGAGCTCTTGGAACTATATTTTCCCAGACCATTCCTTTTTTCGCAAAGAAATTCGTTAACTTGATATCCTGTTCCTTCATAGTTTTGAAAACTAACTGAAATTGACTTGCGTTGTCACTTAAGACTGATTCAGGACAACCTCGTCGGGCAATGAATCTCCTAAAGATGTGCAAAAAGCATTCAGCGGATAAGTTTTCTGCTATTTCCAAATGCACCGCTCTGGTTGTGAAACACGTGAATAGAGCTACCCACCTTTTCGTTAACCCACTATCAATTTTAACCGAGAGAGGACCCATGTAGTCTAGACCTACATGTGCAAAGGTTCTTGATCGAATGACTCGATTTTCTGGGAGATTGGGCATGTCAGGAAGTTTGAACGGTTTGGTAGTCCACCGTTTGCAAGCCCTACACTTATTTAGGACTCGTTTAACTTCACTTCTGCCTTTAGGTATCCAGAATCTACGTCGCATTTCTGCAAGTGTATGGGCAATTCCAGCATGGAATAAGTCTTCGTGATACTGTTGTATGAGAAGCTCAGTTACTGGATTGTGTCTTGGAAGATAAATGGGGTGTTTACTGCCTTCTTCTAATTCTGAGTTCTCCAAACGACTTAGAGATCTCCACAAACTTTGATCATCGCGATATAAATTCCATTTTTTCCTTTCTTCTTCGGTGATACCTTCGGCTTGTGCTTGTTTGATTAATATTAATTCTGCCAGGTTATAATCTTCGCTTGTGAATCTTTCTTTTTCAGTTGATAATGGTTCTAACCATTTGAATTTTCCTTTTGACGTTATTTTGATGAACTTGAGAATTCGTACAGTGGTTCGTAACAATTTTAGTCATTTGCTGAAACAACTCCCATTTATGAGTTTAAAATTCGCATTGATGTGAGTTGTAATTTTTGCAATGGTCTTTTCTTCTGGTTCTTCGATCTCTTCTTTAAAATTGAATTCCCATGTGGCCAACTGGATTCGTTTTCTCTTAGCTATGAAAGTTCATACCACCATAGTTCATACTTCCTAATTTTCGCGGAGATATTCTTTTTGTTGCAATATTCGCGGAATTATGTTCGCTTGGAATGTATCGGAACAGAAATTTTGCTTTCCATATTTCCTCGACACGGTTTCATAAGAATCGCGGTAGGATCTGGAGTGGTTTTGAATCCAGTGAATGGCATGTTTGGAATAAGGACCATAAGGTTACCGCCGTCTTTTCCAATCCCAATTACTTGATTACGAAACGTGCTGCTTGCATCCCGATGAGTATCGCTAATAACTCTAGTACAGGTATGATCATTCCTTTAATTGGTGTGATCCGTGATTTAGCAAAGACTAAGAGTGTTTCTATTCCTTGACTTCCTTGACTTCGGAGATACACTGCCGCAGAATATGCCACACTGGATGCGTCTGTGATGACATGGACTTGAATTTGACTTGAATAGTCGGTTACGAATCGCGGAAGCTCCTTTATATTTGTTGGCCAGTCAGATATGAGAGAATTCCATATCTCAGTATCTTCGCTGCTTATTAGTTGATCCCAGGCATAATTCTTTTTCCACAGATTTTGCAGGAACAATTTAACCCGAATCATCACTGGGACGAGGAATCCCAAGGGATCATATTGTGAAGCGACAAACTGTAAGACTGCTCTTTTAGTTAGTTCCTTTCCAGTCCATGGTTTTGCTGCTAACTGAATAGTGTCCTTAACATGATCCCAATTAATGCCAAGGATTTTCTTTACTTCCATATTCGCCCTATCTTGTTCGGCAATTTTGGTGTTGAAATTTTTGTCATTTGACAGGAATTCTCGAATATTCATTGCTGCATCACCAAAAATGGATTTTGTTTCTTCATATTTCCATAAGGCTTCTTCTGTATCCATTGCTGATAATATAATGTTGTCCACATAGAGATTTTTCCGAATTTCTAGTGCAAGTTTGGTTCCAATGATTTCGAGGTGATGATTGAGCGTCGCTGATAGTAAAAAGGGCGATGAGATTACTCCAAAAGGAACTCTTTTGAAACGATATCGTTTCAGATTTTCTTCGGTAACTGCACTATGAATATCTTTTAACCAGAGAAACCTGGTACAGTTCCTATCCGATGGATGGAGTTCCAGTTGTAAGAACGCCTTTTCAACATCAGCAATAATTACATTCTTCATCATTCGGAAGCGTAATAATATTCCTACCAAATCTGGAAGCATGATAGGTCCACGATAGAGAACTTCATTCAAACTTCGTGTACCTTTAAGGTGAGCGGATGCATCATGGACGATTCTGAGTTTTGTTATAGGTTTGTGTGGAGCTATAACTTCGTGGTGAGGCAAATAGTGAATCATACCTGCTTGGTCCATGTCCGGGTGTACTTCCTCTATTATTCCTGAATGTAATTGATCCTGGATAGTTTTATTGTATTGGTGTAGCAATCGTTCGTCCGCCTGCAGTCGTTTGATTAGTGTTTTTAGTCGACCAAAGCATAAGCCAAAGTTGCTTCCCAACTTGATTTTTGCTTCTTTCCATGGCCAACAGACTTGGTATCTTCCATTTTGTTTAGAGATGTTTTCTTTTGTTCCAAAGCCTTTTCATGGTCTATGGCGTTAGGTTGCTCTTGAATACCTATGAATTCCAATTTCCAGAATTAGTCGATGTCCGGACCAGTGACATTGGCGACACATATTGGTTCGGTTTTGTCTGAATCAGGAACTGGGATCCCAGTTATATCTCCACTTCCTGATAATATAGGTGCAAGCTTGGTTTGGAGTAAGGAAAATCCGGATTTTAAATTTTGTGCTTTTCCTATTTCGATGAATTTGAAGAAATGGTCATTCCCGATGAGTATTTCCGGTTGCTTCCAAAAACTTTTCGGGCCATCTAGTTGGTCCTGATCAGTTATGGAGGCTAGATCATGATCATTTAGGTTGACGACTTGTAACTTGTTGGTCAAATAGTCATTGACCTCAAACCTGATAACTTCTCTTTCTCCTATTTTTGCAGCAATTTCTACTCTGGTTGTGAGATACGGCTTTGGTAATTTATTGCCGAATGAAGCAATTCGTATCTCATTTTCATATCCTTTAAGATTAAATCGATTTGCGAGACTTTTGGATACAAAAGATAATTGAGAGCCACAGACAAATAATTCTAGGACTTTTTCTTGAATTTCCGGCGTTTTTGGATTATTCACTGTGATTTCTTTGCACAGGAGTAGAATTTCCTTAGCTCCTTGATTCGACTTTCGTGTCATTGAATTGATCGAAGTTGGCGAATTTGACTTTTGATTATTTATTCTGGCATCTTGTACGTCATATTTGGTATGACATAATGCACTATTATGAGGACCTTTGCAATAAAAACATTTTCGTTGATTTTGTTGCAATCCTTTGTCTCATGCCCTTTGTAAAGACAATTAACGCATGCTTTGTTTACTCCCAAACTTTCCAATCCTTGTTTGAGGTTGGGATACTCTTGGCAATCGGTATCCCAATGTTTTTTGATGCAAAAGATGCAGAGTCTCCTTGGTTTGTAAACTGCAACTTTTTTTGAATCGTTACCCTCTTTTTGATTTTTTGTACTAGGCTGCTTGAATGCGACCAGGGCAGATGTTTCTCCTCTAGTGTTGTATGGAAACTTGTGAGGCTTACCCTCATCTGAATATTTTGTTTTCCCACTACTAGAGAGTTGATTTCTAGCGACTTCTTGGCTTCTTTCGACCAATTTCCCCAGGAATGATCGGAGTTTCGCAACCGACCATACCTGCTGTTCCTCCTTTTGTTGGTATACTTTATCCATGATCCAATTCGGCAGTCTCGTCTCAATGATGTTTTCAATGCTAGAATGTTCTAAGTTTTCACCAAGGGCTTCCAGCTGTCTAAGTACCCTTTCTATGGTTTCAATCGTGGTCTTCCAATCTTTTTCATTCCTTTTGATGGACTCCAGTTCCTTGTAGAGGGATTTCTTGATGGTAGACGACTTTCCGTATTTATTGATCAGAATATCTCTTATGACTTCATAATTTTCGGGAGCGATGTCAAAGCCTCTCACAGCTAGCAAAGCTTCCCCTCGAAGGCAAGAAAGTAAGTAATTTAACTTTTGAATAACTGGAATCGGATGCGTGTGAACTGCAGCCTCGAAGCCACTCCAAAATTGTCTCCATAATCTCGGATCACCACTGAATGTTGGCAATGGTAGTTGAGGTAGGTTTACGGTTTGTGGCACTGTTTGCGATGTTTGGTGTGGATCTGGTAATTTTATTTGGGCTCTACCTAATTCTTGAATTATTGCCTCCACATCATCTTGATGTAATCACAAGAACCACAACCGTTTCTTTACCACTATTTAATAAGGTTAAAATACCTTTCTCTTCGATGACCATTGCATATTTTTCTTCCTCTTCTTTTTTCTTCAGCGATGTTGAAACTTTCTGAATGAATTCCAGCCATTTTTCATTGTTCGATTCAATTACGCCAATGTATAGCTCGAGAAGTTTGATTTTCTGGTTGATGACTCTTCTTCTCGCCTCGCATTGTTTGAAGAGTTCATTATTTGGTAACTGTTCGTCGAGAGGCGATAAGTCCAATCCTTTGACTTCCTCGATCAGTTGTGCCAGTTTCTGCTTAGCCGGTTCTATGTTGACAATTATGCTGTCCGACATGTCCTCGGTTTGTGGCACCAAAAAATGTAGTGAAAATTGCTTTTGTAACGCGAACCAATCTCAAACTTGGGTAATTAAACCTTTATTATAAGAAAAACTTGATAATACGAAACACGAATTCTTACAAACATTACATATAAAATATAGCACGACTAATGGTAATAAATATAAAACGGGATAAAAATCGGGATAGATGTGTGTTGAAAGCGAAAATGAATAAGGAAAGGGTTGTAAGCTTATATATATGGGCTTTGTTAGCACAATGCATCTGGGCTTTTGTTAGCAAGATGCCGCTAGCCCTTTGTTAGCAGGATGCCGCTAACCCTTTGTGAACAAGATGGCGCCAACAGTTTGTTAGCAAGATGTCGCTAACCCTTTGTTAGCAAGATGGCGCCAACAGTTTGTTAGCAAGATGTCGCTAACCCTTTGTTAGCAAGATGGCGCCAACACTTTGTTAGTTAGATGTCGAAAGGTTTATATCTTCTGTAAATTAAGTTACAAAATTAAAAAAAATGTTTAATCTGGAGAAATGTTACTACTTGTTTGAATTTAAGAAAGATTTCAAATTTTGATCTTCAGTTGTTCTGATATAGTCATTGAAATGATTAAATGATATTTATGATTGGAATCTTGGGATTCCTCCGAAAGTGATTAGCAATAGGTCACTGTCATATCTTCCTAGTTCAATTATTTTTAAAGGATTATATTCTATAATTTTTCATATCTTGATTATCCCAAAGCTTCCCATTTTGTAAATATAATTAGCATAAAAAAAAAAGCAAAGGAAATTAACATTTACTTATCAGCTACATTAATTATTATTTTGCGAATAATCAATAAAATTTTTTTCTTTCCCACATAACGAAATGATCGTAATGGCATAGCAGCAGCAAACAAAATGAATGGTACAATCTATTGGACTAACTTCATTCGGTTTTTTTTTTTTTTCTTATTTAATCTGTTGGACCAACTTTTTGTTCTTAGAAATACTTTTTGAAAGAAAACATCAGAAAATTTGCAGTACTAAGCTTGCAAGCTATTTATTTATTTATTTAGATTCTATAATGTTATGTATTTGAAAGGTTTTGTATGAGTGGGCAGAATTGCTACGGTAACTGATGATCTGATGCTTAATTGGATTCGATCTTATAACATTCAATTTATATATAAATTTACATTACAAAGTTTATGAAGATAACAAAACTCAAGAGGATTAATTTAAACTTGAAAACAAAATGAAAGAAGAGACCAGAATTTAATGAAGGAAAGATAAACATGGGAACAATAAAGTGTTCTTAGAATGGCATAGAGAAAGATCTTGAAAAAATTTACCAAGAAATCCGAAATAAATACAGAAATTCTGTGGGAATTTACATAAGTATTCACTCCCATCTTTTCATACGTGGCGAAAACTCGTATCCACACAATTTCGTACAATGATTATCAAAGAAAAAACTAGTATTTACGTATCTTCACCTATTCAATTGGTATATCACTTCACGCAAAGAAAAAAAAAAAAAGAAAAAAAGAAAAGAGAAAAAGAAATAAAATCAAATACTAAAAAATTCAAGGTATTCACAGAATACAGAATACTTATTTTCTCCGCTCATTTTTGGATATTAAGAAATACTTTGTGTCATTGAAAATACATTGCAGACATTTAGCATAAAATCTTGCTTTCGAAAATCGAAAACAAATGACGGAAAAAAGTTTTAAAATCGTTACATTGTGATGACTACGAACGGATTTGAACATTAACATAATGAGACATTTGATTAATTTGGATGAAAGCTCTTTTTTATTAAAATGTAATTTTTATCGATGCTTGTACCTTCAAAATATTTACAAGGCGATTTACAAAATTTTCAAGGACAAGACATCCAATATCTGGTATAGAGAAAGAGTATTTCAAGAAATTCAACGATAAAGTGTTGAATTTCAAAATAATGAATTCTGGTGTCAGACGATTAAACGATATCCATACTTGATCACAATTTGATTGGTTACTGCAGGAGAGACTAAAATTTGTTGCATGACTTTGCGCATCTAATACTTTGATCATTGTTACCACCATCATCGTTATCATATCCAATGCAACAGTTTTCCAGGTAATTTGCTGTAAAAAATGAGATGGAAGCATTTGAAATATTTCAATTCATTTGAAGCTTATCACTTTTTAATTTTGTTAAATGTACAGGAATGTCAGGAGGAAGAATTCATAACTGATTCTCTTGAGTGCGATAATCTAGTTTTCTCCGAAGTACAGTCTTTCATAACATCATGGACATTATTGGTTAATTTTTGTTTGTATTCTCCATGATATTATAAAAGACTGTACTTTGAAGAAAAATGGATTATCGCACTGAACAGAATCACTTGTGAATTTTTCCTCCTAATATTCCTATATATTTGACGGAATTAAAAAGTGATAAGTTTCAAACGCGCATTTTTTTCAGCATGGAAAACTTGGAAAACTGTTGCACTGAATATGATAACAATGGTGATGACAGTGAGTCAAAGCATTAGATGAACAAAGCCATGCAACAAGTGATAACCCCGCCTACAGTAACCAAACAAATTGTAATCAGTCAGATTGTAAGTCAATGGTTATCGTCTGTTCAAAAAAGCACGGTAAACATGTTTGCCTCCACCAAAGTGATAAACGTGTTTCCCGCCAAAATGGTAATTATGTTTATCACCAAAAAGGCAAACATGTATTAAACATGTTCCACCAACACGGGATAAATATGTCTCCCACCGAAACGATAGACATATTTACCGCCAAAGACTCCGAATCAATAGAGGAACAAAGTGAAGTCGACCAATTATGAGGCGGCAAATTGGAGATCAGGAAAGAAGGACTTTCGGAAGGATATATTAGGATCGGATTTTGGAGAAGATTTATGACTGGCTAAAAATTTCCTTGTTACAACTTCTCCAGACACGACAGTTTCTACAACAATCAATCGACGATTTCTACACCAATCTACATACCAACAATCTTTTGTACTCTCAGCAAAGGAAGAATAACCCTGTGATCAGTTACTGTGGATATACTTCAACCAATGTACTATCCAGAACGAAGAATTCTTCCACCTAACAAATAAACTCTTTCTTATCAACGATTCGTTTGTGCCACAAAAACCAATTTTCTCAACAGCAAGGCAAAAAACGATACTGATAGAATCCGGAGTTGCTGGCATCTTATTTCTCTTCTTTTAAATCTACTATTAAAAAATGAAAACTTAATAATCTACACTGAAAAGACAATTTATCAACTGATTGGGAAAATTCTAATAATATGTGAAAAACTTTGAAGCAGAGGTCAACTTACTAGACATGAAATTGATGGACTTGACTCTGAACCATTCAATTAACAATGAGTGATAGCACCAATTATTGGGGAAGTTGGATTTTGTGGCACAAACGAATCTTTGATGAGAAAGGGTTTTTATTGTTAGATGGAAGAGTGCTTCTTCATACATAAAACAAACAATTGTTAAAGAATATCCAAAATAATTGATCACAGGATTATTCCTCGTATGCTGACAATAGAGAAGATTGTCGTCCTAAACTGTTGATTGTTTTAGAACCGCCGCCGTAGAAACCGTCGATTGATTGTTGTAGATCTGATGTGTTCTGGAGAACTTGCAGCCAAGAATGAATCTTCTCCAAATCCAGTTCTTATGCATCCTTCCGAAACTCCTCCTTCTATATATACTTCCGAAATTTCTTTTGATCTCTAGTTGGTGCTGCATGATTGGTCGACTTCGACTTGCTTCTCTGTTGATCGGAACATTTGGCGGTAAATATACCGATCATTTCGGCGCAAACATATTTATCCTTTGTTAGGGAAACAGTGTTCAATACATATTTAATACATGTTTCCAGTTTTGGTGGTAAACATAATTACCATTTTGGCGGTAAACATGTTTGTCCATTTGTTTACGGTTCTGGAGGTAAACATGTTTATCACGCTTTTTGAACTCTATTACTCCTTCGTTATTATAATTTTCGGACTTTTCCGAACCAATGATGATCATGCACTATTAAACAATCAAATATCAACCGCCATTTTCTATATTCCGGAATATTCTTTCTAACGATATTTATAGAGCAAAATCTGGTAGATAATGACTTGATTTTACTGCATTGTGGATCACAAAAGAAGTAACTTGATAGATATCAGCTTACTCAGGTAACAAAAATTTGTCAGTTTAGTACAGCAAAGTGTATACATCTAATACCATCTAAAACGCTTTCATACGCAATCAGTTACATCACTATTTCTCGCTAATCTCGAATTAAACTACTTACTTTCTTCTTGCTTCATAATTCACTGTATTGAATTTTATCTCATTTTATTCTTAGTTGAATCCATCATTGTTATCCTGCAAATGTTGCAATTTTTTGTTCTGATGGTTCAGTGCGATATCAAGGCTGTGATGCGCATATATGTGCACGACAAATACTTTATTCGAATATTGCAATTTGTCCGATTAATATCAATGTTGAATGTTAGATTATTACTTTCTTTATGCGAAAAAGATCTGTTTCACAATTAAGTCTTCGATTACAACAGATATATTATACTGCGTGAGCAATATAGTCTCTGAGCTAAATTGCCTCTGAGTATCAACACTGATAAGCGTTTCTTTTAAAAACAAAGTAGTGAATTTGCAAATCATGGAGAAACAGTGCCCAATGAAGAATTGAAGAAGGAAATACTTTAATAACGCTCCGCTAGAAAAGTAGCAGTGTGCTGATGAACGACAGATCAATTAGCTCTGTTATTGAAGAAAAGCAAAACAATAGATGTACATGTGAAGTAAATGTGCTGTACAGATATGTGAAATTTAGGTGCTAACAATTCATGTGAAGAAAAATGAAGATGTCGCACTGAGTCAGCATAATGAAAACTATTAAATTTGAACCGATTACTTTACTTAAGGTCAATGTCTGAGGATTTCCTACCTGCGTTATGAATTGTAATTAAAGTTTTGATCATACCGCATGTCTAAATTGTACAAACGCAATCTAATCGGTATATGAGGAAGAAAAATGAAGTATGGGGATGTAGCATAGTTTCCTTTGCTATTATATACATCAAAGAGTATTGAGTTTTTTTTTATACCCATAGTGAAGAAAAGGAGGAATTCAACAACAATCCATAATTAAAATGAGGATTCTGTACAAACCAATCAATCTAGAAGATCTTCCAAACATTATTAAAATATTAATTATAACTAATATTTAAATTTTGGCAATACAACTCTGCTCCATTGCTTTCCAAATATTTAGGGCTTTTTTAGCATTTCCAGATTGAATTGGTGAAATTTCTAAATCACGACGATATCTCCATGTCACTTGGTCCTCTTTTTCCTTATTCACTCGTGTTTCTAGCTGCAATTTAAGCCAACCAAAACTGAAGTTCTCCTGGTTCTTCAAGCTGGCTATCTACAATGGTATTTAATTTGTGGCATTGCATTAAAAAATAACAATAAAACAAACTGATGTATCCTCATTACTAAGATAAATAAGCATTTTTTTTTTTCAGAATAAAGACACGAAATTGAGTGTACATACTGTAGTCAAAATGACTGATTATTCAAATTATGTATCTAACACCATTCAAACAATATGTATTTCAGAAATTCAAAAAATAACGAAAATCTTGTTTAAATCATTAAAACAGCAGAGAGAAACGAACCGAAATGCTACGATGAGATTGATCCCTTTGGTAGTTAAATAGGACTTGATCATCGACAGCTTTTCGGTCTCTATGTAGCTTTGGATTCGATCTCATTTTTTCTTTACTATCAGCTAAATTGATTTCTGATCTCCTTCTTACCAATACATTTTTCGAACAACTACTTTTTCGAGAAACTTTCCGTTCCACTGCATTGTGCGTTGGAATTCTAGAGCTGGGGAAAACCTCTATTGAATCTTGGACACTTATTACGGTATTCTGGATCGAGTGCAATGCTCCATTTACCGAATTCGGCAATTTATTTTGCATTGAAGTTACAGTTTCTCCGTTCTTGAGATTAAAATTGATATTTTCTATTTCTGATTCGTGTTTATTTTGTAGTTTTTTCACTTTGGTTTCTCCGATACCTTTTTTCCGTCCTGAAATTCCTGTAGCTTTAGGAGATTTTTTGGAAGTGATGCATTTTAATATTTCGTCAGTATGATCCTTCCCAGTATGCTTGCTCATAGTGGTTAAATCAGCTGATCGCGGCTGTAAAAGTGAGATCGATTTTTGTATTTCGCTTTTATTCTCTTGGATTGATTTCATCTGCTTTGATTTGTGAGAGAAATGAGAGCTGCCAAGTGTTGCAACCAATTCCGTTGAAGTTGTATCTTTCTTTAGTTTTTCCGCGTCTTCTTTAACTTTTTTTTTACTTGAAAAATCTTGACGTTCAATCAGCTTTTCAGAATTCTTCGGCAAAACCAATTTTCGTGCAGCATCCTCAATTTCAGGATTCCTGTCAATACTCTCAACTTTATTTTTCCTTCGCTTAGGCACTTTTCGATTGTCTGCATTTCCCAGAACTTCTTTTTTTGCAGTACACCTTTCTTCTGAAAGGCGTGGCTCTGAAGATAAAGCTCTCTTTTCATTCACAGTTTCAATTTGTTTGTTTTGATTGCTTTCTGTAAATTTGGGCAATTTCAGTCTGGTGCTCAGTGAATTCAATGGTAAATCATTTTGTGATTCGTTCAGCTTTACCCAACTTTTTGTTTTTCTACTTTTTATAATACTAGAATCATTCTGAGTCACCGTCTCCCGCTGCGATGCCAAAAAAGGCTGAATTTGCAGTGCCTCAACCGAAATAATATTTTTCGCTGGCTTTTCAATTCCTCCCACCAATTTCTGATTTTTCGTAAATTCCGTTACATCTTTCTGCAGCATCTTAGTTTCATTTCGCACATTGTTAATTTTCGCCATCGTTTTAGTATCAGTACTCCGATCTTCTATTTCTTGGTCAATTATTTTGATGTCGCTTTCTTTCTTAGCATTTAATGCCGGAATCATTTCCATTTTTCTTTCTTTAAAGCTTTTTCCTTTCATCCCCGCCTTATCTTGTTTGGCATTACTTGCTGTTTGACCCAGGAAGTCTTTACTGCCTTCTTGCCTCGCAGCTACAATATCCTGTGCATCAACTTGCTTTCGATCTACAGAACCACGTCGATGAAGTTCAATTAAATTTTTCACCCGTTCCTTCTCTTCTTCTGGTGCTCGATAAAGCTTTACACAGTTGCCATCATTTTCATTAGTCGGTATTAATGACGACTTCTTAGATGAAGATTTTTCCACGTCTCGAAACGTCCTTACTGGACGAGAAGGTCGACGCTCGAAACGCTTTCTCTCCTGTTCAGCTTTTTCAGTAAACATTGACAAAATAGCAGCTACAGAACTGCCTTTCTTATTGATTTCACTACGCTTGCTTACTGAACTGCTATGATTCGCAGATTCTTGCGCTGTTCGACTATCAGAAGATGAAATGCGACATTTTTTTGGTCTTCCTTCTGTTTCTGCCCCATTCTTACTTGTCTGAGCCGATTCGGAAATCAGAGAACGTAGGTGAGCATTTTCTGCAGCATGTACAGGTTTTGAAAATTCTGTGAAAGAAACAGCAGGCTTTGTTGTTTCCAGTGAGATGCATACTTCACATGTTACTGGAACAAATTCCTTCGAATTTATTTCGCTGCATTCAGAAACTGTTTCAACGGGCTTTTTCATTTGCCCTGCTAATCCGTCGGATGCAATTTTTAGGTTCTTGGAAAGCTTTTCTGGCTTGCAAGATATTTCGTCTGATTTCTCATTATTTCTCTCTTTGTGTTTCTTTGCTCCCTTTTTCGTTCTTTCCTCACCACTTGGCTTCAATTTCTTCTTTCCCTCATCAACTACGCTTTGTTTTGGTTTTTTCTTCGGAATCTCGCTGCTTAACTTATTTTCCTGTAAATAATCTTTTCTTTGATCATTTGCTAAGGAACTGTTTCGAAATGTATTTTTATGAAGAAATGAAAGGTTTACCTCTTGATGCTTTATTGCAGTTATTGACTCCACTTTAGAAGTGTCAAAAACTTCTCTCGCTGCAGCAGAAATATCAGCCAGCATTTTTCTCGTTTTCTCAGCATCCAGTGCCCGATCCTCTGTTACAGAAACACTGGCTTCTGATTCCGAACAGCTTTCCATAATCTTCCCTATTGAGACAGGAAGATTGTCATATAATTCTGCGACAGCAGCAGGAGAAACTGTCCGTCTTCCGAAATTCATCAATGTTTGTCGTTTGAATCGAATCAAAAAAAGCAGCGCCCATGTTGCTTTCTGAAAACATTACAGCAGCAACAAATGGACTAATTGGAAATTTTGTGAGGATTGTCATAATCAGTTATCTTTTATTCAAATTCCACTGTATAAAGTACTGATGAACGGCCAAAAAAAAAAAAAAAAAAAAATAAAAGAAAAAGGAATATCTGCTTGTAATTTGTCTATTATTGAACAAAATGAAACTGCAAAATAAAATATATATTTCTTGAAGCTAAAGATGTAGATGCTTGATAGGAAATCTAAAGGAAGAATGATTATACGTTCAATTCAAATAGTTTCTAGGATACCGGAAAGTTGACGGATACGATTTCCTTCCTCATGATAACAAAATTTTATCTTGGGTGAGAATGCAATGTTTCCAAATGACTGTTCCTTCATTATTATCTCTTAATATCAAATTTCTGCATAGTTCAGTAACAAATATCCCATATCAATCCTTTTTCGAGCAATAAAACATCAAGCGAAAATAATAGTTGCTTACCCTAAAACGTTTATTTCGGAGATATGACTTCAATCCCTCTTTCGATAGCGGAGTACCACTGTTCGGTTGATTTAATATCAGATCATTTGCCACTTTTGCTCGGTTATCAACGACCCATGGATGATTTAAGCAATCCTCCGGAAGCATCCTTTGCCTGTTGTTATACTTGAATATAAATAAACAACACTATAGATATTCTTCAAAGTAGAATTTAACAATGTTCCTAACTCCAAAAAAAGGCGAATAAACCAAAGCAAACTTCTGGTCCATTATAAGAAGTTTGGATATGAAGTCCTTGGCAGCATCAGAAATGCTTTCGAATGCTTCATCGTCGAACTCCCATTCTCCTTTTTCAACAGCTACATAAGTATCACCTAGCGTTTCACCCAAAAATGGTGAGATGCCTGATAACCTACAATACTTTTATTTGATATCAGTTAAGAAAACTAAATTCTAAATCTCTTGGATGCGAAAAATATAAAATGCTCTGATGTTGCATTACTCAATAAAAATGGAAAAAAGTATAATCATGAAAATTTCAGCACTCCAACTCATATGTCAAAAATATTTCAGTCTAACAGAATATAAGTGATGACGCCAATACTCCACATATCGGTATAGAAATCGATAGGTTCAAATTTGATCACTTCCGGAGCGACGAATTCCGGAGTGCCGGCCATAAATAATAAATTCGATGAACCGTCATAAAACTGTGCAAGTCCGAAGTCAATCAATTTTATACGATTACCCGTTTGTGAAACACACATGATATTTTCCGGCTACAATTATTATTTATGCTAACAAGTATGAGATATCAAGTATTTAACAAGTACAGTAAATATAAATATTCTTTATTTGTAGTATTTATCATGACCGATAACTAAATCTGAATATGGAATTTGCATCATACGGAATGTCACAGTAATGTCAAGTCCAATATGCTACAGACTTTTAATGATACATTTGTTTTAAGATGTTAGATCTTTTGCTGAATGCTGTAGAATAAGTTAATTCTTTACTTAATCCTTGTAATTTTTTTAAATGGATACAAAAATAAATATATATACAAAAGTATTGCAAAGGTACTCTCTGTCAGGAAAAAGAAAATAGTGCAATTTTACACATTCGATAGAGGACATAACCATATAAAGTGGCTCGAATAGCTATGCACAAAATGTAAGGTGAAACCATTAGTTCCGCATAATATCACTTTTAATCAAATTGTAGTGGGCTTTTATCAATTAATAATATACAATTAACAGAAAGTAAAAAAAAAAACCAACCTTTAAATCGAGATGCACAATATTTTTGCTATGAACATAGCTAATTGCTTCACATATCTGACAAATAATCATTACAACGGCCAACTCTGTTAGAATATAATTCTCATCAACGACCCGATCAAATAGTTCACCACCATTTACTCTAAATCCAAATATCAAATTACTACAAATTATGAGAATGGAAAATGATGAGAACAGTAGCGAAAAGTTTACATTTCCATAATCAGTACAACATCGTTGTCTGGTGTCGCGAAAGCATCGTAGATCTGCGCTATTCTGGGATGTCTCAACTGCGTCATAATAGCTACCTAAATTATTTTATAAATCAATCGACAAGAAAAAATTTAGCACGTCTTTAAACTTAATTTACCACCGATCATCATTACACAAACCTCCCGTTCCACTTTGTCACGATCCACATCACGTTTTATTTTAATACGTTTCGCTGCGAGTTCAAGTCCTGTTGCTTTTTCACGACATCGATATACTTTCCCGAACTTTCCCCTGAAGAAACATTAATAAAATATGATGGATGCAATATTTGTGACATTTCATTCGATCAAAAAAATTTCAAGATACAAAGAACAGATACAAAAATGTCTTGATGCTTTGGTCTTCCAAGTTTTCCATGTATCCCAGCTTTTGCTCACGGTTGCACAATTTATTAGTTCAGCATTTCAATAACCTGCAATTCTAATGTCAAAATATATTGAAAAATATTAACTCTCCTAGTTCGTCTATGCAGTCGTAATATTTTGAAAACTTCGCATCGGCTCGTATTCGAACAACATCTTTAATTTCAAATGGAAGTCGTTCATCGTCCACTGCAACAACATGAATCAGTTTGATAGATTTCATAAAACTTTCATGCTTTCCTCCAGTTTTATAGTATAAGCTTCTATTTATGTCTCAAAGTTTGAAGTGGTTTGAGTTTGATACGAAGAATTATGTTCATAGTGCTACTTTTAGTTTTTCAAAAATAAAATAGTTAATATTTGAATAAAATGGATGATAAAGTCTTCTTCTAAACTAACCTCCTCGATAGTCTGATTCGTCAACCAGTATACGACCTTCATCATTATTAGTACCAGGTGGCAGCGCTGTGAAAATGACCATTGTTGTCAACTGCTTTTAAAAATGAATGTTTTATAAATTCAAAAATGCATGTTATGCAAAAATGTAGTCATTAAAAAGAAATAAAATGATAAATATATGGTTTAAAACCAATAGATTTAGCTTCAAGCAAGCTCATAATGTGCACGAAATTTTCTAGATATAACATGAAAATTAACTCACTGCTTGAAACTCGCGTGTTGCCACAAATAGTTTTGATGGTGATATTTTTCGAAATTCATAAATTGATGCATGAAATGTAAGAACGAGTTGCCGATGAGTAAAAAATTACTTAATGAAGCATATTTCACTCTTCTTATCAACACACTTCTGCATTCTTTTAACGCTGTCTTTTAAAAATATTTTGAATGAAACGTAATAAAAAAAAAAAAAAAAAAGAAAAAAAAAAAGAAAACCGCATATATTTAGTAATACAAATGCTGTTTCCGATCAGTTTCATGAAACTCTTCGCTCATTAGAAAAGTAGTTCGAACCATACTTCATACAACTTAGCATCTTTTTCATGAGCAACAGTCAAGCAAAAAGAATTAAAAAGTGACGCAACATTTTTCAGTGTAGAATAATGTTGGATAAATTGAACGCAAAGTGTGCAAAATTTTGGAAAATTATCGAATAGGAAAATAAAGTTGAAAAAAAGAAACAGAACGTATATTCATCATCGAATAATTATATGCTTATTTCAGGATAGTTCATACAAAAATCTTTAAATGACATTTGTTTTAGAAGCATAAATCGCACTAATTTTTCAGTAAAACAGTTTTAAGCTTTACTGAATACTTTGTTGCTTGAATTTGCAAGTAAAATTGAGGGAATGATGGAGTGACTCAATCATTGCTGTGCTATTTTAAACTGTTCATTTCACATTCATTTATATCATTCATTTTTAAATTTCAACAATATTTAAATTCGGGTGAAACAAAACATTCCATCACGGCGGTAATAATTTCAAAATAAATGCTACAAAATGTACAAAAACGATTTAATCTTCAAAAGGAGAGGCTTATCTTAAATTTCGTATGAAAAAAAAAAAAAAAAGATTTGCTATATCTTACAAATTATGCAAGAACTTGACGTAGATCAGGTAAATAGTAAGAATACGAGGCAGACATGTAGTAAGAATACACAATGAGAAAGATTTTGGATTATAAATGTCCATAAAGTTGATGATAATAATCGAGTTGATTCGACTACTTTTCACGAGATTAGCCTACCGAACATATGTGACAGAATAAATATGTAAGAAAATAATTGACAGTGACAGTCGAAATGTCAATAACAATCGCCAGATACTCAAAAATAAATTTGTTTTACCTCCTCTTCAGAGCTTTCGGCTTTTGAAAAAAATACTGCTTTTCTAATATTTGCTATTGTTTTTCGATATCAAATTTTACAACAATCCAAATTTTGAATGTTTCAGCATGATTTATAAAATCGTAGCATTTGCTTTGTTTTTGAGCTTAATTTTTGAATTATCTTTTCAATGTTTGAAATATCTTTCAACGCATTCATCATTTTTCAATAAATCTTAAATAAGAATAAGCGGCAAAGAAAATCGTGAAAGCGAAGAGGGAAAAAATATTTGTGTTTACATAAAAGCATTCGGAATAGTGGCACGCAATTTTACTGGTATTACCGAAGTAAAAATTAAATCAACCACCTTCCCCCTAATTTAAAACTGTTATCAATAGAAGGAAACGTCATAATAATTGAGAGAATATATTCTTTTGAGAGCTTACTATTGAAATGTTTGAGAAATATTTTCATAAAAGTGAAAAAATTGAAAATCTCTGTGATAAAAGGAAGCCAGATGTGGAAGTGTACCAAGCATGGCAAGAATACCATAACACATAGTATGTTGCAAATAACTTTTAGACTCAGATGGGATCAAGAAACAATCATGTCTTATCATCCTGAAGAAAAAAAGAGTGAATAAACTGACTAAGCAGTGTTTGCAACTGCAAAAGATACATTCGAATAATATAGGATGGAAGAGATTGAAATTCAGCAATATTAGCTTGATAGAGTGATTTCAATCAAATTAAAAGTTACGCTAATGTATCGGCTAAAGGACAAAATGTTGAGTGAATACAGGTAACACAGGTAATATAGGTAGTAAAGAAGATATGAAGCTGTGAATGTGAAAGACGGAGATCGCTCGTAAAGATTGAGGCTACATAAGTGAAAGATGAGCGGAAAGGAATGCTTACTCTCGATTAGAGTGTTGGAAAAATATGACGGGAATCGAAGTAACAAGTTGCGAGCAGTTGTGCGCCTGCTAACACTGCTACTCACATCTCCTGGAATTTGTCAGATAAAGTAACAACCACCTGTATCTATCCATCCATTCTGTCGTTATCCACAACACAAAACTGATCCTTGTGCTTTGCTTGCTAATCACTTAACTACTCTCTCATCTACTCATGCCACACCAACTTCCAACATTTAGCACTATTAAATTCCTTTTCTTGTTTACCAGCAAACAAGGTGTTCAAGATATCAAACACCCTGCCAATAATTTACTGACCCACGGATTGTTTAATCGAATTGATGAAATTAATTGAATGCTTTTTATCGCGTGCATTCACAATATGAAGAATATATCACCAATTATTTTTTAGCAAGTATTATAATTTTCAAAATTGCAAAAATGATCGCCGATTTGTTGTTTAGCAATAAATGATCGTTCAGGAATCAAGGACACAGCGTTTTCAATACCTGGCTTGAATTTTCAAAATTTGCTCTAAATTGTGAACTGAATGATATGTACTTGTCACCATCATTCAGTACAGCAGAATTAGAATTGGAAATCAAAATAAACACTTAGCATATAACGCTAATCAAAGATGATCATCAAGATCACCAATACTATATATCAGATGCCAAAAAGAACCCCTGAATTTTAGTAACATTCTCATTGGTCTATTTTTTGATCACAGAAGTGATATTAGTAGAAATTCGAGTTCCTTAATTTTTGTTGGGCTTATTATTGGACTATTCGGACGTAGAATAAATCAGTAATCACAGAATAGGCCAGTTTATTCTGTGACAATTATTTCGGCTTTTCAAAATTTGAATCTGTCCTTTTTTGTTGGATGCTTATCAGCTTTGTTTTTCAGATTGAGGTTCGTTTTATCCAGCCAGAAGAAAGATAAATAACCTCGAACCAAAATTTAATCTTCAGCAAGATATTCATAATTTTTTTGACGGCACCATCATGTTTCGAGTCAAAAAATAAACAGATCTATCCAAGATTCATATATTTGAAATTCCGACTTTTACGACTGGCTACTTTTAGTATCAATGTTTGCTCATTTCGGATTAGCAGTACTATAACATTTGAACAATTCAATATTATAACCACTTTAATAATAGATATATGTGAGTTAAGAAAAATAATTTAAAAATGACAACAGAAAAGGGTGAATTTCGAGCAATCATAATGAATAAAAAGAATTGACAGATCAATTTGTCAAATTGTTTTTAGAAATACTGATCAATGATTACTGATACATGACAGAAATTCAGGATGAAAAACGAATAAATAACAAAACTTTCATAGTAATTATTAAAATCTGTTTAGTGCTGCGATTGATATCGCAAACAACTGATATCGAAATTATTTCTCCCAGAAATGCATTGAAGAGAGGCAGGCAACTAACTTCATTGGATAATCAGTTGAATCGCTTTAATCGAAAATTCAATTAAAAAGTGATAGCGCAAGCGCCTAAAGAATGAATGAGGAGTGGCGCTCTTCTATCTAAAATGTGCAAAATTGTTTGAAGAATATTTTATGAAAAAAATCATAAATTTTTGATGATTTCGCAAATAAAACTGCAGGTCCGCTTCTGCGCTTCCTCTCCGGCTTTCAGCACCTCTTCATGCGTCACCGCTACTGTCTTATCGGCGTCCACATTTGTTCTGCAATAAAATTGCTTCATCGCTTAATATTCCCTTTCCTACAATCAAAAAAACCTTCATTTCAAAAAAAAAACTGTTGCTGTTATACAGCTTTTGCTTCAGCTTGTGAATAGAATGAAATATTTGCTAAAATGAAACTCCCTGCATAAAATGATATATAATGTAAACGAACGCGTTAGTAATAAGTGAGCAACCGAAAACTCGCATTCCCATTTGACATGCAACGGTCACTTCATGACATGTTGACATGCCTGAAAAGAAGATAAGCGTTGATTATGAGAAGACATCATCATTTTGCTCCTTTAATTATACTATATGAATCGATTAGATGAAAAGATAAGATAAAAAACTCTTACCTACAGCATCTGTTCCCACTAACTTCAACATACGTATTTCGGCAGGAGATTCATATTGCGGGCCGCCATTCATTGCATAAACACCTTCATAAATTCGTATTTTTTGTCGTTTAGCCACTTCCATGGCTAATTTTCTAAGAAAAGTTTCTTTTTTCTTTTTTTTTTTTTGCATTGTCTTTTTATAACTCTGACTGCATCTATGCTGAAATATTCTACAATAACAAGAACTATTATGCTGCAAAATGTCTGCATAAAACATGATACAGTGATGAATGATATAAATTCTGGAAAACGAAAATGAAAACCTGAGTTTCTGGTCATATGCTTCATGAAGGGAAATAAAACGTTCACCAAAACGTTGATCATGTGGACCAACAAAAGGTGAAAATCCGGCAAGGCCTGGCAAAAATATGTGATCCTTGATTATCATCAAATCACCCACTTTGAAATTAGGGTTTATCCCACCAGCTGCATTTGATACAATTAGCGTTTCCACTCCCAATGAGCGCATTATTCGTACTGGCATCGCACACTACAATGTATTTGCGGCACATTTAAATGTTGCAAAATTTTATTTTACAGTTGCAAAACTGTGCTTCTTATTTACTTTTGGCAGTTTTCTTCAAATTTTTTTCCTATTCTTTCGATCAGTAAAAAACTTATACAATAAATTATATTTCAGGTGGCAGTTATAAATTCATTATTTTTAACGACAATGGAATATATGATTAACCAATGCCAAATCCATTCCATGTTCGTATGGATGAAATCTACCCTGTACACATACAACATATTTTCCATTCATGTAGCCGAAGACCAAATTACCTTTATGACCGACAACTGCAATTTTCTAATAATTTTCACTCTTAATAACAAAATATGGTTGATGGATAATTTTTCGAGAAAGCAGTTCAAAAAATTTCCGAAATAAAATACGCTCAAAATCGCTTTTCTTAAAATTTAACACTTACCGCGTGCAGTTGGAAAACCAGGAATCTTAGTGTAGGATAATATTTGGGCTTGTTCAATACAGTCTGCAATGGTGCCTAGACCGGAACCGCATATGATGCCTATCTTTGGTATTTCTTTCAGCTCTACCTGTTTCCGGATTGCATCTGCTATTTCAGACAAGTCGTCATAACTTTTTGGGCTATAATACATAGCTCATTTAATAAGAGCTGTTGCAGTGTTATAGAATACATACTCACAGATTTCATCCATGAAATATCTGGACAGGTGATCTTGAAACATATATGTACAAATTTTCATCCAAACAACTTACTTGATAGTCTTGTTGCTACCAGATAATTGTGCATTTGCTGACATTTGCTTGAAAACACGACAATTTGTTTATTCTGACAAAATTATATCCTTAAAAAAAAAAAAACGAAAAGTATGGACTTTTACAAAATATGGAGTTAAAAAAGGAAATGACAATAAAACCAGTAGAAATGTAATTAAAAAATATTAACGATAAGATTTATTCCAAGAAACAAGCATGTTTGTACGAGCATGAATGATTCTCATAATTAGATAAGAAAAATCTATCCAACTATCAGTATTTTTCTTTTTTCATTTTCACTGCTGCACAAGTACTTCATACAAAACATCATACTTTCGCTGATCATACGACTACATTACCTATTCATTCACTATAATGTTTCCCTTAGTATTGGCAAAATTGTAAATTAGATCAAATCAATTATTAGATTATTATTTAGATTAAAAATTAATGCAAGGAAAGGATAGCTTTGGAACATGAAGTTGAAGATGGGACTTGAAAATGGAACAAAAACTGTAGGCTTTTGTCTTTAAGTTCTATTTTTTTTTTTTGTCAAGTCATTTATCCCCTATTTCTGATATTTTCAGCAGGCTCATGCAAAAAAAAAAAAAAAAGAACTCGCTTTAGTTTACTGGTAGATATAATTTAGCATTTAAAATTTTCTGCTTGTTTTCAACAATAAGATGTTACCTACATTTATAAATCAAAATATTAACGAATTTCAACATCAGTATGCTTTCAAAATTTCCCGAAACAAACTTAATTTGAATAGAACTTCCCAAAGTTGGAGATAAGAAATACTTCTTTACTGTTTGTACGCTAAATTTCCAACTAAAGAGGGGTGAAAATGACAGAACTCAAAAAAGGGCAACAACAGTCTGAGGATCATATGAATGCTCGTTGTAACAATCTGAGTATGATATCGATGCCCTTTATAACTGTTTCATACGAAACAAAACTCCCACAGCAACAGACTCCATTCGATCATAAATTGCTCCATCCAATCATTTTCATCCAAATCAATCATTTTTTTTTCTATTCAGTAACTTCTGGTAAACACTTCTTTCTGGTGTTTTTTGGTCATTAAACATTGTTTATATCAAGTTGGTAAATTTTCTTAATTGCTTTAATGACAATGAAATAATGAGGGTCGATCTACTTGCAAAAGATTCATTCTTTAAAATCAAATTTGATTCCTTCCCGCTCTACCATAATTCTTTCATTTATTATAATTACAAAAATTATTGAATTGATGATTATAAAAATTCGAAATTTTCAATTTTTTGAAGTGTTATTATGCATCATTGTCAGAATCATAGAAGTTATTTAGCCTTCCATATATTATTTTGAATACAATCAAATGGTGAATTACGCCACACAGCAAATTTAGATTTCTTATCTCGAATTTTTATTTGAAATTTGTTTTGGGCGAACCAGATTGTTTTTTACTACAATAATATGCGACAGTGATATCCATGTTAGCCATCTGTGTAGCATAAGATGAAGAATTTAATGTCGTATAAGAGTCGATGTCAACAGTAACTTAAATTCAGCCTTCACGAAACAAATGATATCCTAGCTTTATTGATCAAAAAACTTCCTTATTTGTCTTTGTTGAAACGACACAGAACTTTGTAATGATAAATGATGCATGACAACTCAGTTCAAGAAATTCTTATCACAAAAGGTCATAATTTTGCAAGTTATCAATGCCGTTACATTTTGTTCTTTTGGTATCAAATTGCTTCCTTGTTCTTGAACAATTCCCGCTCTACTTTAAACATATGATTATTATTTTAATGGTTTCAATTTTAATAAATCTGAGTGTGCTGTAAAGAAAACGTTAGGACTTGCAATTTCATGGAATTCAACGACTTGACAATAAACAATAATAATTCATTAACTATTTTGCAATTTTGCCAGTTTTCTGAAGTAATTTTTATATATTATTTCTTTCAAACTTTAACCCGACGAAGACACACAAGCCACAAATTAATCGTGCAGTGTTAGATCTGTCTGCCTTCAGGAAGAAATCATTTTAGAACCAAACTATACGGACTGAGGTGCTATGAATTGAACATTAACAAAAGTTGATAGCAGTTTGCTCTACTTCGATCTATATAGCAACAAAAGGAAAATGAAGCGTTTCGGCATCACAGTCTATGTTTGTCTACTTGATAAGTGTCAAAAAGCATGAATAAAGCAGGATTCACATCTTTGAGCACTACTATTTCAAAAATTTTTTTTTGCATACGTGGCCCAAATGTCGGAATTTTAAATTTCTCTAAGATACATAAATCATTTCTCGAAGACAATGGACTGAGTAAAACTTTTGTCTTAACTAGTTTTGTGCTCTATTCATCACCCATTAACTGTTCCGATCCAAATAAAAACTACACTTTGTCGGAGCGTTTTAGAATACCTTTTCACAACTATTTTTACTTTTTTATAGCAATTCACTTCGCGCAGCAAATCACTGTTTGAAACAGATGAAAGTGCAAGTAATTACGAAATTTTAATTCAGACCTTAAATTTTCAAGAAATGAAATATAAATAATTATAAGGGCACAATTACAATTCTCCTAGAGATAATGGGAGTTAATAATAAACAAATCCCACGATGTGAAACAAATAAAAAAGCAATCTCATAATATAGTACAATATGAGGTTTTCACTGATGTCGGATATTAACAAATTCTACTTCAACCCAATATGGTAAAACTTTTGAATAGATTAGTACAACTTCACATTCCGTCAAGACTTCAAACTCAACTCTGCATTGCTTACTATCAATCCATTATTGCTCTGCAGTTCACACGCCCTTTCACTAGGAAAAAAAGTCTGGATCATAAATTCATTCTCGAGCATCTTCGGAACTAGATTATTTTCCCCGGAAATCTTCAAGATCAGAATTTCGCTGAATAAAATCGAGAACCTACGATTACCTGACATAGATATATTCAACAGTTAATCAAAAAACTGCTTACTAACGTTTTAAATAGAAGCCAAAGCAATCAAAAAACAAAAAAAAAAGCGCTACTTCCCTAAGAAATCTCAAATCCAGAATTAACTTTTCCCGATGTTTTTACATGCAGAAGAATTCTAGCTTCTCAGTCTTTGTGGAAAACTATTGCCATGTAGAGTGGTTATAAGGGCAAGAGTTTTACGAAATACTGTCGAAATATCACACTAAGAAACTGACTACTCACGACTATTTCAGATTTCCAATATTTCTACGTGAGAGTAGGAATTCAGTGAATGAGCTGCAATAGACCTTCATCACACAATATTTATAGGATCATTATATAATAGTTGAATGAAACTATTACAAAGTTTTGCCGCCTTTTCTTTTAAAATTGTTATTCTCTCATATAAAAATATCACTTATTTCTATATCTCTTTTTAAACTTTCTTCCACATCAGTAACAGCTGTATGACAGATAAAATGATTAACAATAATCATTCAAGTATCGATCAAGTATTTTTCCCTGTTTTTTTATGTTTGAAATGAGTGGTATTTGACAACCGCTTACATGTAATGATCAATGAATCTTATCCCAGTGAAATTCTACTAATACCTCAAGTTAGATTTGAACTTAACTACTTATTTCACAAGTTCATAAGTTCTGAAATATATATGACTTGCAATAAATAGAAATCAACGTCCGCGCATATACATAAACATACGTATGTGTCTGAACATATATCACAGTGATCAAACTAATTAAAAATCTTTAGCGCTGAAACAAAAAACGCGAATAATGAAACTTGAATGACTTGAAACATTTAGCTCAGATTTTCATCCAGCAGATTCTTCGACATACAACCAAAATTACATTTACTGCCCTTATGCTCATTTATAACATTTTTATTGCTATATTATCTACATCACTGAAGTTGACCTAATCTGTAACATGGAAAGCGTCATTCTGAATAATATTGAAGATGTACATCCTCACTAATTGCTGACGTCATTTCCATACTTAAGGAACTTTGCTCGTACTGAGCACGACCATTTTTCGCAGCATCTTGGGCATATTCGTCTTTTATCATTAATTGTACTGCTTCGGACCATCACAGGGCATTTTTCCACAGTACCACAGCAAGTCCAGTAACGGACCCTTCCCGAGTAATTCTAAAATATTCATGCAATAAACATTTACTCCTCTGACACATACATCATATTGCACAACGGTAAAATTATAATATTAAAATCAAATTTCTATCATTTTAATATGATCCTCATAAACATAGAGCTGCTGAAGACAATTAAATCAAGGAAAATAAGGAAGTGAAAGGCGAAAGCATCAAGATGTCGAAAATAAAAATAAAATGAAACGATACATAAAAATCAAGATAGGTAACACCTATAAGAAATGATGCACTAGTAGAAAAAAAGAAAAAAACTTGATGAATTAAACAACTGAGATATTAATATAATATCCAACATATCTTAATGAATCTTTCATGTAATAAAATTTATTAACAAACCTGGACAGAATTTTGAGATATTTGTAGACCATGAATAGATGGATCAGGTTGCCATTTTTCTAGAATTTCCAGGATTTCAGATGAATCCAATGAAGAAAGTATTTCCGGCTTCGAAATCAAAAGGAGTGGAACCAAGGCACTCAATTTCCTGCTTTTAACAACGCGATCACCAACAGCGAAAGTACTTAGTAAATCAGACAGCGCTTTGGACTGAACTGCGAAATTTGGATGTTTGCATATTAAATCCCAGATAACATCAATGAACGCGAATAATTCGCTTCCCTCCAACTCATTATTATTATCCGCTATTGCTTCTATTTCTTTTGATGGAATCTGTGTGAGAAATTCAATAGCATGAATGAGATCGCCAGCCAATAAATGCATATATACAGCAGGAAGGCAATATACTGGATTTGTAAGAAGCTGAGAAGAAATATTTGAGATCGTACATGAGTCCAGTTTTTTAACAAAATCAATGAGACTATATTTTCTCACCTCGTCGAAACATACTTCTGAAATTTGAATAAATCACTTTCAAGTCCAACATAAATGCTAAAAAAAACGCTTCTTTATAAAAATTTTACAAATGGAAGAATAGTGTTATTGAAATAGGAAAATAATGCAACTAAAAAACCTGTGAGCGCAAATGCAACCAAAGACGGAAACTTTGTTGGTCGTGCTATACAACAACTGTCACCACCCACTTCAATTGTTCTCGAAGGACCTTTTGCTGTTTTGAATACAATTTTGCGAGAAACTGATGAAGAAACGCCCGATTCAACACCCAAATTGCCTTTATAATTTCTACCCCATACGTAAACAGTGCCTCTTGATGTTACTGCAGTAGTGAAATCGTATCCTACAAAAAAAAAAAGACTAAATTGTGTGCATTAAAAAATGTGTATGAACTTCGTAAATATTTTTGTAAAGTATAGAATATAAACTACCGCATACCGCACGAAACGAAATCCCAGGCTACATCTGCTGGTTCAAATAATTGATGAGGTTCTTCTTGCTCTTTCTTGTTACCATGACCCAGTTGCATATCCAAACTTTTACCCCATGTGTAGAGGTTTTTATATTCATTTATAAGAGCTGAATGACTATAACCTGCATCTATATGTATTATTTTTCCCTGTACCTGTAATTATGCATAGTTACTTTTCGACATTAAGAAAAAAAGAAAAAAAAAAAAAACTATTTTGAACCAATAATTTATGAAAAAAGTAGATACTAATCATCAGAGAAAGACAAACCATATGTTCCAATTCAGTAACTGTCAAGTGAGCATTACTGATTGCCAGTTTATCGTTTTTTTTCCCAATAGTTGAAACAGTCTTATCTGTTTCTACTCGCAATCTTCGTTTGACAAACATTTTCATTTTTAGTGCTTGCGGATTAGCACCCCAGCAATAAATTTTCTGCTCTTCGGATACAGCTAAACAATGGAAATACTTCGAAGCAATCATGATGATTTTATCAGGAACAGGAACTGCTTCAGGCTCAAAACGTTTTTTTATTTCAACACCAATACCCAATTGTCCATATGACCCGTTGCCACAAGAATAAACAACACCTGATTCCATCAAAAACAATGTATGTGCGTATCCACAAGCAACTGAAATAACTCGCCCACTGAAATAAAGTAAATATTAGTATGATATATTTTTCTATCAAGAATTTCCTAATCTTATTAGTTTTTCACTCCTTCCGACTTTTTAATGTTTCCTTTGTATATGAAGTGGCCTTAAGCTGAAAACAGAAAAATAATCGTCCTAGGTATAAACGGCAAATAAAATAAACAATTTTACAACATTTTACAAAAAACGGATTCACATAAAAATAGCCAATCCATTCAAGGAATGATAAATAACGACCCTTAAAACAAACACTCACTTCAAACTCTTCACCAGATTCGGTACAAGTTTGTCTATAAATGAACATCGAGTATTAATTCCTAGTTGTCCATGAAATGACCAACCCCAAGTGAACGCATTTCCTTTCTCATTGATTAGAGCTGAATGATAATGTCCGGCACATATTATACGGGCGCTTCCATAATTACCAACAACTTCCGTTGCCACTGTAAGCTCATCTGTATGACCGACACCACACTGACCAAATCTATAAATTAGAGGATTCATTATACTCAATAAAAGTTTATTATGGCTTTAAAAATGATACAAGACAAAAAAAAAAAATCAGTTCTTTCAGTAAAATGAACTTTGCAAATGAAAATCTTGTTCGGGGAATCTTATTTTTTAAATAATCCATAAATTTCAATCACAATATAACACACCTATTTCGACCAAATGCATAGACTTTCCCATGTATAGTTAAGCAAAGTAAATGTTCGGTGCCACAAGAAACGCTACAAATTCGAACAGGTATATCCAGCATACATAAACGAGATACACCTTGCGCACGAGATTTTTCACATTCTTTTGACTTTAGTGTTCCTGGGGAGAATTCTCCCCAATAACCAACAGCTTCTTCAGACGTCACTACAGCGGTAAAGTTCGACCCATTTGAAATAATGCTATCCGTTGCAGAAGGAAGACACTGTAATACGAATATTAATTATCATTTCCTACTAATATCGCTCTTACATATTAGAGTCAATCTTCCACTAAAAATTCTCCTGCTCATGCATAAGTTTTCATTTTCTAATTTGTTCGGTAAAAAAGCAAAGTATAATATGAAAATGATAAAAAAAAAAAAACTCAATTCTTCATACTAATAAACAATCTAATATAAAAAGCTAAAAAATTTTCAAATGAGGAAAAATTTTTCAAGAATTTGAAAACCGTAAACTCAATAATAAACATGGAATTTTTCAGCATTGGAAAACTACTTTTTTCACAGACTTGAACAACTTACAGTGTTGCATGTTGCTTGCATCAAATACAATGAGGATAACACGTACAGAACAGCTGCATTATGTTGATAACTGTAAGAGTTCGCTAATATATCAAGTTAAACTTTTAGTGACTTCGCTAATATATCAAGTTAAACTTTTACTCTATCAAGATAGAACTGCATTTTATAAGTAGAAAAATCGACTAGAAATTTTTTTACAAACCTCGTCACTTGTTCGATACCAATCTTAGCAAAAGCGGTGAAATGCGGTACAGATCTGAGATAAGGTACAAATTCTATCATGCGGCGTAAAAGCATTTCTCCATCCTCTTTGCTGTATGATTTCCAACATAAAGATGATAAAATTTTCACAATAAATGAACTATGAATTGCTGGCCAATCCTTTTCTGCCTTTGCTAAATATCTTCCCACAGTCTCAGCTTTATCTAAGGAATTATCAACGATTATAGCAACAGTCGTCCAAAAATCCGCTTCTAACAATTTCTCCATGTCAGTGTGAACATCCGGATGTTGCACCAAAAATTCACTGCAATTCGCCTTTTCAAAAAATTTGTAAAAGATATCAACGATCATGGTATAAACATGATGTGGAAAAATTTATCGCTAGTATAAAATTCAAAAAAACAATAAACACTGCAGTCCTAAAAGCCAAGAACTTACTTTAAAATGGTTTCAATCTTAACTTTCTCTTGAGGATAAGCTTTATAATAAGCCATGCACAGGTTGATCATGTGATGTCTACCTTCCTCATTAGGATTTTCCGCACACATATCCTTCACTACATCCACAAGGGCATGTTCAGAATTATTCTTCGTGCACCACTGTATTAAGGTGATAAGATCCATCTGAAAAAGCATCAAGTAAGAACCCTGGAAAATAACTTGTTCACTGAAAATTTTGTGTTTTAACTTACATTTTGATATTTCGCGTATTCATTTTTTAGGAAGTCTTATTGCAGATTTGAAACACATGAAATAATTCAGATTAATCCTACCTATTCAGAACAATGGGCCAACAGAGATATAAGCATTACCAGAAATAGGCCACGTAAGGCCACTTACAAGTAACGAATCGTGTTAAATTAAAAAAAAAAAGAACCACAAATGGTAGTCAATGATCTGAAACAAATATCACTTTCCAACAATTTCAAAATCAAAAACTATGGAGATCCATAGTTTCAAAAACTTACAGACGAATCAAGTGCAAGATGAATCAGTTTATTTAGAATGATTTCTTGGTCCATAAAATTCTGAATGGTAGAAAAAGTATCGTCAAGGACATTTTGAACTAGATCTGCAGTATTTATTCTAAATGTCTGAGCGACTGACATGCAAATGTTATAACTGTAGTCGAGTTTGGCGACAAAGTTGACCAGAATCTCTCGTAATGACCTAAATTTTTTATCATCATTAGGTGATTTTGTAAACATTACAGCAGTAAATTCATAACTACAAACACAAGATTTAGAAAAACCATAAAGTGAATATTATACAAAGTGGCTGGAAGAAAAGATAATAGCAAAGAAATAACCTGTTCGGAGATAAAACGAAAACATCATGTTCCGTCACAAGCAAACACGAAGGCAGAATATTCTCGCATAGAATCGGTACGAAACCCAATATTTTCTCATTTGAAAAATCAAGGATTTTTTCGTAAAAAACGTTTCCAACACTAAACAAACCCTAAAATGGCATTATAAAATAAAACAATCACATAATAAAAGGATATATTTAGAAATTGAATAAAAATTGACAAGATACACCGCATTTGCTTATTTTATGATTTCAAAACGTCGCTTGAACTCAATATAATATTATGGAACAAATCGGATATGAAATATTGATAGAATAAATGGAAACTCACACCAGAGTAAACGGAAACTTCAGTATCAGAAATCTGATCGGTAACAGCAAATATCATATGCGGAAGAATATGCACTTGCCAAGTGTTTTCAGGTACAGAAATGGAACTTTTCGCTATTTTCATATCGGTATCATCGAATAACTTAATGAAAGTAAATGTACTTCTGCTTAAACAATACTGATACATATTTACGCTGGGATTTTACAATGTTAGACAGCTAAGCATTTGATATCATTAATAATTTTTAAAAAATTTAGCCATGGCTTACTTTGACAGTACAATCTTCAGTACTAAGCACAGCAAGCATTTCATCGAAGGTAACACTGATCTGCGATGTTTTGTGATACTGTTCTCTTAAATCCCATGGTATAACCTGACCTAACGTCTCACGCAAGCCACGTCCATCAGTTTCCAATGGCAATATCCACTGTTCGCTGGTGAAACCGCTTACCTAAAGTAGAAGAATATTGACAAACAAATTACTGCCAATGCAATGAAAATTTTCTTAAATGAATGGTCTAATACCTCGTTAATCGAAAATCCCGATTATTCAAAAACAAACCAGCAAATGAACATCGCCTTTGTTTGAATACAAAGCAATACTGTGAATGCTTTCCGGTGCTCTTAACATTACCGATACTACCATCATGGTTAAATCAATTATAAACAGCTGTCCAGCCTATAAAAAGAACGGATATAAAATTGACCATCGTAGAGATGCCTTTCAAAAAAATATAATGGTAGTACCTTATTCGCATATATTAAGTAGGGACGATTTGAATGATGAGCAGTGTAACAAAGTGCAGATGTCGGTGTACACAAGCATCCCTCCTCCACACCATTAACTTCCATAATTGAAATGGAATCATTAGCCAAAATATCACATCTACCCCACGGCACGTCCTCAAAGATACATGAAATTAGCAGACTTTGAAATCATTATCGATATAAAATTAGACTAGTTGAATTTTTCACTTCTGTGAGAACTGACATCCATGTTAATTAATGAAATAAAAACTTACTAGGATACACCGCAGCGATACCAGCAAAACACTCCCTTTTAAAAGAATAAATGCTAGACCACTAGCATCAGGAAGAACGCATACAGCAGCAGCCTCGTTCACAGTTGGAGCAAATTTCTGTAAATGAGTAACACAGAGTCTGACGCCACTGCTTCCAACGTTAGAATAAATTAGAACTCCACCTAAACAAAAACAGTGGTGTGTAACAAAAGCATATCTAATCAAAGGAAAGAAATATTAACTGTTAAGAAAGATAACAATTCCAGTCCACGAAGATAATCAATCTCAAGATTTCTGGGAATATTTTGCTCTCCCCATTTCGAAAACGGAAGAAAGTCTAGAAGGACGGCCATTATCCGAAATTAAATACTGCAAGTTACGGAACAAATACAAGCTTGCATCTACTACGAGTAATTTTATCCAAAAAATATTAATTGGGTTTCACAAAACAAATTTTCAATTTAATAACACTGATCGTATTCGAATTTATAAACTATAGCAGTAATTATCTACTAGATTTTTAAAATTGATACCATCGATTAAATCTAAGTCGCTAAACAAAAACTTGAAATAACAAAATTACTTTACCTTTAGAAGTTAGTAAAACGGCTAATGTGAAATTCAATTCAGCTAGAAATGACCAATCAATAATTCGTTCATTTTCACCTAACTCACATCCCCAATCTTCTTTTCGCCATTTGTAGGACATAACATTGGATGCCTGTAATAATTAGAACTGAGGAGCATTCAAATATATATAACTAAATGAGCGTCGCGAAGTCGGGACATAAACGATCGAAACATGCCACCCAACAGCAAAGTCATTTTTAGCTTGTCTTATATCCAACTTCCCATATCCATCTTTATCGACTCATCTTCCGATCATTTTTCCTTCATTTTTAGATCATTTCTTAAGTAGCAATCTGCTCTAACCAACTAACATCAATTCGATCACTTTTGTACAATCCCATATTTGCTGGACATCAAATCAGATATCATCAGACAGTGAATATACGAATCAGTTGTAGAATATTTAGCATAGTCATCGGAACAATGAACAACTGTTTCGGGAGAAAAAAAAAAGCCCATAACTTTTATTAAATTTGTAACTACGAAATGCCTGTTGGACCGAATATTTCATAACGGGCCAATAAGAGTGGCTAACTTATAAGGTCCGATTTGTGCTAGATGGTGCACAATTATCGTTGGAGCGATGTGAAAATTGATTGGCGTTGTGAATTTATCTTCTTATGATCGTGAATGTTTCGAAGTGTTTCACTATGTTGTTTTTGTTGTGCTTAGCTTGAGATTTTGTCGAAGCTTATTGTTAGGTATCTATACGCAGTATGTCAAGTTTGGATCATTGTCTTATCAGTAAAAAGCTTTGTTTGAAAGGAGCAAAGAAGAAACCATCCAACCACAATTACCAAACTCATCCACCATCCTAAAATAATTTTTCTTTTGATATCGCTTAATATTATATTTATTTTATAACAATTATACGTCCTATTTTATTGCTAGAATCAGATCCAGCATATAAATTGTTTAATTATCTCTGGGCGTTGATGAGCAGTTGCAACTACAAAGGATACATCGGATACTTGACAAAGTTTCACTTAGCTAAAGAATTGGAAAAACCAAATTTTCAGAAATGGAAATGAACTTGCTAAATCACATTTTTAGATTTTTCGTTGAACCAATATTTATCTACTGCATTATTTTTATCGATGGTGGATTTTTGAGGAACTCTTCCAACCAACCATTTTATTTAACGATTTTCGAATTTCATGATGATTTAATATTAAAGTGCTTATCTATCTGAATTATGCTCGGAAAGAGTTATCTACAATATGGGAGGAAGAATATAGATGCAGTGCGGGGTATGCTTTTAAGGAATATTAAGATTTTATGGGTCTAATGTAAAGATTACGGTCAGCAGTCCAAATATTATCGATGCGTTTTTTTTTTTTTTTTTTTTCTTTTATAGCTCTTCTCCACTATTTTGTTTTTTAACAAAAACGATTGACAGCTTGATAATCAAAATGTTCTCCAAATTCAACGAGTTCTCATTTACTGACATTTGTTAGAGTAGTGAAGACTTGTTTGCATAATTGTTAACGTAAATGCAGAAGAAGGTCAATTTCTTTTTATAAGTTTTTTGGAGATATCTTAATTACTTGTATATTCCCGTAATTCTTATTTATGGATTGAATATTGTCTATTCAGATATATCATGTTCCTTGTCTTGCAAACAATTCGTCTAATATGTTAAAGACGTAAGAGTATGTGTTGACTAGGATCGTCCAGTGTTTTTTCTGTATGCACGGAGGGATATTCATCACTCATAATTTGTGCCGCATATACTGCTCATGTTCAAATATTTTGTCGTTTACTTTTGCTGATATATCTGCGTAACGAAAAAAAAAAAGAAATTGTTTGCAGGGGATGTTTTTGACTAGGAGTGAATATGACCGTGGTGTCAACACTTTTTCGCCTGAAGGTCGACTTTTTCAAGTCGAATATGCAATTGAAGCTGTGAAGGTGATTTATTGTGACTCGAAATTTAAATGTCAGGATATTTGTCCTGACTTTGCTTTCTTTGTTTTCATTGCATTCAGGACTCTTTTTTAGCTAGGTTCAACGAGTATTGGTATCCGAACAACCGAAGGAGTCATTTTAGCTGCAGAAAAGCGTGCTACGTCGAAATTAATGGTAAATGATGCCATCGAAAAGATATCCAAGGTTGACTCACATGTTGGTAAGTTCCCGTGTAGCATAAATTTAATAAAACTTGAATTCAAATGGCTCCAAGAGAGCATGCTTTTCAGCGGTGACTTTTGCTGGTCTCATTGCCGATTCGAGAACATTAGTAGAGCGAGCACAAATCGAGGCACAAAACTTCTGGTTCACTTATAATCGTAAAATACGAGTTGAGGATGTAACAATGTCGGTTGCTAATCTGGCATTGCAGTTTGGAGATGATGATGCTAAGGTTTGTCTTTTTCATTGTTTCGCAATGTTTCTATAGCCATGTTTTTGTTTTATGAATCTTATTAAAACGATTTTTTGAGCAAAAGCCTCATATATAGTTCATCAGGATATTTTTTCTATTCAAATAGAAGTATAAATATCTATCATGCATGTGAGTATTATTTTACTAACTCTTTTGTTATCATTTGCTACACACATTTTAGCGTAAACTTGAGATAAATTTTATGTATGTTCATTTTGTGGGTTTTTATATCGTAAAAGCCTCACATATAGTTCAGTCAAGATATTTTTAGCTTAACCAGAAATGATCGGAAAATCACTTCACAAATGCATAGTTCACTATTAGTTTACGAACAATAGTTTTCAGGCATCAATGTCAAGGCCATTCGGTGTTGCTATGCTTTTCGCTGGAGTTGATCAAGATGGGCCACGGCTGTGTGTTTTTGTTTATCTTGCTTAATATGTTTTCATTTTCAATTATAAAATTATATTGGATGAGCATATTTGCGATCATCCATTCATGCATTTTATGTGCAATAAAACATACAGCACAACTAAATTTTTTTAGACTTCATTATATCCACATTGTTCTTGTTATAATTTAGTTTTCATTTGGACCCATCGGGTACCTTCATCGATTGTTTGGCAAAATCAATTGGAGCTGCTTCAGATGGAGCGGAACAAAGTCTAAAAGAACATTATCATGAGGTATTGTGTTGAAATCTATCATTGTATGGTCTACAATTTAATTTACATCTTCTACTTATATATTTTTAATTATGGTTGCATTAGAATCAGTTTTATGGGTACAGGACCTGATGATTGCTGTTTTTTGAATATATGTGGAAGTTGACGTTATGAAAGCGTATTGATTTGATTGTTTCATTATAGTCAATGTCATTAGTTGAAGCGGAAAAGATTGCGCTGTCTATTTTAAAACAAGTAATGGAGGAGAAACTCACAAGTTCCAATGTTGAAATAGTTGCAATAACTCCAGTGAAGGATAGCAAAGGTTTCTGTTTTTCTTTTAATGTCAACTTTTCTTTGTTCGAAATGATTAGTAGATGTTCCATTCCTTGAGTCAAATTTTCAGGTCGATTAACTGGAAAATTTGAACGATTGAGTAAAGAACGACTGGATACATTAGTTGCTGAGTTATGAATTTATGATTAAAGACGAGTATTGATCGTTTTATTCTAAGGATAATCATTTATTCTTCTATCAAAATTTTGGAGTTCATTTTTTGATTGAGATATCAAATGAAATACTTCGGATTAAATCCTATCTCAATTAGGAGATATTCAGAGTTTTGATTGTTTTACAATCCATAAGCGGATTTGAATTTTCAAATATAATCCATTTTATATCTTAGTATGGATACTATTTTAATTTTGATAGCCGTACTTAGTACTTATTTTATATTGTTATTTCAGTCTGAAGGATTGTTTTGCATCTAAAGTACTCTCCTTTGTTAACATTTCTTTTTAAAAATACAATTCAGTTTTGTTAAATTGTGTCTAGAATTTATAATTTTTGTATTTCAATTTCGATTTATTTTGATATAGAATTGTGATAGTAAAAAACATTTTTTTATTTCATAAAAGCTAACTTATTCTTTTCATTTTGAAAATGCCGCAGATGAATTTTTGGAAGGACGTTCAACGAAATATTTTTCTGAAGACTACCTTTGTTATTAAGTAGATAAGAAAAAGATCTTAATGTTTTATTCAATACACCGTAAAAATCTTCAAATCAAAAAACTGGACAGAGAGGTAGAAGAATCGAACAGAAGTAGAACTCAGTTAATGGTATTTAGCGCAATACGAGACCTTAAGGAAGATTCTTCATTCTTAATTCGTCTCCACTTTGCTTGGGAAATGATGCAGCTTTCTGAGGGACAATTGTCATAATGCAATGTAGAAGGAATTCCCTACATTAACGGTAGTGCATCCTCATGGTTCTCAGATTTATTCTAGTGTAACTGCATTAAGCATTAATAAAGAATATTGGCGATAATATAAAGCAAGAAAGGCAGCTGAATTCGCAAAGCTACATTGGAAGGTATTGAAATGCACAGAATTCAGTTATGGGAAACTGCTATTCCTAACTGGTAACAACTGAGGAAAAAGATTGATTTATAATTTTGTAACAAGCTCAAATTTAAGTAATGTTGAGGGACCGGCAAAGAGGTTCTTAACATCGATTGGAGTTATTGGAGATAGGAACAGGAAAGAAAAGATTCTCTTAATGGATGCCAGCTTATCATTCCACTGCTTATTTATTTTACTAAATTTGTAACTGAATGACATTATTCTTTTGACTAGAAAATGAAAATTTTATGTGAAAGTATTTTTATATCAAAATAGTTTTTCATTATTTACTTGAAATTTGACTTAGTACTGGCAATATGAATTAAAATTGTGAAACGTTTATATTTTGTCGCATAATATAGGTCCATCTATCCAGGTGGGTGCATGATATGGCCAAGCGAATTTAAGTGAAAGCTCAGACAATGATAAAAATGTTATCACAATATTAGAGGCACTGGAAGAATGTTAGGTGACTAGCAGGTGCACTGTATACAAATGAACTTTGAATGTGAAATGAAGTAGGCATGATCATTTGATGTCGTCCATTAGGAAGAATAAATCACCATCGTCATTATGGATATCACTGTAATCCGGAGCAATCGAGTAATCCATTAAATCATCATCATTCAGGAGATAATGAAGTGGACTGAAGCTGATCTGTAATCTTTATTGATCACAGAGATTTCATTTGTCTGTTGATCTGATTATTTCAAAGATAGAAAATATTGTTACGGCTAAATCGCAACTTTTAGAGGTTGTATTTTTTTCGCCTTTATTATACATGAAAGATGCTTTCTCAACTTCGGCGCCTAATTAAGCTTTCTATAGGTCGTTTCATCCCGGTTACCGCCGTGTCTTTTCAAATGACTAAAGCGGATGATTTTAAATTCGGCACAGTCATTTTTTTTGCAATATGGCAACATTTCTAGACAGTGAAGCAATATGAAGAAATGTTTTACATGGCTAGGAGGAGTAAGTGATTTGCATAAGCTGGCACTTGATAATGATGATCCTTTAAGGCTGTCATCCGCATAGGTTTGTGTGCTCGAATCCACTCTAAATTTCTCTTGATTTACCGTACTGCCATTTATTGTTGTTGATCGATGTGATGAACTGGCATACTGGAATAAATTATAATAGATATACAATGTGGTTTTTATCATTTCATCACTGTTATTTCTTGGAAGTTGCAAATAGTGGATTTAAGTAAATAATTTCTTGCAAAGTAATGCAATTGTTTCATGAAATAACAATAAATAGTTATGCGATTTATTTCATTGCAGTAATTATAGCTGTATGAAACTAACTTTTAACGATATTTCAGCTGGATTTTCAGGTATCGGTAGTTTCAAAGATGTCGAGGTCACTGAGTCGTCTAGTTTGGCATACATCTCACCAAACATTTCATTGAATAAATTATCCTCTTTCTGACCCTTAGCTAAAGTTTGCACAAATTGCAAATTCTCGCTCATTGTTCCAGACAGTGTCTGCAAACAATCTTTAATAGTATTCAGAGTTAGGCTCTTTTATTTCACATTTGTGCTCTTTTCAAAACAGGAGCACTCTGAAGAAAGTTTGCAGAAAAAACTGAAGTACGTCCGTCTCTTATCTAATTTTAGGAAAATAAAAGTAAAAATTTCATTCAATTGTAATTGAAAGAGAATATCATTCGTCAATATCTGATACCATGATTGTAGGTAATAACAAAAGGAGATTGCCAAATCGCGCAGTGGCAGTGTAAGTGGAATTCAGCTCTTTGATAACTTGGAACAGTACTTCTTGGATACGGTCTCGAAAATCTGACACAACTTGTTGCGCAGCAACTGACAAGCCTTTCACACCTAGGAATATGTCATCAAATTATCGAAAACTGATTTAGGAGTAGGAGGGCATCACTTCGATAGTATGCAATAAATTATGTTAAAAAAATATATATATATTTATATATACTCGGATTTAAAACTATGATTGCTTTGAGTAGTACTACTTCTTCTTCCTCCAATTTCAGCTTCCTCAATGGAGCTACCAATTCGTTTAAAATTCGGTCGATTAAATCGTCAGACAACTGACTAAAAAAACATTGTATAAGTAACAACTCATGGTGTGTTATTTTACACCATCTTCTACAAAATAAGAAAAAAAATACTTCGAATAAAAAAAGAAGAGAATGAGATAAAATTAAATGCTGTGATGGTCAGTTCAGTTGAGTACTTTGTTTGAGGAAATTCGAGTGGAAGCTTCCTGGGCATATGTGAAAAACTGTATAAGTATAATAAATTAGGATTATCAGTATTTTGCACAGTTCTCGTTGAGAAATTGAATATAGTAAGAGGTGAGTAGCATGACTTTACGAGAGCAACCTGTAAAAAGTAGCGATTGGTATTTTAGATATTAATCTCATTGAAATCCGGAATCATAATAAGTTAGCAGGTAAAAGGGTATTCTCCGTTTTGCAACTTTTATAACACGATGGACTTAGATAAAATTGTTTCATGTGTAGTTTAGTTTTTGAAAATTGATTAGTCCTGCAATTGGAAAGTAATAGCCATCTAACTAGAAGAATCAATCAGTTAATATCGATTGTGTACCTTATCTTCAGTATCAGTAATATCAGCTAGTTCGGCTAATAAATCAACCCAGTCGACGACAGCCATTGCCCTGCGATGAGCGATTTGAGATAGTTCATCGAGTTGAGCAATCCGATATGATTCGTACCGGATCTGTAGTACAGAATGCAATAGGCTTTATTTCAGTTGAATGCAGTCATCAAAATCTTTATGGGTATATATATCCAGTTTAGTAATAATATATGCGAAATCAGAATTTGAATAGGAAAAGACAGTGTTATAGCATTTAGCGTAAGGAAGGAATCTAGCTAGCAAAAGACGTATATTTGTTATGACATACATTTGTTTCATTCAGTACAATTTAATTCAGGATGTTTCATTCAGAATCTGTGGATAATGCTGCAGATAGCTAAAGAGTAAAAACGTGCGATACCTCAGGTGATCGACTATCCAAAACTGGTTTCAGTTCAAAAAATTCTCGAAGAGAGACGGTCTTGGATGAGTTCTTAGCATTATTTCTTGTAGATGATGCTTCATCTCGTTTAACAATTTTCGACTCAGTATTCATCAATTGCATTAGCAACACACGCGATTCCATTGGTAGTTTTCGTGACCAATCATCACCTTGCAATCGCATTTGATAAAAATTGCTACCTGCACTATGCTAAAAGATAAATTTCAAAATGGAAGCACTTTTTGATGAATCCGAAAATAAATTTAAGCAACTTAATCCACATGATATGCTAGCCCAACAAAATATTTGCGAAAGGATTTCCAAAACGACCCATCACTGCAAATAAGTACATTTTCTGACATATTTTTCAAAAAATAAGAAAATTTCGGTGGTGAAAATTCAGATAGTTTAAAAATTAACTGGAGCAATGGAAATGCATAAGAGCGAGCATGTAATGGCTTACATAAGCCTATCTTAGATCATTTCAGGGCCAATTATCATGCGTTTTTTTGTGACGAATGGAATACGAGAAATTGCATCTTGAACGAAATAAGTAATTAATGAGTGGTGGTTAATGAGTAAATAATTAATTTAGTGGTTAGTTAATGATTAATTGATTAATGAACGAAATCTGAGCAAATGAAAAGGAAAAAGACGGCGTACCATGTGATTAAAGAGTTCCTCATCAATCTGTCTTTTCCGCAAACGTGGAACTCGTTGTCTACCGGTTAAATCACGATCTGGTCGCACTGCTGTAATATTACTTTAATGCAAATAGGGACCTAATTCATAAGAATATTTCCCACAAATGGCTCGAGTGAATGCTACATTCTCAACTTTTTAACACCATCGAACCTTATTTATACTAACTTGCTATAAATCAAAAAAGTTGGCATAAACTGTATCTAAAATTAACGTTGAAAAATCTCCATAACGCAGAAACTGTTTTATAGCAAGAATAGTACCTTTAGGATCCATTCCAACTTCCAAGCACCGTTGAAAACGACAATACCGACAACTGTTTCGCTGATCTAAATAACTTCCCATAGATTTGTATGGTAATATGTGCAAGCTCAAACTATGCAAATTATCTTTATGCAAATTTTTTTGTTGTCAAAATGTCGAGATTCGTACAATTAATTTTTCCCAGTGCTTAAGTGAACAATTTTGGAACTTCGTGTGATGTCGTACTTAAAGACATCCTAAAATTAAATTTCTGCTGCAAACTCTTAAACAGAAACATATCGATTGACATGTATTAATAACGAAGTTGAAGAGAGATTTGCTATTATTACATCTAGTCACATATCTTATAAAATTCTTCCGAGATTATTCGATCATTTACAGCAGTGAAATTTTCTACTGCTATACAACCGGCACACAAAAATGAATTTTTCTTTATATGGATTTTCTGTAGGATTTTCTGAATTTCGATAAGTTTCCAGAGATGAATTTCATGGATTTTATATGAAATTTTCATGGGTGCTCACTACTTTCAAACCACTTTGCAATTTCTCCAATTGATAAGTTTCTCCAACTCATGAATAAAATTTGGAAAAAAATTCGATTTCATCATGTTTTCTTTTATCACTGTTAGAAATGTTCATATCGCATCTTTTTCTTATTTTGTTTAGAAGTGAATAGAATCTTCGAATAACGATGCTTGATAGTTCAATGAAAATTACAGAAAGTGTGGTAGAGTATCGTACTCGTCCATATTGCTATATTTTTTTTTAAGACTGATCATAAGCTGAATAGGAATAGCAATAATTTACATTCATTAACGATGCAAATTGCTATCAGGCGTCGTTACTCGAAGATTGTATTTATTTACTTAATAAAGTTAGAAAGGATACGATAAGAAGAATAATTCACATTTATCAACGATGCAGTTGTTACCGAATCTGCACACATATCGATACTTTCCAGTAAGCGTACGTCGGAAGAATCCTTTGCATCCATAACAAGCCAAAATACCATAATGTAGCTTCGCATGGCCATCACCGCATACCGCGCATACTGCACTGTTATCTATAACATCGTTTGCAATTCTGTATCGTTCTTATGAAAATGATACAGAATTGCGGCTTAACATAAGAAGGTTCAGCAATATCCTCAAAGCAATAAAGGTAAAATGATACCAATAGACTTGTCCTTGATATCATAAGAAGAATGCGCAACACTGGCTGTACTGGCTCCGAGCATCACTTCCCTGATCACCGGCATTCTGCAGAGAAGAAACATATCATTTTTTCAATCAGAAATGAAACAAAACTGCGTAATTTTTGTCGGTTCCACATTCCCACATGTACACATATGTAATATACATATATATACATACACACACACACACACACACACACACACACACACACACACACACACACACACACACACACAAACACACACACACATACACATACACACACACGCGCACACATACATACACATGCATCTCCTGTAAGCTTGGATTGGTCATGTTACCTATTCCTGAAGCTCTTTTCTAACGACTCACTTTGTTTTGAATGATTTGATCACATAAGGTAAAGAAATGCGTTGTCTTCGAATTATTCTGTTATAGAACAATAATAGCATTCTTCGAATATGCTTTATATTCATAAAAAATGACCTTGAAACTGCCCAAGTTTAAGCCATTATTTGCTTAGCAATTGAAGGTTATGTTTAAAAGCAAGATGGTCTTTGGAACAGACAAACTCCCTACCAAATTAAAAAGTTTTGAACAATGCAAAACTGGCACCACAAATATGAATAAGCTTTGCAATTATAGCGTTAATTTTGAAAGTGAATCATAAATTGAAAAAAAATTTTGAAAGTGAATCATAAATTGAAAAAAATTCAATTATGAATGTGAAAGAAGAGTTAAGGCTATATTAGTTCGAATTTTCGAAAAATTAATTAATTAAGAAAATGGGATTGGCTGCTACTTTATCACTATAATCCATGTGATCTTATTTCACGAACATTATCACGTCAAGTTATGAGACAATTGCTGAGGGACCCGATACAAGATGAATGGCATTACATGTTTATCGCTTAAAGTGACATCTCTCTAACCGATACTCTCATATATAACTATTCAGTAAACTGTCAAAACTAATTTGAAACGATAGAATCATGCGGCTGCAATGCCTAAATTGTCATTTACGAGATAATACTATCAGTACAGAAGGGAGAAAGAGGAGATTTGAAGGACGAGATTTACCTTTACATGGTAGTGGTGTTTGAAGTAACCGCTTCTTGACAAATTTAACGGAATATGATTATTTGAATTTAAAGGGAAAAATTTTTCACGAAAAAAGATTCGTTATTCAAAACAATGAGCATGCAATGAGATTCGATTTAATCTTCAGTGTATGTTTCTTTTCAAATCCATTTATTTCAATTTTAATTCCGATTGTCCAGGAACCTGATTAGATTTTGTACCGCGACGTGGAAGTGATGGTAATTGAGCAGTATCCAAACATGTTTTAAAAGCTTTGATGAATTGAGAAATCACAACCTTGTTCGCATTAGCCGACGATAGATAAGCTGAGGATTCTGGACCAAAGTTGAAAATATAAAAAAAAAAAAAAAAAATGCATTGGCAGAAGACAGATTTTGAACACTGACTCATTGATAATCTGCTCTATATACATCTACACACTATTTAAATGTACTTGTTCAGAATGATGGACAAATCATTCTGTAATTAGCACCAATCCCACTTTTCAATAAATGCCCATCAAATAACATAGTTAAAGTTGAGTTTGGAAGGAAGTACCTGCTTGATCGATATTACTGATCCATCAAGCTTCCATAGTAGCTCATATTGCCAGTTAATTTCAATCTGCCTTTAGTATCTAATTGCCTCACGACATAAATTTTAATGTTTTTGAGCATCACCGTTGTATTCCAGAAAGATGTCTATCGTTCTTGTTTGCTAGATGACATATGCGGAATGAATCGAATGATGAAATCTATCGGAATTCCTGAGATTAATTACGTGTTCCAAATTCTTTGCCAACTATAAACACAAGAGCACGCAACTTATCAGACTTTTTAAATGACTTAATTTAAATTCATCCAATCCTCAGTTGGTAGTGTCACGAGATAATATGCCGAATTGTTGAATGATTTTAGTATCAAACAGAATACATCGCGATTACGGCCAAACAATGATGAAAAATTTCCCTTAACGTTTTTGTGACATAACATTGATCCCATTCTGACATGATTTAATAAATGATAAGTAATGATTGTTTCTTTTTCTTCTGTAATTTTCGTGTTGTTTTGATTGAAGTTGTTTTGTGCCCTGAACTGAAAATTGAAAATATATGACATAACAAGTCCTCTCTTGGCATCAGTTTTATTAGCTTGATAAATTTCTCTCCTCTCCATGAAAACCTGTTTCATTCACGGCAATCTAACTTGAATACACTGGTAATATCTCTGGTTTCAGCGACCGTAAATGTGTATGGCACAGACAATGATACATTTCAGGTGAAGCAAAGAATGGTTAGAATTGTACAAAAAGTTTGGAATGAACATGGCTCATAAATCATAAACTGTAATCTTTGTTATTCACATTTAGAAATCACGCAGTAAAGGATGTTTTTCTGATGATATCACACTTAGCAACTTTACGTGGATTTTTGAAAGCGACTCACTCACACGATTTTGTCAATTCCTTTTCATCAATCACTGGCTAAAATATTGGCATTTTGCGCATTTGACCTTCATCCTCCTCCACACAATAATAAAATAATCACATAAACGATGTGATTATTTTATCAAGCAATCCCGAATCATGGCTAATACCACATCCTAAATTTATAAATTTAAGTTTTCTAAAAGAATTTTGTTGTATCTTTTTCAAAATTGTGAAAATGAGACTTCGAATAGTTTTCTCCTAACTTGACATCTCTCTCATCCAATCGCAAGGTATCATATTGACGAAAAATGCCAGTTAGGATCAATGAAAGCTGAATACATCAATGAATGGCACAGCTGATTCCAATGTTTGATTGACAAAAAAAAAAAAGAAAAGAATATTTTTTGTTTGATTTTAAAAGAAACATGATTAAGGCGCAGGAAACAAAAAAGGGAGAAATGTGCAACTTGTTAGATCTATTTTATGCAAATAGCTTGTTACATATATTTGCATAAAGTCGTTTTCATTCAATACATTTTATGAGTTAGCTTTTGACCAGATACATAGACAATTTTGCTTTTGCAGTTTTGCATTACTTCCTATAGATTTTCAATCACAAAAGTTCGGCTATTGATTTTTTCAATGTATTTTTACTAAATTATTTGTAACACTCTCAATAAGGACCATTAACAGATTTCTCTATAATTACGCATAAATTTGCTATCAAGCATGAAGAAAGATTCTTGTTTAATTACAAGCAAGAAGATGAAGAATAACCTAAGATGATGAATTGCAAAGTAATATCACTGTTGTTTTTCTTTTTCTTTCTTTTTTTTTTTTTTGTCGTAAAATAAATTAAAATAGATTGCTTAATATTTGTACTTCGTAATGACCAAAATCAGCTAGAAATTTATATAGGATCGACTTGCATCCTCTTAACAAATCTTCGTATTATTTATTCATGTTCTCGTCGCTACGAGGAATCTGACAACATGGAAGATGAGAGGAATCCAGCATACCACGAAATAGAGCATATAGCATTGCCTGGATTGAAATGTAAGAAATAGAATATACTAGTAGTCCTCTTGTAGATCTCATATAGATAAGAATCCTCATATATTAACATGACAAAGTGAAGAAACTTCGAGATCTTAAATTTTTTCGATCTTAATAGACATAAATTTACAAATTAATACAAAATTTCTCGTTGTTAATGAACATTTCATAAAATTTTCTCATTGTTGAAAAATGTTTCAGATCAAAATAAGGTTAGAAGAAAAATGAAACGACCAATACTTGTTTGTGAAAAAGACTTGCATTGTTTCGTTACAATTTTGTGTTATTAGGTGGATGTTTCAGGGTAATGTAATTTGTTTGTTGTAACGGTTAGAGTTTCTACAACCTTTGCAAACTTGATAGCGATTGATTACCCTTAACACACAACAGAAAGGAGCAAACATCACAATTTAATAATCCAATGAGACATACAATGTTGCACATAAAGAATAAAGGTTAAAGTACCACATAGTTGATGAAACTTATTTATTTTATTTCCAAAAATATTTGAAAGTAATAAAGTGTAAGAAAAAGCTGATGGAGGTGAAATGATGCACGAATCATCACAGCACTACTGAATGTACTAATTGATAAAGGACGACGCTTTTACATCCTTTTATCAATACTTCCCTACTCTTTCCCTTTCTGTCTTCCTTAATTAACTGAATTTCATTGAACCATAGTTCATTGAAAACAATGCCTACCCAGTTGGCATGTTGGCAAAACTAACTCATTGCAGTCGTATCAACCATCAGCCATTTTGTGCATGTTTTATATTCCATTTAAATTCCAGACTTCGCATTCCTTTTCGATATTGCAACAAATTTTGAGGAACGAAAACAGATAAATTAATAAATGCTTGCAGACTTAAGTCTTGAAAATTTCGTCCAATTTAGATTTGATACTCTTCGTTTTTTTTTTTCTTTTTTTTTTACCTGGACACCGGAAGATATTGTGGGAAAGACGCAAAACCATTGATCGGTTCATCGAATCCCAAAATTTCTTCCACTTTATGGCTTTTCCAGTAATCGAAATCCATTGTTTTTTATACATACTGAATTTTTTTTTTTTTCGCGGCGATAAAATCTTCTATTTAGGAATGAATTCGCGGATGATCATTTGAGAATATTCAAGCGGAATGAAATGGTTTCGTAAAAAAATGAAAATCACTTATCACACTGAATTTTTACGTTATAAATAAGGTAAGTTATGAATTTTGAATTAAAATCTGCTCAGCTGCAGGTAGCATCACAAAATCTACAATAACCCTTTATAAATAATTCTGATTTTTGATATAATTCGCAAGCCTGAGAAATACTTAACAATGATCAATTGAAAGAGAGGAGTCTCTTGCATCACCGATGTGCTAGATATTATATAATCCCAGTAAAAAATATGAGAATTTCTTTCGGTTTCCACTGAAAGAAAAAAAACGTAACAAAACAGATCACTATTTCACTGCAGTAAAGAGCAATATCAGGATACAGAAAATCTAAGTAATCACTGTGCTTGTCAAATAAGTTTAGTTTATTGTAAAAAAATATCTATAAATTAGAATTTTGGGACATGTAATATTAGCTCAAGAATCCAATTCAGAAACCTAAGCATATGCATGAAAAAAAAGTAGGGCTTTGAATAAGCATGCATTACTGAGGATATCAGAGGAGAAACAATTTGGGATGATGAAATTAGTTCCGGATAGAAGTCAGCGGCTCAAAATTAAAATGAAATGATACCCATAGGAAGAAAAAAAAAGAGGCAGGAAAATATTGTAAAATAAAAATGTTAGACATAAAATGAGAAAAAATTGTGATAAGGAAGAAAGAGGTGAAAAAAAAAAGAACATTAATTGATAGAATCATTGTGCTGATAAATGATATTGATAAAAAAAAATCTAATAATCAAATAAAAACTGATATGCCTCCTTGTATTGTATGTCTATTTGTTTGTCTGTCTGTTATGTGATTCAAAACTGCAGAACTTATCATTCAAAATGATGGATAGAATATGTAACAGCTGTAGCTGATATGATTTAATATATCATTGATAAGGATTGTTTCTGTAGACTAAATCATCGCAGTAATAGAAATAAATTGACCAAAGGCATAAATAATCAATTTGCGGTTTTTTTGTTGTATAACCGAGAAACCAATTGATGAATCATTGCGAAAATATATACTGGATGAAAAATGCTTAATAATCTTACCTCTGTTGAACTGATTTATCACGAAGTATACGATAAGGTGGGTAAGATTTATCTAACTCTTCTGAATGATAAGCTGAGCTTAACTGTATGATAATAATGAATTATCCAGACTTAGATTTATCTAGATTTCAGTAAAAATCACAATCGAAATTTCTTGGGCTATGTGAATGTAACAACAGGTGTGTGGCCGATTTGATAGAGTGAATGGAAAGCAGAAAATGGAAAATGCGAAGCGTTGGGCATTAATGCACGGTTCCGCCAAATACAATTATCATGAACAATAACTTCTGTAAATAATCTCCAAAAATGAATTCAGGGAAAATCAATTTTCCCCTGCCTATAAGATGATTCGTTGAACAAATCATAGAAATAGATGGAAATGTGTGTGCAAACAACTATAATATTCTTCATTTCGGACTGATACTAGTGATTAGTTATGTTCAGGAACTTGATCAAAGAAGAGAACTGTAGACAAGATGAAAGTGAATTGAACAAATCAATTGAAAAGTCAAGATTGAAACGATCCTAGAACTGTGATAATTTGAGTCTCATTTATACTGATCATAAATTGCATAATTTGATGGAATGGTAATTGAAACATAGTTTGGCAATTAATTGCTAGCAAATGTCAAATGGATAATGGCAATTATTTGAAACTTCGCTGGATACTATCGTCATAGAAAAGAAAGAACGATTAAAAAATATCTGACCCATGTCATCAGCATCTGAGATTAATCTCGACTGATGAACTATAGAAAGGAAAAACTGAAAAATGCAATTTAGTCTATCTAAAGATGATAAGCATGTAAATATGCAAAAAAAGTCTCTTTTCTCCCAAAACATCGTTATTTTCCCTCAAATAGAAAATTTTCATTGACATTACTTTTTCCATTCCTCATTTTGTGCTATGAAGTCAAATGCTGTCATTCAAGATAACAGATCTCTTCTTGAGCATTTGCATTTATCACTCAAAAAATGTTTTCATTTTTAGAAAAGTCTCCTTTGATGATAATTTTAAGACTCATTCTGTTAGATTTCACTTCATGACAAATCTTACACAATGAATGTCTGAAAAAATAAGTCATCATCTTATCACCATTTCAATTAACAAAAATATATCAGTATGTAGCCGAAAAATGCGGGAACGAACTGAAGAAAAATGCCAAAATTCTTTTTTTCTTGATTATTTGCGGAATAAGCCAAAAACAGGCGAAATATGTGAGAGTCAGTACTTTTGATATTTCCTTATTAAAAGCCTTTAAAATCAAATCTTCATTTGTTATGTTCAAAATGAGCGAAATAACAAGATGACTACTTGTGCATTGTAAAAAAAAAAAGAAAAAAAAAAGAAAAGAGCATTGCAAACTTTTTTCATCGAAAGCAAGAATGAAGAAGCTAAAAAACTTGAAAAGGACAAACTTTGCGAAAAATTGATTAATTTCAAATTTCAATAAAAAAGTGTTGTCATTAATAGATCTGCATCAGTCTTCTTTTTTCTTTCTTTCACCTCTTTCTTTCTTTCAGTCGAACTATTGAAACTAAACGCGACTTATCGAATTTGTTGTTTACCAAGTATCTATAAATAAAGCTCAAATAGTCCTAGCAACTAAATTCCTATTTCCGCCTGCGTAGAAAGTCCTTACCAGCTAAAATTTGCACAATATTATATTCATTGAAGTCACTTATTTGTCGTGCATTAATAAATTATTTTTCACTGAATAATTTATAAATTTAGCAAGAGGTTAAGAAAACGAGTAGTTCAAAATTCTTCAATTGGTTGAAAAATGTTAGAGTTCAGTTTAGAAGTTTTTGAGGGTCAGGAAGAAAGAACTATTAAGAAATTGAGCCATCATTCCTCTATCATCTTTTGCATGTCGAGACCAGTCCATGAATTTTTTCATTCGTAATTATTATGAAGAAATTAGAAGTAAATGCGGAAAAGACAGAAAATAAAGGACAATAAAACGGAGAAATAACAGATTCCTATCCCACAATATATTAGTGTATAAAAATAGTTTTTTCTAAAGTAGAATGAACAGAGTAGACTGGGTTGAAAGAAGTTCAGATAATCATGTGAACCTATTCTTATCAACATCCGGCAGCAACAAATATGTCGTTTTACGCATCAGTTTGTCACTCTAGCAATTGATCAATTTCATAATTGAATCATACATAGGGTGAGATATTACTTATTTATTGAATGGATTTTTTCTAGCATTTTGCACTCCTAATGCATTCGTGAAAAAAATTATTTTCTGAATGTAATAAGACGGATGCTGCATAACTCGAATACTATGAAATCCTCGATAAACACTGGTTTTCTACATATTTTTCAGTGAGGTAATGATGCAAACTACATTTATAAAATAAATTAGCTGGAAACGGCTGCGCAAAGGGTAATAAGTATCCCTGTGACAGATTAAAAAAAAGTAGGCATTTCTATATAAAAACAGGCGCTTATTCGAATGCAAGCTTGTTTCAAAATTTTGCAATCGGTAAGAACTTCCGGATATTCAAGGTCTGTAACAAGGAACACTTACATTTTTATTTATATAGATTAAGTGATTCAAAATATCTGAATTCTGTTTTGTGTCGCTGCTATATGAAAAATGATTAAGTGGCAACTTGCTTATGATGTGTATTTCTTAAAAATTAATCCAAGTAGTAAGTCCTTGCACGATATTAATGTGAACGGTTATTTGTAATGGTTAAGAATTCGATACTGATCTTTTCAGAAACATTAGAAACATCGATTTATTTCTTCAACACTCTATCGCTCAAATGTGCAATGCTACTTGGAAATAATGTGTTTTTTAAACAAAGAATACATCATTCTCCACAATATGACACAAGTGGTTTTTCAATTCATTTTTGACGACAGCTTAATTCAATGTGAACCACATATCGATGTCTTGAGAAATAAATCAGTTTATTAGATTATTTAAAGAAAAACTTTATCTTCCCCAATTTACTCGTAAAAAAAGCTTTTTGCATGCTTCGTCATAAAATGATTGCATTCAGGTTTATGCTAGCTCTACAAATTCTCACAGAGCAAGTTTAATTATTAACAGGTAAGAATAATTTATCAAGCATATACAAACACTACTGTATTGCTGCGGAAATTCCACTAATTCCATAAAGGTAGCACTGCTAGAAACACTACATTTAGAAAATATAAGCCATAGAAAATAAATGGTGATATTTGAAATAAGTTTTAAGTCCACGAAAAAGTAAAGTGAACAAGTAGTACGCTCTTACAGGCATTGGTTAATGCAGTGATAAAGACAATGTTGACTATTAAACAGTTTTTCAAATAGAAATGTGTCATCCTTAAATTGATTTCACTAAAAGTGATAAATGCCGCTTTTCTTTGCAACAACTGAATGTGAAATGCTATGTTACGAACTTCATCGCTTTCGCAAAAAAAAAAAAAAAAAAAAAAAAATCGATTATTTAAAATGAAAAATTCTCTCAAATCATATATTATTATAAGCAAATAATAAAGTCTTCCTTATTTAAAATAATAATTGTGTGATTCAGCAGAGAAAGAATCGACGAATGAAGTTTAATTGCTGAACAATAATGAAAGTAAGAATAAAACTTCGTTGACATATATATGAATATAAAGGTGCATTATATAACAGAAATGATTTTCCTTTTGAAGCCAATATCGCGACATTTTCATTTCAGTTGTTCGTTATAAGATTTGAGAAATGTGAGATATTATTGTTATTATGTAAATCATTGGTGATTGGAATATAAGACATAAGTAAGATTGATCCAAAAATATAAGAAATAAACAAAATTGATTCGATGATCAAGAATATAAGACATAAGCAAGACTGTTTTCCAATATCCGAAGTTATCTGTTAAGTTGCGAAGAATAATTGAGGCAAAATTATTGAAGAGACAAAAAAGTGTGATATTCATTGAGCCTAACCAGGAAAGAAACAAAATAATTTCAAGTATCAGCAAGAAAATCACGCATGCAACAATTATAACTAAAAGTGCTATGGAAAGCTGATTATCTTTTCCTTTTTCTTTCCTTCAATTATTCATCGTCATCTACAAACTCCCTCTCTTTTCTACGGCTGAGAAACAATTGTATATCCTGAGATATCTTAGAAATATTAAGTATTACTCTCACTGCACTTTTCGTCACAAATATGCTCGTTGACAAAAACGGAGTGAAAGTTTAGGTCGACATTATATTGCGTGTTGGGTGTAATATAACGCGTGGTAGAATCAGCTTTAGGTCATCATTGATCTTAGAAATTTGTTTATTTTCGATAATGCCTGTTTTTTTCTTGTTCAGTATAGTAATAAAGAAGGATACTTCAATTTTAAATGAAAAACTAATTCTTCTTTTGAGAGAATGAAAGGAGTATTATTTAGATAGAATATTTTAAAGATTCACAAACCATGAATTTTTAAATAGAATTTTCATTTGGAATCAAAAATAGGAACAAAGTAATTTGAAACTAAAATTCTGAGAAATTTGTAGCAAATCTCAGAATTTCGTTAAAAAACTTGGAGATGGCGGTACAATCCTTCTCGTACTGAATAATTTATCTATAAATTCTACAAATGTGGCATTCACTAGCTTTACAGAACTGCTCAGTATAAAATTTTCAAGTTCTGTTAGTAATTGAGATGACAAACCAATTATTTCTGATAACTGAAATATTATTTGCCATATCAAACACTCTTCTCTTGTTGAAATCAAGAAAGTGATGGATAGTGTAAATACTATTCAGATCCTACTGCACTTCAGGTAGGAGTTATAGATTGCTAACCTACGACAAAATCTTCAGAAATTATGCATCATTCTTATAGTTGGCATAACACAATGCAGCATTATGAGGATCTTTGGAATGGAAACATAAATGTTTCCTTTTGTCGCAACCTTTTGCAGATGTCCTGATCGAAGACAATTAAGGCAGCATTGTTCTCTCAAACGTTCCATTCGTTGTTTAAAAGTGGGATACACGTGATATTCATTAGCCCAATTATTCTCATTATAAAAAGCATAAGGTCTTTGTATCTCAATGCCTTTGGACTTATTCTTTAAATCTGTGGTCAATCTGGATGCCATTTGCTTTGAGCTGTTTGATTCCAGCTGAGGCAGATTTTCTCCCCACTATTATATTGGATTTGGTTTGGCTTAGACTCGGTCGAATTCTTCTTCTTTCCACTATCAAAAGCTTGACTTTTTTTTTTTCTTTTTTTTTTCTTTTTTGACTAGTTTTCCAGGAATTATCGGAGTTTACTGACCGACCATAGTTCTTGTTCTTCTTTCTGGCTTTATACTTTATTTAATATCCAACTCGGCAATCTACTTTCAATAATAGTTTTGAAGCTAGAATGCTCTGGATTCTCACTTATAGCTTTTAGCTATCAAGTATTCTATCGATCGCTTTGACGATTCCTTCCATTTCCGACCATTTCTGTTGATAGAATGTAACTTATTATAGAGTGATTTTTTAATAGCAAATGAATTTTCGAATTTTTCGATTAAAACTCTTTTTATAACGTCATAGTTTTCTGCACTTTTTTTTTAACAGTAAATGAATTATGATATTGTTAGAACTTTTCTTAGTTAGCCAAAAAGATTATTTGCCAATATTATATTCTTTATTCAAGATACTTTGTACCTTTAAAAGTTCAGCAAATTTCTACTCGTCTATCTCTGGTTCCAACATTTTGACGATTAAGGAAAGATCGGACGTGGAAAAGCGATTTTTTATTAATTTCTTTCACACTACTCAACGGTTCACAATGACTTTACTAGAAAAAGCCCATTGTGGTAATATTAGGTTTATATTGTCATGAAAGTTTTTGGTTTTGACAACTGGCATAAACAATAGTTGTGACAAAGGTTTTACTGATTAACGGAGGATTGATTCTTCGTCTTCGTTAAAAAAACAATCATTACAGAATATCCAAGTAAATTGATCACTAGGTTATTCTTCTCTTTGTTGCTCGCAAGGATCGAATAGAAGAAAGCTGTTCCTCCAATACTGGACGAGAGATTCTACTTGTAACTGACTATCTGGATGATTTAGGTCTTTATACAGTGAGAGTTTGTTTACAATCCAAGCATGAGACATATGATAGTCAGATCGAAAGGTAATAGATTAATAAATGATTCATCAAATATTGCATATATGCTGACCAGACCGAAAGATAAGATATGAACAAATGAATTTCCTTAGTTATTTTGGGATACTAATACTTTGGTTATTTTGACATATAAATATTGTAAAAATATTTTGCTTATTTCGACCTGTATTGCAGTAGAGAGGCCTTGAAGATTAAATATTAGAAGCATCAAAACTGATTTTCTAACGATAGAGGGCCAGTAAAAACTTCAGAAATTATAACGTTGCTTATTGCAATATCTCATTAACTGTATATTTAGTATTTCGAATCTTGCCGACGATAAAGTGCATTTTTATGATCCAAATGTATTGGTGTAGCATAAATGATAGCATAATGATAAAATCATTATTTTAGGTCACTCACTGCCAAAAAGCTTGCTTTGAGAAAGTTGCAAAGCTTGGAACAATTCTTTCATGTGAAAAGGACATTGTTTGTTCCAATCGATGAACTGATCGCCTTCTGCATTCCGCAAAATACTTTATTGGAGAAAAACGGTGCTTAAATAAAGTATCACGGTGAATCTGTGATATTCGAATGTGAAATGAAGTAAAACGTTACTGTTAATCCATCTCAATCACATCCCTTTTCTTACACAAATTTAGAATGAATAATTGGTGGTGCAATTCCCTATTACGACGGGAGAACATTTTGTGAAGTTCTCTGGTAGAGAATGGAAATACATCAAAAAAATGTTGCAGAAAATATCATTGAAGTATTTGACAATTCTTTGCGTTTCTACAGTGTGGGTGACACAGCAAGCTGTCGGTTGATTCAAAGAATAATTGTTCTAAATTGGCACAGGAATGTGAAATAGTTTGAATAGATAATCGATCGGAAAGGGAACAACGACACTTTCATCAACAAGAATCTGCCAGCTATTTTAGCGATTTTTTAAGGACTTCCCGGATATATGATACGGGTAATAAGAGTACCGAAACTGAGCAAAAAGATAATGACTAAAAAGATGTACACTCTTTTGAATTACTTATTTCATTCAAATTGATATCTCTGATAACATTTGGATAGGATATAAGACTTTCATAATCGATGAATCGAGTTTAGTAAACGATTTAAATATTATAAACAATAAGTTTTAAAAGTAAAACTCTTCCATAGATTATATCCCAACTGATTTCACTTGGTTCTTTGTTGACTCGATTAAAACAACTAGCGATAACTTCCTTTGTTTCCGGAGATATATCGCTCAATCTACTATTTTGTTTCTAGACGATGCATTAATCTTAATTTTAATAACATAGTTATTCTATGAAATCAATCAAAAAATGCTATCATTTTGATGAATTTAACGTTGAAAACCTTACTGTATTCGCTGTTCTAATTTTATTGTCAATACAATTAAACACCATTTCTGCCTGCTGGAAATCTGTATTACAATGTAGCAATCACTTTAAAATAAAAATGGAAACGACTAAACAGTCTTCTGTGTTTATATTGGAATCTTGACTATTCAGTCAAGATTCCAACCTCTGCATTATACATGTGACAACATGAGATCCACATAAAAGAATTATTGCTATGCCTGAATATCTTTCTTTCAAATTCTGTCAACTGAAGGCTGTTGATCCCTTAAGATTTGATGCATTTTTTTGAATTTTCGACCATAGTTTGTTTTCTCTTGCTAATTTTCGCTCCTCTTCAATGACTCCGATATTTTTAGGAAAGTGAAAAACTAATATTTTTTCACTAGAAAAGAAAGTGCTAATTGGTTAAAAAATGAGCCTCAGACTTATATTTTTAGTTTCTCAGATGGACGCTTTCTTGCTAAGCAATACCTATTTGAAATTACTTTCCCGACAAATTAAATCCATCAGACTATGTATTAAATTAGTTACTTTGAATTAAAAAAAAAAAAAAAAGAAAAAAAAAAAGAAAAAAAAAAGGAAAAAAAAATCACTTGAAATTGGAAAGAACAAATTTTGTAAAAAGAATAGCAGTGATATACAAGACGATAAAAAATGCCTTACTATTGCTCACTCTAGTGAGTGAATGTTATCAAACTTTACTTATTAAATGTAATGTTGATTAATTCATCTCTCCAATTTGATAAAAGGCCCGGCAGTCAATGGTCTCATAACAAGCAAACTGTATTGATGACAGATTCACCACATCTCTAGTTGAAACTCTATAGAGAATGATAATAAAATGTAACATAATTTTATAAGAATGGCAGACATCACCGATAAGTCACCATGGAATCGTCAATGCGACGCTTTGCCATCAATCTTCGTTGATTGTTGATCTAATACCATATCCGCCCATTGAAAAATTCAAATATAAAGAAACAATTTTGGGAGATAGTATAGTCGGTAAGGATGTTTCGTATGCGTCCTATAATTTTTACGGCTTCCGCACTGAGTGGTGTTGTGCTGTTCGTGTGTCTTATCACAATGGTATATATCAAAAGAGATGTTCAGGACGCTTACAGATCACTGGACGTCGAAATGCACAACTTTAAAGTATTATCTTTTACTCTTATCTTGCGCTTCTGAGTTAATTTCAGTTACTTTAACTTTCAACAGTCATATCATGCTGTGAAATTTTCAATTTCCTTTGTTTATCTTTCTCACGTATGGTCGATAGCATGCATTCGTTTTACAAAACGATATTCTGAAGTACTTTATAGGTGATCACTGATGATTTATGGAATGATCTAATAATACTCGGGCGAAATCCTCCAAAATTGCGCCGAAGAAGGCAGAATGAGAAGGCTTCAGATAGTATTCATCAAAATGGCGAAGGTACAGGCAGCACCTATCAGGCCACTGATTTAACAGACAAGTCTCTCTGATATGGCTGTTTATCATTCCTCAAAAAATTTTCTCTATGCTACTTTACGGAGCACACATCCAGTTGACTGTATCTTTGATTGATAAATTTGCTTATTCCAAAAAAAAAAAAAGAAGAAAAAGAAAAAAAGCAGATTCGTTAAAAAATAGATTCATTGCAATAGCGAATATCTTTCACCATCCGTTACTGGGCATTCTGGCTGTTGATCAGCCATCAGTTGGGTAATTAGATTCTGAAATCACAACCAGTTAGACTAGCGATAGCAAAACGATCCTATCCTTTCGCCGGTTTTTTCTTGATACCGAGAAAAAAGAAACAAAGGGCATAAAGTAAGCTGGTATGAAAGTAAGCAATTCAGCTTTCGAACTATCATATAAGGAGGATATAAAAAGCCTAGTTATTCAAATTTTCTAATTAATAAATGGATATTTTTTTATAAATTATAGACTAAAATTTTCTTCTATTTTTCAGAATTTTTATATAAAACTTATAAAATTGAAGGAGATAGCTATACGAAAAGTTCTCTGTCTGAGTTTTTCAAATCTCAACTGCTCTTTGTTTGCCCCGCATGAATTTGCCACATTCATTTCTATGAAACACTTTCTTTTTTCCTCTCCTTTGTCAAGAGATCGAAAAAAGACAGCGGAGCTGAATGAATTCCGAACATTGCTTGTCACTAGTACAGAAATCAATGTCCAAGAAATAAAATTTTTCATCTTTTAAAATCAATGCATAGTGGATTGTTTTGTATAATTTTTATTTTTTTGAATATCATTTAATGGCAAAAATTTTGATAATTTTACTTACCAGCTACTATTCATCTTTTGTAAATAAATGAATGGAAGAGTTATTATTAACTTTAGGAACACTGTACTTTTTATTTTTTTTAGCCTCATTTTTCTTAAAAATATTACAAAATGGCCATCCTTTTTAGACTTTTAAAAGCAGTTTGCACAATTACAATCTTAATTCCACGTCATAAAGACAAACATCGAGTTCACATAGAGACGATATAATGAAGCATTTGCTAGATAACTGGTCTTTTCATTTTATTGTTTCAGGAATCTCCCAGAGCAAAGCATCATCAACCATTGGCAATCCTGACAGCCGGCACGATTCTCACGCATCCCCTCCTTCTATTTCACCTGTACAGGGTACTGAAAGTAATGTTTTGTTGGAATCCAACAAATTCAAATTAAATGATGACAGAAACAAAGGACTGGATCAGTTTTTCAAACCTTCCGGTTCAAATATAGATGGAAAACAGACAGCAAAAGCTTTTTTGCCAAGTGGACCGCAATTGGCCAGTATTTGCAGTAAGTTTAATTACATTTGATTGATGACAAAATTATTTTCATTCAGGTCTGACACTGGAGATTTTTTTCAATTGTCTTCAAAATTTTTGCAAACCAATTAGGCGTGAAAGTATTCAGAAAAGCGAAAAGATTAGATTTCTTCTTCATTTATGGAGCATTTGCACTTTATGTTAGTACTTTCTTTCTTTAAAGTTATTGTGTTCTATCATTTTACAACTCATAACTGAAATTTTTGCCTTTATTATTAATACTCCATCAGAAAACAATAGAAAAGAAAAGATGTGGACAGCTGGATTAGCATAGTATTAGACCATTAAAATATGCATAACTTGCTAAGATTCATTCAATTATTTGATATTCTCAGAATATAAGCCTCAAAAACTATCGCATTGTGAATTTAGCAACAGATCGCATTTGAACGTAACACTTTATTTTTTTATTAGTCATTTAAGCAATCATTACAGAATGTGCTAAAGAAAACACTTGTCCAGCTGGACCACCAGGCCCAAAAGGTCCACCGGGACATGCTGGATTAGATGGTAGGAATGGCATTGATGGGAAACCTGGCAAGGATGCCGAAAATATGTTATCGCTTCATGCTGAAGCGCCATGTTACCACTGTCCGCGAGGGCTTCCTGGCATTCCAGGAGCGGTTGGCAAGCCGGGGTTAAGAGGAATCGCAGGTGCAAGAGGTCGAAGCGGAGTTCCTGGAAGAAATGGACAACCAGGACCACCTGGTGAACCTGGACACCCAGGAGCTGTAGGTAAATGTAATCGTCGTTTGATTGGAAACAAAATGTACTGTTAGTTGATTGATCTTAAGTATCAAAAATTGATGAGAAATTTTATTCATTACTTACCAAAAATTTTTCTTGGATTATATTTCTCAATGGGTGTTGAATATTTCATGCTTGGAGATTTAATCGACATACTGAATACATCCACTTTTATGGTCAAAAATGATGATAGTACAATTTGCAGTAGATTTCAGGTAAAGATGGTGAAATGGGTCCTCCAGGCTCCAAAGGTTTAGACATGCATCATTTAGTTGGTCGTCCCGGTCCCAAAGGATTAAGAGGACCACCAGGACCAGCAGGATCACCCGGCGACAAAGGTGCTGAGGGACAAACTGGTAAAGCTGGTCCACAGGGTCAGCCAGGAAATCCTGGGCCTGCTGGCCCGTCTGGTCCGCAAGGACCAATGGGACCTGAAGGCGAAGAAGGAAGGCCTGGAAAAGATGCCGAGGTACTTTTTTGTTCTAGTTCAACTGATTTCGAGTTGGAGCATACTTTGAGTTATAATACTGTTTAAGAGTCACTATTCTTTTAAAATCAATCCTCAAAAGAGACCGATTCTTTATTTTCAGTACTGTCCATGTCCATCTCGGAAATCCGATATTACATATCATCGAAGTAAAGAGCAAAAAGCAACATATAACTACGGTGACAACGACAAGAAATCAGTCAGCGATGGCCCTGCATATAGAAAACATTAACGTTCTGCAACTGAGGAATAGGCTTACTCTCGATATTTTCCATGCAATCCCAACATTTTTCTCTTCCAAAGTTTATGATACCTTAATTACACAATATCTTGATATTTACTATGCGAAAAAATTACAGCACAAAGTTTTATCAGCAATATAACGTGTTCTCAAACAGTGTAAAATTGTTGTTCAAAAAGAATGACATATCAGAACTCGTTTTTAATAGAAGAAATATAACGACTTTATACTTCTTTAAATTATTGTTCACGTGAAGTACACGCAAGTGAATGCTGTAGCTTCATTAAACATCATTTTTAATTATCCCTTTATTAAGATCCATTCAACAATTTAAATATCGTAGTTAGATATTTAATTAACTATTAAAGCTTTTATTCTATCCTTATCACCAATATTGCAGTTCACAATTCTACCTGAAATATCGATTTATCGTTTTCCTAATCCAGCATATTTTCTGTTAGCCTGATAGATATTGCGAGTTTTGTACGAACAGCATATTCAGTATAACTTCTGTTGCATTGATAAAATATTACCAGACAATTCATTTTTCTCATTGCCATTGCTAAATTTTTTTTGTAGTATTTCTAAACACCATACTTAATGATAACAACAAGAACACCGAGCGTAAATATATTCAGTGTGTTAGCATATTAGGTCATCCCTATACTTTTTGTACTCATTAACATGACTTTTTACACTCATTAACATATACATACATATAATAATCACGAGGCAAATAATCGTAAAAACTACCGGAATTCAACTTCAGTATTCACATCCTCATACTTATGAAAGCGCTATCGAAGATGGGCTAAATGCATTTCTTTCTACTTAATGAAGTTATTGAGGAAGAATTCGAACTTATTTTAAATTATGATAGCCTTTCTTGTTGAATTTGATAACTTTATCATTTTGTTTCAAATGAAATTTAATTTGGCGTTCACTAGAAAACTCTTCACAAATTTTAACAGGTCAAAGAGCTTTTCTCAATTATTAAGAAAATAATTTGCTGCTGTCTAATCTGAATTAAAATTACAATGATTGGCATTTGGTTTTTTATTGTCATGAATCACATAAAATTATTTTATTTTTTGCGCGAATTTCATATTTAGAACACCTTTTTCAAATTTTAATTTCTGGACTCGGCGGTTTATAAACTTTTCTTGATAAAAATAATGAGTAAAGGGTTTCATCAGCTCCTAACAGCTCGCATGCTGACACATTCCCTCATAATTTTACCTGACAGATTTGGCTGGATAAATTGTTATTTGCAGGAGACAAGTAATTGCCATTAAAAAAATTGTAACTGTCAGTGAAAAAAAAACATCCTTGCACCACCAGTTAGTTTCTATTACGAAAAACCATAAATATATTTCCAGGTCGATAAGATTAGATTAGGATGAAAAAATTGTTGAGTAATCCACGGAACTGAATAATCATATGAAGATTTGCAATATAGTGATAAACTAAGTCACATATTCTGTACCTCTTTACAGCTATTGAATGAACCACAAATAAGGACCCAAAAGCGCGTTTATGATATAAACAAAAATGACAATAAAAGAGAACGCGAACGAAGTTACACATTTGAAAAATATCACAATAAATCAATAGCACAGAAATCTTAATAATTATAAATTTACAATTCACTATATGCTAATTTTGATCAACAAAAGTGCTGCCAGACAATTAAAGCCAAAATCCAAAAACTTTTTATTATGCCTTTAGTAAATGCCTTTCAAAAGAAGTGTCAAAATTTAACTGTATTAGCAAGAAAATGCATAAATCTTCTGGACCTTTGAACCATCTACTTTTTATTCAATAATCAGTAATAAAACCAAGCAATACCTACTATAAGGTACAAAAAACTCCCAGAAAATTGCTGCATAGATGCATTGCTCTACTTTTGATATTATAAATACTCATTAACGCTACTGTTTCAAATTTAATTCTCAAGGAAAATGTGATCCACAATTTATTTTTAGAATCCCAAAGGAAATCTCGGCATAAGCAACTTGGGATTCGTGGATTGATATTAATCACTGTTTCTATACCACTTTTGAAAAAGCAATGGAATATTCCCAGAAATAGTTTGAAATGCTTGATGAATATAAGTGAATATGCTTTTACATCTTAACTAATAAATTATTTTTTGAAACTGAATAGATCTGTCAAAAACATAAGTAGGCAAACCTTCCGTTATATAACCGTGCTAAGAAATTAATTTGTTATCAAGTGCCCGACAAACACTAATCTAATATATATCAGTCTACTTCGAAGCCACATCTTCATCACCCTGACAAATGATGGCTTCACTATCATTACAAGTACATCAAAGCTTGGAATATTATTAATTGTGAAATTCTAAGAATATATTAAACTTCACTTTTTCTGTAATCCGATCATAACACAGTTTGAACTTGTTAAAAACACGACACCAATCAATAAAGCCAAGTTTAAGACTAATATGTCAATCTGACAAAAGTCTGGAGAAACAAAAAAGAACAGCAAAGTTATTTGAGAAAAAGCAAAAATTATGATGATAAAGAAATAATCTGTCTGAATGCTGATGAAATCAACCACGGTGAGTTGAATGCGAAGTACCTGCAATAAAATAATAAAATAATCAAAAAGACAAAAAGATTTAGGATTCATTACAGAAAAGAACAACTGTTTGGCGCAATCGCTATCCCCGAAAAATTATAGCGTTCTTAGCTCAACAACCAAATATTTTTTCGAATAATGATGTTTAGCGAGAATAACTTTCTAACAGTTATAATAGTTCCATCTTGATACTGTAATTGATATATCTTGAAAGTGAGTTACTTTAATTTTGTATCGAAAGACGGACTTCTCAGAATTTTGCCCAACCCATTTATGAATCTCAAGATACTACCAGTACTATATCTATAAACTGAACTTGAAGTAGCACTCAGAACTAGCAGAAATCAACAGAATGTCTTGGCTAAAATTTTTAAATTCCAACTGACTTACAAATAAAAAGCGAAGCCATAAATGAAAGTAAATTAAAAATTATGGAAAAGGCTGAGCCTCGGTCCAAGTAACGTTACCCATAACTATTTTGAGAAAAGAAATTAACTCGTTTCAAAAGTTCAAGATAACAGATGTAATTTCAACATTGACTAATTTAATGGAATAGCAATATCCTAAATTTCAGTTTATCGTTTTAATGCCTGATATAATATTGACAGTGACAGATATTTAAATTATAACTTCAATAAAACTAGAATAACAATTTCGAAATAAAATTTGATCAGTTAAGGTGAAAATTATTAAAACTGTACTCAGCTTTCGCTTGCCAATCTCTAGCAATAAATGCGATGTAATTCTTCATGAACTGTTTTTTATATATTTTTTAATTCTAAACATGGTATAGTTTGTCGTAAATATGATATTTCATTATGAATTTATACCAAAATTTTGCTAGTAGCCTACAAAATCGTGACTACACATTTTCTACATTGTCTATTCATACGCTTAAACTATACTTACATAGAGTGCAACCGCAGTTTGGACAAAACATCACGTTCACTGAAGCGTAAATTTCGAAAATCCAAACAGTTCATGAGTTAAGATTCTGTGTATATCCTAACTAAAGAATCGATGATGAACTTATATAACAGACATCATGTATGAATGCAAACGAACATAGTGTCTTTTTTTTTTCATGTTACATAAATTGCATGTAGAAATATTTTAAAAATGTGAAACATTAAAAATGAAGTACCTGCAGATGATGAAGGAGCACTGCGATGAAGTGTTGTTCGCGTAACGTTCCCTTCTACATCCATAGTTTCAAATTCTTCTTCACGTTCCAAATCACGTAAGCGATGCTCGTTTTCGGTCCCAGTAAACTGTACGTGACTAATAATTGGATCAGTTACACGTGTCAGAACCCTTCTTGAGATTATTTCTGCAGTACCATCTTCATTGATTTGCATCGTTTCAAACGTTGTTAAAGTGGTCGGATAATCATGAAGCAGAGTTTTCAAATCACCAGCCAACGAATCTTTCTCATCTTCCTGATCTCCTTGATATGTACTCATCGTATCACCACTCAACAGTGCTTGTTTATCCTGGTTTGTTAATTCCACTACACTGACTCCCTCTAACATAGAATCCTTCTCCAGAGGAATTATTTCAAGGGAATCATGCAACTCTTCATGTACTTTTTCAATGACTTCGTATTCAGTTAAATAACTTTCACCGCTTAATTCATTCTCTGTATGTACCGGTACAACATTAATTTCCAAAGAATCAATGCTCGTTCCCATTATTTCCGGAACAAAATTTTCAAAATCCCTTTCGATGCTGTCAGCCGGTGAAGCCATTGGTGTTGTCACTTGAGTAGTGTCTTCTTCAACTGGTATTGCTTTTATATCTGAGATGGAATCGTGTTCTTCTTCATCATCGTCTCTTATACTCATCTCTTCGACCTCCGATTCTTCGCGTATATCTGATAGGATCATTACTTCATCCTGAGGGGAACCTTCGACTACGACCTCTTGCTCCAGCCTTTCAAATTCGGCTAAGGAACTTGTTGATCCATCAGCTTTTTTCAACTTCCCGGCAACGTACAGTTCCACTTCACTTCCACTAAGACTTGATTCACCTTTGTTTAATACGTCTCGCTCGATTCGCTCAAATTCCTGCAAACTTGTTTCAGAGACATTGTCGCTTGAAACCGTTTTGTATTTCCCAACCGTAACACTGATATCTGTTCCCTGGCCATTTGAAGACATGCTTCTTCCATTCAACGAATCCGCTTCTTCTGGTTCTTCGTCCACTGTTTCTAGTTCCGCTTCAACTGGATTTATTTGCTCGCTTTCTGACATATACGTTGGATACTCCTCAGATGATGACAATGAGGATTGCTTGGTCAATCCCACTTCCTGATCTTTTTCTACCCATGACATTTTCAACTCCGGTGTAAGTCGTTCAACAAATGTTTGAGGTTCATCATGTGAACTTTTTCGAGAACTGGTGCTGCTTCGACGTGATGTGCTAAATTTTTTACCACTACTCCCACTTTTGATGGATATCTTATCAAGAGAATCCAATGAATCAGATTCGGTACATATAACTGTTTCAGAAGCCAACGTGACACCTGCAGCTTCATCTTCTTTTTCGACTGTATGAACAGTTCGTCCAGATAAATTAGAATAGTCTAAGAAATATTCTTTTTCGAAATTCATTGCTTTTTCATGCATTGATTCCTGAAAGATTGTAGGCTCAGGCACATCTCTTTCCCATGATGAAAATGTTTCGTCAGCAAGAATATCGTCTCCTGGAGCTTCTACAATAGAATCTAGAACTTTGATTTCCACCTGGCGAACTTGGTCGATAGTTTTTCTGGAGCAATCAGATGCAGTAGCAACACCGATAATATTTTCATCTTCATCACCGAAACCCGGAGGAGTCGGAGAAACAGGTCGACCTGGATCCACATCGGGAACGAGTAGAACACCACTAGCAGATGTCAGTAAAATATCTTCCATGTCATCGTCGTCTTCAACAGATACAAGTTCAATATCAGTTATATCCGGACTAGAACGTTTCGAATCAAGAACATTTTCTTGTCTATTTAGTTCTTGTTCCTCATCTTGAGATGCAGTAAAAAGACGATCAGACTGCACTGGTGAGAGCATTGCAATCGGTGTCGCATTTTCTCGACGCTCTTCACTTATTTCTGAGAATCTACTGCTAGCTTCACTATTTGCTGTAGTGTATTCAGATTCCTGAGAATGATAGCCAGGAGCTGTGTCGAAAGTATCCTCCTGAGATGTAAGGCACGTTTCATATCCATTCTTTGATGTGGCCGTCGCTGTCTTATAGATGGATTCACTGCGTGATAAGCTTTCCACTGGCTTCATAATATCATCAACTATTTCTGCTGCCTGTTTATTAAGTTCTTCATTCCTTTCATCTTCGTTGAGTAAACTGCGTCCCTCTGGATGTTTTGATTTCTTCGCTTCTTCTCCAAGCATTTTTATCTTCTTCTTTAAATCGGATTCGTAATCTGCTTCATATTCATCTTGAACGTGGGATACACATTTTCCAATAGTGGGTTTTACCTCGCTGGGCGGTGATTTACTATCACTGTGTTTTCCAATTAAGGAATCTAGGTTATAGCTACTGCTGCTTCTGCTCGTTGTTTGGTCTAATTTTCCCAGGCTTTCGTCAATTAAATGCTCCGCATTAGCTTCGAGATCGGTGCCACGGGCAATTTTTGTTTCCTCATCCATTTCAGATGATCCTTTCTCAATCTTTTGCCTTGATGATGGCGCTTCTATCAACGTCAGCAATTCTTCAGAAAAAACAACCTCTGAAGTAGATTCAGGCATCGCTTCTACTTTCCACTTCATATCATCATCTCTTATGCTCTCCATTTCAAATACATCCTTTTTTGTTTCTCGATACTTTTCTTTTGCTGGATGACTAAATTTATTATTAATAATCTCTTCTTCAGCCCATTGCTGAGCAACAACCGCAGCTCCTTCTGGCGACTCAATTCTTCTGCCCACCTCTTTCAGTGATTCCGTTTGAGTATCTTCGACACAGGTAGGTAAAAAAGATGTGGATGCATCTTCTTCAGCCTCTTCCTTCTTTGACAATGTAAATTCGTGGCATTCTTTTTGTTCAGCAGGAAATTTTTTTTCATAAATATATTTGTCTGAAACATTCGAAAGAGTCACATTTTGTTCAGTTTCCACTTCAACAGCTCTTCCTTCTTTTACTGTTAACTGCAGTTGTTTTCCTGAAACAGTTTCCTCGCTTTCGTTGCCCTCTATTTGTTTCCAAAGCACATCATTTACTTCGTTGTAAATTACTTTTGGATCACTTGGTTCTGCAAAAGCTTCCGCGCTTGAAATAATTAGCTTTTCCGAGCTTTCTTTATAACCATGACGAGACATCTTTTTATCCTCTTTTATTTTTTCCATGCTGTTGTTGGAAGCATCAAATGAAGAACTTCTGAGAAAACTTTTCTGATCTTCGACCATCGGGATTATTTCTATAGACCGGGAAGCTGCTAAAGCTTCTGAATTTGCAAATACAGCTGCTGCTCCACTTTCCATTGCTTTTGCAGGAGCAAAAAAATCTTCTTTAAAGGATTCTTCACCTATCGATCGTTGTGACAATTTGTGTTCATCAGATCCTTTTTCCAAAACGTGAGTATCTTCGCTTTGCTGAGGAACTGCTGGGAAAATTTCGTCACCATCTAAAAATGTCTCTGACGCCACGTGCTTTTCTGCCTCCTTTCCTTGATCTGATACAAGAATCTTTCTTTGTTTTTCCATTGATGATTTACAAGAACTTGAAGTGGTCATTCTATTATGAACATCTCCTTCGAGGTTTTCTTCTTCAAACGAAGTTAGTAGATCATGTTTAGCAGTTAGATTTTTAGGAAATCCTTCTTTTACTGGGAGCGATTTTTTATCATCACTGGCAGAAACACTAAAAGATTGTTGGGGTATCGTGATATCACCACTAATTTCGTTTGTTTCTAGTTCATCATTCCACAGCGTTTGTGCCTCTTTCGTTGATTCCAAATCACCGTCTATGGCTGTTACTCCCTTCTCAGATCCTTTTTGATCACGATTCATCATTTCTGATGATAATATATCAACATTTTCTTCTAGCTTTTCGCTTCTGGCTAGCTCTGACATCTGTTGCCCTTGAATGGCAAGCTCATCTTGATTTTCCTTTCCAGATTTCAGCCATTTTTGTGGAGTCAATGACTCCATGGAAATATTTCTCTCAGTTTTATTTTTTCCTAGTTTAAAACGATATGTCGAGAATGATTCAGGTTCTTCTTTATCCACTTCAGATACTTTCGTCGTGAATCGCTCCTCGAACTCTTTATCGTGCTCAATTAATTTTTCTATTTTCGCTGCTGATTCCCTCATCAATTTATTCGTTTTCAATTTTTCTGAAGTCATTTCAGATCCATCCGTCGGTTTTTCCCATTTCGCAGATTTAAATTCCGAATAGCTTTCATCGCCATCGCTACCTGGATCAATATTTGATTTTTCACTTTCTTTTGTTACATTTTCAGTTGCTCTTTCTTCCTTTATTATAATATTAATCGTATCTTTGCTCGGATACATTATTAGCTGTTCCGCGTCGGGAAATTTTTGTTTTTCTAGCCCTGTTTTCTCATCAGTGCCTTCTTTTTCTTCCGGCGTCCATGATATATCGACAGTCAGTTCATGAGGATGTTTAGCTTCTGTCGAGAAAGGTTTCACTTTTTCATCAATTTTACGACCTGTGAGTAGATGGCTTGTTCCGTCCAAGTTATCTTCATACGATGTTCCCTCTTCTGATATTAGCTTATCAAAACTTATTCCTTTATTTTCTACTAATCCAATGTCTGATGTCGATGTTATCATTGGTTGATTTTCATAGTTTTCTGGCACCTCTATCTGCAAGTCTTCCTTGAATAGTATCTCTGTCTGCATGCTTTCGCTGAGATTTTCTGCTGAAACTCGGTCCTTGCAACTATTTTCGGAAACGTTGTACAAGTTTTCAGGAAGCGAAATATTCATCTGCTCATCCGCAGAAATAAAAAGAGCACTCTGATCAGCTGGAGATGGCGAATTCAGGGCTGTATAATACAGTTTATCCTGTGCATTCGGCGTGCTCATTTCTGATTCAGATTCACCCAATTTGATCAAACTTTTTTGATAAGTTTCAACTACAAAAGGTATAGTTGTTTCCTTGCTATCTACTTCTTCTTCATCTTTCTGTTTTGGTTCATTTAGATCCTTAGTTGGAATGTAATCGGTTCCTTTTTTAAGATTTAGTTCCTCTGCCACCGTTTCTTGCATCAAAGCAGCTTCAACACACTTTTCAGTAGCTGCTGGCGATGTAAACTGTAGGTAATCTATATCAGGAAGTTGCTCGATCGATGTCTCCCCTAAATCGTTTTTCACAATATAATCAGAAACCTTTGATATGCCGAGGTCCGTCAAATCAGCAGGGGCCAAAATGATTTCTCTAGCAACCGTTGCAGTTTCCTTCGAAAGTTTCAAAGGCTTTTGGGATTGGTCTGCAAATCTGTCATCTCGAATTTCTGTCCATTGTTGATCTTTCAACGGATCTTCCTTCACACTTAATTTTCTAGCCTTTGCATCGCTATTTGTCTTATTATGCTCCACGTTTGTAATAATGTTACTGTATTCTTGGATTTGATCCAAAAATAGACTAGGTTCCTGAGATACTTCCATCTTTCGTTCTTTTTTAAATTTCTTCTTCGGTGATAGTGATGTAGATTGCTCCGATGCAGCTACTGAATCAGACCTGGACAGATTCCATTCTTCCACCTTTTGGGTTCCAACAGTTGGTATCACTCCTGTACAAGTGATGTTTTCTTCTAACTGATGCTCTAGTAGCTTTTCCATATCATCTTGTATTTCATTTAACGATTCCTGCGTCTGTTGCGGTGTGATTTCCTTTTTGCTCACCCGCATAGCTTCCTCTTCTTTCGTCTGTAGCCCTTTTTCTGTCAGATTAGATATTGACTTACCCATTTTCTGCAAATCTTTGTCTTCTGTTTTCCATTGTTTCGCCTTAGTTCCAGTCATATCATCTTTTCCATGTGCCGGATGACCAACTACCAAATCTGTAAACGAAACTTCACTTGAAATCAATTCATCTCTAAGAAATGGTTTCCTGTCTTTACATTCTTCCTTCGCTTTCGCTGATGGAAGTTCAGCAGTTAGCTGTCTATTCTCTATTTCAGATTGTATTTCTGGTGGACACAAAAATGCTTCATTCTTAGCATCTTCTTTCGTTCCATCTATATTATTAGAAAATTCTGCAAAAAATTCAGTCTGTCCATAACTCCCAGAATCACTGATATCTGTCAGCGAGTCCTCTACGATTTGTTCTTTGATAACTTGCCCAGCAAACCCAAATCCATCTTGCTTATCAACCTCCATAATTGCATCTTTTCTAACTATTCTCTCCTCTTCTACTTCCGAATGATAACCCTTAATTTCCTTTTCTAATATGCTAATGTCTTCTTCAGATGCTGTCTTTTCATACACATTTAATGGTGTTATAATGGATTTCTTTTCTTTAAGAAGTATATGCTTTTCTTCCGTTTGGGGTGCTGAATATTTTTGCTCGGAAAATGTTTTATGCTTGTTTTCATCAAGAACCATAAATTCTTCTTTTTCTGTTAATTTTTTTAGTAAGATACCACATTCCTGTTGAAAAATATCTTTAAATTTTCCCGTTTTGATTTCATCCAAATCTTCTGTTACGTACAGCTGATCTTTCTGCTTCGCCAAAGACATGTCCCCAGCAAATACATTATATTCCTTTTTTTGGGATACTGCGGGTTCTTCTTCATCAATAACTAGTTCTCTAGACATACAGGTACCGTTCTCCCTAAAAGCATCCCGCTGGAGAATTATATTCTCCAATGATTTTGCTTGAACTTTCTCCAACTCACTTGTCTTGAGAAGCTGTTCTTCAATTTCCGCTTTTGTTGGAGAAACTTGTTTGAATGCTTTTGTTTCATTCTGGCTCTCCTTAACTTCATCTTGATCAGCTTCAAACGACAGTGTGTGTGCCTTTCCTTGTAGCTCTATGTGTTCTTCTTTTGTAGTTGGTTCTTTGGATATTATAGCACCATATTCCTCGAGAACCTCTCTATCCGGCATAACATCTTCGAATGGTACTGTTTTAGTTTCTTCTAAATCTTCTGTTCTAGTTAACTGATCCTGAACTTCCTTGAATTCTATTCCAGCTTCCGTTTCAATATGTTCTTCTTTTGTAGTTGGTTCTTTGGATATTATAGCACCATATTCCTCGAGAACCTCTCTATCCGGCATAACATCTTCGAATGGTATTGTTTTAGTTTCTTCTAAATCTTCTGTTCTAGTTAAGTGATCGGCAACTGTAGTTCCTATTGTTGTGAGAGCGGCAGGTGTAGTAGTCACACTTGTTGAAACTAGATCGGCCTTTTTATCAAAGTAGAAAATTCCGGTTTGGAAAGTTTCATCGCTTTTATGGTTGCCATTGATTACAGTCTTATCTTGCCTTAGATTTTCTTGTCTCGCAGTTTCAGATATTATCCTGTCTGAATAAATATCTGACGTTTCGCACTGCACTGTTTTGGCTTCTTGTTCATATTCCGTTGAAACGTTGTTTTCTAACATCACTGCTTCATGTGGCTTTAACTCAACTTCTTTCAGATTTTCTGATCCAAGAGGCTTAAACTGATCCTTTTCAATAATTGTTGTTTCGAGGCTATCATTTTCTGATTCTAAAGGCTTTTCCTTCCTACTTTTTTGTTCTGATAAAATCTCTACAGTTGGTCTCTCTTCAGCATCTTTTTCTTGACTTTCATTCGTGGCTTCTAGTGATGATATAGATCTTTTCTGCTCGGCAAATATTTCATGTTGAGAAGTTGTTGACTCCTTTGTCCCAAAGTTCTTTTGTCCTAAAATGTTGTATTCCTGAAAATATTTTGATACTTTGGGTTTTTCATATGATTTGTATCTATACTCATTTAATATCTGTTCTATTTGCATTCTCATCGTATCCTTATCAGATGCTTCTAGAATATCCCTTGTTCTACTGCCTATTTTCCGCTTTTCCAGATGTATTACTATATTCTCAATATATTCCTCAACCAGTCTTTTTCCAGCTTCCGTTCCGTTTTTACCTCTCTTTTAACCTCCTTCCCCCCCCCATTTCATTTCTTGACATTGCTGTTGCTCTACTTCACATTTTCTTTTCTCTAAACATTTTCCAATTTTGGCTATAAAATTTCGATAGTATCTTCTATGGTTCCGATATGCTTACCGCTTCGCTCTCCTTTTAAGCGCTTCTCTAACATCTCGTCTTTTTCCCTTCCAGCAAGTGTTAAATTTATTATTGTTTCTGAGATATCAAAAGATATGGATGCAGCTAATAAATGTTTGTCATCGGATTCTCCTTGCTTCCCTTCTTTAGCAACATCTGATCTTCTGATGGATGATTCGGGCGGAAGTATTTGTCTGTATCTTCTTTTTCTTCCGCACTGCTTGTTAACTTCCAAGAAATTATACGCTTTCCCATTTTCTCGATTTTGCTATTTTGCGGATAATTCGCACTCGTTCATGCTTTCCACTTGCAACGCTTTCTAAAGCTTTATCGCATTTCATTACTTGTCTCTCTCTATTTTTACAAAATAAGTCCACGTTCTCAATATCAAGATCCCATTCCGAACTTGCTTCGTTCAAATGCTTAATATTTACAGCGGCATTCTTTATTTCGCCTATTTCCTTCCATTTCCTTTCTTCATCTTCCATGCCCTTCTTCTACGTCCATTCACTAAACTGAAATGCTGCATCAGAAATAGTAATATTTTTCCTGTCACTTCTACCGCATCAAAATTCACTTACATCCTTAACACGAACACTCCTCATTACTTAGAGAAATAATTCCATTATCAGCATTAACTTTCGATTCTTCCTTTTTTTTATGTCTTTCATTTCTATACGTACTAACTGGTGAGAATCTTGCAATCTTTAAAAACTTCCAACTTTTTTTTGAATATTTTTTGATGTCTCTTCAATATTTTCAGACCAGCGTTCCGAAATTCCCTCAATAACTTTCTCGAACTTTAATTTCCCTTTATCAGGCTGACCTAAATGTTTGCTGATATTTTTCATCATCCTCGCTTATAATAGCCTCTCCGTGCAACTGTCCTAAAGTAACTGTGGCATTGATTTCTATTATTGATCTTTTTCTTGCGGGTTCAATTTGCCCTAAAGATTCTTCACTTGCCAGTTTTTCTATAGCAAATATTAAAACTTCTTGCACTGATTTTTCCTGCCATTCTGTCCGAAATGTAGGAGACTCCTCCATTTAATAAGCTTCCTCCGTTATGGTTTCCACACTTTTAATGTCCCATTCTTCTTCCCTTTTTAACTGTCGATTCAAGATATTCAGACATTTTTTTACGCTGTTCTCTTTGTACTAAGACACGAAACGAACTACTAAAATGTAATTTTTCTCTAAAAATTTTTTTTTCCTGTTATTTCGACTTTTTGCTTTTCCTCCGTCATTCTTGGGATTTTCAAGTCCACTTTTTTATGCGGAAATCCCCTTCATTCAGAATTCCCGGTCTATCTAAAGTACATAAATTTTTCAAAATGCGGTCGATCCACGCAAATGTCGCTAATTCTTTCCACGCTTTCATCCCCTTTCTCTTATTTTCATTAAATGTTTGTCCATTGTCTCATCATGCCCCAATCTATTATTTATAGTTTGCAAGAGCCCTTCCACAACTTCGTAAGTTTTCGAAGATTTTTCTCCAATTCTGGGTAATGTCATGGGAATTTTCATCTCTGATTTTATGGTTTCTGCTTCCTTTTTAATTACTATTGCAGGTTATGAAGATTATGAAGATTTACTTGGAATTTTCCCCCTCCTCCATTTCGTTTGTTTTCTAAGTATTCTTCTTTCGTTTTCTAAGCATCCTACTTTGATTTACTTTTTTTTTTTTTTTTTTTTTTTTTTTTTTTTTTTTTTTTTTTTTTTTTTTTTTTTTTTTGCAATTTCATATCACTTCTACCTCTTCACTTCCTGAATCTTTCACAGAACTCATTCCAACTTTTTTGTTCTAACTGCTCATATTCGCTGTTCATTTCATCATACCTGTTTTTGAAACAAATCCACCGGCGACACACTGCTTAGAGAAACATAAGATTGCATCATTCCATCTACTTTTTCGGAGCCCTAATCCAAAAGTAGTTTTAAAGAGGTTAGTTCAAAGATATTCTTGACAAATCTTTTATTTAAAAAACTGTTCTTTCCAGCCAATTCTTCCTTTTTCAAAACGTCTTCGTATTTTTCACTTTTATCCTTACCTCTGTGATCTGTAACTAATTGTGACCCTTTCTGTCACTTCATATGGAGCTATCTCTTCTTTCTCATTCTTGAAATTAGTATCAATGTCTGGAAAATATTCAGAAACAGTTTTTTTTTTTCACTAATAATGTCTCTTCTTGTTTCACTTTTTCTCTTTTCATCTCTAGGAATTTTTGCAATTAAACTGCCCCCTTTCTTATCAGACTTTGTAGATACTCGTGCGAATGAATTTTCTGCTTCTTCAAATTGCCGATTCCTACTGCAAATTCGATTTCTTCTTTGGATAGCACCTATCATTTCTTCAGATAGAGCTAGTGCGCATAATTCAGACATAATTATTGGTTCTTCATCTCAATTTCTAGTTCTTCTTTGAATACAGAATTTCCTCCATCCTCAGTTTCATGTGTTAGCATTTTCTCTTGGATAGAATTTTCTTTCGCTCCTGAATGCTCGTCCTTCTTATTTTACGATAACTCTTATATTTTCTATTGGGCGATATTTTTTTTTAGTACAGGAAATTTTATATCCTTTACCTTTCCGATGTACGAGTATTTCAGCGTCCTCAAAATCAGTGTTTTCAGTTTTCTCTGAATCTTTTTGTTGTTCCTCGTGACAGCAAAGTTATGGTTTTGGAAAACATGTCAATTGCTTATATAACAGTGTTTCAATAAGGCATTGATTTTTCGGCAGACGTATTTTTCCAAATCATATTTCTCAAAAGCTGTTTCTGTTACATCTACATTTGTTTCGGCAGGTGCATTTTCTACCGTTTTTGTAATTTCATTATTTAGACATTTATCATCTTCCCCTGTTACATCGACAAAGCTTTTTATAATCTGCTCATTCGTTGCTTTCCTACCTTTCCAAACTTCATCGATAAGGAAGCCATCTCTTTCAATAAACCAATTTTGATTTCATGCAACTCGTCGGTTTTTGTCGGTCTTTTTTCGTCTTTTTCATTTCTAATTAACTGGATCCAGCCACGCTAAACTCGCGCCTATTGAATGCAACGTTGTATGGAAATTTCAAATCAGTCGGTGAAGAACTTGAAATATTGTGTAGAAATGAACAGTGCAGGAAATAAACGTGGCCAATAAACTTAGTTCGCTCACTTACTTTTACCCGTCATAGATGTTACAAGTAAAAAAAAAAAAGTATATCTATATAAAAACACATACCTATTCGAATGCAACGTTGTGTCAAAATTTCAAAGCAATCGATGATGAATTTGCAACGTTGTGACAAAAGTCACAACGAACTTTTACACTTCTATTTATATATAATGTTTTATAGTACCAGAGTTGGTACCATTCTTTTTTTCCTTTTTCTCACAAGCTTCTGCCAAAAAAGATACTAAAAAAAAAAAAAAAAAAAAAGAGCTCTTCGAGTTCTTGTTTCGAAATTTGATTCCCAAGTGACCATTAGTTCTTTGTCAGGTTTATAAGTTAGTTTACTCAACATTAGTCTTTTGTTCTCATCATATGAGCTTCCTCAAGTTCTACATACATTACTTTGTAATCCTTTATATAAAAATGTCGTTCACTAGGCAAGTTGTACATACCTTGAATTATTGTCGTTTGCAACAATGTAAAGGTTTTTCCTGTTGCTCAGTGAGATCTTCCTCTCGGTTCATATTTCTTATATCTCCCCCAGTTTTTAATTATTCTGGTTGCAAAATCTTTTTACTTATTTCAGATGTTGCCTTTCACTTCATTTTTTCTTTGAAGATGATATGATTGTATGCTTCTTCCATGGATTGTTATTCCTACTACACATTCCATTTCTTCGGATTTCTCCAGCATATTTGATTCTTTAAGCAAGTCATTTTCTGTGACAGTAACTTTGCTCTATTAAGAGCGACTTTTTTGATTCACCGATTTCGTACAGTATTCCATTCTCCCTGGTGATTCCAGCTTTACAGTCTCTCTCTTTATTATTTCCAATTAATTCACATTGTAGATTTCTTCGCAGGCTTCTCTAGTAATGCATCAGTGATATTTAATTTATCAGGCAATGATACTTCAGTTTTGCTCATTTCTTTACGAAGTGATAGAATAATCACTTCGGATTCATCAATTCTTTTCTTCAAGAAATCTAATTCCGGTCTTTCAGTATCAGATGTCACTGCAGATGCATCACCACTTATCTCGTTAGTTAGGTATTCTTCACCTTTCATCACTTTAATATATATCAAGGTGTTCTTCACCTTTCATTCTTTAGTATATATCATCTTTTTCAGTTAATTCTTTACAACATATGCGTTCATTTTCCTTGAGTTTCGGTTTTCCCATGTATCGATTAACCATATACTGTAGCATTTGTGTTTTATCCTTTATTGTTTCGTTTTCCGGAAAAATTGTTTTTTAATCCGAAGGGCTCTTCAGTTGGGACTAATATTTGCCATGTAGTACTTTAGGAATCTAGTGTTATTCCCGCAGGAGTTTTCTGTGGTATAGAAATACTTCTTTTGATCGGATTTCTTTTCACCTGACTTCAGCTTGCTTTGCAAGATACTCTTTAGCATCAATGATTCCGCATCAGTGATTTCCCTCCTTCAATTGCATGGATTTCAGAACATGCTTTTTAGTCCCCTCGCCGTGTTATTACTTTTTGTACCTTTTAATTTGTTGGATTTATCTAGCTGCGTTACTATTTGTTACAAATCAATTCCTAAAGGAATAACTGGTTCCGTAACTTTTTGTGCCGCTCCCGTCTCAACTATTTTCTGGAATCGTCTTTGCATAATCACTTCTAATTCATTAGGAAAACAGTGCTTTGTTCTTATCCCCATTTAGTCAATTATTGCCTTTCTATATTTCTTATGCTTTTATTCTCATTTTTCTGTTTCGTCCGTTCTGAACCCGCTGTTTCCACCGTATCGCTATGTTTACTAGATATATGTTTTCCCGCAGCTATCCCGCCTGATTTATACTTGTACTTTTGGACATTATACTTGTCTTTATGAGCTTTATCATACCCGCAGTAAGTCCTGCTTTTTGCTTTTATCACCCCGTTTAACTGACCAATCTGTCTTTTCAATTTGAACGAAAAATAACTTGCCAGTCTCCTTTGCACCTGACTGATCACTTTCCGGCTTATAAAATACTGTTTTCGGTTCATCATGAGATTCACTCGGTCCTTCTCGAAAAGGACTGTGTCTCTCATGCCTTGGAACTTCCGCTAACTCTGATGGATTTTCTGATTTACGAATTGACGCAAGCTGATTATCCGTCGATAATGTTTCAAATATAGCAATACGTTTCTTGACCGAGCCTATCGTGTCAAGAGCAACTGGGACTCGTCCTGAAAAAATTTGTGTTTAAATTTCGGTCAATAAGTAAGAAAAACAGTGCATCACTTAATTTAAATAACAATATAAGGCGATTAAAAAAAAAAAAAAAAAAAAAGGAATCCGATGAACAACGTACTTCAACTAACTAACATTGCAAGTATACCCTAAAATAAGGTCGAAAGAGTTCTGAACAGATGGATACCGCTAATTAGAAGTTCCCAATATCGCATACGCTGATTCGAGTAAAATGAAAAAGCACTTGCAGTGTATCATGAATGTCATTATTTCTTTTCATGATTCAAACGGGTAGTACAATATTTTATGCATTTACTACGAGCGAATAATTCCGAAATCTCTGCACAGATTTTCATCAAACCCATTTATTTAAAACTTTTCAAGGTGCCTTCATCACAAATAAAATGAATGCCCTCACTCCTGGCTTAAATGCGTTACATACATGAGCGCTGATTCGGTAGTCTACACGATTTTCCATCCCTGAATACGCAGTTAGATCTACATTTGTGTTTGTCTGTTATAAGTACAAATATCATTTGTAATGTTTCAAATTTATCAAGTCGAAAATGTGGCTGAAAGATTATTTGAGACGCATGTGTTTTTTTTTGGGGTGCTATCAGTATTATTTCTATGAAATCCCAGCAGAGCGATTAATGTTGCTGGCATGACAATAATCCAGTAATATCAAAATAGTTAATTCATATTCCCAAAAATTTCATGATGATGAGAAAAGGGAGTACAAGAAAGTTTAACCAGCAGGTAAATGAAACGAAATACTTCACCGACAGGTATTGAGATTAAGGCATTTTGGAAATAGGGGTTGTAAAATACAGGGAAATGTAATTCAGGGGTAGGTACAAGTATGAATATGCGACAAGTGATTCTGATAAGGAACTTCTTTTTCTCTAAAGGGAGAGGTTGGTTATGACCAATAAAAATGAGATTTCATTCGACAAAATGAGCCAATTATTTCCACAAAATAAACTCCCAAATTCTCAACAGTCCATTATAACTCAAAAGAATTTTATACTAATTTGTGTCTTTGAGAGGCTTTGACTATGCAACAGAAAATTAAGAACTAGATAATTGTCATTAATAACATAGCATTGATGACTTACCCTCTGCAGTATAAGACTTTTAATTGAAAATGAAAACTGGGGGTCTTTCCCAGTTATTTCTCTTCTCTTTCTCCTTCTTCAATTTGCAAGGAGCAAGATTAGATTCACAACTCAAATCCGCAAAACTATGAGGCATTTGCTTACCAAAAAAGGAAACTATTCAAAGCCTATTTCCAATTTCTTCCACCAACTAGGTGCACAATTTGTCCAACCATTCAGACGTTAGAGTTAGATTCACTTAGAAGCAGCAGCAATCCGAATTTTTGTGATTCATCTATTTCTAATACTTGAAAATGCATTTGCAATACTTTTAATTGGAAACAACAGATCTTAAGCCTATGAAGAGTTAAAAACTACACAGTTCCTCACCTTATCATCAGAAAAACTGAAATTTAGGTACTGCACATCTATTCAGAAAAACGTTATAACAGAGTACAAGAAAACTGATGCTCTTTACACAGCCCTCACTTTTCTCGGTAACCCGTTTCCAAAACATTGAAAATTTTTTTGAGGGCATAAGTCGATACTGAAATGCATTTATATTTCGGAAATATCTAGATCCACAGTTTTAACGAGGATATAAATGGATTCTTTTTCGGTATTGATAAGTAAACCCCTATGTAAACGCATCAATTTTTAAAGCTTGTCAGTTTTTTAATGTAATATACGGATCGAGTAGAATACTGGTCAGTAGATGCGGCCGATGTATTTCTGAGATAATGGCCAAGCATTCAATTCCTATTCCTCAATCTTTACTCAAGTGAAAATTTGTCTTGAAGGAGCACAATAAAGAGCACAACTTTCTAATATCATATGAGACTGTTCAATTACAAGATTCATTTCAACCTCCAGATGAAATTTAGCCAACAACCAAAAATATGAAGTGGTAATAAGAGCAGGCGTAGTGGCAATAGCAATTATGATGTTTGTGAAGATTGAAATGAAAAGAAAAATAAATGACAGCAAGAGCACAGTAAAGTTTGTTTTCCGAAGAATCAAAAAATGACAAAAAAGCATTGGCTGCATCAGCAATTACCAAGTGATAAACATGCGCTTGAATAACTACAAGGAAGATATATGAGGAATATTAGCTGCACTAAATCCTAGACTGAGTTCATAGTTCATAACTCAAGCAATCTGATTTTGAAAACTGCTCCGGAATGCGAGTTATAGCAATACCTTTCCCCAATCGTTTGTTTGTTTTTTTTTTTGTGGCTTTTCTCCCTTCCGTTTGTCTGCTAGGAAAAATACCTCAAATTCATGGGTTCTAGCTCAAAACTTAATAATGGGTTTTCACAATACCGGTCTATAATTTCTAATGGGTCGTGCAAACAGTACGATTTACCGTGATAACAAGAGACAGACCAATAATAGTGCTAAGACAAGCAAAGAGACAAGAAGAAAACGAAACTGCAATGTGTACAATTAATGCTCTTGAAAGGCTATCGTTCTACTTTTGTTCTTATTGTTGTTACTGCTTGCTTGAATCCAGCTTCTGCTGTTGAATTGGTACCAAATGAATGTGCTGGTCACCAGGATCCACGCTGCCCGAGTACACCTGCTCGTTCACTTTCAATCGTATCAAATCTCCTGAATGAAGACCAAAAGGAAGAGTGAAAGAAGCATCGAGTGAAAAGGACATAGCACCAACCAATAAACCAGTAACACAACACGTAACCAAAATAAATGCATTCTTGAGTAAAATGAAAACGTGAGCGATGAATGACTAGTTGTTGTAATGAATGCCATCGGTTCACTGTAATAATAATTAAAAATTCAAAAATGAAACAAAAGCACGTCAGATCTATCGACTGAAAAGCTATGGCTTAAACAACGCTGAAAATAAACATAACCAAGCAAGATGACTACAACATAAACATCACAAAAACAAACAAACAAAAGTAAGTCCACTTTGAATAAACATTCAAATTTGCATAACGAAAAAAGTGCACTCCGCTACATGCAGCAATAGTAAAAGTTATATCACTAGAAAGCTGGCAAACTGCAAGACGTTCCACATAAATTTTTTTCATCTTTTACTCACCCGCATTCGACTCCGTCTTCTCTCCTGCAACACATTTTCAACAGTTCAATAGAAAACTAACAAATATTGGCAATGATAATGTCACTGCACTGTTGATGAGCAGTTTGGTTATATTGTTAGCTTATATCTAAATTTTCCGCTATTAATAATTTTATGCTTCTTCAAATCTCAAACTGCAGATCAAAAAGATTTAATTTCTTAAAAAAACAAGTCTTCTAACAGCTTAGATCAAAAGTTATTTGACCCGGATGGATCTACTCCTATAATTAATGACAAACTATACCCGCCATAATTTAGATATTTATAAATTAATAATGCTAGCAAACAATACAGGGATAACAGAAAAGTCAAATATAACAAAGTTCTAAGTTTCAAACAAACTTCTGGTGAAGATGCTAGGTGATTCGCGCTAATAATTCTTCACCTTGTCTATCCTTTGTATTTAAAACGCACAGACGTGCACTACTTCTACACATCTTCATACTTTACGAGAGAAGCAAAAATCTATAGCAACTGATTTCGAATGAAAAAAATCCAGATCAAGAAAAGAAATTTCGCCAACATAAATTTATCAGAACGCAATAAGCGTTTATGATTCTTATCGAAGCATTAACTGATGGAATTCTCCTCAGTTAAAGAAGTTACAGTTGCTAGCGACGCTTTCAAAAATGGCACGAGATACTATAGAATTAGTGCACATTCACGCATTCATTTTAGATGAAAATATGAGTACAACTGCACTGAAAAAGCCAAATATCAACCTGGAAGTGTTGTCCTTGTCGTAGTTACAATGCGCGTCATCTTCTTTGACACAACCACAGAGTCGTCCTCATTTGTGTAGCCTTCCGCCATGGTTTCATGCTTTTGATCGGTTACTTGAAATTAAAGAGATTTATTATTTAACAATTCTTATTCATCCAATAGATTATGCAGATATTCTTCGCACAATTCTCATTTCTACTTTCTCTTCCAACTCAGGAATGAAAATATGAGAACTGCTGGATTCAGAAAGTCGCATAACAATATATTTTGATTATTCAAATGATAATTTCTAATGCAAAAAAAAAAGGATTCCTGATCAAAAATGTCTCTGCCGAATACATCATAAAACCAAAAAAGAAAAAAAAAAGCAAAAAATGATTCAAATTTCTGCTAAATACTTCATACACAGCAATAAACCTTCTTCTTTTCAATCAACATAAAATTCCTAATTAATGTTGATTGCAATAAAAGATGAAAGTTCTTTATTAAAACGAACTATAAAGATCAAACTAGAGAGAGAGCATACTGCCAACAACTTGCGATCTTATCAAGTATAAAGTAATGGAAAAATAACCTGTTGGAGCATTCGGTTCTGTAGAAGATAAAGGAGTTTCTGGTACACCTGAAATGCTACCCAGTGGTAAGTGAACAAGGAAGGTTAAGTTGCAAAGTGAAGCATTAGTTAGGAAAACAAATATAAGAAATGTTAATTGGTATAAAAGTGAATATGTCACACTAGAAACAAATCTGACTCATATTTGATATAAGTTGTTGTTGCAAGTGCTGCACTGTTGCTGCATCGAGACCTTCCATACCAGGCGTTTCCGTTTCAAAAACAGATTTCGTGGTAGTGACATGCTGGGAAGAATTAACACGAATCTGAATATCAGAAGTGGGTGATGCCGAAGCAAGCACCTTGGAGATAGCATTTGAAACATTAGTATCTGGAGGACAAACAGCCCCGGCAGCGCGTAATTCCTCCTCAAGATCCTGCAAACGACGGACTGCAGCTGCGTGTCGATCAGGGTTGCTCATTTTCAGCGAACTCAAAATGAAGAGCAAACGGCCTATGACTGACTCAACAGATTGCTCTACCCTATCGAACTCCTCCTCATTTCCACCGGCTTCGATTACTTGTGCTGCACCAGGACTTACAAACTGCACATATATTTTACATCCGGGTTCGTGATCTCCAGAAAGCAGTGCAGAAGCAAGCGATGCACTTCGTTTACGCTCAAACAAATCATTAGAAGCAATGGGCTTCATATCAGTATTTTGCTCATGCTTCGGTTCTAGCTCAAACTCGACCGGTGGATCCACTTCTGTGGCCTCCCACTGTTGTATTGCACGAAAAGTTTCCTCATTCATACTTCCATCTTGAATTCCAGTAGTCAATAACGGAGCTTCAGAAGCACCACCTGATTCATTGATGGTTTGCTCACGTTCGGATATCTCTTCAGCAGTGAATTTTGCAAAAGATTCTATACGATGAAAAGACGAGCTGATGCTTAAACGAGAACAATCTAGCATAACCCCGTTGATAACAGTACCGGAATCTGTAATCCCGGCGAGAACTAGGCTATGTGTGACCACCTCAGAAGCGGACATCGTTCAGTACTAAGGATAGGGAGAAAACAGAGGTTTAGGAAAAAGTAAACAAGAGTCAGCTGTTGTGCTTGATGGTTTTAGAAAAGTGAACAAGAGTCAGCTGTTGTGCTTGATTTCAGATATTGGAGCAAATTTATCAAGAGTAGCAGTTACAGACTAAAGCAGAAACAAAAAGTGAAAGGACGATGGAAAATGCTTTAACAATATGGGAAGCCCAAAGAGCACTCAAATTATGCTTCGCAAAATTTCATTAAATACTAGCAACATAGACATATGCGAGATTGCGATTTTAATCATTTTGTGGATCCAGATTATTCATGAACGCTCTGCCCTCTGGCCTCTTCATCAGTTCGCCTTTCCTCCATCACGTCTGAAAAATCAACGGCATCATGGCTACTGCTACTATTGCTGCACTGATGCTTGTGTTCTGCTGCACACTTTGTCTCCATCCCTGTTTCCAAACGAATTCAAAACAACTCTCTCTTCCAATGCTTCATTGATCACAATCTCGCAAGTGATTATCTCAAATGATATAGAAATGATATGCAAAACAGCTGACTCAATTTGATCTTCCAGAACTCCTCGCCCTCCCTCTCTTACTATCATATAACAGATACATAAGCAGCTATCACGACAAGGATTGTTGAAAGCACAAACAGCAACGCTGCCATCAAAAACAGCGTTAACAGATTAACTCTGATAGTATCACAGGAAATGTTTGGTTAGCAATAGAGCAAGCAATGGAAGAAAGAGCTGTACAGATAATGACCATATTTCCCTTGATTTCATATTAACTTCCGCACCCTCCTCTCCAATACATATGAAAGCGTTGTGTGCAGCAGGCAGAAGTGCAGACATATATCAAATATATTATAATAAAGGATTTTTGGAGATTTACCAAAAATTTTTGCCCTTATTACTACTTTTTTCTTCAAGTTCCGAGATAAAAGATATCAAATACCGTTTATTGGCATGCGCAGAATAAACCTGTTTCCTTTTTACTAAACAAAATCTGTTTACGCTCTCCCCGCTATTTGCAAAACGGGAAAATACACAAGAGGACCTGTTTAAGCATATAAGCTTTTTAACTCTGCTTGACCATCTATTACCCATTTTAACACATCATGACGAATTGCCAGTTAATGTACTTACTTATTAGAAGAAGCATTTTTCAGAAGAGTAGATATCAGTCTGCACCTTATTATTAAATAAAAATGAAGACCACTAGGCGCTTCAATATCCTAAATGGGACAACAAACCTATTAAACGATTGATCACATAAATAGGTTCCTATGCCATATCAGAACAGCCATGATGAAGGGAGAAATACAAAAATGTAGAAGGCCGAAATGACTCATGCAAGATACGATTTTCGCATAGTGCTGGTGATAAAACTACCTTGAAAGTGATAATACACCAAAACAACTATCACCCTCGCTTTTCCTAACTAAATGATTCACAGTCGAACGAGACTGTAAAGTAAATCAATGTTAAACATTCTAAAATGAATTATGTAAAGTTAGAATTTACAGCTTACTCCAGATCCATTTTTTTTAAACTAAGGTTCTACATTAAAGGACCACCTTTTCGTTTGAAAGCAAGTTGAAGTTAATGGAAAAAATTACAAACCTATAACGTGATTATCCTCCTTACTCGTTGGTATTATAATGGTGCTTGCATCCCCGCTATCTGACCTTGCTTCATTGGCGGACGTTTCAGCTCCATCGAACAAAACCTGCGTTACGTGACTATTCTTTATTTCTGTCGTCTTCTGGATAGTACCATCATCGCCTTCTTTTTCCTCGTGTATTACTTGATAACCAAGTGCTTCCTCTTTTGGCGTTTCCTTCAAGTAATCATTGTAATAATCCTCAACTTAAACCAGAATTTTATTAATGAAATAATCCCTGTTCAAAAAGTGACAATAGTGCAATGTCTGATTTCTGAAACAGCTGAGAACATTTTCTTACTCAGTGGCTGAACCACCGAATGAGGAAATATTCTAAATTGTTTGTTACAAATCATAAAGGGATATGCTATATAGTGGGAAGAATTACCTCAAATTAAGACTCACTTAAAAAAGTCACTTAAGACAGAAAGATTCTATTTCATATAATTCAAAATCACAACGAGAAATTAAAGTTTACTGAATAAGCGTTTACTTGTTGGTCCAAATTCATTTCCGCTTCTCGAATCATTCGATCCCATTTTTCTTGCTCTTCTTTATTGAGAGGCACTATCCTGTCAACAATTTCTTCGTTTACAGCAACATCATCCTCATATGTAGTTGTTATTGTGCGCTCTTCCACAATAGGACCTGTAATAAAATTTACCTACTTTCAATTACAAATTCCACAAGTTTTAGTATTCAAACACTTAAATTCTTCAACATTAAAACTTCGCTCACCATCTTCCGAATCATGCACATGTCGTTCAGTACGCACAACTGTCCGAATTTCTGAAACTGCAACTTCTTCTTCTTCTGCAATAAATAAAAAAAAAAAAAAAAAAAATGCATATCAGGAATGAAATCACTCATACTCCAAAGCCTGCTTTTTTCAAACCGTTGAAAGAAGTGAACTACCGCGGGATGGTTGTTCTTTAGGTTCTTCTGCATCGTCATGTATCCCATAATATTCCGTCTGTTGAAAGAATGGTTCTTGCGCCATTTGCTGTTGTGCCGTTGTCACCTCCAAAGATTTCAGATGTTTTTTAATCTACATATATTATTAACTACAGAAATTACAATAAAACTATAACTATGATTATCATACTTCGGCATAACGATGTCTGCCGTCTACTGCTTCTAGCGAAGTGGATGACACAGTTACTGAAGGTCCAGAAACATGAGATACAGGTATTCCTTCTAAATCATCTGGCTTTTCAGTTCGATTCATTTCTCGTACAACATCATCACGTCCTATTCGCTGTAATGCTGATCGCAAAGCAGCGGCTGCAATTTTAAGAAAATATTTCAGAAACTAATACAGAATTTCTTTATTCTGAACAGAACTCTCAAATCTGTTAATGATCTCATTAACAGCTCCTTCTATCATTTCATGTTGTTGGAGCAAAACTTACGCGTAGCTTGCTCTTTCTTCAAGAATATCCAAATACGTAGAATAGCAATTGCTTCAAGACCAACTAGCTGATGTCGAACTTGTCGTATATCAGCATCAGGTACTTCGAGCGCTCGAGCTAGCCGATGCCAATCGGCGCCAGTTAATCGTGCAACATGTGCCAATGGCAAATCATCAGGTTCAGTAGTTTCATGGAAAGCTCCAGCATATTTCTCAGTCAAAGGAACTTCCGAATCGAAGAATTTTTTGTAAACCATCGGCTCCTAAAGAATTAATGTCAAAAGAAAGGATACTAATAATACGAAAAATGTTGTGAAAAAAAAATGCATGTGTATATCAATTTTCACTCATCGAGAATATAACAGTTAAAATCTACAGTTAACTTCTTCACCAAAATTACTGCTACCATTTTCTCCGCTAATAATCATGTTCATCTATGTATTTATATGTCCATATACATTTTTAATGTTCTTATAGTACTACCGGTGCAGTGTATTCCGGAAGAGTGATTGCAAGAGTGCACAATGGCGTCTGAGGAGGCAAATTTTCGGCTCTCATTTTTGGCTCTTTCATAAAAGCTATCCGACCATCAACGGCAGCTTCGTAATCCGTTTGAGCGCGTGTCTTAAATTTAAATAGCAAAGAAAATAGAGGAATTGAAGAAATCAAAAACCTTATCGTCAAAAAGAAAGTGAAAATTACTGGAAAAAAAATATATATACACATATACTTCCGACTCATCGCGAATACGATACATGTTAAAATTTGCAGCTAGTTTCTTCACGAAAATAAATAAGTAAACAAATGATAAATAAAAAAAAGTATATGTAGAGAGAGGGAAGAAGTCTGTGATACCTTTATCATGAAAGCAAGACGATTTTCTTGGAATGGCAGGAAATAAAGAGAAAGCTGATCGCCACTTTTGGTTATTGGAAGAATATTTCCAGAAAATTCCAAAAATTGATGTCGCCCACTTAAAACTTCCACATCTTTCGATTTCGCAATTTCAATGAAATTCTCTTGTTTTTCCAGGGTTTTATCTTCCCGATCATCAGTCATACAAAACAATCTAAACAATCTTAACATCATTTTTGTTCATCAGCTGAGCTTAAAAAAAAAGAAATGACAGAAAGTTAATTATAAATTACCCGTAAAACAAATGAAAATAAACCTCAATTGTCCCTCGGTAGGAAAAGTTCGTCGAGCAAAAACAAGAAATTTAGCCATATAAGGAACTGCAATTGCTTCATTGTAAACTTCTTGTGCCATTCGCGCCGCATCTCGCGGAGTTTGGCAATCCATCAACCAAAATCGAGCAGAAACCGTAGTTGTAAATGAAACGTCTTCGCCTAATAAAATAATGAATGAGAATATACCAGAAAGTTAAGCTAAACTGAAAGAATTAATCATACATTTATGCTGCCTCACCAGGACATTAATTTTGCCATTTCAACGAAATGAAGAATCGAAAACACAGAGAGCTCTTTAACATACTAACCAGTAAATGTTAATTGTGTGGTTCCGGTAATATCTTCCCACTGAGCAGGAGCAGAACCTCCTGTTATACTGCAGAGTAAACGAAGTGTCGGTGGTTCTTGTCCCGGTTGACCACTAGAATTCATAAAATGATTTTAAATGCTGAAATATAATGTAGCAGTTCAACACTGCAAACCAGCTTATATTTCCTGATGCATAAAAGGGGCTTGACAATTACAGTAGACAATACCTATACTGTGTTAACATTCCTTTATTTGAGCTTTGCGGCAGCGGTATGCACAGTGTTATGGGCTTATGGAATTTGCGACGACGCGGTTCAACAGTTACAATTGGGGACACAGCAACTCTATTTCCATGTAAACGAGTGACTATTTCTTGCGGAACTGGTTGAGCTTGCACAGATACTTTGATCGTTTTAGTCAAAGAACCATCCGGAAATATAGCCTGGAAGATGATGCAGTGAAACATGTGTGAAAAAGGGAAACTTATGTGAATGTAACTAGACAAAAAACCATAAACATTAGTGAAGAACATTAAAGAAGCTCCAAATTTAATCAAATTCTTGAAATGAATCTCTAAGAACAACCTGTACACGAGAAACAACTGAAGAGAGTATTACACCGCCTTCTGGACCAACACAGTGAACTTCTTGTCGCACTCGAGTAACGACCGCGAAATACATTGGGAAATCATTGGTCAGGATACGTGTAATTCGAGACGTATGTAAGTCATCAAGTTGCGACAACTCTTCTGCATCAAATGATTCATTCAGGACCTGAAAAAGGTGATGAACTTCTTTACATTCACAAAAAATACAGTTAGAATTAATATAGTTTGTAAAAAAAAAAAAAAAAAATTGCACAAACCTCTTGTACAGCGTCTTCTGTTGCTTCCAACTGATGCTCTTTCCAATGTTGTCCATCATCAGAACGCAAAATAACAATTTCTCGCTCTCGTCCACGAAGTGATGCAAAATGTGGTACTTCCAATATAACAGGACCCAAAAATTTTACTCCATGCGGTGCCATTTCAAGTATACGTGAGGCAAGTGCTTCACCTTCACTTAACGGCGGTGGATGTGTTAATTTATCCTATAAACAAAGCATGGCATAGGAAATTCTCTAAAATTAAATCCAGCTAATGCACTTCGAAAGGAAGTTGAAATCAATTACTTTTCGAAGATATCTGCATGTAATGCGTGTAGGCTGAGATGCTTTTCTCGGAGGTATAATGATTCTGACACCAGAATGGCGACAACCACGCATTGCTCCTCCACGCGCGTCCACCATAAACGAAATTAAAAAACTGAAATAGGCCTATCTCAATGATGAACTGGCAAAGTGCGTGAAAGCTGCTAGTTAGTGCTGCCATTCTTTCAATTCTAGAAACTAGAAGTTTATAAGATAATAGACTTTCAATATTCAAAACAAAGGAGGAATGTGCTCAAGGCATTGAGTTATACCAGCAAAAGCGGAGCTAATTTTTAGCAAGCATTGTTTCAAGAGAAGTAACAAATAAAAATAAATGAAGCTCATTTAACGTATGATTCAAATTCCACTGTTTTCGTAAAATTCAGGAATATGCATTTGAAGTTTGGGAATTCCTTAAAATAAAAACTGAAAATAAATACATGCCTACGTAAGACAGTTTGAAGAGTTTCATGACAAGCAGTAAAAAGTGCGCGAAACATGTTTAATTCAAAGAATACAGTATTAGAGAGATGGGCCGTGGACAGCATATCAGTTCGAGAGTCGGAGAATCCGGGTTCGGAAAATTTAAAATAAGTTGATAAAATATTTCATAGACAATCTCTGATTTCCAGAAATGAAAGACAACTTTATATCGCCTTAACTTATAAGATAAAATGCAATAAGTATTCTTGAGCAGTTATTCAAATCAGCTGAGAAAAACTTAATCTGGAAAATTTCTGCCTTCAAGCAGAAGAAATAAACGAAACGGAACATGCCGTACGGTGCAATACTAAAACTACGTATAACTGATATTAAAAACTCACGTTTTGTGAAGAAGTTTGCTGAAATAAATAATAAATTAAAAATTTGACAGTATCTGGTTCCATAGACTGCATTTCATCGAAAACAGATGATATCTTGTGATGACGAGGATCAACGGAATGGATCTTCTCAAGAAAAACTGGTGTATTAAAGAAAACCACTGCAGCATTATGTCCTTTAGCAATCAACTAATACTTTATTATAGGTATTCAGTTAACAATAATTCAACGTTACCTAGGTTGCACGGTAGTTTTCGTAATTGCAACATTGTCAGGAAGAGATAAATCCAAGGAAGGATCAGCCATTGCTGTAGTAATAGGTTCGTGCTAGAAAGAATTTTGTTACAACCGCAAGCGAAAGCCTATGTGAGTGAAAGATAAAACTGTCTACTTTATGAGCCATATAACATAAAATGAAAGCCCCATATGTTTCACACGGACTAAAGACATTCAAAATTAGAACTAGGTACGGTAGTCCTTGGTTTGTTTTAATCTATTTATGCTCATAAACACAGCAGAGCCAAAGAATTTTTTGCTTAATGTTAATCAAATAACAAGATATAAAATGCATTACTTGTGCTTTACGAATTAAAGCATCCAGATCGCCATCCGTACCCTCCAATTCCGGGCTTCGTGACAGTATCTGCAAAAATGCATACAACTTATTCAATTCATCACATTGATTTATGTTTGAAGAAAAATGATATGCTTCACTTCATACTTTGATGTGTTGTGATGCCTACTTCGGTGGTACGTCTTTTTCTTTTTTTCTTTTTTTTTTTTTTTTTCCTAATCCAAAGCAAAAGATAGACCATAACAGAATGGTAACCAATAGAAAATCTGAACTACAAATTATTTTAAAACTTTTTGTGTCAAGGAAGGAATTACCGTATCCTCACCCTCAATGACATTTAAAATTTTGGACAGCATAATTCTGGGTCATGAAAACTTTGTGAATTAACCAAATCAGATCAATAAAACGGATCATGTTGATCTTAAAAGCGTAGTCATATTTATGCCACATTGAATAATCAACACAAATAGTTCAGGCAATGTGTAAAAAAAAATACCTGTTCTGTAGCATGAATCAAATGCAAACCAGTTGAATCGTGCAAACCTTTCGTGAGGCTTTCTGAGAAATCATGAGTATGAGCATTGGCTGTGATCTGATTATCTTCACCTATAACAGACTTTAACACATATACTAGAGGTAGCATTAGTATTATAATATACCTCATCTGAATCTTTTCTGCAATGTATCGTCATTATAAACCTCTTTTACTATGTCAACTATGTCAAGGTCATGTCTCAGATAACAAAGACTGTTCTCCTCCATACGATATTCATCTAGAAAATGTATCACTCAGGAAAATCAATTCATACAAAGCCAAAAATTTATGAAGAAATTATCCAATACAGTGCGCTAGTTACGAATTATGAACGGAAAAAGGCGTTCTTGAGCATATTCTCAATCATAACTGACCTCATATCCAACAGCTTTTCTGTGAACAGATCTATTCTAAGCGACAACCGCGCGCATGCGATGTATACACAGAGTACAGGTAGAAGAGGGAAAGGAGAGAAAAAAGGAATCAAATTGGTAGGGGAAAATGAAAAGTAGAACCAATGGCATTGCTGTATTTTTAGGACTCCCTGTTTAAATTCGGAAAAAAATAAGAGAGGTATAAATTCAGAACCTCCAATTTAGGGAAGGATAGGGATAAAAATCGAAAAGAGCAACCGCATCTCATAAATGGATAAAAATCCATTATAAACTTTCGCTAAAAAAATGTGAGTCATAAATTCACTAAATAAGAAATTATACGATATCACTACTCATGCAAAAAATAACAGCAACTTCTAACATCTTGCGGTACATTGTTAACGTACTGTCACTGATAAAAGCATATTACTGTTGTACAATGAAGACTGGCTCAATTAAGCCAAAACAGTATAGAGTCGATCCGGTTGCAACAGAATAATTGTCTTTGCGTATAAAACCCAGCTGCACAACAGTCAATTCAATAGCACTACACTGATGGAGTTGTATGTATATGAACAGATCTACGTGGTAGGCAATAGTCATTTTGAAACCTCAGGGATGTATTAGTAAGTATAATGTAAACATCATCACTACCATTCTTATTATCACCGTCAACAACACTGCAAACATATTAACTAGCCATGAGTAAAGGAATACTCGTTGTACCACATTCAGTCCGTGCATTAATAATTAATATTTATGGATTGTAATCCATGAAAAAATTGTCAAATATTTTGAGAGTGACCTGTGAAAAGTGATATTTCTATATTAATTTGAGATCAAAAATATATAAAAAAAGAAACACAATATTAAAATCCGAAAAGAAATAAATGAAAAAATCATACGTGATAAATAAATCAGAGTAGCTCCAGGTGAAGGATAGGGGCTTGAAGTGTGATTGGGAAAGAAGCTCAGATCATGGTCATCTGATGTTGACAAGCGTAACGGCGAATGTGCCAGGGCACGAAGATGTGATGCGTCCTCCTCCAACGTATTCGGGGCTGAATCGACGAACAAACGCTCAACAACAACAACAGCAACAACAACAACAATAGCAGCAGCATCCAGCAATACAATCACAAAAACTGCTAATCCAACTTTTCACCATTTCTTGCATACTTTGTGAGTACTGTTATTGAACCACCATTCAATACTACGCTTATGACATTAATATATTAATAGCAAGCAAGAGAATCACGGCACTCCCAATGAGAGCACTAATCTACATTCAGCTGTTGCTTATAGCAAAAATCGGCAAATTTTTAAATCTCGATACCCATGTTCAGACTGAACATATCTTCTTGCTAATAAATTCCCAGGTAAAATAAATGAAACTGTGCATTTAGAACAGAGAAACTTGTTAATTATCCAGCAAATCTTATAATTAGTTGAACTAGTTTATGGTCGTGGAAAGCACAAAAGCCTAGACACAATAATGCCTCTCTTGTCATCAAATTTGGGCAAAACGATAAGAAACTTGGTGCTTCGAACCTAATTTTTTCTTTTTTGACTGTAGGCCTATGCAAGTCCTTGTAACTGATATATATCTGCTCGTTTAGCTGCACTTTTTTTTTTTTTTTTATTTATTTGCTTTTGCTAAGCCATCAGGATCTCGCAATCTTCCGAAAAATTTTTAAATTTAGCACACAGCAATTATGGAATGAAAAAAGGAATAGACCAAAAAACTTCGTTGAGAGAAATATGCGAATTTTATCTAATTTAAAAGAGAAATGTAGATCTATTCTTAACGTTGCACAAACTAACATTAGACAAACTAAACTGACTTCCACACATGGCACTTCTTTTCATCAGCAAATAACTCATTAGAAGCTACTATTCAATTCGATTGAAGAAAATATATACCTTCATCCTCGGAGTCAGAAAACATGGTTTCATTCATTGCTTCGGGATTCTGAGGTTTATATCTTTCTTCAGTAACAGTTGTGGTCTCCGTAATCACAGTAGTCTCGGTAATTGTTTTAAGCGCTTCAACCACCGATACATAGCCCAAACGTTCAGCAATCGATAATGGAGTTTGTCCTGTCTGTAAAACAAAAATGTTGGATTATCAAAAAGCGACTTTGCAAGTGGAATTTTAATCATCTTAAACACACACTTCCCTTTTTCTTACAAAGCTCTTTAACGCACAGCCGCATTCTTCCTTTTAAATGTAAACTCAGTGATCATATTACTCAAGCGCCTTCCTACATAAGCTTGTCAAGATTTCGAAGATGATTACCGATGTGTGAACATTTGGACTGGCGCCGTGCTCCAACAAGTAACGTACAACATTGTTATGCCCTTGCTGAGCAGCTTGATGCAGCGGAGTATAGGAAGCACGAGTAGTAGCTGAAACTGGTGCGCCATGCTCAATCAAAAAACGGACCATGTTTATTTGTCCTGAAAAAGTTTTCAACATTGTAATGCTTATAACACGTATGAATTAAAGCAGAATCCATTAGAAAAATCGAACCGAAATGGCAAGCAACATGCAACGGCGTATATCCTGCTTTCGTTTTTGGATCAATAGCTGCGTTTTCTTTTACCAATTCTTCTGCTACACTGACACGATCTTCCTGTGCACATAGATGCATTGGTGTTAAACCATTCCTTGCCTGAGCTCCAACCTGAAGTATGCAAAATAATTACAATCACATTATAAATGAACTACCAGTATATTCACTTTGTGATGCTAATGCCCCAATGAAATAATATGAATGGATATTTTAAAACTAAATTTACATTTTTTTTTTAAATTTTTCTAAAACCCACCTTTGCTCCATTTTCGATAAGTAAAGCAGCCATTTCGTGATGACCCTCCTGCGCCGCAAGATGAAGTGGTGTGAAGCCTGCTTTGCTTTCAGCATTCGCATCTGCCTTACACAAAAAAAAAAGTACTATAAATAGCGATACTGATGTACTTTTGAAAAGAAAAATTTTAACCGATGCATGAAAATCTGCTTTTCAGACAAAGCAAAGGAAATTACAGGTTTAAGCAATGAAATATACTAAACGCAAAAAGATATCTGGCAAGGCGATACTTTAAAATGAAGAAGAGTGCTAGCAATATCCATCTGATTCTTCTTCGCGGCAATATGTAAAGGAGTATATCCGTTCTTGGCAGTAGCATATGCAGAAGCACCATTTTCTAGAAGTAACAATGCTACCTTGTCGTTATTGTAATGTGCCGCTACATGCAAAGGTGTCACCTAAAATAATTACTGATATTTGAAAAATATTCATATATCAATAGTTCTACCTTACAATGAAAGATAAGACCAAAGTATGATAAAAATGCAATACTGAAACGTAAATATTACTGATTCTGGAATGTTGCAGCAACAAGAATGAATATACATAAAAATATACTGTAAATAATTTAATATCTGGAAGTTTCTCAGTAAGACTTGAAAATAACGATTAATATAATGTTAAATCAAAGTGCAATCAGCAAGCTACCTGATTCTTGCCTTCGATGTCAACCAGTGTTCCTCGTTCTAGCAATAATTTCGCCACCGGCAAATTGCCATATTTAGCAGCTAAATGCAACGGTGTAAAACCTTTCTTCGTGAGCAACGTCTTGTCAGCTCCGTGATCCATCAATATTGCTGCTACTTCCTCTTGCCCCTCCTATAATATTTGGAAATTGAGTAGCCTATATATTCCACGTTAAAAAAAAAAGGGGCAAATACTTCCTTTTTCCATTAAGCTTACTTTGGCGGCAATATGAAGAGGAGTGTAGAGATCTCTTGTAGCAGCATTTGGTGACGCATTAGCCTGTAGCAATAAAACGACGATATCGGTATTACCAAGACGTGATGCAATGTGTAATGGTGTTTGTAGCTCACGTGCCGCAGCATCCACCTTTATAAACATATTACAAAATGAAAATTTTAATATAACCGTTCCAACACTAATGCAAGCTTTCTTAAAAAAATTTGAAACTGAAAAATACTCTGAGATGAAGATTGGAATGACAAAAAGTTTTCAATAATGATAGTGCTTATAATAATAATAAGTATGCAACATCGACTAACCTGGGCTCCATTTCGAACCAAAACACGAACAATATCGGTTTGGTTTGCTCGTGCAGCTAAATGAAGAGGAGTTTCACCGCGTACTGTAGCCACATCTGCATTAGCACCCTGAAATGAAGAAAGATTATTGCTCTCCTATCTTCGTAGCGAAATTTCTTCATCTATGTATCTTCTTGATTAGACTATATTAGCTTTGTGCACTGATTATTGCCAAATAGACTTTGTTTAAAAAACAAAAAAAAAAAAAAAAAAAACAAAACAAAACATAAGACCACAGAAAAGAAAATAACACTCTAAGGGAAAAAATTACTCCTAGAGTAAATATAATGAAAAGGGGAAGTTAAATGACATATAAAATAAAAGATGAATAAAATTAAAACCTAAATGGAAAATGAATAGGGAAATAAGAAACTATTAAGTATTTTCAGCTTATTTTATCCAAAACTAAGCTCTCAGTTATAGGAAAGTCCTCAAGATGAATACTAAAATATGTACAACAGTTTAATTTAAAAATCTAATTAACGATTATCACTTGTTGCAGTAAATAGATGACGATATTTATAGCACCCATGAAAGCAGCAACGTGAAGCGGAGATAGACCGGATTCTGTGGTTGCTTCGATTGCGGCGTGGTATTTCAGCAACAGTTCGACAACCTCAACAATCACAAGCATTAGATGAGAGGAAATGAATATGAGTTTAATGCCCAATATTTCGCAAAAAAAAAATACTTTAATGCGATTTTTTTTGCAAGCGATATGAAGCGGTGTGAAGCCATTGAGAGCGCGAGCATTTGGGTCGGCATTACGATCCAACAGAAGTTTAGCGACACGAACATGCCCGCAGTGAGCAGCCACATGAAGAGGAGTAAGGTAATCAACGGTAACATCATCGACTGGAGCTCGATGATACAGGAGAATTCGAGCACTGTCCACATGATCACCCTGTGCTGCCATATGTAAAGGAGCTAAACCATTCTGCAATGTATGATCGGATTATTCTAATGAAATTCGTTAAAACTGTCAAAAAGGCAATAAAATGTATGCCGTGTTGGAATGGTACCAAAATACTGCTTACTTTTGTTTTAGCATTGATTGGAGCTCCCTTTTCAAGCAACAAATCAACAACTTGATCATGACCCGAACGGGAAGCACAGTGTAATGGTGTTAGTAAGTCACGTGTGCGACAGTCAATTACGGCTCCATGAGCCAGCAGTAACGAAACCATGTTGGCGCGACCCCATTTTGTTGCGACATGCAACGGACTGAAGAAAAAGTGAATGAAATGAAACCTTTTTTATTAGCTGTTATTGATAGCGGACTCATCTAAGGCATAATTCTGAAATGCAAATCCTATTTAGCCAGTGTCCTATACCTTTCTACTAGGATTTCAAGGAAAATTCACAGAGATAGTCCTCACATCTTCACCCATTATGGGTGCAGTTACTTCGCCGCATTTCCTCTCACTACGATGAATTTTTTAAATTCATTATTTCAAGGATGTTTCAACATTTATATACCTTATGTTATGTCTCGCTTGGTAATTCACATTGGCTCCCTTTTCGAGAAGCAGTTGCGCCACATTCTCATTTCCATAGTGAGCGGCAATATGGAGAGGAGTGAAGCCGCTTTTCGAAGTCACATCCGAATTATGCTCATTCTGAAATCGATTTCTTTGAGTCTCCATTAAAAATATATATAATGTATCCCAAATATCCTTGCTTTTTCAAAAACAATCCTTATTTCAGCATGGCTCCTTTCGCATCATCCTTTTTAGCGGTGATATGTAAAGCTGTAAGCACACATCTACATAGCTAACATTCTTCATTTGCCATAAGCAAAGAATGAATCATCACTTCATTGTTTCTTTCAATTTCATGAACTTATGACAAAAGTAACTCCTTTCTCACAGTTCAGCATTTATGAAGACGTTGTGAAATATCCAGCTGTCAAGTACGAATAACAATCAATGTAGAAATAATTATTATCTGAAGAATTTTTTTGTAAAATGAGACTAACTTGAAGTAATAGTGTAGCTGCTTTCGTATCATCCTTTTTAGCAGCGATATGCAGTGCCGGTAAACGTACTTTTCCGCGCGTATCATTCTCAAGCAAAAGAGCTACAACGCGATCGTGACCTTGTTGCAAGGCAACTGCCAATGGTGTAAAACCGTCCTATAAATAGAAAGCTTAAATACGATATCGTGGAGGACATCAATTCCACCAGCACAGGATAGGAAAAAAGAAACCATGGATTATAGTATGACAGTGTGACGATGAAAATGATAAATGAAAGAAGAAAACAAGCTAATTCTTCGCATAACGCATGCCACTAAATTTGAAAATTTTCAACTTCTCAAACTTCTTCTCATGATAAAACACGAAGTGTTTTAAGAACTTATTTGGAAGAAATGGAATCGCCCAATCATTAAATGCCATTGTCGGAAAGGGAAAACGACATTAACTGAAGCACAACTGACAGGGCAATTATGACTTTCAAATAAGCCAAAAAAGTACTGCTTATATGATGAAACTCAAGAGAAGCACAAAAGAGTCTTGGATTAACTTTGGATAACTTGTGGTATCATGTCAAAATTCAAGAGATTTACATGCAAATAATAATCTTCTCAATTCAGACAACTGGCCTACATAAACAGATTTATCACCTTCGCTATACTACTTAAAAAAAAAAAAAGCTTAAGGATGAACTTCAGTCTCGCCATCTGTTGGACATAGCGTACCCCCTCATCTAATTCCTATATTTGTAAAGCGCAACCACTCACCTAATTCCTACATCTGCAAAAAAGTACAGCTTCACTTTCTCTTCCTTGCATGTGTACTAAACACTAGCTATCTTATGTTTCAAAAGAAAAAACTTTGCTTAGTTCGTGACTGAATGAACAAAAATTATATAGTATTTCTTTTGTTTCATAATTCAGGAGAAAAGGAAAACAAAGAAGAGTGAAGAGGACAAACCTCTGTAGCTAACACTTGATTGGCATTGTGTGCAAGAAGATAGCGTACAACAGATTCGTGATTCTCTTGTGCAGCCATGTAGAGTGGTGTGAAACCATTCAGTGATTGTACGTTAACATTAGCACCATTTTCAACAAGTATTGTGACAATTAGTTCTTGTCCTGCTAATGACGCTATATGTAACGCCGTGTTACCTTTCTAAAAACAATATTACTGGCAACAGCAAGTCTAAATATATCCTGCAGCAAAAGCGACGATCGAAAAATGAACTTATCAATAATAGATAGAAGAGTACAAAAGGATTCACAAATATAACCTTAGTAGCAGCATCAACATCTGCTTTTCTTTTCAGAAGTTCGCGGACCACTTCATGATGACCTTCTTTGGAGGCCAGATGTAACGCATTAAGTCCATTCGCATTGCATGTGTTGATATCGGTGCCTGAACGCAGTAATTCAAGTACACGGTCCAGATTTCCAGCTCGTGCTGCTCGCAAAAAACTTGCACTGCTCTCACCCTACAAAATCCCTTATTTCATTTTAGTTCCTCCTTTTGCCGCATTATGCTGACCTTTGCAGTGGAAACACAACTGAATCTTATTGTTCCATTTCTCAGTAACATGTCCTGGTTTTAAACAGTTGAGACATGCCTTGAAAAATGCAAAAATAGGAAACGATTGTGTTTTCCACTGCAAAGGTCCGCATAATACCGCAAAAATCAATTAACTGTCGCAACTGCTGGCATTTCGAATTTTTCGACACCTTCTCATAGTAAAAATACCTAACAATTATGCAGTTTTCTTTTGAAGGTACACAGTTATAAAGCAATACTTTGTTGGAATGTTGACTATTATCAGCAGGAATTTGTTGATGTTGGGATTCTGGCGGTTCTGCGGGCCAGCCACTTGCCTCGACTACAGGATCGCTCATCAATAATTTAGTTGTATCAGTTACCCGCCTGCAAAACTTCTGTTGTATCCACATTTTCCCTCATTTCTGTTTAAAATGTGGACAAACATATTATATGCCGTACAGAAATAAATGGGCAGTAGTTACATTTATAGAAATAAATTGCCTGTGATCGACATAAAATATTGGAAAGGCTGATGGCGACTGTAAACAACGAGTCTACATATCAAAAACATTTCTGGTAGGCTGATAATGCTATGAAAATCCAATGCTAATCAGGAGAACAGCACTAGTGAGAACACTAACATGGTAGATCCTATCAGACTATACAGCAGAACAGTGGAAAAACATCCGGATCGATTAAGACAACACTAGAAGAAAACAGCAAAACAATCACTGATAAAGTAAGCAAAGGTGATTCGTACCGGCTGCTGATTCACTCATCAGAAGCAACAGAAACATATAATTAAATCAAGTGGAGATGAAAAGATACACTAAATATCGTCCCTCAATCAAAAAACAGCAACTAGTAACTGCGGCGGAACAAATGTTGTATACAGTATCGCACCTTTTCCATGATAGAACCAGGTTATCCCAAAGAATTGCAGAATAAGTTCTCCAGCAGCTGATAAGTCCTTCAGTTACGTAAAGACTTTCAATAAATGGATATTTAAAGACGAATTATGAGGTTCGATCGGAAATTTTTTCTATTCTACATAGAAGCCGGTTGTGAAAATTTTGGCTGAATTAAAAATCAATCATCAGTTAAAATATGAGCTAAAAAATCGAAAAACGGTTATGGTGTCTTATTATTGCAGCGCTTTAATGATACAATTAAGCATAACACCCCTCTAGTAAACAAAACAAAACGGAACTTCTACAAAATCTCTCATATCTTGCTCATTGAGCTATAAAGGGTAACAATAGCTTGGTAACAGAAAATATTTCCGGAAGCTAAATAGACGATCTTTACTATCGGCATCTAACTAACAAGCAAATTGTAGTGAAAGCACACAGCCATCTCCGAGATGTAATAATGTTAACATAGAATATGTTGCGGTAAGCAATCGAACAGTTCTGATGACAAAAGTAAAACAAGCGAACATAATTAGTAAAAATGAGCGGAACAAAAAAAAAAAAACATCAAATTTTGTACTTCGATCTCCTCATGTAATGAACATATCCAATCGCTCTTTAAATTTTATAATACACAAATCTTTTTATAACAGCCTGGCAAATTTCCATTTGACAATGAATGAAAATAGCATTAAACTATGTCTAAATCGCTCTTATGTTACAGGAACTACGGCATTTTAGGCAAAACATTTGAATAGTACTGAAGTACTCAATAAAACGATAAATTGTAGCCTTTTATTCAGTAATGGCTATATTCAGTCGTTACTATACAAAGCAAAACTGACGATATAAAAACTAGATCTTCGCTATTTCATGTTTCATGCGCACTAAAATATGTTAGAATCTCTCAGTTATGGCTTAGAATCCTATCTAATGACGTCAGCACAAAGGGATAGTCTAGGACTGACCATATTCCATACGTAAAGTGAATATGGTAAGTCGTACATACCCATTTTTTGAAGTTATAACAGTATCATTGTTTCAATCGGCATTTAATCCGAAAACGGATTTCTGAATTAACTCTCGCATTAAGCTGCGTTGTGGCATATGTTAAATAAAGCGGTATAAATTAAATTACTGATGACGATGTAAATTAAACTGGTATAAATTAAATTATTGATGTATAGAGAGATACACTGTAATATCTACTTGTGCTCTCATTAAATGCGACAGATTCTTTCACCTAAACAAAGAGATTAGTCAATCCGCAATGACATTAAGAGACAGAGTGAAAGAACCATGTGAAAAAGAAAAACTTGTAGTAATGGCATACATAATAAGCTTTTCATGTGACAGATCATTTTGTATCCAGCATTCAGCAGAGCAGTATTAAGCTGAATCCTGACAATTCTATCATAATCAATATGAAGACCAGAAGTCACTCTCATTTTTCTAACAAGCTCATATACTGCAGATCGCTTCTAAAAAAAACTTGAGAACAAATAATGATGTAGTTGTGCCCAGCAACTCCTCATTCCGTATCTTATTGAGATTTGAAATTATTTACACGGTGGTTATCACCGCACAATTAATAATCACTACGACAAGTAAAAATAAATTTTTTTTCTGATTTACTATCGAACAGTTTTCCCTACAAAAATTATTTCCATGACTATCCATTGCATATGCATAGCCCTTTAGCCTTTGAAGGGAAATAATCACATCTCATCTGCCCTTCTCTTATGTATATGTGGGATCAGTGATTTAAAAGTAACAAAATTAGCACCAAGAAGTTTACTCATTCTTACTACGTTCTCATCGCTGATTATTCATTCGAAATCATATGTAATTAAATGATATGACAGAAAAAGTGAAGAGGAAAGAGTATAGTAATATACGTGGATAGTCTGCAAAAAATCATTATTACTTGGGAAGCACACATAGAAAATGGTGAATTTAAATTTGCAAGCCAGAAAAAAGCACATAAATTGAACAGATTTTTAAGGGAAAATTGGAACATCCATCAGTAACATCATGTTCTTTTGATGATAATAAAAAGAGGGAGATGAACCAAACTAAATACAAAATAACAAGCAAACTAAATACAAAATAATATACCAAACTAAATACAAAATAATAGTAAGAGTTTTCATAGTTTCTAAATTTTACCGATCTCGTCAGCAACAGAATGTTTCGTGTTTTTATCAACATGAATAGAACAATGTAGAATATACTTTTATAAAGCACTCCAAAGAAAGAAGATTACACGGTCCAACAATCTAACTCCTTGCATCTTCTTTCATAAAATTAATTCAGAAAGAACATTCATAGCACAATTTTTATTTAAACCTTGCAAAATTCTTTGCAAAGATCGTGTTGCTTACCCGATGAGCAACCGCATAAAGGATAGACAATACACTTGAAAAGTCAGTTAATTTTTTTAAATTACTAACTATGCAACTGCGGCCATTAAGTGCAGTAATTTATATATAGCAGGAACTACCAGCCGGGTATGATAATGGAAGATGTCAAATCATTCCTTCAAATTGTTCCCCCGTTAAGGTTCTAGTGGTGTATGAAGTATTCAACAAGAAAACCAAAATCTTGCATAACTCAACTTTTTATCGATGATCTATTGCTAATATGTTTACGTGCAAAACGCTTCATCAATAAATACCCGCCATTTAAAAAAAATTAGTCGATAAGTAGGTAAGATATCAGTGAATAAGTTCGTAATCTTATCATCACTACAAGGTAACAACAGATGGAACAACTGTAAATGAAGAAGAAAAAGGAAAATATTTAAAATCTGGCGGAAAACAAGACACCTATAAAAGTGCTTATGAATCTTGCAATAAAAAAAAAAAGTGAGCATTAGCCTGAAAAAGCAACAAACTACTGTTGGTGAATCAGCCAATTATGGCCAAATGATGGAACAGACAAGAGGAGAGAGGCACGTCCTAAGCCTTTCGAATTTTTGGAATGAGCCAAGCTAAAAAATTATATTCGGAGAAAATGAGCGAAGGGAACAGTGCTTGCATGGAATTTGATGCGGGAACAAATAAGCAGCAGCAGCCGCAGCAGCATTTGCCCACACATCCAGCAGTTGCAGTTGCAGCACCCTCAATAATCGCCCCGCTTGATCTCCGCAGTCGCGCCATCAGAGAGTAGAGGAGAGAGGAGGGTGAGAGAAGAGAAAGAGAAAAGCGGTATGTCTCATTTTGCTCGCTCCGTTCGAAGCGCTGCTGGCTGGTTGGTTGATATTTGTGCGGGCCGCGAATCGATTCACCACAATTCAAAAGTAGAATTATGGGTGGATGTAGCAGCAGCAGCAGCAGGTCTTGTCTCTCTTCGTCGTCCCATCCGTGCTTAACAAATTGATTTTAATTTTAAACATGCAAGGAAGGATAAGTTTAGTTGAGGGAAGTGTCCTCTCATCGTCAACATGCGTCACATCACAGGCCGTCTCCCTCCCTCCCTCTCCCCTCCATATCATCTCTCATTCTGTCTCTCGCATCACAAAAGGTATTCATTCCATTCTGAGTCCTTCTGGAAAGGCCGCAAGACGAAAAACCCATTTTTCAGTCGGATGTGGTATAATGAATAAATGAACGTTGACTGGCTGCCTTAATCGGAAGCGCGGAAGATGCAGAGTTCGCTGATTGCCTTCCAGTAATTGCGGTAAATCGGAATTCCATCGAACCGTACTTTCCCATTCCAGTCAATGAAACAGTAGATATATGAACAAGATGTGACTACCAATTTTTTGATTGAAAAAGGATGAATGAAGAGATAAATCAAAAGCAGGAAAAAAAGTGCTTTATGCGGTGTAATTACAATTAGTGCTCTTTATCTGGCTGTGGTAAATGAATTTCGATTTGTCCCATAGAAAGCATTGAGAAATAGATATTTTAGCAAACTGAGTGCTATAACTTTCATCTCTTTCATTCATTGTGGAAAGTGACTCGAAGACGTGATATCAACTAATTCATCCATCAGTTAATCTTTTTTACAATGTTGCTGCTATATGAAGCGCTCTTTCCTTCTTTTTTTTCTTTTTTTGCAGTCATATTTGCGGCATCCTAAATGCCCAATTCTTTGGCTCTGAAGTATAACAAAAAAACAAACTGAACTGTTTGTTGTGACTTCTCTTCGCCTGATGTAGATTATATGTTTATTCTGGTGAATATAAATTCTTTATTATAGTAGTAAAGTGGTTTTAACTTTTCAGTTTACAGACTAATCATTTATAAAAACGATTTAGTCGTTATTCTAGAGTTCGAAGGTCAACAACAAAGAATTTTTTTCGTGTTCATGGAAATGCGGTACATCATTGTATTGTAAACAGTGAGCAGAATAAAAGATGCTTTCAAGTATCAAAACTGTTTCTATAAATATGCTGTCGTTTGTGTGGAAAAAAAAAAAAAACATTAGTGGTGATAAAGTACCAACTACTGCCACTCAAATTCTGTATTTTGCGTTGATAACCTTGTTCACAAACCCGAGAAAACAAATTACTTTCAGTCGATTAGAACCTTCCATAAATCAAGACGTCTTTAAGAATCCAAGCGTGGACGACTGCTGTTTTCGCTAGTATGCTTTGAATGCGAAATAGTTGCATTCAAATTTCAACTAGTTCCCTTCACATGATTACCCAGGACCTAATCATTACACGAATGAACCTATTTGCAAACTCTAAAGATTGCTTCCCACCGCTCAAAAAAAAAAAAAAAAAAAAAAAAAAAAAAAAAGGATTGGTCGATAACATAGCCGATGATGCGTCTAAAAGTGATTTTTTACATACTAAATATTATTCACTGAGCGTCTCTTTCAACGATATCTTAAGAAGTGAGTCGAAATTCGTCTCCCACATCTCAGGCAAATGAGCATTCCAATATTATTCACAGGATGTTAGAAGCATACACGAGAATCTCATTTTGAAACCTGGACGACATTCAAATGATTTTTGATTCATAAAAAGTTAACATTCCAAAACTGACCCTGATAATCTCATTTAAACAGTTTTTTCCACACAGATGTTATTGTCCCAGAAGTACCTTTGAGCTTAAAAATAGAACAAAAGAACTTGTTCGACTTTAATTAGCACACTGACCGATGCACAATCACTTTTACATAATTTCGCAGCACAAACATAACTGCAAGAGTCACTCGTGTAAGAGCATTAGTAAGAATTCTAGGTCTAACCAGTTTGGGGATTGGGGATCTCGGAGAAATCAGAAGACGCGTTGCGCTTTTCATTTTGATTTATTTAAAATATTATGAGGACGACCTGTAGAGTTCCTTCTACTACCATTATGGTTATACATGAAATTATATAAGGCTTGATAGCAACGCTGTAAATAAATACTCAAGATTATTAGCATAAAGCACTGAAGACACTTTCCTAGTTATATTTTTTCAAGAATGACATATAAAAGCTGTATAGTGGTACAAAAGAACATCAAACCGTTCAAGATATCACCCATTACAAAAAATTACAGTGCTCAAAAAATCTCAGACAACAGAGGCAGATGTAGTTTTTCAAGCATTATCGAAATTTTTTTCAAGCATAAATAACATGTACAGTGTATTAGAGATCTCTGTTATCCAAATAATTAAAATAGTTTTAATGAGTTTCCAAGAAAAAATCGTACGCAAATTAATGGAACTGATGAACTTGAAAAGTCATTATCAATCACGAGCTATCGAACGTGCTTTTTACTTAAGGTTTGGTTTACATTGCAGGCGAGATTGTGTGCTTCCCCATAAATTGAAGAATATAGAGTGGTTGAAAAGATAATCGAATTTAAAAACTGGCTTACCAACTTAACTTATCATCATTAAACTATATTAATAATATGCTTGCACACAAGTTATTGAAAAGCAAATGATAATTTTTAGTCTCTCCATTACTTTTGGAAACATTGGAGATGAGAATACAATGGGATAAAAAAAAAAATTATTAGAGCATATATACTGACTGTCTCTCTCAGCTACCAATCTGAAAGCATTGCTGATCGATCTAATTTCAAACAGTCAGAACATATGGAACAGATCTGCATACAACATAGTTAATGTTTGCATTCCGTGATTATGAGAGATTAACAGTTAGTGAAATGAAGGAGTGCAGTGACCTCTTTAAAAGGGGATGGTGTGAAGACAATGGAATTTGCTGCTTTCAACTTTTTTGTTGAATGATACTGAAATTGGAATTATTGCAAATAACACATGTACATTTTTGTACAATCTAAATTTAATATTTTCAATCGCTGACATCTTGCAGTTTACGAACGCGTGTACATGTGTGCATTTCAGCAGGACGATGTCGAGCGCATAAAGTTTTACCGCATCTGAAATATAGTAGAAATAAGAAATGTAATATTAACAAAAGCAAACTGCTATTTGAAATATTACTCACCTGCACTGAAATGCAACTGAAAAATTGTTTAATTTGACAGCACAAGCACTGCAACGCTGCTGAGACTGATACCCAATAAGAACTTTCTGCGCTCGTGAAACAGCTGAAGGACGACGAAATGCTGAACATGAAAAGTTTGCTTCGGTTATGCGTCGATGTGGGAGTTCATCATCGCTTGAGGTTACATCTGAGCCCTGTGAAATTTTTTCATAATTCAAAATTCTTATACTTCTTCTTCGCTTGCACTGAACAGCGTTGAAGTGTCAATAACAATCGCCATCAGAAAGGTGAGAGCTCAATATATACAGCGGATTTATCCCGTTAAAATGCCTAGCAACAGATTTGCTGAATTGAAAACGTTTGAGTAAACATAAAAATAAGTTATTCTAATAAAAATAATTTACAATCATTTACATGTACTACTTGGACGAAAGGAATGTCTCGCGTAAAACCGGAAGTAGGAGACTAGGAAATACTGGTTTTCTGATATATATATAAACCTAGCTTTTTAAAATGGTTGCAAGTTCAGGCTTATAAAAATAAAGTGGGAATGATAAGTTGAGATAACAAAGAAGTGATAAGGAATATTATACTCTATGGTGATGAGAAAGAGCTGCAAGCGGTATTCTTGGCTTGCTTCTGGCTCGAGTTCTTTGAATTGCTGTGGATCCGTTACCCACTCCATGATGTTTACGACGTACACGCAATCTAGAAACGGCTGGTTGAAGAATTAGATTCTTCTGAATGGAACTGCTGGTGATCACGACTTGAACTGAAATGGAAGGAGAGCGGGACGCTAGTGGAAAGTAAGGATAAAGTGGCAGCAGTCGACCTGTTTTTCTCAAGCATTAAGATGAACAAGGAATGAGTATACAATATTGTATAAAGCATACCTTCTGAATTCGTTGCTGAGATCACAAACTATCATTCCAGAAGAGAATTCAGAACCATCCTCAGAATGAGTATTCAAATCGGTTGTAGGCGAAGAGGCACGCGGATGCATCATAATAAGCAGTCGATCACGAGCAGAATTATTCACTGATTCGCTATGGCAAACATTTGACGCTTCTTCTAAAGAAAAACAGTCTGAAAAAGGAACTGACTACTCTGAATTCTCCAAAATTTTTGAAAACGGAACCTTTACTAGGATTCTGACGACTTCTTCTATCTCCACTTTTTGCTCCAGACAATGTTGCAGCTTCGAAAACCTGAAGTAACTTTTATGTCAATGCTTACGCTGGAAATTTTTTCCTGCTACTGATAAAGTTATTGTATTTTATTGGATGAATATTTATGCAAATAAAAACCTTGGCAGAAGAGCTAATACCACTGCAAGAACAGCTTTTATCATCATCACACTCCGTATCACCAGCAGAACTTTCTTTAGCACTTGTATCTTCTGGAGCCGAAAGCACTTGCTTCTCCTTAAATTTGATTTGTAAATCCAAGCAACAGTAGCGCTTTGTCATCATTAATCATTGGTGAGAAACATAGAAATAACAAGATAAAATTCTTTAGATTCTGCATCATTCGTCTTCCTAATTCATAATTATAGACCAATTTGTAATCCGAAAATGAATATTCTAACGATTGCTTGAGGTGGATATTTTGCGGCTCCATTTTGGAAAGATCAAATTATTTGAGTGGAAGAATGCAGTTTCAATCCCCAAGAATGATGACTGACTATTACACCGCCCATAATACTTTTTAAAAAAATTGCAAAAAATAAAAAAGAAACATCGGAACAAACATTTCTTGGTTTCGCTACCAATCAGTGACCCACTTATTAGATGCATATTGCACGGAACTCTTACCTATGTAGTATCTACATATAAATTATCAATTGTCCACTTCACTATATCGATAATGTGAAACCCACGCTAGCATTTACAGTCGGTTTCGCTGAAGCATTCTGTTTCATCTGCCGTCTCAACTCGCACATTCGAAATAGGGTTCGACGATTTTCATCTAAATTCTGTTCATCGAACAAACGTAATTTTTCCCAACAATCCTCTTTATTCCTGCAATTATAAGCTCTAGAATTTCGAATCTTTCAAAATACTCAAATATATTAATGGTAAGACTTTCTAAGTAACATATAAACTAAACAAAAAGAGGCTTTCCAGAAATTTAAGCTTAAAGTCTATGCTAAGTATCTTACCATGTAATTGTCATAATTACAATAAGAAAAACGCTAAAAAATTGGGAGAACGAACTGTTCAGCTTGTACAGAACATGGAACTGCTGAGAGTTTTTCAGAAACTGTTAATGCCAGCGGTCCCGATCGTGTGATGACTACTAGACGCACCAGTGAGTTACTTCGGATGCCAAGTTCATATAGCAGTGTTTGTCCACATAATTCTGATAACGACAAATCGTCGAAAATTAGACCTTGATGATAAGGAAAGAGACCTGTGCGATGCCAGATTTTCATCTAAAGTTCGCAAATTTTGAAGTTACTGTATTTATCACTGATTACGACAATGAAATAGTTAATTCATTAAGAATTACAAAGCTTTATGCATATCAATTTCGATTTGTTACATAGTGATAGCGGACAACATACAACGATTCCAGAAACAAAGAAATTACATATAAACAGTTCATAAACTGCTAAAAAGATGCATAATATTAGGTAAATGTTTTGTATGTAAAGTGAAATGTTGGATATAAGCTGTACAGGAAAGGAAGACTAGTCATGGATTCATTCCGCGAATGCCTAATGTTCAGTGAAATTAGAGTAACCAGCATTTCTGCTCCATGTGAAACAAATGTAATACTTGTCAAACAAATCTAAAATCCCACACTGACTTTAACTGATAGGCAAGCACTAGTTCAAATCGTAATAGCTTAATATGCGGAAGGATTAGTTACCTTTAAACTGTCAATAGTCTCGCATAATGTTACACTCTCTTCCCACTTCTGTCCCGTTACTGATGAAATTGATATTGTGAAGTTTTTCATACTGTTGTAATCCATGGGTGAATTGGTCTGTTTGTTAATGGAACAGTCATCATTCGATGACATTCTTGATATCCTGGAATTCATCAATGAGTTGTAGTTGGCAATTTCAATAACAACAACATAGTAATAGCTTCCAAACGATGTGCCATTCTCGTATCACATCATTCTCTTGTTTTTATTTGGATCTTTGATCTTTCTCGGTGAAATTTCCTATTGCTATCATGAAAATGTTTGCATTAATACGGTAAAAACCTTCACTAACAGCTGGAAAGCAAAGCACTCTGAATCTTTCAAAGAACTTCACTAATAGCTAGAAAGCAAAAAGATACGAAGTATTTTCGAGCTATCCATGCTGTTAACCTACAATTAACCTCGTTAATTCGACAAATTCCCAACACCTTACAACCTACCAACAACGAAAAAATGAATGCTCATTACAGAGCCATCGAGATTGCTTCACCGTTTTCATTCATTAGCCAACCGCGAAATACTGACCGGCCGCTTTGTTGCCAGCTCAAAAACCGACACTGGAATTAATGAAATGGTTTAACGAGCGTTTTTGAATTTTGAATTTCGAATTCCCCTTCCTTTCATCCATCCCATTCGCGTGGCGTTGGTATCATTTGAAGAAACAAGAAATCCCGTAATCCATTCACCTCTCCTTCAGAATTTAGAATTTACGTGAGGTTCAGGATGGTGCACAAAGTTGCAAAGGACCATTTGTCACCTTATTTTCTTTTTTCGGTAATTTCTTTGAAATTGCTGGTTTTAGTAGAATTTTCCTTTCTTTTTGATTATATTTCTAATTACGATTTCACCGTATTTTTGTTGAAATAATCCAATCAGAGAATCATCTTTACTCTTAAAAGCTCCTATATAGCACATCTCGTGATAATAGTAACAATATGTGCTTCGCAAGCATTTTCTCCAGCATAAAGCGTCCTTCAAGATAACTACAATAACCGAACAACTATGTATGTACTTGTCGAATATATCAATCCATTGGTCTGTGTTTATGTTTTCTTCGCACAATTTTAATTGAACTTAAAAAACTATGTCAGATAAGTTTTTGACCGTACTGGGAGTTCTTGCCATTGACATGTTATTGAATACTCTGATATGTTTTTGAAGATATTCGTTTCATATATCTGTTGTACCTTTTCTAACGTAATCACTCTCGTAAGAGGATTAATTTACATTTTCTGGATTCAGTTGGAATATCTGGACGTTCACTATTTTATACTAGAATTATGATTTTAAAGAGTGCTTGTTATTGAGAAAATTATCCGCCGTTAAAATTGATTTGGGACATGCTTCTCATTGGAAATTTCATGTACTGAATGTCTTTCAGATAAATATCATATGTTAACTTGGGAAAGATTTTGTACATCGAATCAAATATTTCTTTTAAATTGCTTACGAGAAATATATTTGTACAGTGAAAATGTGAAGAACACAGTTTTGCGGATCACATGCAACAAGTGTATTTACTAGATGAGAAAATGCGGACTATACGGAGTCTACATGGACGGTATTTCACTTTTCAGCGTCATTTATGTTATCAAATGCTCCATAAGGGATCATTATGAAGCACAGAGTTAGTGGGAGTACCAAATTTCTGTACTATTATTTTTATTATTTTGCAGCAAAACGGTGGTAAAATCAGAATATTTTGTTTACCTAGATGTATGACGGAAATGAGTCAAAGCGAAAAAATATTTTTGCACAGATTGATTATATGGTAATAAAGGGCTGATAGGCGTAAGGTGGCAGAGACTTCGCGATATATTTTGTGGTTAGAAACAACATAATAATGTTCAGTGACCTTTGCGGTGAAGGCTTCGGCGATAGGCACTTTCCCTTATTTCCCTTCCTAGGGATTGGCAATTCAATTTACGGAAGCTTCGGATGGCTCTTTTGAAAGGCTGAAAATAAGCATTGAATCATTCCAAAAATTATGAACATTAAGATTCCAAGATATTTTACCTTTAAGATCTACAATATGAAGAATCTTTACATTGCAATGCTTCATGACTGAAATACTAGAATATTCATGAAGTATTGTCTTGAATTTCTCTACTTTTATCTCATATATGACTCATTTATTATGAGATTGCTAACCTTGTCGGCATTTCTCCAGGGTAGTATCAGATTTGCAATAAAATCGCCTCTATCATTTTGATCAGCCATAATGAGAAAGCGTAGATCTCCTGTTCCGCTGAAATGGCAAGGACACCCGCGATTGGCAGAAAAATGAATGACCGTATCTCGACCTACTGATCTGAAAAATGGCTCACGGAATAAATGTTGATATACTACATCTTTGTACAGAACTAAGAAGAAAAATTAAGTTATATGGTATGAGATAGATTCAAAAAATGATTCAGGACGATCTGTTCAATTCATTCTTATCTACTTTTTCAAGTCTGATTTTGAATCATTCTGACATTATAAACTTGTAGTAACTATTCGATCAAAACTCCAGAAGATCGCATCTACTACTCCTTGTAAACGTTTCACATAGCGCTCTAATCAATCCTACCATAATTTCGCTTCCTTCATTCCGTAATCAATTCCAATTATTTCTCTGCATTCCATGTTACCTCTGTTGCGTAAAAGTTGTTTTCGACTACTAAACTTTCTGATTTACATGCGAATAGTTCTTTATTCTTCCTAATGTTATCACTGCTCATTGTAAATTTACTGGTGCTACGTGTGGCCCAGTTTCATCGATTAATTATTGTTGATTGCACTCTTCACTTTAGAAGGAATACCTTGACCTTTAATGCTTGGAAAGCAGACAAGGAATGGCCAAAAGGGAAGTTTTAAATAGAGAAACTGTAGAAACAATGAGGAGAACAAAAAAGCACCTGCGTCTATCAGATCTCTTGAGCGAACGTGCCTTTCGTACACTCACGTATGATTTATTGATGCCTCCGATTCGTGCTTTCACTACTGTAATATCTTCTTTCTTTTTTAAATTGTTAATGAATAATTGGGGTTGAACTCTCAGTAAATCACCAGTTCTGATATTATTTTATCTAAATATTCACTGTATCTTTGAAGCAAATCTCCCAACCTCCACCATTTGTTACTTGAAGACAATTTCATTATGCTAAAAGGTGTATTTCGAATGTCTAGGCATTTTTTAAAGATGTATAATGCAACAAGATGGAATTGTTTTTAGAAATTAAACATAATCATATAATATGAGGAAAGTGAAAATGAGGCTTACAAAGAGGATCAGATGAAATTAAAGAAGAGAAGGTTTTTCAAAAAGCAGAAGAATGTGAAATGGAAACCTATTTGAGATCGACAATAATGATCGAGTATATTCTCGTATGTGCTGACCTGACTGCACGATGAACACGTATCACTAAGGTCTGAAAATATGACGAGCTGAGATATCAATCGGTGAACGATGAAAGAACGCCGCCTGACAGCTCGTCGACGCGCGGCACCCTTAGTAATATTGCGCCTGCCTTTGCTGCCTACCCTGTCACTAGCAGCCCCAATACTAACCCCTTAATTCCAAGTCTGAGCACTTCCAACAAATCCCCAAAGGCAAACTATTCGTTACACATTTACCCACTTTCATAATATCAGATCAGATTTGAAATAATAATGGACGGATCTCTGAGGATATGCAAGGATAAGCAAGTATCGCGCACTAGAAGTAGTAGTATTAGCCAAGTGAAACAGACTTGTTGCCTTCTCTGATACAGCACCAATGCACATGTCGTTATCCTTTGGATATTTATTGCAGGATAGCATTTCCGGCCATGGAAAACCGTATTGCCTCATTCTATTTTCACATCCCTGAAAAATATGCTATTTCGGTTCCTTAACTTTCTCCGGATTCAGTTTCTTACGAATTGAATAACATTTGAAGCAAATTATACCTGTTGAACAGCAGTACATAAGGACTGACATGGCAAGATTTCGCGATCCATTGTTGCCAGACAAACTGGTGCAAACAGTGAACATAAGAATAGCTGAAATGTAGTCAATTAAAAGTAATTTCTAATGAACACCGAATCATACTGATTGGTATGCCGTAACCTTATTCCGCTTGGATTGAATGAATGGGTAAAAACCTGTGTATCCGGATGACAATTTAACCGATGCAATGGTATCCACGGCGCTGCTTGTTCTATCACTTCATCCACTGTTTCATGCTCCAACAAATTTGGTAAACGCATTGTTGAATACTGAAAATTATTGATTAACTTGTCAACTTGATTAACTAGTAAAAGTACTGTTTAGTGAAGAGTCAATGATTATAAAGATTTTTCTTTTATATTGAAAATGAAACTATATAAATTTCAGATAAAGAAAGAAGGGAAAAGAAGGATGATGGATCAGAAGGGTGAATGGTTTTGGCTTTTTTTTTTGTTGTACAGCTTACTTACTTGTATACCGTAACAAAGCGTCAAATTTCTTGGTATATCGACACATTTTGGTGAGGATGGTCGATCAGACGTGAGCATTGCCCATGACTCGGAAATATAAGCGTAAGTCCCGAGGGGAAGGAAAAGCAGAAGCAACTCGTTCAGTGCCATCAGTCCGGACAAGACTAGCCCATTGGTGCATCCAATCCTGCAATCAGTGCTGTACCGCCCACTTCGGCAAACGTTTCTCCAATCACAATTTGTTGATGATGGTGCTTGTCAACAATATCCTTTTCAACAATCGTCAAATCTCTTCACCAATCATACCTTAATTCTCGTCTTTCAAAATTTCTCGATCAGTTGGATGCTGATGATATGCACGTTGCATGTTGACACATTATGCTACCCGAGGGAATACATACAGCTACTAATTATTCTACAGCTTATAATTATTTCATTCTTATCAGCAAGTAAAATAAAATAATAAAGCATAAAGCATCTATAAGATAAATCACAGTCTTGCGGATATCGCCGCTAACAATTTGCACACCACTGATAACATCCATATTAACAAACAATCTGGATCACAGCAATATCTATTATATCACTCCGTTTTCATATTATTTCCATATCATCCAAATCCTATATCAGAAAAGCCATTTAAATAACAAACAATTTATTTGACTACTTCATCCTTACATTTATTTCACTTATCTATTTATATCTATAATCGGTCAATAAACTCAACTATTGGTCATAAAGGTCAGCTATTCGTCATTAAGATCAACTCTTCATCACTTCAATAGCTATTGTTTTGCCTGCTAATTTATATTAATTTCACTTCCACTACACATATTTATTCAGTTATTGAATCATTTAGTCGAATTGCACTGCTCATATTTTGACAATGACATCCCCAAGGAATATTAAAAGTGTAACATAAGGATCAATTATTCAAAAAATATATTGCCGAAATTTCGGCACAAATATATTATTAACTTTATAGACAATATATTTGTGCAGAAATTTTAACAATATTTTTTTTCTTAACACCAATATTTAATAATTTATATTCATCCAAAAGATGCATTATCGAAGTTTCTGCGCAAATGGATGTACCTAAATATAAGATTATTTTGTGTCAAGATCATCTTCATTTTTTCATACTTGCAAGAATATTTTCTTCATTATATTCATTTCTTCGGTGATAAGCTGACACTCTGTTTTTCTTGATATCAATATTTAATAATTCCAAAAATTTTTTGCGAAAATTAACGCATCATTAAGCCGAGCGATAATTTCCCTTTCAGTACGATACTGTAGAAGCTATTGGTATGTCAAGCAAAATAGGACCATACTGTCGTTTTTAAATTGATTTTCTTCCAGTTCCGATGTCCAAACTTCTATCATTTTTACAAAAAATCTCTATAGACATGAGCCGAACGATCCTTTTCTTCATGATATTAATTTAATCAGTAGTTTCTTTATACAAATAATTTTTTTATAAAAGCTTTTTTTCTACCATGATAATAAATAAAGTAATAAATAATTAAAAAATAAATAGAATAATTTATGGTAAAGATTTCTAAAACAATTAGTATGAATTTCTGTAAGTAATATTTTTTCATTGGTAATAATTAAGTTTTTTTTTTTTTTCATTGCTTTTTATTAGCAGTACTTTTATTGAAATGTGTGAAATGGATGTTGGAACGAGATAAGACTCTCGCTCGCTCTTTTTTTTTCATAATATCATTCCACTTGACCAACTATTTCTGCAACATACTATATTGAGAAATTACAATAAGCACATCGCTATTTCATTAAGATCCCAGTCAACGTTATACAAAGGCACATCATCGTCGCACTTTTTCAAATATCCATTTTTATGGTTGAGCGGTGGTTAGAGTGAGTGGTCAAGTATGTCAAATGAGGGGAGGAGGATCCAACATTCTGTTTTTTTTCATCTGAAATCACTAAATGTAAATTTTAAATCTGAAATCACTAAATGCATTTTGCTTGTAAAAGATGTTACGAATAGATTGATTTTCAGTACTAGCGTATGTCAATTTCATATCAAATGAATCAAAATTTTGCAACTCTAGTTGAGGAGGTGTTAAGAATTCTCGTATATCATTTCTCTAATATATTTCAATATTTATCGCTGATGTAGATTCATCTGTTATGAATTTTATATTGTTCAGTATGTTGCTGGACATTCAGTACTGCATTGTTTGCTGTTATTTCTCATCAAGCAACGAATTGGTGACTTATAGTACGTCTAAATAAGTCAGAATATAAGAAGCATTATTGTATTTTGCAGGTGAATGAGAAAAGAATCTTAAACACGCAACATATTCATTATTACGGATATCCCTTTAGATATCTACGTGGTTTTAACGTACATCAGTTTCGTAACAATAGGTATTGCTATATACATAAGTTTAGTGATCAGGAACCTTACACAATTATTATTTCAATTTCATCTAACTCCTACTAGGATGAATTCTGTTCCCAATTTTTATACTTGCGCAATCAATTTAATGTGAGAAGTTTCACAGCATTTGCAGGCAGGATTTCACGACTTGATATCTTGTGGATTATATATCATGCCATCTTGTTTTTCAGTGATATATACATATGTATATATATAATTTAATTTCAAAATGACATTGCAACTTTGAAATTCGATCTTCACCACTTTTTCGAAATTAGGCCTGCATCAAACACACATTACTGTTTGTTAGTAAATTTTGAGTGATACGGTTGGAAAATTTCTAGGCAATCGAAATAGCATATTCGATATCCAATTGCAACAAGTAATAGCATTGCTTTTATTTCTGGCATTTTATCTATAATGTAAAAATTTACTCAATTGGAAATAACGAGTAAATAATATGGTGTTGTTTGCCTAGTTTCATCTTAGACAATATAAGATGGAACAAGATAAAATGCAATATAAAAATGCCCATAATGACTCCATGATAGGAACAAACTGAAACATCTTTAAAAATTGATGTGCGGGATTGAACTTGGTGAACTAGGTGTTGTGTGCAGTTTGAAGGTTTTTTCAAAATCCGTATATTGCAAGAGCAAAATCTGGTTGTAATCAAATGTCAAAATCCATTTTTCATTGTCTTTCGTAACACGTTTGTTAATATGTGGATGAGAAATAAAGTTCGCAGTCACGATGTTATTGTTAGTTAGTCCACAATGTTTGGAGGTACTATAGAGTGTACTTCATCTTATTTTGAACTGTTGTATGTTCTCGGGACAAACTATATTACTTACATTCGCAGCATTAGCTATGTGACTTTTAGTTTTTTATACAGTTGTTTGTACTTGCAATGTTGCTACTTTTCTTTATAATTCAACAAACTACTTAACAAGTATTTATCGACACTATTTACTGAAAATTTTAGATCTTGTAGCTCGTGGCAAACTGCTGCAGTAACAGTCTGAGAAGTGAGCAATTTACAAACTCCATGTTTTCGCTGATGTGCAACTTACGCCGCATATCTTTGGCTAAAGTGAATCCAACCTTCAGGTATCTAATGGTCTTCCAAAAATAAAGAAGAGTGGTGCTGACCGGAATGGAATGGGGAAGATTAGTAGTTATGGAAAATGAATGTCAATTGTTATAGATACTATGCTGCAATAAAAACTGCAGAATCGCACAGAAAGTCTGAGCGTCTTCCTCCGGGATTCGGTAAAACGACACCATTTAGTTTATTCATCAAGGAGAATTTCGCATCAAGAAAAAACGAACAGCCTACAGAAGTTTTCAGTAACCTTACCAAGCAATGGAAAAATTTGAACGAGGCCGATAAGATGGTTTGTGTTATCATTTTTCTAATCCGGAAAGCGGAACTTGACCATATTACTTTCCAAAAATCTGGCATTCTGGGTCTTTTTTCTGTCTCAGAATCTGTGAGGTTGCCTCTTCCAGTTATTAGTGTAACTACATATTGTTAGCCCAAAGTCACTGAGAAGTTGTTCCTTCCTAATTGCTTGTGATCCTACCTTACACATTATATTCATTTCTGGCTTCCGGTAAAATCTGTTCGAGCATTTATGCTTACGTATCATTTTTGGATAGAAAATAGATGGTATCTGAATTAAAACTACATTTGCACGAAATTCTCTGATAGGCCTGGCCAGTAATGAAAATCTTCAAAGTATTTTATTGGGGAAATAAGAAACAAATTTGTGGGTTATAGAAATATGTTGATGAAGCTTCACGAATAAATGAAGAAAAAAGATCAAAATTCGAATCGATGAGTGAAACAGAGAAGGAGGAGCTCCGTGAACAAGCTAAGAATTTGAGGGAGGCTCGTTTAAAACGGCGAATACGCTTGGAAAGAAGGAAAGTGTGTTCAATCACTTAATTTTTTTCAATTTCGAAAGGAACAAGTTGCGTTACGCTTACGCACTTACGTAACTTTTTTTTCATATCGAATGGACAATATTTAAGTCAAAATATATCGGAACAAAATGAATTTTGACAATTGTAGTAGTGTATAATTCTAGAAGCGAGAAGGTCAACGGCAAATGTCGGGCTGGATGCTTTTTGTGAAGGAGAAAGCTGTGAAAGGGGTTGCTGACATTGGTAAAAAGCAGCAAGATATTATTAGAGAATTGGCAGTTGTCTGGAAGTCACTTCCCAAATCTGAGAAAGATGTAAGTTTTTCGAATATACGCATTCAAGGCATATTTATGATGTTTCAGAAATTTAGTATTTTTATGAAGAATTAATAAGTTATATGATGTTCTGGAATATTAGGTAGTGCTAGCTCATGCTTATTTTAAAATCGGATAGACTAATTTGTAGGCATACAATGAGCGAGCGAAAATTCTTTCAAACGATGGAGAAATATGTGATTGAATGTTTGTGTTTCACAGTTATCTCTTTACTGGTAAGTTATGATTTCGCTGATGTGGATAGTATATCTTCTTCGTCCAGTGTATTTCGACCCATTGTTATCTCTACAGCTCATAGCAAACTAAATTTCTCACGTTTCGTGACCCTTTTATATTTAATTGGAAGATTGAAAGCCACTGGATGCAAGCTTGTTATTATGAAATAACATTAATAGCCGTTTTGAATTTATGAAGAAAAAAGGAAGAACAACTAGAATAGAAGAAGAGAAGGAAAATAATTGAATAAGCAATCTGTAGCGTGACAATACACATATCCATGTGTTCAACAGCTTTGATTTTTTAGCTCATTACTGTTCTCTTGATTTTCATTTATTAGAAGACTGTGCAAGCATGCCATTTTTTAAACTGACCTCAGTGCTTCTGCTTCCAATTTTCAGTGGTCCGGAATCTAGTGCTGTTAATTTAGTTGGTCATGCACGATGCATACTCAAGTCCTACACTCAGAAGTCTTTTTTTTAAGTCGTAGAAAAAAGTTTCTAAAAGAACTACTTAGCAGTAGTGAGGATGTGAATACATTATCTGCATGTTTTGCTCTATATATTGCGATTTGATATGTACTTGATAATATTGCTTTGTTATTAGATAACAACAAAAAAAGGAAGTGGAAGGTAGAAAGAAGGCTAGTCAAAATTATTGTTTCGAAGTCAGATAAAGTAATTGGTATATGTGAAGTGCTTCTAAAAGCTAAATATTGTCTAATATATTTGTGGACTGTAATGAGCTATGATACCTTTATTTCTCGTGCTAATATTCTTGTACCATAATATGATGTTTAAACGGAACTGTTTGTCATTTGTTCACTGATTATATTACAATGTTCTTATCGATTTTATATTGACTTTGACTGGTTTAAAGATCCTTATATTCCATTCTTTTTGGTGGTGGATGTTCACTTTCACTTATAACTTTCATTTATGTGAAACTACCTTCTCTCTCCAAGTTATATTTTAAAGTCTTCAATTTCGACCTATATCTAATCGTCTTTTCACAAAGTATTCAAAGCAGTGTATAAATTTTTATTCCAGAGGATATGTAATTAATATTTAAACTGTACTTTTCAAGATTATTTAATAAAACTGTAGTCCACGAAATGGTGAACTGCAGCGTTGTTCCCATACTACTGATTTTAATCGTGGTTGACTGTGATGATTGTGATGACAGAGAACTGGCTCGTTTGCAAATAGGAATCAAGAAGCGAGCCGACAACTGTAAGATTAGATCAAGAAAGGGTGACACTCTGAACGTGCATTATGTGGTAAGTTTGTTTTGTGAAGTAGGATTCCTCGGATATGTTTTGCTTAGCGAAGTATTTCTGCTGCAGTCTGTCCAGTGATTCAGGGGATGTTGGAAGATGGTACTGAATTCGATAACAGCCGATTCCGCAATAAACCATTTATATTCACACTCGGCATGGGACAAGTCATTAAGGTTAGTGTTTTATGTTTATCCTTTATATTTATAACCCATAGTGCATTTACCATTACAAGATCTTTTCCAGCTTTTATGCTTTACGAAAATTTTTTGTTTCGTGTATTATTTGACAGTGTGTAATGGTAATATCAAAAGTTTTTTGCTTGTATGGACTCCGAGATTATATCTTATCTTTCCTGAACTGTTTTGATAGAACAAAAAAAGTAAAGGTGTTAGGTGTCTCAGTAAGGCAAACGAGGAATTAGTTCATATTCGAAATAATATTCTAGCGGCATGAATATGCTAGAGTCGAAATTCCAGAATCCAAGTACTACAGATATGAAGTACTAAAGAATTCTGAATGTTGAGATTTACTTCTGAAAACTTGAGGATTTGAAGCTCGCTTTTCGGATCTTACAAGTCTCATTACTCTTATGGTAGAGCTTTGCAAGACAAATTACCATTATAATGAAGTTTGGAAATAGTATTACAACTTTATTTCATCCAAAAAGATGCTTTAAGGGTTGGGACCAGGGATTACTGAACATGTGCGAGGGCGAGCAACGCCGTCTTGCAATTCCATCTGATTTAGCCTACGGCAGTTTCGGTTCTTCACCGAAAATTCCTTGTAAGTATATTACATTATTCGGCATGCAGTGATGTAAATTTGGAAAAAAAATTTCAGTTCATCGATGGTTAGCTGTGTAGATTATGCTGGCAGTAAGCAATATGCTACTATATATTTACAATTTTATTATTTTTAGCCGATGCCAGTTTGAAGTTCGATATCGAGTTGCTCAAGATTGAACGCGAAGGAGATTTATAGAACAGTTTTTTATTTGGATATTGTTTTTTATAATGGAATGTGTATGGAATGAAATTTTACTGTTTTGATGATAACTGAAGATAGATGACAGATTCTAGAAGATACATATGAAAATGTTTCAAAATAATACGCATATATATATATATATATATATATATATCTTCAATATAAGTTTACAGTTAAAAAGTAGATAAAGTACATATCGAGTAGGAATAAATAAGTGTTACGTAAAAAGTGTTTACATTAAATGTATTCTTGAGGCAACAGAAACGATTTTTACATCTTTAGCAATAACAGCACCACGTAAACCACTGACGACATCGCCCACAAGCCATACTGGGAATCCATCAAGCTGTTCCAGTTCGGTGCGTAAGTGCTCCGCCTGAATATTAGTGCATTAGTTACGCTTCAAAATAAATGTATCAAAAAAATGATAACCTTTTCTTTTTCGACAGCAATTAAGAGGCCGCCTGATGTTTCTGCAGATGTTCCGCTGAACAGATTGAAACCATTGCCCATTGCTTTCGAGATTTCGGCCATATAATCGATTATGGGCAAGGTATGAATAACAAACTGCACTTCTGCTTTCTGGGCTTTCGCTAAATTGTCAGCATGCCCTGAAAAGACACGAATTTCTCCCTGCTTGCGAATTTCAGGATTTTGGTACCAAGTTCTACACATTAAAAAGGCCAAGAATGAGGTAAGAAACCTAGAATTCCAAAACCAGTTACATCCGTTGAAGCATGAGTGCCATATTTTAAGGTCATGCGTGCAGCGTTTCTATTTAATCGACACATTTGTTCGAGAACTTGTTGGTATGCAGTCACAATTCTCGCTTCGTTCAAGTTCAGTTCCTTCACACGTGAGTTTCCCATCTTCAGCCATTCGTATGAATTTACTGCCAACTGGCCACCAAGTGGCTGAAAGCTTGTTGGTAAACTGGTAATACATTACAACTTCCTCAGGTTATTCAATTCGTCTTTCCTGAAGTCTGATATTCCACATATCCGGCGTACATAAATCTCGTAAGCTTCGTTCAAGTCTTCTACGCAACAGGCCTTTAATGTGAAGTACCATGACAGATATAAAATGCAATATCTTTATACTAAACGGTCGGATAGTTGAACAGAATGTAAAATTTTTAACAATGAATACAGTTAGCACTTAGTTAAACTAAGAAGTGTAGCATCTGAATAGGACAGTAAGTCACGGCTTGACAATATTCGATTAATTTGTATTGAGAAATATCAAATGATATAGTTAAGCAAGCATCATAATACCTACATATTTTAAAATAAATTTAATCTTAACATGAAATTAATAAAATCGAAGTAAACAATAAGATTACTTTGGTGAGTAAAAGAACATCCCCAGGACGTGCTTCGTCAACCACAGCCATTTCATTAACGCTACACACACTTGTAGCTACTCCACCTAGCAATAACCAGGGACAACGTACCGTCTGACCACCTCTGATGGCAGTACCAGCTTCTACTGCAGTATCCTGAAAGCTTGATGAAAATTTAGCATGTTTTTTAATTTTGTAATCTCTGCTTTAATCTTCTGAAGATTACATGAATATGAAGTTTCGCGTTGCAATCGAAAAATACCTTGAAACCATCAAAGAAATTGGTGGTAACAACATCTCGCTCCTTGTCACTGATGTCCTTGGGGACGCCAAGCAAAATCAACATATTATCACAGTTAACCACTCCCATTGCATACAAATCGCTTAAAACATTTGCACAAGTGATCCTGCCCTGCAATAGATTTTTGCGCCAGTTTTTAGAGGCAGAATAAAAAAAAAAAGTTGAAAAGAAATTAAAAATGCACCATTAGATACGGATCATCAACAAGAGGGTAGAAAAAATCTGTAGTCTGAACGAGAGACAAGCCTTGGTGTCGTAAAGGAATCACACAGCAATCCAATCCGATACCTGTAAATAGTTTATAAATAATTAAATGTAGTGTCGGAAGTGAACTAAATGATGCACCATATGCAGACATGAATACTAAAACTAATCTCTTTCATCGCCATTATCATTTGTTTTCAAGTCTTTCAAAAGTTCCAACAAAACCTGAAAGAAACCAATTTTTTACTAGCGACAGTTTATAAAAATAAACTTTGTTTTGTTGCTGATATATCAGTGACAAAGAAACAAACGTCATTGACAAATTCGACTCGAAATATTTCAGTGTGAGAACAATTTGAAGGACTTTATCATCCGTTTGACAAGTAAAGACTTTCATGACCATTGATAAACAGATTATTAAATATTAGACTATGCGACTAATCGCGTTTACTATTCCCAATCAGATAAATTCCAAGCATGTCTGACTTATAAAAAGCCAAATCACAATTTATTGACATTTCCACTAATAATGAGTTGCTTCTCATAGTGCCGATAATGATCATTGCACAGCCGACATTCGATCAAGGGACGGAAAACCTACCGCTCTCGGAACCTTACATCCACAGCCCTTCATTTGTGTTAGCCTTGTTAGAAGAAAGTCGGCAGGCAAACCATGATCAACCGGATTGAACCCAGATTTGATGCGATTTATTATACTTTTCATCCTGAAAAACAAAATAAAAACAAAACAGTGAGTTTTGAAGACAAATATAATTTGCTGAACCGGTAGTACCAATGGAGAAGAGAATGAAAGCAGTTCTTACATCACATTTAAGTATACATATTCTTCGGAAGCTCCCGATAAGAAAACTGAAGAAATATCAATATAATATGCATTTAATGGAGAATTTTGGAATTGTTGAATCAGTTTGCTCACAAACTCTTTGAAAAGTATAGTGATGAGGCAATGTTAATGCATCCATTCATCCGCCAAATGTATTGTGAAAAGTCAGCACAATCCCTTTATTACAAATGACAGTTGGAAATCAAATTTATGCAATGGGAAGCATGGCTACAAAAAACATGTGGCATGCAAAAATCATAAGCTCATTGCAATTATATTATAAGGCATATCACAATGTGCATCCTTCTAATATTTTACACACATAAAAAACCCAATGTTTTAGCGCAGCATTTGGTTGAGCCATGAATATTAAAATAAGGTGATTTTGAGTGATGCACATATGTCTTGAAAAACAACATACTTCTTGATGGAAAATGAGACCATATAAAATAAAATTAGTTCTGTATGGAGTCCACAGAAAACAATACGTTTAACATCAATTCGACCTGAATGACCCATCATAATTTGAAGTCGTTTATCAACACTTAATCCTGGTTTCTATAAAGGCACAACACTTTTAATGGATCAATTTTATAAATTCCCTACCTTGGCATAAAAATAAACTCTCCAGTCTTCTAGTTTACTAGGACATAACAAACTACATCATATCTCATCAAATGCTAAATGACAGATTTAATAAATTTACGTGAGCTCAAGTTTTGAAAATAACTTAAGCGAAACCCAAAATTCACAAATGAAAAGTGGGAATGCAGGTCAATAATTACATTACAAGCAAGGTTTGTAAGACACTTTCGTATGAACTGAATGCACTGCAGTTGAGAAAGAGCGAAGTTGTACTTGTTCGGCATCATTAATTACACATGCACTACTTTCTGTCCAGTCCTCCGGTGTATCCGTCTCCTTGCCTGTATAAATAAGTACGTCAAATGAACACTGTGTTTCCAACAACGGCAGGAACGTTACCGAGGCTGTTATTTGTCTGGAAATGCAAATCAAGTATATCATGAGAAATTGTTGAAATATTTCAGGACATAGAAAAAATCCGTTCTGAAATAAGAATTGATCAAAATCTAATTTTACAATTACCTGATAACATCAGCCATTTCTTGTCTGATTTTCTTTTCATCCTTTTGTCTGGTAGAGTTTTCACTGAAATAGTCACCTTTACTTTTCCTTTGGTAACAAATCAAGTTCCTGGTTTTAGTTATTCCCTTTCTCTATACTCTTTTCATTTGAATTCTAGTTACTGAAGCGTACTCTCAGTCAAAATTTTTTAAGAACTGGGGAGATGAAGGAATGTCACTACAGGTCTATATAATTTCGTCCTCTTTTTTTCAGAAAATTTTCTTTTAGCAAAGAAACGCAAAAATAATATCAAAATACCCATATTGCTGAATATTTGGATCCGTATCAATGTCAAACTGCCATCGTTCCAATACGTCTTTAGTCTGTATATTTGAGATCACGACAACCAGTTTTCTTAATTGCTTGCTTTCTAACCAGTCTAAAAAAAAAAAGCATTTATCAGAATCATGGCGATTTAAAGATTGTTAGTAACCTAAACACACAAACAAAACAGAAGGACTGTCCTCAGTTGCAATCGTGATAATCCAATGAAGAAATCAGTGCCTAAGATCTATCGAAATAGGGACTTTAACATGAAAGAGTCACTGACAATAAAGCTTAAAGCAGTTTTTATTCGAGCTCAAGATTATTCGCTCTCACTAGCTACCCTAAAGGTTATATCCCGCATTCAAAAGTATATCAATAAATACCTACAGCTTATTTACTAAAAAGTAGATTCGATTGAGCCACATAATATCCCGCGCCTCAGCTGCACACAAGCTGATAATATCTGACAGTATCGCCAAATATAATGGGCATCACTGCTCAGGAAATGGAGCAACTAAATAAATAAGTGAGCAATCTTTACTTGGGCAACTGTTCCAAAATAGAAAGTAAATTTTTTTTTAAAACTTATCACAAATAGAAAATAATAGAAAGGATACAGATATAGAAGTTAAAAACCCCTAGAGGTTAATGAACTTTGATGAATGAAACAAGAAAGGAAAGAGAGCGGATTAGTCATATAAGAAATGTATAGCTTAACGCAAAATTGGGATATCACCCATCAATTTTTCTTTTTTAAAAATATCTGATGATATGCGGAGAATCGAACTGAGAAAAAAAGGGAAATGGTAATATGACTTAGCTGACCTTGAATAATAAGTGCAAGCTTCTAAAAAATTTAAAAACAAAAGAAAAGAACCTACGTTTCACTTGTTCAAGAAGTGGCGCCAAAAATTTCTGCAGTTCTGGATTATTAGTAACCAGCATGGTGAGTCCGTATTTCTTTTCCCGTATGAAAGAATCTGCCGGATATATACCTCGCTGGTAAAGGATGCTATTAAGACCGAAATCTATAAAATTATTTTATTTAAGCAAACAACCAAGAGTAAATGATTAATTCGGTACTGGTAAAAAATTAGGGCTTGAAAAATAAAGATTTTAAATAAAATCCGCCCTTAGAAGTTGTTTTATGAAGAAATATGTTGGAAAATAGATCTGAGAGATAAGAGGTCTAAGTGAAGCTTCTGATCTCAACAATGGAGAATGTGTAAGAAAAACATCCAAGCCATTTTATTCTAATCACTCCAAGTAAGTTTCTGCTGAGATCACGGTTGTGCAAATTTCAGGAAAGCTTCTCAATAAATAAACTATAATCTTAATCTAGAGTTACTTTGTTTTCTATCATTTCTTAAATTGCTTAAAATGCTAGTTAGCTTGAGCAGTGCTAGAACTACTAAACCAAAATAAAAGAAAGTTGCGGTGTTCAATAAGTAAGTTTCATTAAACTTCAAAATAATAAACTTTTAGGTCGCGAAAATGCAAAAAAACATTGAACTTACGAAAGAATTCTTGAACCAATTGAGCCGATCCTTTAAGACAAATAACGTCACGAATTTTAGTATCTGTGGCCATTGCTTCGCTTCTTTACATAAACTCCTGGAATTGAAATAGATGGCAAAATAAATTCGACTTAAGACGAATAAAAAGACATACCTTACAGTTTAGTTAACGTTTCTGTTGTCTAAGCTAAAAAATACGAAAATATCTACAGGACACAATTTTATAATAAGCAAACGCAACGCAAACGCAATTTAACAATTTAAATCTATTGGAAATGAGAGCAAGGCAGCTCCTTAACAACAATTATCTGAACAACGTCCAACCGTTAATGACAATGATGGAAGCACCGGGAGATGTTACATTACCTAGGTAAGTGAGGAAGGAAGATGCGGGGGAGTGGATGGAAAAAAAGTGCGGGAAGGCGGGTGGAAGGGGAATACTGTGGAGCAGATGAAAGTTTCAATCATTAAACTTTTTCTTCTGGGAAGGACAACGGTAGGATGGTTAATATGCTCTAAGGCATGGTAGACTAGAATTCTGATGAAGATCTTCCATTTCACATTTACATTCGTTCACGTCGATAGCTAACAGTCTTTCGAGTTCGATTTGGAGTAGTGGTAGCAAAATCTTTACCCTGTTCGTTATGGATATTTGCTATATTTCATTTATCAAACTCGGAAGTCTTGTAGAAGATGATGGAATGTAACTCTTCGGAATTAGATGATAGATGATCAGGTTAGACATTAATTCGAAGTGGTTTGATTGTATGTTGATATTATTGGTCGCTTATCAGTTGGAATTAATTGCTACTCGCTGAGCGAAATCAGAGGTATGATCTCGAAGATGATTGTATGAGTAACATATATTAATGTTCGCTTCTTATTGTTTCATTAAGAATGGAAGATGCTTTAACTAATTAAAGAGATAGTTGTAAATTTTTGACAAAACTTTTGAAGCCGTAATATTTCCAGTAAGAAATTGTATGAATGTCTTTAAAATTCAACACGAAAGAACGGTAACTGTGAGCGGATAAGAGATTGGTTGTCTGCCAAATGATTCCTTAATAGAATATTGCGTTTCTGCTCGTCTGAGTTTTCTTACACTGATGGTCCATTCCTGAAAAGGCTTTCATTCTTTCGATGAGAATAAGATTAATTCAACCATCTTCTGTTTAGGAAAGAGATATGCATCTCATAAATGATGACGATCGCTTTCTTTCTGGTATCTTATTTCTGATTGCTCTCTAATGAGAAAGTAAGTTAATAATTTTGTCTAATTTTTCAGCTGATGCTGCTACCAGGTTACCTGGTTTGTCGTCTTTGTGGTTCGCATATGCCGGGTGTTAGTTGGAAGCGCGGCGCGGCAACACTGCCAAAGGTATGCACAGGAGCAGAGAAGATTATTCCTCTAGGTTTTGCGAGTGCCGAAGAGCCAAGGAGTTTTGGACGCAGACTAAAATTAGTGATTAGACCAGCACCGGAAGATGGCTGGTATGTTATACAACAAAATGGTCTACTGAAGTCGTATTTACAGGTCTGCTTGATCCGTATCATCGTGTTGTGCACCTTAAAATTTTTTTTTTGCTACTAATTGTGGATCCAAAATAGCCTCAATCACACTGCGATATTAGATATTTATTAACAGCGGTTATCGAAAGATTGCATAAAGGGAAATAGGTTTACTTGTTTAAAATCATCTTTTATTGTTAATGGTAGACGTCTCTTATATAGGTGCTTCACTTTAATGGATCACTTTCAGTCGTCTTTGAATTTTTGCAGCTTTCCAAGGCAAGACTCACAGCGATGGTAACTGCAACAACTATTAGTGGTTTTATCATGGCTCCAGTTGATTTGTCATTAGGCTCATTAGCAGCATGCAGTTTTGGTACCGCACTTTTAAGTGCATCTGCAAATACCTTCAATCATTTACTGGAAATACCTTACGATGCTCAAATGAGAAGGACGCAAAGTCGACTACTTGTCGTGCACAGGTTGATCGTTGTAGTATTGATAGCAAGTTTTTTTTAGCAGGTGAAGAGATAATATGTTCATTATTCGGAATAAGTTTTGGTATATTTTTTCGACGTAAATTATAAACCTGGCAGTAATGTTTGGAACTGTCAGTCGATGCATTAGTATTTTGCTCTTACTATGAATAATTTATCTTTATTTTCAATTTCCTTAAGAATTGAATCTTAAAGGCTATTTTATCGCATGTTTAGACTAGTAAGATTCTTGACTTTTAAATAAAAAAGTCTATTTAGATTTTCATGTTTTCATGCCATTGGCTTTGCATTGTCAGCAGCAATGACTGGAATGGCAACATTGTGGATCGGTTGCAATCCATTAACAGCAGGACTTGGTTTACTCAATGCACTGTTATACGCAGGTTCAGTTAGATTTTTCATTTTTATGACTTACATTTCTTTCATTCCTAAAATCTTTTCATTTAGAAGAGATCGTTTTTAGTATTGTAGATGTACGATGCATTTCACCCATTACTTCTCGCTATATCGGGTTTTTATAGGTGTATATACACCAATGAAACGTTATAGCATTGGATGTACCTGGGTTGGAGCTGTTGTGGGTGCCATGCCACCGTTGATGGGTTATGCTGGCGCGATGGGATCAATCGATCCTGCTTCTTTAGTACTGGCCGCTCTATTATATTGCTGGCAGTTCCCACATTTCAATGCACTGAGTTGGAATCTACGTGCCGATTATACTCGTGCCGGTTATCGAGTCATGTGTGCAGTTAATCAGAGGCTTTGTCGGTTTACTTCTCTCAGGTATTTTTGTTAGTTTCACTAACTATAATTTATTATCACTCCGTTGTAATCTTCCTTCTTTCTTCTGTTGTTATAGCATTACCAGGAATTCTTATTAAGATTTTATTGCCCGTTTTAGATATTCAGTGGTAATTTTATTGCTTTGCTCGCTGGGAGCACCCGCAGCAAATCTGACGAATTGGTTTTTTGCTGCCGAATCACTTCCATTCAATGGTTTACTGCTTTATCTTTCCTATAAATTTTATCGGTACCCAGATGCAAAAACATCAAGGACACTTTTTTATTACACTCTTCTCCATTTGCCTTTAATTATGATGTTGATGACAGTAAGCAAGTTTGGTGATAGTCAAAATGGTTTTGAATGATGGCTTTCTTTTAACGCTTTTTTTCAAAGAGGCAATAATGATCACTTTATTCAATCTTACCAGTTAATAGAAAATTTTGCTAACTGGTCACTTTAGTTTTTTATTCTGTACCCACTTAGGATATTATACTACTTCATTACATGCAGCGTAGTAAAGTAATACTTTTACTTCATTACCAATAAATAAACTAATAACTAACAAAATCTCCATTTTGGCAGCATCAGGCTGCTTGATACAGGAGACTTCTCTGCTACCAAACAGCAATGGTAATTCTGGCAATGTTGATTTCATATAGAACGGACAAGAAAAGTGATGCTGAGATTTTGTCTGTAGGCATGAAATGCAAAAAGGATCTCATGATTGATCTTTTAATTGTCAAAATTTGCCAACAGAATCTAACTTATATATGGCTTAATTTAATTTCATCCCTCGCTGGATCTACTTTTACCTTTTTTTCATTGTTCTGAATTTTAGTATGGTTATTGTATCATCGTATTGCATTCAACATGTTATAAATTATTGTATTATTTAGATAATAGGTTCTTGTTCTTTCCAGTATAATTTTTTCTGTTTGCTGTGATAGCCTGCCTAGTTAAAATCATTTTAATCGTGATATTAGGGAAAATGGAAGATCTGATTTCAGTGTTTCAGTTTCTTTTAATGATTTCCATTGAAATCGTTTGCAGTTACAGAGCTGCTAATAAATATTCCGACGACAGTAAAATACAAACTTGATTGACATTAAGCGTTGTTGTGCCCCGTTAAACGATGGCAGAAATGCAAAAAGCTGTGCAGAAATTCTAGCATTTCCTGGACCATGCGATTATCTTATAAAAATACTCTGTTAAAATTAGAAAAGTACAGTAAACTTCCTGATCCAATATGCTCTATCAGAACTTGAAGTCTCTTTACAGGCCCTTTTTCCCTGCTCCTGTATGGTTCATTTCATCTTCAGTATATCATCTCGTACCACTGAACACATTGTAGCCATCATTCGTGAAGTGTCAAATCTACTAGAGAATCGATATCAGTGGGGTCCTTGCAAACTTCTGGTATTGCGGGGCTTAAATGAACGGATTAGAAAACTTTCTGTAATTTTGCAATCAAAAATCATTTGAATTGATGAAAGATTTCCATAAATAGATGTTGAGGACTGTCAAAATGTCACTAATGCTAGAAAAGCGAAGTCCTAAACTGCACTGGAGAATCTTAGCCAAAATAAAAGAATTTTGCACGATTTCGGATAATACGAGTCAGAAAAGGATGATTACGAAATGCATTTATCGAATGAAAAAAACTGGATTGCATGCTGCAGGCCACATTGGAATCAGAACGAAGTTTCTCTTTCAAGATGTTTTGTCAAGATAATGGAAGAGAGGTCCAGTTCTAATTATGATTTATGATTTGACTGAGTAAATATCTCTTAAAATCAATTTTGACCTGACCGTATATGAGGTTATCACTGGATACTATAATTAGAAAGTGCAAGTCTTGAATGACTCGTGATCATTTGTAGTATGAAGATTAGCCATTAACTAATTCTAAATTGCAAGAGATAGTGGAGGTAGAAAATAGCGATCGTAAATTTGGAGCTCGTCAGATACTTTCGGAACACAGTTTGTTTAAGATAAGGTAGAAAAGGCTGAAGTAACCATCTGGACACATAGACACGTACTGCGTTTTTTATTTGGGACAGAAAAAAGAAAGAAAAAACAGGTGGGAATTCTGAAGCAGCATGCAAAAGTTTATATGTAATAGGTGATTATTTTGACTATTCAGATATGTCATTTTTCACATGGTCTTTTGAAATAAGTTATCGGTATCTGGTCTAATACGATAAGATCCCAAGTAAATCATAGGGACATTTCCTAGAGTAGCTAAATCGACGGAATCCTTGTGCTCGCTGCAAGAATTGCAATCAGTTCCAAATGTATATCCTTAACAGAAAAGACTTTTGATGACGCCAGTAACAAAGTATGTATCGGTAAAGTTGATTTGCAGTACGAAGAATATCAAATTTGAATTCTGCTGCAGCAACAATAAAATTGTTGGGAAATTTGCTTGTGGCACACCTGAAAGTTGGGTAACTAAACTTTATCACGAAACGTTGGTAACACGACAACGATAACGACATTACAAAACCAGTCATATCAATAAAACCATTCTAATGATGATACCTGAAGCCAAAAGAAAGAGAGACAAAAATCATGACCTTTTAAACCAACCTTGTGATAACAACCCTTTAAACTGATTCTATACTCAGGACTATCTTATTTATAGAGAGAAAATAATGGTAGAGTTTGATCTAGGAAGGCGCCATTATTGGCACATAAGAGCGCGCCTTTATTGGCGCGTGAACTAGACCACAATATTTAAATTATTGCACATCAAAACAATCAGAACGACAAAAATGATTGAATTAAACAATCGAAATCATGAAGTTTCTCGGGATTTCCGACAGTGTGAGCAATAATTTCTTTTGCTATCCCTTTTTATATTAATGGAAACTCAAAAAAAATAAATCACCGCTTTGATAATGACTCAATGCATGTTCAAGATCATCCGATACCACACTGAACACGATGAAGAGTCGAAGCGAAGTGGTGAACAACAGATAAGCGAATTAATCATTACAGAAGGCAGTCGATTCCCAGAAGAAAATCGGCTTTTCAGTCCTGTCCTTGATATCACAAAAAAACAAAAAAAACTAGAATATTTTGCAAAATTTAGGCTGATTGTGATATTAATTGTTTAATTCAATCATTTTTGTCGTTCTGAATTGTTGTTTTGATGTGCAATCAATAATTCAAATATTGTGGTCTAGTTTACGCTCCAATAAAGGCGCGCTCTCATGTACTAATAATGGCGCCTCATTGTAGATCACACTCTCTCCTTGTCCTCTCTCTGTAAATAAACGTAGTCCTGAGTATAAGATCATTTTTAAAGGTTGTTATCACAAGGGCGGTTTAATAGGTCGTGATTGTTTTAGCCCCTCTTCCTTCTGCGGTCTGGTATTATCATTAGAATTGTTTTGTTGATATAACTGATATTGTAGTGGTTTTATTCGTTATTGTGTTATTAAAGTTTCGTGATAAAAGGTTTAATTATCCAAGTTTGAGTTTGGCATTCGTTTGTGCTACAAATCAACTTCCCGATAATCCAAATCAACACTCAACACAGCTCAAACCCAAGCATACTCAACCCAACAATTCAACCCGACCGATCTCAACTCGACACAACTCTGATCGATCAACCCGACAATCAAGTCGCCTAGATACACTGGTGGTATTTGGCTACTGATCGATATTATTCTCCACGACTGAGAAAAATTCACGACATGTCCTATGTTTCTAACCCGCATAATTTCTTTTCTTTTCACGTTGATTCCGTTAAATGTCATTTTCTGGCCTTTTCCGCGCAATGACATCTGCTTCAACCTTCGGGAATTCTTTGATCGATGAAAATGACTATAGTAAAATGACGGTAACTGGGAAAATGGGTGATTAAGTACCATCATCCCCACACCCTATCTTACTCACATCAAAGCTGAATCAACTCCATTTGCTTGTCATAAGCCAAATGGCATTTCGCGGTTGGCTGTAGTGATAAATGAAGCGATTAGTTGGTTGTTTATGTGATGAGCCTTGCATGTTCAACTGGCCATGTGGAGTGTGGATGTGGAATTGAGGACGGTATGCGATGGTTGTACGGTGGCATTTTTTGCGTCTATTGCTTACAATTTTATGGATTGCGACGTTTCTTGCTGGCATTACTCTGTTCTTCCTGAGTAAATATAACGATACAGCAGAGCATGATATTCGATTAAAATTCGAAAATCGGTTACAGCAGTTGCAGGATGATTTAAAGAGAGTTTGTTTTATTTCCTTTCACTTCATATAATTCAAAAAATAATCTTCACGTGTGCACTTACGTCACACTTATCCATCATTTATTTTTCCCATGTTTCAGCTCTGTTTTTGAAATGACAAAACTTTTTTTTTCTTTCCTAAAAATTTTTGAAATGATCAGGAGAAAAGATATGTATTTATCTTATCATTTTTTTAGATGTTTTCAATGTGAATTACATAGTTTTAAGAGTATCATCTTATGCGATAGCATTCCATTTTTGGCCTCTCAGTTGTTAAACTTTCTTATGGTTTTCTTGGATTTCTATAGCAAGATAAGCAGTTTAGATGCAGATGTTGCTAAGGGATCGTGATCGGGAATGTTATCTATCTAATAATTTGCCAAAGTTGTTGGCTAATAATTCGAAGGTAAGCGAAGCTCTTTTATCCTTACTGATATTTTTCTTGAATAATTGCTCATTTCTCTAAAGTTCATTTTGCCACATTTCTGGAATTCATGGACTTTTTGAATGCCACAGTCATATTTGCGTTTTGAAAAATGAAGGAAAAAAAGATTATAAGCCGATTCACTAATTTTTCCAAGTGGGTCTAAATTTCTAATAACTTTAGATCTAAAAAAACGAAAACATCTTTAAAGTTTGTTTGTATCTGTAATTTATTTTCAGGAATCGGCATTACCTTTACCAACATTTCTCGATTTTTTGACTCATCTCTATGCTGTTCCGAATAGCGCACTGCTTCCTGCGTTAATTTATCCGAGTAATTACTCAAGTACGACAAAGACAGACCTTGTTATTGGTATACCAACGGTTGCTCGGTTCAGTGTATGTAATCATTGACATCTTCCAACCTTTGAGTGGCGGATTACAATTCCCATTACATACTATGTTCTTAGAATTCCGTTTTGTCTAAGTAAATAGATTTATCATTATCTCTAAAATAACATGGAGAATTTATTATATTTAGCAGTCTTACTTAATACCGACGCTGCAGTCGTTGATCGGAGGAATATCAAGCAATGAAATTAATGTGGTTGCCATTGTTGTTCTCATTTCCGATGGCAAAGGCCCCAATTCTTCATTTGTAAAGCAGCAGTGTACTTCTTTGCAATCAGAATTTCCTTTTGAATTGAGCTCTGGATTGCTGACAGTATGTTTTGTTTCAAATTTCTTTTAGTATGATGTTTTTCAATAAACATTGCTTCTCTTATACAATAAAATTGAAAAATTTTCTCTGCATTTAATAAAAATATACAAAATCTCTAGGGAAGGGATGCTTTCTCCTTGTCTTATATAAATTGAGCTGAAATCTGGCTTATGTTATATCTTTAAAACAACATCGAAGTCACCGATTTGATTTCTCCCCTTTTTTATTTTTCTGCTTGTGAAGTCTTGAACATAGAAAAAAGTAGTCTCTCGTATTGTGTCATAAAAATTTTCTTCCAGGTTATTGTTTCACCTAATGAATGGTATTCTGATTTATATTCTCTCACTCCTACTTTTAACGATTCTCCAGAACGAATGTATTGGCGTACGAAGCAGAATCTAGATTATATGTATTTGATGTTATACTGTCAGAAGCGAGGTGAATTTCATTCAGAATGTATAAATATTATAGGATCTAGTAAAAATTGTTCGAAATATCATGAGTAAAGAATTTTAGACGAAATATTGTTTCAGGTGAATATTATTTACAGTTAGAAGATGATGTGCTCGCAAAAGCTGGATATGTCAGTCGCATCAGAAAATTTATTGATGAGAAAATAACCGATAATTGGTTCATGCTTGAGTTTTCTTCCTTAGGCTTCATTGGAAAACTTTTTCGGACCTCGGATCTCACATTATTACTACAGTTCATCGCAATGTTCCATCGACAGAAACCAGTGGATTGGTTATTAGATTTGCTGTTTGTAAATCTATATTGCCATCCGGAAAAGTCTGCTAAGCATTGTGCCGAGGTTTATATATACACTAAAACACTAAATATTTTAACGATCTAAAGTACAAAGGTTATTTCATAAGACTGTTGTAGTACAGTGCATAAGTGCCTAATATGTACGTATCGGTAAGCTGCGCAATTTCATTAGAAAACGCTGGAATCATCCTTATAACTTTCGGAAAGTAGTTTGATAAAATCCAGATTCGTCTAATTTTTTCATTCTGGTCATCAATTTCATTTTAGAAATGCAAGATGTATTGCTGCTTACTTTATCTTTTTTGTAGTAAAAAGGCACTTCACTAAGACTATGTTTGCTTCTCACACTTTAACTTTAAAGTCTGTCGGTTGAATGTCTAAAATCTCATCACGATATTGTTGTGTAGCTTAAGATTTATCATTTTTTAGAGTTTTTCAAATTACAAGAATTTTGTTCTTTTTTAGATGATTTAGTTGAGATGCTTGAGAACGATCATATTGCGAATTCTTTTGCCAGCGTTTTTGATAATTTTACTATTTTAGCACATATGTTGATTTCTGCAATCCTAGTATGAAATTCATTTTTCAGTTTCATAGAATTCATTCACTTAAAAACTTTTTTCTTCAAGTTTTGGCTATTTTCACATTAAATAAGAAATCAAGTGCGAATTTTTCCAAAATACTTTTTAAAAAATGTGCCTTAACAAATAGAAGTGCACTGCGTGTATCATTCTGATCATTCTGCTCTTGCGTCGAACAAACATATTTGCTAGAGTGTAACATAGTTAGTTTTAGTTTAATTTTGATATCAGTGTTACAAAAACCCATACAAAAGTAAATTTCTTACAGTCTTCAACTTGATTACAGTGATGAAATGAGCGAAGAGTTACTGACAACAGTTTTAGATTAAAATTCGACTGAATTAAAAGTACCTCAATCTTTTTTCAGGTTGTGAAGCGGTACCGCATTCGTTATCGTCCCTCTCTTTTCCAACATATAGGTGTTTATTCTTCCCTGGCTGGGAAAGTACAGAACTTACGTGAAAGAGATTTCGGTAAGGCACATCTTTATATACCGCATCGCGATAATCCTCCCGCTAAGATTACCACAACGCTTAAAACTTATATGCTCTTTGGTGAGTCCTTTGTTTTCCGCCACAAAATTGAAGGAAGTTTTTCAATTGTTTAAGTCACTGCTATTTTTGGCTTTGAGAAATTAGATCACTTCTGTCATGATATCAAATTCATGGTCCGCAAAATTTGTGTATACACTTGTAATAGAAATTTTTTGGTTTTAGATATTGAAAATGCTTATATCGGTAGCAACTATTATTGGGCTTTTGCTCCAGTCGCTCAAGATTATATATTATTCGAATTTTATTCTGCGATTACTCTGATCGGTTTGTTAACCAGAATTTTGTTCTAACCGATACAAGTATTTATTATTAATTAAATGGAAGTATTTAAGGTATTGTTGTTCGTACTGGTAACCCCGAACATCAGTATGACATATTGAATGAAAGTGCAGAAGTGCTACTGAGGAAAGTGAATGAGGACAACTTCACCTCCGTAGCCCGCTTCAATGAACGTGGTACTGTACGCATCTATTTCAGTGAAGGCATCGGAGTGACTTCATTGAAAATAGAAATTCATGAGGGAAGCTCCAACTGGCTTATCATCAATGAAATGCATATCATTACAGAATAAAATTTTCATATGACACCTTTTTTCGGATTTCTATAAGCAGCTGCGAGTGCATGATTTCTAATTTAGAAGCTATCAGCAGTGTTTTTTTAGCACTCAATTTACCATCTGTATTTGACCTACTTGAACTGCTTTTATTTCACAATCTGGACCCATCATTAAACTAAACAAAGATCGATTTTTTACAATCTGAATTGAAGGAATCCATATTAACATCATCAAATGAACGAAAGAGTCCCAGGTAAATAGAACTGTCTAATGGGCTCTTCCTAACTTTTTTTTTGGAAGGGGATGGGGCAAAGAATTGTTTATTTTGTAAAATAAAACATATATCATGTAATGTGATGCACTGTTTGATGATACTTCATGGAGAGCTTAATCATGAATGATTCAGATATATGTGTTTTTCTTGGTACAGGGGTCAATGTGTACTGTTTCTCTTACGCTATTACTGATACTGTTACTCGACGGAGCATTATCTTCACTCGATTGCGTTAGTTTATTGTGATGAATTGATGTATTCAATATTGTTGTAAATAAATTTTCATCACAATTCTCTTGTGCCTCTTAACAATCAGTATTATCATCTCTACTAATACATCATGCATAAATTTTACTGAGCTTTATTTTCCAGTTTAATGACGGCAATATGCTGACGTGTTCTATATTGTTCTCTGGTATTGCAACAAAGCCATTTAATGATAGAAAAAGTGTGTAATGGATGTCTAAACTTCTCTTGTCTCTTCAATAGCAATGATAGTTTAGGTAGACGTTGATAGCAGCTTATCAGTAAAAGGGGAAGAGAGATAGTCCAAAGAGCAGAGGTAAAGGTTCAACGGTTGTTCAAACACGGACATTTCTCATACAATTAGTCTTTCCGAACCTTGTCACTTTCTTCATTGAGAAGTGAATGTGCGACCGTGATTGATTAGCAATACCGGTTAATAGCCCCATCTCGCTGTTTGTTCATTTCAGTTTGGCAATAAGCCTGTTCTATCAATACATTCACTATTTGCTTTTTTCTGATCATTCGGAAGAATGCCCTTTTTTTAGTTGAAGTTCTCAAAAAATGTGATTTTTGGACCGCAGGACTTCTTATGATGTCAACACTTCATTCGAGCAGAGGCGCTACTGGTTTTCCATGTTAATATTTTGTCAAAATCCATGAAGTATATATTTAGTTGATTGAAAGGTTGAACTTATAAAAAATTTCTTCGATGTGCAGTTTTTTCGAGGCAACCAGTTTTCACTGAATTTAAAAAGTGAGATAACTGTTTCCAAATACAACTCATAGGTAATGATTTTGTAACAGTTACAATGAGTGACGCCTCTATTCTGATTAGAATAAATAGCAGCAATAGTGCCAAACGATATTTTCACAGCAATTGTAGTATTTGGTATTTTCTCAGCAATCGTTCTAAATTGATTGATGGCGTTTACAGTATGATGAAATATGATGTTTAAGGGTAATCTATGGGACATAGTCAGCAAGTAACGGATATATACGCTGGTCAGAGTGTATTTATCACTGGTGCAAGTGGCTTTCTCGGCAAAGTTCTCATCGAGAAATTATTGTATTCAGTAGACTCATTGAAAAATATTTACTTGTTAATTCGTCCAAAAAATGGACTTGGTCCAAAGCAACGATTGGACACATTTATTCAGGTTTGTGTCAACTTTTACGAAAGAGCATTAAATGTGAAGAATTTAAGATGGACGGTTAGTATAGCTTTTGTTAAGATATGCTTATGAATATATGGGCACTCGATTTCTTTAAAATCGGTTCAATTTTATAGGGTCCTTTGTTCGACCGACTGCGTCGGTTCAATCCTGGAATATTCTCTAAATTGATTCCAGTTGGTGGTGACATTGTGGAAGAAGGTTTGGGCCTTAATCAACTAGACATGCAAACTATCTGTGATGAAGTTTCGATCGGTAAGTTAGTAAAGAAAACATTTCCCCAGACTTCATCTCACAGTCATTCATTTCAGTATTCCATTGTGCTGCAACCGTGAGGTTTGATGAGGCTTTACGAATAGCCATAGAAAAGAATGTTCTTGGAACACAGCGACTTGTTGCTCTTTGTCATATGATAAAAAATCTACTCGTAAGTTCTCTCTTTTCATTCATCTGTTTATTTCGTACCAGGTTTTTAGGCACATTACTTTTACACTTCTGTTGCAGGTACTTGTCCATGTCAGTACGGCATATGCAAACTGTGACAAGTCAGAGATACTAGAGATAATTTATCCACCTCCAGTGCCACCAAATAAACTTTTCGAGGCGATTGACTGGATGGATGATGTGATAATTGAGGCCATCACACCACATTTGCTTGGTGAACGGCCGAACACTTATACTCTAACAAAAGCTCTTGCTGAAGTTCGTTTATCTCAAGTGTGTTATGAGTCGTCTAGCTATATTAAAGTGTTGCGCAAAAAAATCAAAATGTTGTGCCTGATAAGTTAAGTATCCAGCTGCTGGAAAGTGATGATACTCGTAGGACACATTGTTGAAAAGTTTCTTTGGACTATTTGTTGGTAGATGCGCTGTTCGCAACTAATTGAAATGGAGGATTTATGTGAATAAATTTGTCTTTCAAAGATGAGAATTATATGATGATGGATTTGCTTAAGATAATCGTTGAGTATTTGTCAGTTTTGCTGAAGTAATAGAGTAATTTGAAGTAAAAGTAGAAGTATATCTGGAAAAATATTGAGAATTTTTGGAATTATACTGTATTGACCGTTGGAAATAAGTATTTTAAAAATGAACACAGATATTGATGTCTCTTGAATAATAGAAATGATTTTAAATTATAAAGATTAAAAAAAATTCGTTTCGAGAAATACATCTGCTTGAGATGGAAAATTAATTGTTTTATCCCTTAATCTGATGTCGTCAATATGATTTTGTTGCAGCTTTTTTTTATTGTTTCCAACAGTTGATTAAAATGTTTTTTCAGGTGCAACTGATGGAAGATGCGGGTCGATTACCAGTAATTATTATAAGACCGTCAATAATAGGAGCTATGTGGCAAGATCCTCTTCCTGGTTGGACAGATAATTTTAATGGACCAACAGGAATTTTTATTGCTGTGGGTTTCATTTCACTAATAACAGGCATCTGTTGCGAAACTTGAGTGGTATAAATTGGAGTGTTCCACGACACTAAGAAATTTAATACTTTATTTGGTAAAATAAAATAGAATACAATGCAGTGAGTAGTCGTCCAGTAAATTTGGGAACACAATAGATAAAGAAAAAAAAAATAAAGAAAATAAAAAAAGTCAAGGGGGAGTTCGTGAGTAGTGGTGGTTAGCCGAGAAAGGCAAGGTCGCGTCGTCGTCGTAAAAAAGTTAACAGTTATTTTTGAATCGTCGGCTACTTCGCTTTAGTCCACACTCTGGCGATGTTTGGGTGTCATCAATCAGAGAAGGCGCCGGCTTTGATCACTGCATCATTTCCTACCGTTGATAGGTCGTAGTCTTCGGACTTGAGTAATTAAACTCCACATGTGACGCATCATTACGCTTGAAAAATCAAGTTAAGACATAATCAAATCTGAAAAATATGAGAGTTTCAAATAGTGTCGAGATTACGTCTGGACTTTAGTCCTTACAACATTGTAATTAATCATCTAATATCTTAACATTTTTAACTGACGCCTGTTATACATCAGTTTCTTACGAAATAAAATAAGAAAAGAAAAGATAAAATTATTCTGACTAACATTAATATGAATCCTTTTTCGGTTTTTCCGACAGACATCCATCAAAGTCTCTTTATTTTTTCTGGTTTCTTTTTTTTTTTTTTTTTTTGGTGAATTTAATAATTTTCTTATTTCATTTGTTTCGTCATCACCCTTGCTAATTAGAGACATTATTTTCATCTTATTGTTATCTTTTATCGGATTTCAAGGCATTCATATAATCTAAATTTTATTTCCAAAAGATTCAGCGTGATATTGAATTTTGCAGTCGATATGATGTTAAGCCCACTTTGTCTGCAAATGGGAACAGATTGTGTTTTATAGTGCGGCAAGGGTGTGCTGACAAACATGTGTGGCAGCAGCTCAGCGAAAGCGGATATAATACCAGTCGATATCGTTTCGAATTTGATGATCGTTGCTGCGGCTCACAGAACTTATACTAAGTAATATATGCTTAATGATATTTTCTCATCATATTTTTACTTAGAGAGTGCCATTTTGATTAAAATGAAACGATGTAAATATTTAGGTATGAATCGATACCGGTGATACACTGCTGTTCAGGAGCATTAAATCCCGTTCAGTGGCATTTTATTGTTAATTTCATCGAGCGTTTTTTCCGCGCTTATCCGCTAAACGAATGCTATCGTATTCCATCAACTCACTTTCACTCCTCTAGATTTTTGTTCGAATTCAATTTTTACATGAAGCATATGGGTCCCGCTTATCTTATCGATCTTCTAAATGCATTCTGGGGTCCAAAAATAAGGTAGTTCTTTTCACGGAACATTCTAATTTTTCGCTTACATTACTTGTTTTCGTCACTTATTCTTTTTTGCAGACTTACTCGCGTTTATCAGAAAGTTTTGAAATTAGTTGAAACGCTACATTATTTCACAGCTCGAGGGTGGGATTTTGATTCGAGAGGTCTCCTTGAGTTGTGGGAAATGACTTCAGACGAGGACAAAAAAGTCAGTTTATTTCATTCTTATGTGTTTCATATCTTATTATATTATGTAATGAAGAGGTTTCTCGTATTAATCATCACTGAAAATGATGCATAAATATTTCGAGAAATATATTCGTTCTACTTGCTTTCACTACTCACTGAAAGATTGTCACAGTGACACAATGGGATTCACCATGTTTTTTAATGTATGTTAAACAAAAGAAGAGCATTTTCAAAACGATACTTTTATCATGCCAAAATTGTTGACATAGTATAATGAAGATATGATTGTTCGCCGTTTTGCAGATTTTCAATTTTGATGTACGAAAATTGGATTGGGATTCCTATCTGTTCGATTACCTTATGGGTGTTAAACGATACGTCGTTAAAGATCGCTTGGAAGAGCTTCCAAAAGCAAGACGAAATCTTTCTTGGTATGTAGACCCTAGAACAAGTATTTTAGTTTATAAATGTCTTTTTTTGTACATTTTTTTCTTCAGGCTGAAATTATATGCCACTGTTTTCAACGCCATGATTTGGTGGATTTCTGTACGTATATTTGCAAGGTTAATTAACTACTTTTTTTCTTCCCTTTTTTTTTTTTGGTGAGAGGAGAAAAAAAAGCCTAGTCATCAGCAGAAGAGAAATTGGCTTTGTAGAACTTTCTAATCGTTGTTATTTAGATTTTGTTCGATAAAAATGTTGGTATCGTAATTTTTTCGTGCCATGGTTACATTTTCAGACAGCGTTCTAGAAGATATCGCTGGTTTAGTGGGAGTATCGGGTTTCTGTTAACATACATTTGGTCAAATTACAATTTTCGTCCATCAGTTCGTTTGAAAAGCCTGGAAGAATACAAGCAAAAGACAAGTTTTTAAATGAAGCATTTAGATGTTGAGCCATTATAGTAGGGATAAGTTACTGGATTGAGCACATACTAAGTCACCTTGTGGATCTCAAGATTTCACCTGTTGATTCGTTACAGAGTTAATTTGTTTGAAGTATCTATACATGCGTTCATCATTAGTTCTGTCATTTATCAATTAGACGATATATTAAGGATATGTTCTACGATTGTATTGTAGAAAGGATCGCTGAACTTCCGAAGTTTTTTATTACTGAATCGTTATAAACAGTGTAGAGTTCACTGGAAGCTTCTTCACAATGATTTATGATATCCACTGGCGAATATACACTGTTTATAAGCCCATCATTTATCCTTCTTCATTTCAATAAAGGATTACGATGGTGTTACGTGCAAAAACTGAAATGCTGATGCAATTAAAGCTTATTGATTTACTGCGAACCGATAAACTACTGATATGATATTTGCAAAATGTTGTATTTTTTGAATTAAGGATGTTTTAAAGCTGCAATCCCTACTTACATCAATCTTCCTGTCCTTACATTCCCATCTTGGTTTTTCGAATATTTTATAAGATTTCATCATTTTGGCCCACCTATTCTGTTTATGAGAATCTGCTCACAAAGTTGATTATCTCGTCTAAATTTTCAATTTTTTTTTTCTACTTTTATTTCTTTGGGTCTAGAATGTCCTATAAGTATCTAGAATTTCTTAAATCAAAATCTAAAGAAAATTCAGTCGATCACAATGTCAGTGGCTGTTTCTGAGAATATATATCTTGAGCCAGTTCAAAATACACTCTAAAACATGGCTGATTGTTGTTATCCTGATCATAATTCTGATGTAGCCATACTCCAGCATACGCATTTATAAATTTTTTTTTTTGGAATCCAATTGATTGTTGATAGTAAAGTTGAGGTTGTCGCACTAAGAGTTCTTAATTATGGTTCCGTTTACAATTATGTTTATTGTAAAACTATGAATCGTTCAACTATACAAATTGTTTTGCATTGAGACTTTAAATTAAAATATTCCTTTGCTTCCATACATCTTGTAACAAGTTATAAAATGGGCATCAGATTGTGAAGAGTAACAAGAACATCAACGTAACAAGAAATCGAGTTCGGTTGCAGAACAGATGTAAGATATGTGCGGGTGGTATGTGGATGGAAGTTGGGAAGAATATCAATCGTTCATTGTAAATCGTACTCTGATATAGGGCGAAGAACGAATCAACATTAAGTAGTACATACTCGACAAAATATGAAATATGAAGTTGAGAGCAAGTGCTGAATAGCAACAAATTGATGGACAGGTAAAGGAAGATAATTGTTAAGATTTCTTGTCTGAGTAACTTCAGAACTAATTACGACCGGCTTGAGTGAGTAATTGTGCTGATACCATTGTTAGTGTAATAGGAAAGAAAAGATATTCATTAGAGTGGTATAGATTTGATCAAGTATTGAAGTGTAAATTGGTTTCGAATCATACAGAAAAAACTGCCATCAACAAAGGATTTGTTTATGTCTTTGTACTGATGCCAACAACTGCAACTGATCAACAATTGAATTGTACTCCTTCCTCGATGTTAGTTGCATTGGAAGATTGCACTTTATGATAGGCATCGAACTGTTGTTCCTTTTGGTCGTGGAGATACAATGTGAATGAGTAGGAATGAAGAAGGCTAAGAGTGTTGCAGAGAGTGACCAGTGGTCAAATAGTAGTCCAGATATTTACGAAATAAAGAGAATGACCACCTTCCATACACATTTCGAAAACCACACGATCTCTGTAAATCACCGATTACAAGATATGAAGCTATTTTGTTGAACGAGATAGAAATATTCTAATAATGACTTATTTAAAGAATTTGAAGGCATTTGGTCTGTTTGTAGGAAATAGTGATAAAAATTTGGAGATTGATGGATTACAGATATTTGAGAAGCAAAAGATGGGCAAAATGGTTGTCCTTATGGAACATTTAAAAAAAGAGCAATTCGTCATAACAGGAAGGGGGGAGAACATCGGTAGCACGATGAATAATTCGTTTTTACAATTGAGGCAGTTTCTCAATTCTGTATCAAGTCATGGCGTCCTGTCAGTCTTCATTGGTCATTTTTGCTTGTTGTTTTGATTTTTGGACATGAGAACTTTAAACTTTGGCGCTTTCAATGATATCAGAAGAATGCTAGCGTTATTGTTTCAAATGTTGTTTTTCTGTTTAGGAAAAAAGAGAATAATACATCATGTGTTATCGTATTTTTATCAATATCTCTTTGTCAACATTAGTTGTTTATGTGAATTTTACGTATCATTCATTGTATATTTTGTCAGTTGATCTCATCTCTATTATTTCATTCCATTCCTATTTAATGTTTTGTAGTATATTTTTCCAGTGTAATGTTATGTAGGAATTATTACGATAACCCAACCAATAAGTTGATTAATTTCATATGATGATCCACATTTTGAGCATCCTTCGGGTGATTTGGAAAGACTCACTGGTATGGAATCAGATAAGATCGAAGAACTGCATAGTTAATCAATGAATGAGGAGAAATGAATATGGGCTATCGCAGTTATCTTATCCATTTCTTTTATCAATCTGTATTTGCAGATCACTTTGGTTACTATCACGGTGCAATGGATCTTTACCATAAATTTGCCAAGTAATTTTTTCCACTTTTCATGCATTTCTTATATTCAATAGAAGACATGTTATAGTATTATGCATGGCTGACATTCTTAATAACAAGAATTTATATATATGTGTGTGTGCGAATTTTTATACAAGTGTATGAGATAGAATTCTATACGGCAAGGAGATCTACAATTTACGAAGGCAGAAAGTGATTCTCCCAATCAGAATTGCCATGTTATATAAGATTAAATTTTCTCATGTGATCGGGTAATTCTTGCTTACTTTTTCTCTTTCTAGTAGCTTAAAGCGGAGTTAGAAAATTGCAGTTGTATAGGATGTAGCTTTGTTTTGCAAGATCTTATGACTCATATGATGTATTTCAAACCAAAATTCAAATTTTATAATCATCAGTCAAGAATGAGCTATATACGGTAGTTCACATGAAATGCAAGCTATGAATAAGTGATATATCCATTGTGATTGATGGCCGTATACAAACTTTATATGATGGGTGTCGGAAATGAACGCTTTAAATAAGGCAAGTTTTGTAGGGAAGTTAATGCAAATCAAAAGAAATTTGTTGAACGATTGCGAGAAGCCGTTGCTATACCAAGTGTTTCCGGACAGTCACAACGACGTGCAGACGTTATACGCATGGTTCAGTGGACCAAAACGGTACCATAATTATATTATCTGCAATATTCGGATCACAGTTTGTTAACAGAATTAAAGTACATTACGTTACCATAGAATACATAAATCTGCGTGATGTATCTGAAGGCTACTTTTCATTTGCTAATGAGTAGATCATCTAATTGGCCAGTTGGTGTATTTTAATGTGTTAAATGCTGCTGAAAATAATAGATTTTTGGTAAGAAAACAGTTTCTTTTCTGGATTCTATTTTATGTAGAAATCTAATACAGTTCAGAATTTTAGGGCACATTCGTCATTCCGTTATCACTCGCTAGTGAGTATCAATCATTTACAACCACTTTTTATATTGCGAAAGAATGTTTTGTATAGTAAATCTGTAATGAAGTAATAAGTTTTTAGCAAATGGAAAAACTGGGTGCCAAAGTGGAGCTATGCGACATTGGAAAACAAGTTTTATCGGATGATTCGAAAATCGATTTTCCTCCAGTTTTGTTTGCTACGCTTGGTGATGATAAGGCCAAGAAAACACTCCTCATTTATGGTCATTTAGATGTACAGCCTGCTGACAATTTGGATGGTTGGAATACAGAACCTTTCAGTCTGGTCGAAAAAGTACATCGTATATTTGTTTATCATTTCGATTTCACAATCAATGCATTTCCTGAGCATTTCAGATTTGGAAACGAGTTGCAGTGGTTATTTCATATTTCACAGGAAGGAAAGAGTACTGGCGAATTGTTACAATATTATGAACCATTTCCGAAGTGGCTTAACCTGTCCTCAAAAATTTGAAACACTATTATGATAAATTCAGTTATTGCCACATGACCTACATTTTTAGAAATTAAGCATGTTCTTCGGATAGAGATAAACTATATATAAAACTGCTTTCAGGATGGAAAATTATATGGCCGTGGCTCAACCGACGACAAAGGGCCAGTAGTTGCATGGATAAATGCATTGGAAACATTACGTAAATGTGAAATTCCAATACCAGTGAATATAAAAGTATGATTTGAGTAGTTCATAATAACTTGAGTACTTGATAGTCATATGAAATTCGAGTTTCAGATATATAAGACTAATCTATCATTCTCTGATTTTTTGTAGATGACGAATGTTTCTTATTTTGAATATGTTGCAAACTTTACGTAAATGATAATAATAGCGCTATAATATTTGCAGAAAATTATGGATAATATGAATCACAGTCTAGAGTATTGTTGTTTTTATGTCTCAAAGCAATAGGGCTATAATTATGAAAAAATGAATACAAGGTTATCGAGAAATTTCTGCAGATTTCGTCCATAAATCATTATCTCTGTAAAGAGAAATTAGGAAAAGAAAATATGCTACTTTTGAACATATATTGCCATCGAAAAAAATAGCACTGAGTGTTTTGTAAGGTTGCATTTATATTATGCACTTCATTTATTTAAAGTTCTGTTTCGAAGCAATGGAAGAAAGTGGTTCAATAGGACTGGAAAAAGTACTGGAGGAGAAGAAAGACAGTTTTCTAAATGATGTCAATTTCACCTGCATATCTGATAGTTATTGGCTTGGCAAAACTAAACCTTGCATTTCATATGGCTTGAGGTTTTCCAGTTTAATTCTTGACGCGATGAATTATAGTATTAGAATTATTGCACATTTTTACCAAACTTTCCCTTTTATTAATCTTTACTTTCAGTGATTATGCATCTGCATCAGTACTTAGTTATTTTTGACGGTTTTTTATAGATCTAGTGAAGAAATTATGATATACCCCCTTCTTACTAATTTTTATTATTTTTCTCTTCATTTTATCATTTATGCGTCATATCTCAGGGGTTTATGCTATTATTTCATCGAGATAACCGGTTGCAAGCAGGATTTACATAGTGGTGTATTCGGTGGCTCCATGTAAGTTCGTTTTTGACTATTGAGTTAAATGTATTTTGGAAATATCATTTAAAGGGTTCTTTTTATTTATATCTTATCAATATTTTTCTTATTAAAGGAAAAAGAAAGGAGTACTTCCATCTAATACTAGGATGCAAAAATGAAGTAACATAATCTCTCGATTTATGCTGTCTATTCTCTTAAATTCTCTATAACTCTGTGTTTGACTATTTCTTCGACTGTTAAATATGTTAAATATGATATTGCTTATTGAAATATCCCGCTAAATCATCACATGTGTTAGTCATTCCACTGTTCCCATAAACTTTAATCACTTAGCACTGAAAACTGGAGCAAAAATCATATACTGTTTCTTCTAATTTAGATACGAGCCAATGTCAGATTTAGTTTGGGTGATGAGTCAATTAACGGATGTGAAGGGAAACATCATGATTGGAGGTATTATGGATTTGGTAGCTTCAATAACAGATGAAGAAAAGAAATTGTACGAAACACTCGATTTCAATGTGGTATGCATATTTATTGCTGCTATGCCTTGAAATTAATCAAATTAACTCTTCACTGTTCAGGAGGAGTATCGTAACGATATTGGTGCTGTCAAATTACTACACGATTCAAAAGAAAAAATATTGATGAATCGATGGAGAAATCCTACTCTTTCACTGCATGGTATATTTCTCGTTCATAAATTTTTTATTTTTATAAAACCTGATCGTATAATTAGATTACTCTTTATTTTTATATCTATAATTATATTAGCTTCATAGCAATATTCGTGCCATGCCTGTTATTTTATTGCTGTTCCTGATTGCGTTAGTTCAAATATTTAATGGTAAGTACATACGGTTATGCGTTTCTTATATTTTTTTAACCTTGTTCTGTTCATTAAAGGAATCGTAGGAGCATCTAGTGGCGAAGATGCGAATACAATAATTCCAGCGAAAGTTATTGGAAAGTTCAGCATTCGACTCGTACCGAATATGGAGCCAGCGAAGGTGGACAGTCTTGTTTTGCATCATTTGAACACATTATGGAAGACTAGAGGCTCTCCTAACCAATTCGAGTAAATACTTAAATTACTATTATTCGTCGCAAGTCTTGCTCTGCTTTATAGTTGTTGTGGATAAAGGAGATTATTTCAGGGTTAAGCCACATAATTCGGGTATTTATTGGTTATCTGATTACAAGGATCCTCACTATCAGTGTGCAGCGCGAGCCATTCAGAAAGGTGTTTTTTTTATTCACTATTTGAACTTTGCACTAATGTCTTGTAAGTGCATTTTCAGTGTATGGAATTGAACCGGATTACATTCGAGAAGGTGGAAGCATACCAATCACTTTAACATTTCAAAAATTGAGCAAAGGCAGCGTGCTGTTATTACCTATCGGTGCATCAGATGATATGGCCCATTCACAGAACGAAAAAATAAATTTGGTGAATTATATGGAGGGTATCAAATTGATGGGAGCTTACATCCTTGAGTTATGTGCTCTCTGAAATAGTAGAATTGTTTTCTTCGCGAATTCTATCGTCGATTAATTTTTCATCTCAAGAAGCTCTTGTTGGTACCTTTTCTGCTCACAGTTTAATCTGAATTTTTCCAGTATAACATGCTGTTAAATTTAATCACATTTATTTATTTGATATTCATTTATCATATTCATTTGTTTTTTTTGTCTGTTTATTGTAGCATATTATTATTTATATTAATGCATATTATTGTTTGTAGAAAGTTAATAATGTTTTGGCAATTCATGTGCTGTAGCATGTTATCTGTATAAATGAAATAAATGAGGATTACATATTTTCAGTTATTTATTAAATATTCATTCAGCAAAAATTAGGCAAAAAAATCAGCTAAAGCTTAATTCATTTCGCAGGCATTTTATAAGACACATTGTTTCGAATACCGAACGAAGGATTAACGGTGCTAGACAGCTGACCCTGTAAGATGATAATCATGCTACCTAGCGTGAAGAACTATGAAAAGAAATTTTGATATAAATGTATAGATAGTGTAGTAATCTTTTTCATCCTTTTACATCAAATGTTTTATAATTCGGCGACAGTTTCCGCTTGCCCTGCTTTCCATCTCCCTTAGTTGGACTCTTTCTGAGTTAGGTTGTATGTGAAAAAACCAAATCTTCACGTTTGTTCAGACCAAAATTTTTGTCATTTTGAATTCATGAAATTACCTTAATTTTATAGAAAACAGTTGGCGGATCATTTTGCATTTTTAGCGACTTTTCGTGTATTTTTCTCTTGTCGTGCATTTGTTTTGTGAGAATGAGATAGAATTTTTTAGAAAAAATATGAATGAAATTATCTGGAAGTTCCCACACATCTCCACTTTATGAATTCCAACTGTCTTACCAAATAGTGTTCCTCTAAATGTCAATTAATAAAGAACAACGGATGTTAATTGAGAATAGGATGGATATTTTCGCAATGAACCATTGCGCTAAGCCATATGTTTGTTTGTTTTTTTTTTGGTAGATGGTATATTATAATTAGTACAGGAAGTTTGGAGATTTAATGAGTTAGTGGTCGTAAAAGAATTGTAATTACTTGCCTCATAGATAACTTGAATTTCGCAAATGTAGTAAAATGAGATAGAAGTTTGCGAGAGATCGTAAGACGTTATGAAGTGATACATTTCATACATAATCAAAAACGAGTAATTCTGATTAACGAATAATAGATATAATTCAATCTTCGATTGATATTGTTCAAAAAATTCCTGTCTTCTATGCTGTTCCACTCATACTGATAACACTTCTTCCTCTATTTTTCAATGGAAAGGTAGAAATGAACAGCTTGTGAAATGAGACATCCATTAGAAAAGACATCCATGTTGTATGTATGAGTGCTTCGCGATAAGAGAAGAAATTAAAACAACAGTTTGTTAAAAGTTGCATTAACTGTACGGATTTTAAATGAATGGAAATTTTAGTTTTGCAATGGATGTGGGAGAAATAATACGAACTTTGGATGTTGAAGCGGATGTACCCGACTTCAGTTCTCTAATGCTTAATCGAACTTCGTTAAATGCATTAACCAAAGCCGGTTTCACTAAGCCATCCCCGGTGCAAGCTCGAGCAATTCCATTTGGCATGCTTGGATTTGGTAATTCACTTTTAGTGTTAAATTTCGTTTAATAATAATTTGTTATTTTCATCAAGTTCCCGGATATTTCAGCCTTTTTTACTTCGAAATTTGGCTGAAGGCTAATTAAGTTAACTGCAGATTTGTTGGTGCAAGCAAAATCTGGAACTGGAAAAACGATGGTCTTTGCTTTGTTGGCTGTAGAAAATTTGAATGCACAAATTGGACGTTCACAAGTGTTAATCGTAGCTCCAACTCGTGAAATTGCATCTCAAATAGTGTCTTATATTAGAATGCTTGCTCCTCCTGTAATCCATGTGGGGTAATCTTTCTCAAACAGTTTAAATGCCTCTTTTGCTAATCTCAAATTAAAGTAATCTTTTATTCCGAGATAGTGGTAATGCAGTGACAAATTATTATCAGTGTTTATCGATTTATTTCTCGTCATCCAAGTACATATGTCATGTTCTTGGTGTTCTCTTGTTCCATTGTATGGGGAATATTTGTATATCCAGTTAAGCGTCACGTAATTCGTGGTTTTGATTAGGATGTTTGTTGGTGGAAATGAGAAGGGTATTGCGGAAGATATTCAAAAACTCAAGAAAAGTATACACATTGTTGTTGGAACAACAGGCCGCCTCTGTCATCTAGTTCGAATCAATGTACTGCGTCTGTCCTATATACGGTTGTTTATTCTGGACGAAGCTGATAAGCTTATGGAAGACAATTTTCAAAAAGAAATCAAGTTAGTTTGTTGATACTATTGAAGTTTTCATGAAGTCGATAAAAACTGGAACGAGGATATTAGGACGTCGTTTTTAGATCTTCAGTTACTGAAAGACTTTTATTAATCTTGTTATTAAATAATAAAGCGTGAGGATTGCAACATTTCTTTGCTCATTTTTGGACTGTTAAATTTATTATCATTTAGTTACTTGTTCTCTGCACTGCCACCAGAAAAACAAGTTGCTGTATTTTCGGCTACTTATCCATATCAACTGGATGCAACTCTTACGCAGTACATGAGAGGTTTATTTATTGTTTAGTTTTACTTCCTTTGCCAATATAACCATCAAGATCGACCGATTATTATCATTGCATGATGTGCACTATGATGTATGCTCACTTGTTAAATCTTATCATAAATTTTTACTTGAATGCTGCTGTCAAAGCATTTCTTTTAATCTATTTACTGGATAGGCAGTATCCCAACAACATTATTCTGACGCCTCTACTTCACAGTTTCTTTTATCTTTTTTAAAATATTTGTCATATTGTTTTCCGACTCTAAATACTTTGTGAGATTCGATTGTAACTATTATTTATCCTGTAATACGCTGAGGTGCCCCAGTCGGACTTTTTTTGAGAAAAATTCTTGTATCGATGTGGAAATTTGATTTCCTGTTTTCAGTGTATTTGCAAATCTCTGTTCATTATTTATCAGTATTTCTTTATTTAAATCTTTCATATCTATTCTGCAGATGTACATTTGGTGCGTATAGACACAGATGCACAGTTACTTGGTATCAAACAATATGTGATTGTTGCCCGCAATGAAACCAGGAAAATGAATATTCTGCTACGTTTATTGCTTCGACTACGTTATGGCCAATGTATCATCTTCGTCAATGATCATAAAAAATAAGTGTTACAATTTATTACATTTGTGAAATGATTTCGAAAGAATTACGAATAATATAGTTATTACATTACTACATTACGAGTAATATAGTTTTTTGTTAAAAAGTAGATTTAAAAAGAGTGAATAAATTCCATAATGAATTAAATAAGAAATTAATAATATATAAATGAATAATAAATAATAAATTTCACTGCATTGAAATTTCATTTCAGATGTGATGAGCTTTGTGTAAATCTACAGCAGGCAAGGTTTGATGTAGTTTGCATTTCTGGCAACATGCCACAAACTGAACGTACAAAAGCGATGCGACAACTCAAAAATTGCATGGTTAAATTACTCGTTTCAACGGATCTTGTAAGTTTGTGAAAATGTCGATAATGAATCTAACGAATATTTTGAATTCATTTCTCATTTTTTTACTCAGTTTCCTTTGCTGTCTAGTCATAGTGCGACATCTTTCATGTTTATATAGTTACGCTACATATTTACAGGGCCATCTTTAACATCTTTCGAAATCGGACAATTATTTATATAAATCAGTATTTTAGACAGCACGAGGAATTGATGCTCCAGGTGTCAATGTTGTGATCAACTATGGAAGTCCACTTACGTTAGCCACCTATTTGCATCGAATTGGGCGTGCTGGACGTTTTGGTACTGTTAAGTTTGAAATTGCGAAAAATTATGTATTGCAAATTTAATTGTATTTCTTTTTTGCTGTAAATGAGTGTGCTAAATATATGTATTATTTAGGTACACATGGTGCTGCATTTACAATTCTTAATAGTGATAAAGAGTTGAAGCTGTTCAGTGATTTTACTGTCGAGGGTAAACTTCGAGCTAAGCTATTGCGAATAAGAGAAGATTGGCCGAGCAATCTTATCTATGATGATGAGTTTTTCAGCAGTTCTGAAGACTTTCGTGTGAGTCTTGAATACAGTTTTATAATGAAAGTGGTTCTATTACTTGAATTTATAAATACATTCCAAACTGTTTTTTCGAGATTTAAGTTTATTTTTTCGGGATTAGATTCCGAAACTGAAATTAACTTTCGCCAAAATTCTGATATTAATAACATTAGAAATTGTTTGCAACAGTTCTCTTTTAGCCTTATATGACAAGGAATTGGCGTGGTCAACAAGATCACAATGATGAAGAGGATGAGGTATACGAATTCATGAAGATTGGTTCAAACAGTCTGCAGGAATTTGGAGGGACACCTAAACTCTACGAAGACAAGATTGTATTACATCAGAAATCAAAGAAACGTATCTATTCGAATCAAGATTTTCACGACATATTTGGAAGTATGAAGAATAATGAAATCCCTGAAATGCTTTTGAAAAAATTGATTGCATTGAAGGTCTATTTATTTATTTATCACTTATTTGCGTATTTATTTAAAGATTTTATCTTCGTAATGACTAGATTGATTCAGTTTATTGTAAAAATTTCATAGCATAGAATTATCATACTTTCACAATAATATGAGAATCTTAAAATAGGCCAATCCCTCGATAGCTTAATAATGCATGCACTTTGACTATGACAATTGACCAAATGAGCCGTTTTTTTTTGTTAATTGCTTCGCTAACTGATTAAGCAATTATGTGATTCTAATTTTATCTTCACAAAAGCTTTTTGCAGATACGATCACCTTATGACTTGGACTTAACGCGAAAAAATACTCTGATGACATTGCGCCTGGACACTATAAATAAAAACAGTGAAGACATAAGTTCTCGTGAAAGATCTTGTCACGAAAAATCTTTTTACTTATTAAACAACGAAGCAAATTTTACGATGAACATGGACATCAATATGGTAAGACATTATGTAAGTTATAAGGAGAAAAGATATTTGAGAAATCAAATTCTTGCTGTTCAAAAGATGTTATTTAATGAGAAATGGTTATGATATGTCGAACTTCATTTTTTGGTTCAACTCTGCAGTATGAACCATTTGCGAATTGTGAATTCCATGAGATTGGAATGAGATTGTTGAAATCACTCGATGTAGCTTACTACGAATAGTATTATTCATTATTATTGTATTATTATATCATTCAATAATACTATTATTATTTATTTAGTATTGAAATAGTGTTATTCATTTAAAGAGAGAAAGCAAGGAAAATATGTATGAAGCAAAACCAACCGGTTCGCCGACGAATTATGCTGATATTTCTAATTCCAAGGAACTTGAATTTGTGAATTTCGATCGATTACTTTTGGAAAATCTTCCAAAATATAAGTCAGATTCCGTAAGTCCGAGAATTTATTTTGCATATCAAAATATGGATTTTAACGTATATTGAATATATCGTGCAGACTGAATTTCTATGATTGAATGAGTTAGTCTTACTGAACATTTCGTTTTTTTTTAATACTCCTTTCCATATAGCATTCGAAGAATTCTTCTATTATAAAAGAATTAGTTGGATAGCATACAGTTGCAATCATACTACAATTGCAGCACATTTGTAAAGATAATGACTAATTCATGAAATTCCGGTAGGCTGTGATGTCGTCTTCGCTGTTTTTCTTTGAAAACGAAAAATTTTATGCGGTTGACTGCACAACTGATGGTGTGAAGATCTGAAATGATGTTATGTGTATTTTTTAAGATTATTTAGCAATTTTACTCGTAACATTCTGGAAAGAAGCTTTTTTTATCATCACTTGATTATTCAAGTTCACGGGTTATTAACTTTAATTGCAGGAATCTCCGGTCGAGCGATTAGACGAAAAATATATGAGGGAATCCAGTTTGGCAGGAAGTTCAGATTTACAAGAGTTGAATCCAGGGCTAGATGAGTCAATTGAGTGGAAAAAGGTTCTAATTTCACTTTTTTTCCTATTCTTGTTCCGGATTCATGCCTTATTTGTGCAGCATTTAGAAATAAATGAACTCAATGGTTGGAGTTATGATCGGGTTACTGATATCCATTTATATTTTTATGATGTCAGAATTAATAGTTACAATGGAGTGAATTAAAAGCATTTAGAAAGATACGAAGTACGAAACATGCAAAGAATTGAGAACGAAGCTTACTAAAATCAAATCAAGGTTCAATTACGAACTGGTTTTGGGAATGGATAGGATAAGAGAGTGTATAACAACAACGGGAGAACCAGAGATGTGATCTTTTTTTTAATTTATTTCAACCAGATTTTCTTTTTTCTTTTTTTTTTTTTTTTGAAGAGATTTGAAGAAATTTGAAAGATCTTTGTATTTTTTTAAGCATACAACATTCATAGTCTTATTCTGTTATGTAGTCTTTTATGTTTTATGACAGTGAAGTCCATGCTTATTCTGATCAGAATAATATTTTCATTATTTTAGACGTTCCGTGGCAACTCAGACTGAAGCTGAGGAAAAGCCGACTGCGACAAGGAGTGCTCAAACGGATGGGCTATCATTTTTTGCAGATAGCAACTTTGCTCATTCGAATGAACATCCTTCTTCCCAGGGGTGTGTGGAAAGGGAAATGAACCACTTTGCAAAATACATAAAATACATGCGCCAGTTCAATTTTTAAAACAATGGGGAAGTTATGATGAGTTCCTGGTTGCGTTATTCTGAGATCTTCGCATCGCATTTTTCTTGTTTCCAGTTTTGTCTAGTTTGGAAATTATTGGTAGGCTTGGAATATTTGAAATTAACGTTTACATGACACAAACGTTGAATTATCCGTTTGGACACTCACGGTTTTTTGAACTGTGAGACGGTTAAAAGCGATGAACAGTTGTTCCAACATTCTCGAAGTGGGTATTACTGAAAATTGTTTACTTCATTTGAACCGTTTATATTAAAAATCAAACCTCTAATATAAATGTACCATAACTTTTCTTTCATAATTGCGTCTTTGTTGTTACGTTGTTAATCTTTTTTTTTTCACTTTAAATTTTAAAAGATCTCTTTATTTTAACTTTGGTACTTTGGTTTAGACTTAGACTTAGGTTTAGGTAGTCCTTCCCATTGGGTAGTTCCTCTCAAATAATACTAATTGTATCAGAGTCATAGCTGAATTTGACTGCACTAGAGTGCCAAAGTATTAAGTAGACTACCCAGTGTCATCATCTGTGGTTCTTTTATTAGAATTATGTAGTATATCATGAATTGTTTTTTTTTTTTTTTTTTTTTTTATCACCATTGCTGAAATGATCGAATTAGCAAAAATTAAAATAGGGGAATATCGTAAATTTAGGTGACATAAATAAGCGATTATTGTTTATGATGCTATGAAAATATTCTTTATTTACCACCGAAATATGTTTGTTTTTTTCTTTTCCTTTTTTTTTTTTCTTTTAATTTCAATCGTCACTGCTGGTATTTTGTGGGACAAAGACAAATAATTTTCAAAGTCCTAATATCATTGTTAATATGACGGGTAGGATGGGTTGTGTCAATATTATTGCTGTTCGGGTTTCATATGTTATCTTTGTCAATGATCTGCTTAATTAAATACTTATAATATTTTCAGGAATATTATTACATTTCAATTTATCTTTTCGTGTCTCAAGAATCCGAGCTTCCGGTATTCATTACTTATGCAAGTGTTTATGTTATTTGAAATAAAAATATTCCTTATTCCATCTTACTCCTTTATTTGATTGATTTATTTTTCGGTGTTCTTTTTTAATTAATACATGTTGCGGTCATGTTGTTACTTTAGTAGTTCTTTGCAATGAATTTTCTAACAACATTTTCGTGGTAATTTTCTTTGTTGCAGAAGTTTTATATTTATGTTATTTGTTCTTGAAATTTCTGTCATTAATATATTTTGTTTCATGTTGCTCTTTTTTCAGGTGATGCATTTTTTTACCCGGTTGCGAGTGAAATAATTTTTTTACTGTTGTTTGTTAATCTTCTTTCACTCAAATAAAGTTGTTTTGTTTGCTCTTACATATATACAGGATATTGACATCTTTTGAAGTTTACACATAAAATTACGAGTGAGACATTCTTATATGGCTAGTTTCACATATTTGTTAAAAAAAGTTTTCGAAATCTCTAGTCCAAGTAGTGCGGAGGATAACTGTAATTACATCAACAAATAGAGCAAGAAAGAAAAACAGAAAGGTGGAGATCCTACTTCGATAAGTGTAGAGATTTGGGGTAGCTTAGCATGATGTTCCATCTCCAGGTATCGTAAGACAATTATAAATTGCAGTGCAAAATAAATTACAGCGATGAAAATACAAAGGACAGCAATGAAGATATAAAGGATTCATTCATTTTATGTCAGTCGACTCCTAGAGAATTGGCAAGTGGAAATTTAATCAATTTTAGTTATTCTTTCGATATTTGTACTTTTTTAATTTCATTGTGGGTAAATAGATTGAAAGTAGAAAGTCATTCGGATTATTTAGATTTACACTGCTTTGTTTGAAATTTCACGTGTATTTCTTATCGGAATAAGTTTTTTCCATAAAAATACGGTTTACCACATCAATTGGCATTATCTTATTTGAAATTTATCTGTTTTTATTTTTGACGAGATTCAACTTCCATTCGTCTTTCATCACATTGCTATCTTTTTTTCGAAACTGTGGTAAAATGGTTAACAGAGTGCCATCGTAATAAATTTTGTTCCATTATAATTTATGATGACAGAAATTTAATGAAACAGTTTTCCGCTGTGACAACTACCTTAGTACGCTATGCCCTCATAGCATATTATTTTAAGAGAGGTTGAATCAACCGAAAAAAAAAAGGCTGAGAAAAACATGGTACCTAAATGATAGACACAAAATATTTCGAGGATTTTAGTAAATCAACTGGGAATCAAATACAGGATTAGCAAGTTCGATCAAAACAATTGACTGATAATTCAGTTTTGTACTTTGAACAAAAATAATAATGCTTTATTTAAAAAAAAAAGAATGGTTTCTGATAAAAACCTACAAGTTTATCGATGACAAATAGTATTTGTGAATTATGTAATTTCTCAAAGCATTATTTGGAAATAATTTGATCTAAAAATTCATTTTGTAAGTCAATATTTATGAAATCATTATTCACTTGGTGCTGCATATCAATTCCACGAATTAACAATTCAGTGCAGAATAATCAATGATATATATGTTCTAAAAGTAACTGATTAATTTTATTAAATAGTGTTTTTAATTTTTTTAAACAGTGTATTAAACAATTTTTAATTTTTTTAATTTTATTATTTTTCCCTATGTTACGACTATTTATGATACACTTTGCTTCAGTTTTTGGTAAAAAATAGGGATAAAAACTTATCAGCAAAAAAAAAAAGAAAAACTTATTGGTAAAATAAAAATATATCAGTAAGATTACTACCATCTAACAGGTGTTATTTCTGAAAGCATGAAGCTGTTTATTGAAAATCATCAAAAAGTTCATCGAAGATTTTGGGCTGGCATGTCGAATTTCGTACCAAATTTGCCTTTTTGATAACCGCATTATCATTTCAGAGAAATGATTCTATTATTATTCGATGCAATCGATATTCGAAAGACAAACGATAGAGCAGCTTGTATGCTTAACAAATTAGGAGAGTCGGTCGTAGCATAGCGTCGGTTGCTCTTCAAAAGGTTGTCAGAATGATGCTATCAAAAGTTTGCGAAAATTTATCGTCAAATTTCCTTTCTTCTTACAGTTCATTCATCATATTTTTATTCATTCATTTCCAATATTAGATGCATAAAAGCACAAATCTAATCTGTTAGATGAGAATATATCACATCTTCCCTTCGAGTTGAAGTTATTTCAAATTTTGTCTTATAAATTTATAATAATAATTGAAAATTAAATTGTTTTTTAAAAAAATCTGCAGAAATCAGGAAAATCATGCCCCGCATAGTTGTTTAATAAAAATTTGGATTCTTACACTAAAATAAATCTTAATTCTTCGAAGTCAACAAAGTCGGCTACTATCAGGTCTCCTTTTAAACTCACTATCGTTTTCTTTGCACTCCCATTTCGTTTTTATTGACTTTTCCATCTTCCATCATTTTGTCTCCCATTACTCTGTAGATTTTGACGCCCCTTTTAAAAAGTCAGTCATTATTGTCACTTTTATAAGGATTTGTGGTATTTGCATTTTCAGATTATTTTCCTCATTTTAAATCGTTTATAACATTTAAAAATTCAGGAAAAGTAATTGCAGCAATTTGTTTTGTGAACAGTTTGCAGTTGCGTTAGCTGACTGATTTTTACATTCAAGTTTCACTATCATTCATGTGACGCTCTGCTTGATTTAACTATTTACATGATTTTAATCCTAATTCAAAATCTTGAAATTATTGGATGTTTACTAACCATAATTTCCTTTCGCTGCGACCTATTCATTATTTACTTAGCTAACCTTTTGTGCTCAGCTTGCTCTTACTATTTGTTCTATTTTATTTTCACTACACTGAGAAAAAGACTATATCGGCCTTTTCGCTTAAGAAAATCTAGTTTTCTGGATGGAAAACATCAAGAATACCGTGATACGCCTGATATTTTTTGATCACTGGGACGAATCACGAGTTATTTCTGCCATTGATTTTGTCAACAAAATAGTGTGACTTTTGTAAACAACCGAGTCTGAATAAATTTATTATTTGTACGGCTTCCTGTTTTTTTCTTTTTTTTTTTACAATGAACTGTCTAAAAGTTTTTATAATTTATTATTGTAGACGTATGAGGCGAGTAAAAGTAAATCATATGCTCTGATTGATATTGATTGTATTCAATATACAGCTGATATCTGAATTCGCTGACAACGAACAGTTACGAATTACAAAAATTTGATAATTTAATTTTTATAAAAGATGAAACTCGTACCGTATGGAAAACGATGAAACTGTTTCAGTATTGTGTAAGCAAGCGCTCGCTTTAGCAAAAGCAGAATTTGCCCTTATGGATCATAAACACTTTGTCAATCAGCTTAAAATACAAAAAAAAAAGAAAAGAAAAAAAAAGAAAGAAATTTAAAGGGCAAACGTTTTTAAAAATCAAATATGCATTCTTTTGAGAAAAGGAGGAATATATTAGCTAATAACCAATTCTAACATTTAAAAAGCAATCATTTGTTTTCTTGGAAGATTTTCGATTTTTGAATTTTTTCAAGCATCAGTTAGAAAGAATCACTGTTAATTATGAAGCAGTGGACAACATTTGTTAATTGCAGATTATCTGTCAAGCAAGGAGAATGTATTATTTCATCTGCCAAATATTTTATGTATTGCTATAGGATATGGCAATGTTTGAATTTCCTTAAATATTTGATAATTTCCATTCGTTTACATTTTGCTATTCACAGCAATTAAAAAATAGTGATTTTTAAATATAATATCCGAAATCTTGTGTTGAAAATACTATCACGATACAATGAATGATATTCAGGCTGACTAATACATGTTCCAATAAAAAATCTTTGGTAATTTCCATTATGTTAACATTTTGCTAGTCAGTTAGACTTTGACTACTTCTCATCAGCTTTAAAAGTAAAGTAAATCAGTAAGTCCCTTTCTCATTTTTCGTACTTGCCATCTTGTATTTGAAATAATTTTTGAGTAAAATCAATGTGAATGAGGATATCTTTCTTCAAAAATATTCAATTTGAATAACTTTTCCTTTACAAGGAATAACAGAACCATTTAAATTTTTTATTCCCAACTGATCCTGTAATTCTTTGTAAAAAGCGAATTATTCAAGTTGAATTTGGACGAGAGATGTTCTCATGACGAGAATGAGGAACAGTCATATACTGACTGAGTCTGAATATTTTTCGTGGCAGTATTTAAAAATTATTTCTGTGCGAAAATAAGATGGCATTCTGCAAATTAATTTTCGGCAAAATCGATTTTTTGTTTAGCGAAACTGTAGCAAAATGATTTATATTGAAAGTCGCGCGCAATTCGAGAATGTTGTCATATTGGACGTATTATGATTGCCAACATTTGCATTATTATTCCGTCAGCAAAGCAAAAGGGCGTTGATTTTCTGTGTAGATAAAATATTTTTCAAATTTTTTGTGCTGTGAGATGAAATAATGCATTTCTCCTTGCTTGACAATTAATTTGCAATTAACTAATATTGTCCACTGCTCTATAATTAGCCATAATTCTTTCTACTTAATTGAAAAAATTCAAAAATCAAAAATCTTCCAAGAAAATAAATGAGTGCTCTTTAAATATCAGAATCGGTCGTTATTTTTATTAGGTAATATATTCCTCCTTTTCTTGAAGCGCTAATTTATATTTTACTAAAAGAAATTTACATGTTTTTAGATTGTAGCATTGCTGAATTTTACCAGTTTTCTCGTATGCTTGAACTTTTCAAATTAAGGAACTCATCATTTAACGATGTTCCTCTTTCCCCGCTTCCTTTTCTCGTATCCATCATCTTGTATTTAATAATTTTTGAGGGTGAAATTAGTGTGAAATCTTCAGAAACTTCTAATGCACGCTAACATGAATCATTTGAAACAACTGATCTGGTCGGATGTGCTAAATAGATTAATTCGACATAACAGACGTTTGTTATTACCTTCGAAACTATCCGGATGCTGCTTTCATGCAATCACTACTGAATCTGCTGCATCTTTTAAGATATGTTTCATTATAGTGATTAATTTTACGAAATTTAATTACTTAAATTCATGAATAAAGAATATTTCCTTATCAATAAATGCAAACAATTGAAATGGTTTTAGCATTGTGATCTAGAAATCATTGAAGCAAAACAGGAGCAAATGCAACAGAGGCCAAAACCAGGAAGTGAGCTGTTGTTTGGTCACCTATTTTCAGATCACATGCTTGAGGTTATTTTCAGCACTAATTTTTTCACGAAAATTTTTAAATCGCATTTTCAATAATGCAGCATCTGCAGTTTGTAAGAAATTAAACTACAGAATGCTGTAAAATGACGATTCTAGATAGAATGGACAGCGGAGAAAGGTTGGTCACGACCCTTAATATGTCCACTTCATGACTTAACAATGCATCCTGCTGCCAAGGTTAGCATTTTTAGTATAGAAATTCATTTGCTAAATACTACGCATTCTACAATTCAAAGTTTTTATTTCTGAACTAATGCGTTTTTCAATGAAAAAAGCGTTAGTTTAGAAACGAAGTGAAGAAGGTGAAAATTTGAGATTCAATGAAAAATTCAAATTGGGAAGGCGAGGCAAGGATAGGTGCATAAATGTTTTATCTAGGTTCTTCATTATGCTAGTGAATTGTTCGAAGGGATGAAGGCATTCAGATCTGACGATGACAAAATTAATTTGTTCCGCGCGGAAAAAAACATGGAACGCATGTATCGTTCTGCAGTTCGAGCGGCTCTACCGGTCTCTTCTATTTTTCTTTCCTTAATGCCACAGTTATTTAAATCAGAAAAAAAATTTCATATTGATAAGAAAAGAAAAAAACTTAATTAAAAATTGGAAATCTTTGAGATAAAAGTCAAACACTGTGTCTTTTTTAGAATTATCGAATCACTCAAGAAACTTAATTAAGAAAAACTTCTATCTAAACAGCATCCTAGTAAATAATTTATCTTTGGACAATTAATTTACCACAAAACTCCATTACTTGGATTTAAATCAGTGGTGTTGCGTAAGATAATGATATCCCAAAGGAAATCATGAGATTGCAATCCACTGAAGTAAAAAACTTCAAGTAAATTAAAATATGAGATTGCTTTCATTTGGCAGAAATGGAAAGATTTCGAATCCAATTTAAATCGAATTACTAATCGAATAAAAGGAAATTCGAACTTTATTTTTTAAATCATTTTCTTGGAGAAATAAGAATGGACTGAAGCTATTTTCAGACATTCGATACAAATGAATTGAAAAAACTTATCTGTGAATTAGTAAATATTGATGCAGATTGGGTACCGAAGTCACCTGGTTCACTCTACATTCGTCCAACACTTATCGCTACGGAGGTTTTAATCTTGGATGCTTCATTATTAATAATGATAGATGAAGCGATAATCAAGAAGAATGATCAGTGCTAATTTAGCTTGTAATTAGTTCATTCCGAAAAATATTTTTAAGCCAACTCTTGGAGTATCAGTTGCAAAGCAAGCTTTACTTTTCGTATTAACTGGTCCAGTTGGACAGTACTACTCTACCGGATTCAAACCTGTTTCATTGTATGCTGATCCGGCTTGCTGCCGAGCATTTCCTGGTGGTGTTGGGCAGTATAAAATGGGCTGGTAAGGGTCTTGTTTTAGAACTAGAAGTATTGTTGTCTAATTACTATTGCTTTTTTCATTGAAAATTATTGCAAACAAGCTAAATGGAATTTTGTTGATAAAAATTTCGACAATTTTTGCTATTTTGGCAATAAAGGATGCTTTAAAAAATGTTTGTTTTCCTTCAATGCTTCAGTAATTATGCGCCAACATTGTTACTCAGTAATATAGCGACTTCGAAAAACTGCCAACAGGTACTGTGGTTGTTTGGTGAAAAGCAATGGATCACAGAGGTAGGATCGATGAATATCTTCATCTACTGGGAGAATGAGCAAGGAGGTTATTATGAAATTCGTTCTGAATTTTAAAATATGTTCTAAATTCATGCAAAATGTTAGAATCCTAGACTTTCTGTTTCCAACCATTCGTTTCCTATCATTTAAAATCAAAAATCTTTAGATAACGAATTACTAACAGCACCATTGTACGATGGACTAATATTACCGGGTATTACCAGAGAGAGCGTTTTACATTTGGCAAGACAGATGCATGATATCAAAGTTACCGAACGCTATGTTCAAATGGGAGAAGTACGACGAGCCATCAAAGAAGGAAGGGTAAGCTCGGCTTCTGAATCCAAAACTGAATCTGAATTTATTTTTTCTTGCATATATGCCAGCGATATCCTTCAAATACAGAAAAAATTGTCTGATCTGCTTTCGTCACTAACATACTTTGACAAATTAAAAATCAGCGCGCACTTCGACATGTAACAAATTTTTCAATTTCGAAATCTCGAGTTCCTAAAACATGGAAATAGAAAAAAGAAAATGGCATTACAGATGCACGAAATGTTTGGCACTGGTACAGCGTGTGTTGTTTCTCCAGTGGAACGAATTTTATATAAAGATCCGTCCACAGGAGATTTCGAAGAAATGGTTATACCAACGATAACCCACAGGCCCAATCTTATGCAGAAACTTTACCAAACAATAGTCGACATTCAGGTTATTATTAACTTACTTAAAAAATGGTTGCTCACTTAATTTATCTGCTTTCAAAAAATTTAATTTTGAAACCGTGATATTATGTTTTTTCAATGATATGTATATTTGATTTGCTAAATGCTAATTACAGTACGGAAAGATGAAGATGCCAGAATGGATAACGGAAGTTACTTCAATTTCCCGTTCAACTTCGTAACTATATCCACTTCTTGAACAATTAACTGTATTTAAAAAGTGAAGTAAATGTACTGATGAGTGTCTTCTGCACTTCATAATCCATCATTTCCATAAACCCGTTTCATCGGTAAAATCTTTTGTTAACTCTTTCCAATATAAACGCATCAATTGAGAATTTTGTGAATTAAATTTTTTATTTGCTTACATTATGACTGAAAATATATAAACTGCAACTTAAAGTTAGTGATCAAAATGTTTAAAAATGAAATTTGTTTGCTTACATTATGACTGAAAATATATAAACTGCAACTTAAAGTTAGTGATCAAAATGTTTAAAAATGAAATCATTCTCGTTTCTCTGGAATCACTTGGTACGATTTCTCGCTCTCTGTTGGACTTCACTTTGTTTTTGGTCTTTGAATGGATCATGCTGTAAATAGAAATTAAAGTTTTTAGTCGATGATAACAAAAGAAAAAAGGAATGAAGATCAGTGACTTTTGAAACTAAACATGTAACATGATGCCAAATTACGCCTTCACATATCGATATTTCTATGAACCCAAATAAATTATCAAATAAATTTAAATATTTAAACTTACATAAATAGCATCAAAATGCCTGATTCGAACAACGATTGGGCTAAACGCAGCAAGTCTTTGATGCTTTTTGAAGCTTAGTGTTACTGAATGTCCGGGAATGCCATGCACTTCAAGAAATTCGGTCTTATTAAAATCGAGAAGCACTTCTGCTGTCAACTAAAATATTCATTTTTTTTTTTTTTTTTTTTTTTTTGTAAGTAAAATATTCGATTAGTTAAATTTCCAGAAATCTAATAAAGGAATGGAAACATTTTTGCTGCTGTGTTTTTTCACCAACATGTTTGTTCTGGGAAATTATGGAACAACAGTTATAATCCAGATAATGATGCAACTAACCGTTGATGTGTAAAGTACAGAAGACAGTGTGACGGTATCATTGATCGGGAATTTGAGAAAAAATACATAAAGTTTGGAGTTCTCCACGTGTTGTACAAAAGTTGTGTTATGTCTCACTCTGTATTCGCTTGGTGGACTTATTGTGTACCTTTAATTAGAAATTAACGATCAGCTTGTGAACATGTTTATAACAGTTCCATATAATTATGAAGCTAACCAAATACTGAAAATGCTTACCAAATATAGAGTGAATCATTTTGATACATCCATGGGTAAGTGTCAAAAATGGCTTCCTGATTGCGCTTTACCCATCTACCAAATTCACGGAGTCGATCCTCAAAAATGGGCGCTATCATTCCGGATTTATCTGGACCAATATTTAACAGCATGTTTCCATTGCAAGCAATAGTTCTCACTAGTTGACTAATGAGATATGACACCGTGTTTACGTCTTCACTCTAAATTTTTTAAATCTTGAAAGTTTTTCTCCAACTTCTCCATCATTATCATTTCCAAAAGTTGATAATACTCTTCCGAGATTTTTCACTTTCTATTTCTTCCACTTTTTCTTTTTCGAAAAAATCATATATTTTTAGCTAATCTTTTCCTATATTCTGTTGTGAGAAATTTGAATAGCACTAATTTTCTTCATTTGCTGAATAAAGTAAAATCCCATGCATAATAATTAGTATAATGGACTACTTAACAAATTCTGGTAAAAGAATAATTTACTCGCATATTCCGACGATATCCCCATGATTTTTTATCAAGTGTAAGACAGTTTTCCCATTTGCGTTTTAACAAATAACCTGTAATAAATCAACATTTTCCATCATATATTTCTGTCTTCAAAAACTTAGAATTAGTTCATGAATAAATCTTTGAGCAGAACTTTATAAATTTTAATGAAAATTTGCCGCTTTTCCTCATTTTAGCAACTTTGAAAAGAAGAAACCTGGATCAAAGTGATCTGAATATGTTAAGAAACCTCCATGTTTACCGGAGCTGCCTTCACCCCACCGATCATTCACTACTACTGTATCTTTCACTGGGCTAAAAGTGTGAACATAAACTCAGTTGACAATGATAGTGGAGGACGTAAAACTATAAATGATTCCGATATCAATTTTATTTGATCAGGCAAAAAAAAAAAAGTATTGACTGCCACAATTTTTTAATGAAAAACAATTGTATTCAACATTATTAAAAGTACAGATTTTCAACCTTGAATTATAAAGCCATGCAATAAATTCTTTTGACTTCCAGTAATCATCACTCATTTCCCAGTCTCCATCGCTCCAAATAATTTCTGGTTCGTAATTTTTCACTATTTCCAACATTTGTGGGTATGATACATACTGCAATTTCATTTTTCAGTTAATTAATTGGCGAAATTTTCACTGATTTTTAATATTACAATAAAAGTAAAACTGGAATCACTAGCCTTTACGTAGTCAGCAGTGCCATATTTGCGATCATTAATATAATAGCGATTAAACCACTCATATTGAGAAAAATATAGACCAAAACGAACTTTGGATTCCAGAAATTCATTCTTTAATTCACCTGTAGCTATATTTAGAAAGAAAGAAAGACACTTTCTATAATTAAACGTTTAAAAGTAATCGTAATCAGAGAACTGAAAAAGACGTCAATAAGAAAAGAAATGATGATAGATTTTTACATATTCTAGTGAATAGCAAAGATATACGTAAAATATAAACAATCGTATTTTCGATCAGAAAATGATTCAAGTTAAAATCATTCTACAGAAAAAAAATATTTGAAATGAAATAAGCAGATTTCATACCAACGATATCTCTGTGCGGGCCAATATCAACTGAATTCCAGTTCCAGGAGGTTGCGCTTGGCCACATCGTGAAGCCTTCATGATGTTTGCTTGTGAACACAAAATATCTTTAAACGGATCGTTTTTTGCATAAGGAATTACAGTACAATTTGTAGCATATTTGACTAATGAAATTCATACTAACGAAAAGCGAAGAAACTTACCTTGCTCCAGATGCTTCTACGATATCTCGAAACATGGAAGTGTTGAAGTGTTCAGCTGTGAACTAAAATTCTATGAATTTCCTCACTGCATACTTTATAGTTTTCATAAAATTTTGAATTTTCCAAAAAAACTTGAAGAAAATTGAAACAATCAGAAACAAACTCATGGACGTACACTTCTGGAAGCCTTCAAAATGAAAATTCGTGAGATTTTTGAGCATTTATACTCTTTAGTAAGATTACCATTGGAAATGCAAAATTGGACATACATCTTGAGCAAAATCGGCATAGCTGACATCCGGTTTGTAATATTTCTTCATGTACTGGATAATATCTGAGTTATTTGATACTTTCCATGCGTACCACATCCATTCCGAACTGAAAGCATCATTCACAATGTGAACGAACATTGTATTCAACAATATAAACAACACGATTACACAATTTTTTTCCGGAAGAAAAGTCGAGAAGTTTAACAATTTCTTGTAAATTAATTAAAAGATAGGTATAGAATTACTTACTGAATTGCTGGCACTGAATAAATTCCCCAATGACAAAATATACCAAGTTTGGCATTTTGATACCATTGCGGTATTGGTCTTGAATCGATTGAATCCCAAGTTGGCTGAATTGTTTTAGTCCGTTAATTTATGTAATTATAAGAATTAGCAGCTTAATAGCTTGCTTAGTTATTAGGGATTTTAAAATCTTAAATGTCATTAGTAAGATTTGTAACGAAGATTTCTATTTAAATAATAAATAATAGTGGAAAGAAAAATATTGCCTCATTCCGGGACTACAAATTAAACATGTACATAACAGCGAACTTGAATACTTCAAACTGTTTTTTTTTTTTTTTTTCTCAGGTGAATCTCGTATCATTCCAATTCTTATCAAAAATATGTTGCCTACCAAGTAATTTTTTGCTTGTATCCATTGTTGAGCATCAATGTTAATTAACAGGAGAACAAAAATTCTGGAACTAGGAGTATTCATCACTATCCCTGCACTGCAACAACTTTTCTTTCGCTTTTATTGTTGGTAATCGAATATTTGTGCAGCAGATCACTCACAATGATCTCACTATCAGACATTACACATCTTTGCCAATATCAGATAATCTGTTCTCGAAATTGTATGTTTTTTTATTTGGAACCATATGAATGAATTCTACTTCCTTATTTTTCGCGATTTTTCAAATTTTACGTGAAAAAGTCAAGCTACATACTTTTTCTGAATTTTGTTGGGAATGAATTCCCCTTCATATTCATCAGTTTCACATTATCTTTTCGACAGAAACATCAATGTGTGAAAACATGAAATATGAGTGGACTATTGCAAACTTTGGTTTCATCAAACTTCCTCTCTCCTCATTCTTCATCTTTCTTTTATCCCCAGTACTCTTTCACAAACATATCGCTTCTTTCTAATGTGGCTTAATCAATTAAATACATCGAGTATTTCCATCCAGGTCCGAAACTTCATAGCTACCTTTTATTAAAAGCTTTTTGATGTCCACTATTTTCTTATACCTTTTTCTCCCAATGGCCCTTCTTTAGAGCATTACAGACAAAAAACATGAAAATTCGATAATCAATCAAAAGTATATGTCTGAATGTTCATTATTAGTATTTGACTGCTCTGGCCATACGTTATTTACGAAACTGTGTCGTCCAATAAGTGTCACTAATTATGTACTGGTGTTCTAAAACAGTACTTGATAGTTACATAAATTCATCTATCTAGTATTTAGTATTTAGAAGCAATATGAATCACTGATTTCGCTGTATGCTTCGAATACTGAGACACAAAAAAGTATTAAAATCAAACATATAACAAAGAAAACACTAGTATTTATAACTGCTCACAGCTTCAAGCATGTACAAGGAAAATTAATTTTAACAGCTCATGATCTAAAATTGGAAGGCTCAAAGTTTGAAAAAAAAAAGGTTTGGAAATAATGAAATGAACCTAAACTAATCTAAACATATTTCAATGCGGCCGAAAGAACCTATCTAGACAGGGTGAGGCAATACAAAAACAAAAAAAGGAAAACAAGAACGGCTCAAAAAAATTAGTTCATCAGACATATAATTATAGTTTCGTACAATATTTCAAAAAGTCAGTAGCACTAATCACATGAATCTGTACCAGGAAACACTAAGTTTACAACACCAATTGCTGTTGATATAATTTTTTTGATTAATACGGAGTTTGCTTCACAAAATAATACCGCATTTTACAATTGATCGAGGTAAGGTACTTGATAAATATTTCCATAAGAAGCTAACGTTAGCTTTGATTTCATTTGATCCGCTGCCTGCAATTAGGACAATTATATATTAGCCTAACTAAATTAACAAAATTTAAACGATAGAATCAATGTTTGTATGAACTATTCATGATATTTTGTTGTAAAAAGTAGCGGAAAGAAATTCCGAAGTCTGAAGTAAACTTCAAGCTCTTGGCAGAAACTTCATCAAAAGCCATGCATTGTTTGTAATAAAGAATTCTCTCCATGCCAACCTTAGTAATGTCATCCATGCCGATGGACGCTATTTCTAGCAATAAATCAGAAACAGTTCTTGCTTCACCAGTTGCAAGTATCTGCGCAGCGCGATCTAGTGCCATATTTTCAGCTGATTCGGCTCGATTTAGAACGTTCATTGTAGCGATGTTTCTGAATCAGTAATCAAATATAGGACAACAGAATTCATCGTTGTAGAAGCTTTTTCATAAAATAATGATAAATTGAGGAGTAGGCAGAAAAAGGAACAAAAAAGAAAAAAATGTTAACTTCGCTGCTTGGAACGCAGAATCATCAATTGTGAATGATTTTAAGGCTTTTATTGCAGCATCACAAAGAGGGCCAATGTGATCGGCTTCGGAAACGATATAAACACCAACAAGCCCCTCATCTGCATATACTTCCGATATGGCAGAGATGCCGAACGGATAACCGCTTGAGGCTTTCTGAAGGAATTATAGATTCAATTCTCTATATACCAACACTGATAATACTAGTTAGCGAATTCTAGTATTTCCCATTGAAAAATACAAATGAACATACAAAAACCTGGAAAAAGTGCACAAGTGCAACTTACATAGACTGCTTTTGTTACTGTTCCTTGTCCAATAACATACTTTGCTGCAGCACTCTGACCAATAGCAGCGCTCAAAATTGCTTGCACGGCTAAATTCTGAAATCTGTAATTTGATTCACTGCATTTGACTCAGAATTCCCCAGTGAAGATATAAAAATTATGAATATATAATGTATAGATAAATTATGCACTTGATTATGTCTCGCGTCATATGCTATGGAAAATAGCGCTTCTGCATCAGAAGGCTTGTTACTAATCTTTCCGATTATTCTTGAATGACAGAAAAAAAGTATGGGTTGATTATCGCACGCGATTTTTCTTAAATGATTACCTTGAGATTTTTCAAAGAAGCTCCTCTACCAGCAATCGCAACATGAGCTTCTTTAATTAAATTTTTATTACGTTTCTCTCCGCCATAATATGGAGATGGTTTTGGTGAAATTGAATTCCCTTCAGGTAACGTGAATTGAGTGCCCGCATAATCTAATATTTGGTCATGCGGGATATTCACTCCTACAAGCACAGCATTTCCAGTCACCATTTGCGAAGCCTGAAAAATAGTGCTGAGAATACAATTAGGATATTAGTGAATTTTCGACAGAATATGGAAAATGACTATTTCATGCAAGCTATAAAAGCAATTTGTTAAATATGCCAAAAATATACAGCAAATTTTTCCATCTTGCGGTGACTGAATTTGCTAACACTTTTTTTCTTCGCGTATAAATAATTTCCAAGAGAACCATTTCGAAACGCCGCCTAAAGATTTATATATATTATTTCTATTCGGTATAAATAATTGCATATCACAAAGTACTAAATATATCGCCGATCAACATTTTACAAAAAATATAACATCAATAAAATCAATAAATCGAAATATTACGTCATGTAAATGCTCCATAAGCTTATCGTACGCTTTAAGATAACTGCGATCGATCATTACTGTTTCCCTAAAGTCTTCAACATCCCACGGTTTAAATGCTGGTTGAGCCAACTCTCCTAATAAAGATAATCCTACCGCGGCACGATCTCTAATCACTGACATTTGCACTGCAAGCAAATCGCGTGTCATCATTGCATTCTGAAATTCTCTAATGCCAATATTTCTGAAACGACTTTTAAGTTTTTGGAAATTCCTTCTAAGACTTAATAAAATATATTATCTCCAAATTTCTTTAAAATAATGTCTTTCCTTCATCTAAAGACCAGCGCAAATGAGTGTGACCGATAAAAATTTTTTCATAAGTATTTGTCAAACTCACCACATTAGCGCCTGCGGAACCACATTGCCAAAGTAACTGTGCACCATAATATCTTTGAGAATCACCTCCAATGCAATTTCGAATCTGATGGACCAAACCTGCTTCATCAGGCATTTCATATCGCGTTCCTGCCCGATATGCCACTACAAGCTGAGCGATTGGACCGCCGAGATCCACCGAAGCAACTGTCAATCCATTTGGTAATCGCGATATCTTAAAGAAGTACATTAACATCTATCAACTCAGTTATTCAAATTATTGCACTGAAAATAAGTGTACCTTCTCTTCTGCGTGAATGACAGCGTTGCGAGCAGGTACACTAGCAGACGCAAGTCGTTTCTGAAATCAATGCAAATTTGAATTCAAATTTCAAAATGGCTATAAACTCCCCATTAAGACGAATCAAAGACTCTATTCACAATGAAAAAACTCTATGAAAACTGTGGACTACGGAGTAATCAGATACAGCTTAAAGATTTATATTAGAATGAACAAACTGCCTAAATAAAAATTAGTGGTAACTTTTCTTTTTAATTTTACATTAATTTAATTTCGTAATAGTAAGAAAGAGAACACTTCCAATTAGATTTCCTACTGCTTCACAAAAGTAAAAAAGAAACTTACAGAAAGTGTGTACCACTGACGTGAAATCATGATGATCTACGATGTTTGAAGCAGGAGATTCAGAAAATCTGGAAAAAATCATGAAGTTTGAAAAACTAGCATTGTTTAACACTTGAAAAGAAGAGAGTACGAAGTGTGACATAACTATGAGGTATCAGTAAAAATGATAAAAAAAGTGGGATAACGACAAAAATGATAAAAACGACAAAAACATTCACCCAATCTCCATCTCACCATCAAATCAATGCGCTTGAATAGCTAAAACATTAATCAACTGCTAAAGTGTGCCAATAGTTTTGCATGCAACAGGAATGAAACAACCAGTTATCGTGCAAGTTTTCCAATTGTGAAGTGGTGAAAATTTAAAGTAGTCAGTCGATTTGGGGAAATAATCGGATTCAGATGTAACTGACCAAGGGGAAATTGAGCTTCGAAGTTTCTTGATATGGGAATTAAAAAATATTATGGGTAGTAGATGAGAACGAGGAGAATAATGGTAGCTAAGATGCGGTATTGATAGAAATGGGGAAACGTCGTAGAAACGAATCACAGTGAAGCAATCGAAAAATTAATTGAATAGCTAAATTATTAGTACAAGCAGAGATTAAATATAAGCAGTATTTATAAACATTGGTACTGTTTGTTAATAGTCCTTTGTAGTGAGTTGAATTTTATTAGTCCATTTAACCAGTTTTGTTTTTGTGATGATTTTGTTTGAAAATTTTAAAAATAGTTTGTAAATATTATTCGATTTTCCCACTATCTTGTCTCTTCTCCATGTTATTTTAAAGTTTTACTATAAATTTCCAGAAGTCATGGCTTCAATCTTTTGAATTTTATCAATCTTGTATCATAAGCCAGTTGTTTTTGTATGTATTGCAGATTTGTGAACATGTACGAAAGTGACATCTGTTCTTTAACAACGGAAGATTGATTTTACAGAGTGTATCGAACAAGTAAATAGAAGCAAGAGATTTGTAATGGGATTCCAGTGGTTTTTATTGCTGTTGTTCTGTTTTTTGTATGATTGGCTGTTTACAAATGGCAGTGATAGTTTAAGAGAAATTAACGGTGAGACAAATCATTCTTCAGCCAAAATTTTTTTTCCATATAATGACTTTTAGCAATTTTTGTTGTTTCTTTGTACTATGTACATATAATTAGTAGTGTTTTTATAGGTACGAAATTGCCTGACCCAATGATCCAAAAGAACCAAATGGTTCAAGCAACTGTTACATGGATTTCAGCTGGTACTAAAAATGTAAAAATTAATCTTCACTAACATCCTTTCAATCAGAAACAATGTCAGTTTTATTCTAACTTAATTAGGAAATTCATTTTTCAATACTCAAACATTAAGTTAATTTGTTTTTGCTTAGAATACGAATAATATGACTATATTAACATCATCAATGCCGCTACAAGTACAGCATGCTCCATCACCAGCAGCACTAGCAGGAGTAGCACAGGTGGTACCCGCAAGAACTGCGCAAACATCAACGCGACAAGTTTTTCTTACCTCAACCAATCGACAGCAGTTGAAACAAGAACATCTTGGCCTACAAACTTCCAGTGGGTTTACTGATCTTTCATCGCCACTCCAGGTTATTGTTGTTATTTTTTAAATAAATGTTTCCAGATGTTTTCGTTGTCATAATTGTTGAGCAACAGGAAATGGGAGTTTGTTATAATAACCCAGTTATTATAGAGGAATAATCAAGATAATGGGAACTTCAATAACAAAGAAGACTTCAGTGTTTCAAGGGATATCATAAACCGGATGAAAATGAAGACGGTAATTTGAATTATTGCATAATTTAGTATTACCGACTTCTCAAATCAAGTCAAGTATTGATAGCAGAGTTTCTGTTTGATTATTATGCACGCTTTCGTTAAAATGCTTTTGTTAATAATGTTACAGTTTAGGCATTCGCAGGGATTGATAAGTTTGATGAACCTGAAGACACTCATTTTCTTTACTATATCGTTGTATTTGGTGCCATTATTGTTTGCCTATATGTTGCCTCGCACAACAAGAAGAAGATTCTTGGTTTTTTGTTTACTCTTCGAAGTTTCTGATATTCATTTAGAGAAGTTTGCATTTTCTTTCGGAACTAGTTCACAAATTATTAGTAAGTACAAGATATTTCAATTAATGTTTGCCTTATTTGTTACATTTTTTCGACATTGTGAATGTTGTATTTTCAGGCTTCATTATTGAAGGGCGTAGGCCTTCAAGCAGTACACGACGAGCAACTCATCGTTATAGACGTTTGAGCCAGCATGATGATAGTGGATTTGATCCTATGAATGTAACTTATTCGAATCATTTAAGTAAATTTAGTTAAAATTATCTGTATAGAAGATCCAGATAAAAAATAAATCAAATTGTTCTTGTGCTATCGTAAGTTCATTTTACAAACCGTATGGGAATTTTTGTTTATCTTTCATGCTGATATTTCAGATTAAAAGATGATTATTGAATCGCTGGAAATGCCTTATTCGATGTCATGCCATTTAGAAACATTCGTTATGCGTTAAAGATTTAATGTAGAACTTGGTCTATGTTATAATTTTTTTGAACCGGTACAGTGCTGTTATATTTCCTTCGTTTACCGTATTTGCTCGAAGCATATTTCGATTAACTGTTTTTCATTGCTTTTTAGTTTGTATTGTGCGATCTCAGTTTAATTTATTTTCATTCCTTCATCATCATATTAACGAGTTTTATCTTTCGCTAGTTTTTGTTTGCTCTCAGAGTTTTTCTTTCATCAGTGCTCTCTTGTTTTTAAAATTTCTCGTTTATTAGTGTTCGCTTGTTAAGCATCCTTCTATTCCTTCTGCTAAAAGACTATGACTATAGTCTTATACTGTCTTCTTTTTTTTTTTTTTTTTTTTTTTTTGTGAAAATCCTTCTTGTATATAATATTGTATACACTTATTTAATTCTAAAAACAATGTGTAAGTTATCATTTTAATGATAAAAAATAAGTTGAAAAATGTACAGAGTCATCATTGAGTTGTTTTCAGTGAGTTATTTTATGTCGCAATATTTTTATACGTAATATGTTATTTGAAAAAATATTTTCAAATAAAGTATTATGCATTGTATTATGTAGCAATTGCTAAATTACTGTATTTTGATTACTAATTATTAGATCGGTGTCTTTACCTTTGAAATGGACAAGATATTAAGCAATCATTGGAGAATTCTATATTTTTCTTCTTAACTTCTCTTATCGGTTTTTGTTCCTAGTTAGTTGATCACCATCCATTCTTTAGAATGAGTAACTTGACGTAGCAGCTGCTATGAAGTTAGAATGAAGTTAAAATTAGAATTCAAGTTAGAATGAAAAGAAGATCGGGTGATTGCATAAGTTTATAATTTAGCATAGCTACAAAATGTAAATCATGACGCATCCCTAGCTTGGTGTATATTGAGAATGGAATCGATAACGGGCTATTACCCGGGAGCAGTATCGAATCTTCTTGTAAAGAAGGGAAGTAATACTGCAACTGACGGTAAAGATCGGAAACGAAAGAAGGAAAATGAATCAAGGAAAAATGAATCAGTGACTTTGTTTAAGAAGCGTATTAATAAATCCCAGGTAAGCTTATTTTTTCCAATTTTTTCTGTTTCAGAATTTCAGATGTTATTATGAGAAGACATAGTATATGAAAAAGCAGATGCAAATACTTTACAAGTCATGAAGCTCTGAGTTTTATTTACAAGTGCGTGCCGTGAAAGCAGAAAATATGTGTTTGTTTTGGAATCATAGTTTTTTTCTCTTTCCTTAAACGATATTCATAATTATTTACAGTGTTTTCAATTGCCTACCGGTGAAAAGAAGCTGCAACCGAAGTCAGTCGGATTGAATGGAACTGATGATCTCACATCGGGAAGTTCGCTTCGAGAATCAAGCTCTTGGTGAGCATATATTTTCGGCAGTTCTGAGAAAAGATCTGTCTAGTCTATGTTCAGACACATTTGCAGCGATAAAGAATATGCAAGAAATTTCTAGCTAAATTTTTAAGTGAGATGAAAATGAAGAAAGAAGTAACAATGGAAGAAAATATTCGAACAGTATTTGTTGGAAACGCTCCTTTGTCAAGCACTAGGAAAGGAATCAAAAAATTGTTCTCTCAGTTCGGTGTTGTTGAGAGTGTACGGCTACATTATATTGCTTCCAATGAGAAAATCACGAAAAAGGTTGTATTAAACTTCAGTTTTTGAAATTTGGAAAGACAGTTTTTCTAGAAAATCTAAAATCTTTCCATTTTTGCTAATTGTATGTTTTTATAATCATGCATTTAAAGCGTAATATTCCGAGTGATGTGCGATCGTTGACTTTTTATGTCAAATTTAAAGATGCCAAGTCGACAGAAGCAGCCCTGGCACTGTAAGTGAACTTCATTTTAAATATTCGATAAAAATTTTTTTTTTTCATTTTAAATATTCGATGAAAAAATTTATTGGACTGGATGACAGATTCGTCAGTGAATTATTGATCATTATTTCATCAGGAACGGCGAGAAGTATGATGGAAATTTACTAAGAGTGGATAGTTGTTGCACAAAGAGAAAGTACAGTAGTCGAACAACAGTTTTTGTCGGTAATCTACCTTATGATGTATCGGAAAATGAACTCATTGCACATTTTGAAACGGTTCTTTGTTTTCATGATACGTATGAAATTTTCGAAAAAAGAAAACTAATTCACGCTGGAATTTTTGATTTTTAGCAGTCAGTCTTTTGCTTCAATCTTGATTGATTTACATTTTATCAATCAAATTTGCCATCTATTTTGCACGAGTTTTAGTCTGGAAATGTTTCTTTCGTAAGAATAGTTCGGGATTCGAAGACTGGGAGTGGTAAAGGCTTTGCTTTTGTTGCATTCAAGGAGAGTGAAGCCGTGCAATTTGCACTACAGCTGGATGGATCCATCTTCAAAAGGCGTCGGTTACGTGTCAAAAGGGTGCAGAAGAAAAACAAGGTAGGTTACACTGCAGCACAGGTCTGTCACTTTTCAAGATTGGTACTATGTGGTATTTGCCATGTTTTCCCATCATTATATTGAGAATTTATTGCTTAGAATTTTTATCTCTGGGAAAGACTTCTCTAAAATAAAAATTGCAGATAAGAAGCGAAACTTATCAGCATTCAGTGAGAGCTGTTTCGACACAACGCACTCGTCACATGCCGTTTGATAGAAGCATAAAAAGCATATCAAAGAAGAAAGTTCGCAAAGGCGGTAAAAGAAAAGTTAAAAATAGTATTATGACCTAATCATTTTTTGCAATACAAATTATACATGTTTCATTCATGTTTGTTAATCTTTGATATTATGTTCGGAATGCGATATTTTCTCGAATGGCATTTATTCTTTCTCTGGATACAAACTTGAAGTTTAAAGTGAACAATGATGGTCGAGAAGTGAATGTTAATAGTAAATAATAACCCAGAAATTCAAGCTGAAATTAAATTTTTGGATAGATGGCTACATATTCCATATGTGATCTGACCATAGTGATTATCGTAATGTAACTGTCGGTTTTGTGTTAATATCGTGAAAACCTTTTAAAAAAATAGTTCAAAAAATGAGCAAAGTTTTAAACCGAATTTATTGAATTATCATAGATAAGCAATAAATTGAACAGAAATATGAGGAGTACTTTGCATGATATGAAGTTTCATAACAAGAAAGAATGACCATCATGGAAAAATAACCCGTTGGAATGAATAGCCAATTTTTTCACATCATAAATTAAAAATTGACAAATAAGAAATCACGTTGTGATAATTTCCCACCTTGCGTATTTCGGAAAGTTATCAAAATGTGGAAGTAATTTGGATCCAAAAAATACAAGATGTTTGATACACCGAATACTGGTTATACGAAGCATGATCCCGAGAAATTAAGTGGTAAAGCATTAAACTTCTCTTTATTTGTTTTAGAAGTATTTATACTAAGTCAGTCCTAAGGCCATCACAGATTGATTCACATTCTTATTTTCACCACAATATTCAACCTACTTTTCATCACTTATGCTCCTCCGATCTCATATCTAGTTCCAGCCATTTCCCCCTTATTTCCTGTCAAGAATAGCAGTAGGGATTTGTGCAATTTTTCTGGATATTTATTGGTGGATGAATCGGTCGATAATTATGTAAATGCTGGAAATAATGCGGGATTTCGGAACAAGCAAATACTGGTAAATATCATACAATCAACTTGACAGGATCAAGCTTTAGATATTCACTTATAATAAATGCATATACAGAGAGTACATACCCAATCCTCTCTTATGATTTGAAACAGTTCGTGCTACCTTCCTGAATTCCATAATAATAACAATACATTGACAATTATATATTTAGTTTTTAGCCGACCAAGTATAGCACCTGCACCTAGAAATACATTATCATGATCTTGCAGAAAATAATATGATCTCGAACACATTCTAAAAAGAAAGATTTCGTTAACAGAATGATAAGATTCTAATGATCTGATACTGAAATACTGAGATTTCTTTCATTTTAAAATTGCTGACTCACCGGATATATCGTCTACGACATAATCCTTCGCAGGATCCACGCCACTTGTATTTTGGTCAGGTAAAAGGTCCCGCGAAGCATCTATTCTACTTTGCATTTCTTTTGAAATCCACCGCTGTGCTTGCCTACTCGTCGAATAAAACGCTTTATGATCAGAGAGTGTACTTGAAAATCTTGGCCGTCCCGGACCACTGGCAAGAGTCGTCTTCGATGAGTCCATCGAATTCCTCTGCAAAATTTGTGTTTCATTGTTTTATCTATATCGATCTCGAAATTACTTTGAAGATATTAAGAAAGTTATCCACTTTTTTGAACCTTTAATCCTACAAGTTGCTAACCAATGAGTCATTTTCAAGCTCTTGAAATGAGAAATCGCCCTCAACGCCGTCTATAGCCAACTGCCTGACATACTCTAGTCGTGTCAAATCTAAACCGTGCTTTTCAGCGAATTTCTGTGATTCATTGTTTAGTCTGTCGATATCCTGAAAATATGCTTTAATCACTAAATTTGAGAAATTAAAACTTTTGTTAATCTTACCTTTCTCAATATATTACTTTAGCAGTAATATTTGCTGAGGCTCTAAATTTTGTAATGACAGTTACTGTTCACTCATATAATGATCAAACTGTTCAGATAACTGATATACTAACTTACTTTCTCTGTTTTTGAATTGTCAGCCGTAGATGGTTTTACATGATGATCTCGAAACCAGTCTTCTTTTTCATGCGATGATTCCAGCTCATACCTCGTATTCATTCCTAATATATTACTTTAAACTTTGATTTATAATATTCATGTGAAAAAATTACGCATAAATATGAGTTCGGAAACTTTTTAGATTGTGGAAATTCGTTCAATAATATAGGTCGCCTTTTCCTAAAATTTCCGGAAACCGTTTATACCAGATAGTAATTATCCAGCAGCAAAGAATGAAATTTGAAGTATTAAACTGTCTTGCGTTCGCCGTTTTAATAATTCTTCATCAAAACAATGTTATTATTCGGATTTCAAATGATGAAATTTCGAAATTGCAATATTTTCTCAGGAATGAGTAGCATATTTAGTGCATTACCTTCTTCAGAACTTGGATACGAGTGGTCACTTAAAGGACGAACATCGATACGCAACCTCATATTCGCAGTAACACAAAGTCCCAGTCGAGTATTGTTCATGCCTTCGATGGATCCATTTGATGTTGCTAAAATTTGAATAATAATGACAATAATAGTAAAATGCTAAAAAATATTATAATTAATCAAAAAATAAAAAATTTTCATTTGCATAATATATTTTTATAAATTGAAGTTTAATAAGTTTTATGAAATTGAATGAAAAAACTAACTAATCAAATAATACGACCGGCCCGGTTGATATTCGAAGCCATTTGGTAAAGGAGAAAATTGACGAAATACAATTTTATGACTGATTGATGTCGCTGCTAGAGGCGAATCACATACGAGAAATGCCTGCGAACGGCTATCCAATTCACAGCTCATGAATGATAAATCAGATACCTGCCAAATGATCGCAATTCGAAGATGTATATAAATTACTATGCTCATGAAAAAGTTTAATATAATGAACATAAATTCATGAAAAAAAGAGGTTTATATGCTGAAAAAAAATTGAGGAACTTTTTAAATACAAGATAGTTTGTTGAGATTTGTTACCTGATGAACGACAAGTTGCTCATACTTATCAACATTATCATTTATACTATACGTAGGACAAACTATTTCCATCGAATCCATAGCATCTACTTCAATAAAAGCTGCTTCAGCACCAATTTCTGCATCTTGTGGAAACAGTGAACGATCAGTAAATCTGCAAAAAATTTTCAAGTCATATAATCGTTTTCTTTTTTCGATATATAATAAAAATTGCCGAATGAAAACAAGATAAATATATTTAAAATAAAATAAAATCCAAATTTGATGACAGAATCTCAAGTTTTAAATTTCTCTTCAACTACCAGCCATTTTAATTGATACAAGAAATTTATCCGTGTAATTTTCTTTCAAAAATACCAAATAGAAAGATCAAAATTCCTGAAAATCTTGTTTCATTTTTTTTTTCTTTTTGTGTCTTAATAATTTCTCAATAAACAATGGCAAATGATTGTTAATCTTATAGAAGGCTTAAATTATTTCTAACTACTAGTTAATACCAACAAATCATCCATTATGGCTTACTAAAAAGTGATAGATTTATAAGTGCCACTAAACAGCATATCATATTTCACTATATTCTGCGATGTCTTCCAGAAAACTAATATTTTTTAAGACCACAATTAAAAAGACACTTGGATTAAAAAAAAGAAATGAACTAATTAGTATAATTTATAATCTGATTTATATTAACTTGCTGAGAAAATTTTACTGGAAGAAAAATAGAATTGTTCCAAACATTTATTTTTGTTCTTCACTTAAATGAACTAGAAAACAAATTAGAATGAGTTTTTCCTGGACGAAAATTTGGCACTCAGCTCCTCGAGATCTCACCGAAAATAACTTTAAATATCATTAAATATCCAAAAATCATGGACAAGCAAATTTTTCTTACTTGATGTTGACTTTGAGAGTGTGTTTTAACTCACTCGCAGCTTAATATTATTTTGACTTCTAACATTACTCATTCGAAATACCTACCATTGTTATAAAGTAGAGGATTAATAAAGTAAATTAATTGACTAATCAAAGTAATTTAAGCAAATTAATTGATTAATTAATCCCTTCCAATAAAGTAAATCAATTAATTTTTTTTTATCGAAAGGATTGATTTCTTTTTTTTTTTTTTTTTTTTTTTTTTAACATAAGAAATATTATGTTTCAGGAGATGTCTTACTTTAATCGGAAATGTTCTATGCAATTTCAAACAATCCATTAATGGCAAGGCATAAAAATCACCTAGAGCATTGGCATACTTCAGAAGTATGAAATGAGCCACAGGTCAGAGAATTCAATTCATGATTTCAAAACATCATTTCTTTTTTATGGAATGAATAGAATTCAATATATGATTGAGCTATTCTAATTTTTTCTTCAATGCTTAACTTCTCCATTGTTGTACAATTGGAAATCGGATACAGAATTCATTCGATGAAGATGACCGTGATGCCAATTATCGAACTATTTCGCTCAACTTCTTTGGCTAAACTTGAGAAATCCTAGAGCATGATGCATTCATCTGTCTTGATTATTTACTCTCTTTCTATTCAATCGGCTTCTCACAAGAAATAAGTATATTCTTTTGAGCATATTCGGCTAAAACTTACTTCCTATTTCACCATCTTCACCTCCTAATTAGCATTCAGAAAGATCGCATATTTCAACAAAAGTTGGGAAATTTTTTGAAATTTTCAAAAATCAATATTGGATCGTGCATTAATAAAATTCCAACTTGAATAGCAGTGATACATCGATCATTGCATGCTTTCAAAAATTGAAAATAAGAAAGAATGGAAAAGATTTGGATAAGAAAGACTATAAAAATGGTATAAATGATAGAAGTGAAGAAGCAGCTGCAAGGATACTATAATGTTATTTCAATGAAATGATGACAAAAGCATGCTGGAAAGTGTAAACATCATCTGCTCTGAAATTACCCTCTTATTTTCCATGATCCGGATATTACTAATTGTTCTGTTGTATTGATAATAAATGGATACAACAGCTTTCAGATGCCACTTGACCTTATCTTGACCTCAACCAATCTTTTAGTATTAGATATGAATGGGTAAAATATTATTTATGGAATTTCAAAAAAGGAAGAAGTAGATTTCACTTACATGTACTAATGAATGCTAACTTTGAGTGGAAGTGATTTTTTTCCGATAATCTCAACAAATCATCGGATCATCTCAACAAATAACAACAAGAAGGAACAGAACAGACTTGAGTAAAAAAGAATTTTGCATAAAATAAAACTAATTATCTCAGAAATAAGTTTGAACTTTGTGCTTCTGCGTTGCGAAATTGTTATTGTGTAACGCATAGATCTGTATTTGGAGGGCACATAGCCAAATCAATCAGTAGCAATATGTCGAGATAACAATGCATGATAATGAATAAATGCAGCATTCAATTTGTTCGAATACATCAAAAATCCATCTTTTGGGGATAAATTCTTATTTGCAACTTATTGATCTGACACTATTCATTACTGTCATTTGACAGTAATTATGCGACATTATCGGTAACCCCCATCAATGTCATTATCATTAAGAGATGATTGTGATTAAAACTTACTTATTCAGCAAATGTTACCTTATTCGGTAAATATCTATTGTTAGTCCATTTGAATGGCTATTATTATTATTATAGTGTTTATAAATATCATAATAATTTCAATTTCATATTAAATATTGAGATATCTAGATTATTCTTTTAAAAAGCAAAAAAAAAAAAATAAAAAAATAAAAAATTCACGAATTTATCTAATCATGTTTTGCGTCTAACATTTCCATTCTATTTGCTGACCAATTTCATTTTGAATTGATCTTAACTTTTTCCTTTCACTTCTTTTCCCACCTCTTTGCGAATATTATAGAAAATTTCAGTAATTTTCAAAAATTCTGATTTTGCGATTTTTCCATGTATAAAAAGAATTATTACTATTGAAAGCTTTATTGTGTAAGGATTAAATTCGTTATTATTAAACGATCCCTTACTAGCAAAACTTGAATTAACCTAGTTGAGTGGTAAGCAAAGCTAACAATATCGATTAAGGAAGTGAGGTAATAGGAGTAGGAAGAATGTCAATGTTCTTTCCTTCCTGTTCTTCAGAGAAAGGACTAATGAAAGGAAGCTGTGTGACCAAGTCATATTACAGATAATAATTTAGCTAATTTAATGAATATGTCCTTAGTTTTGTCTGAAAGATAAACAAGCCAATTGGGATTGAGAAGAAGGGTTATGAAAAGATTATTCCACTGGCCAACATTCCGATTCTTATCAGTACTCAAATCAGAAACCAATTAGTCCTTCATCTTCAATCATATGATCAGTCAATTATCACATTTATATCATTCTATTGTTCACATTCAAAAGCTGATGACCCTTCAATAAGAATATCGGTCTCTTGTCCTCTTTAATTATGCTAACGAATTTTTTGCTAACTTGAAGTTCGCACTTGAATTCCAAAAATTGATAACGATATAAGCTTGAAAGTTATGATTTGAAAATTCGATATCCTTCCTCCGCCTTTCATCCCTCATTTCATATATCGCTTCATTCGGCTGTATTTTCTTTTTTTTTTTATAGTCATTACCGTTTGAATATTTTGGATAGTTTAAGCAGTACATGTGTTCAAGGAATAATTATGCAGCCCATATCAAGTCTACTGAAAAGTTTGACTCAAATCATGTTGGCTCAATTTGTCTCATTACATTTCGTAATTTAATTTTGTTTCTCATCACTTCACAAAATTTATTTTTACTCGCCATTTCTTGACAATTATTTGCGGTGAGAAATTAAAAAATGGATTGTTTTCAAAGATTAATTGAAACTCATACAAAACAAATATATTATGGAACATAGATATATGTTGTATTAAAATTAAGAAAAAACGTTCATAAATAAGCCCTAGTATGTGGTAAAGCAGGGAAAATGGAATAAATTAGAATTGTAATGCAATCAAGAATCGATGGTTAACAACCAGAGACACAGCAATACTTATTTTAATTAATTGTTCCATCTAAGCTGAAATATCCTTGCACCGCATTTTATTATTTCTGGCTACTGTCTCTCAAGCAAACTGAAAGCAAAAAATTTTAAATTGTATTCGAAAAATTAGGACATACTGTTTATTGATAAATCTTAAAAGAAATTTATAATACTGAAAATGCTTTATGAAATCAAAATTTTCAAGATGGTAGGATTTTGAAAATAAATTCGTGTCTCCTCCATGTGATGAATCAGAAATATCCCAGGTTTGGGTTATCATATGCTCTTTCAGGTATAGTATCGCTAAGTATTCATTTATTTTCAGGATGAAATTTTAATTAAATTTAATGTAACATCGTAATGAGATGTTGTCGATGTAGATGACATTTTAATTTCACTAATGTATATATCGCATGAGCCATTCATCCAACTTAACACTGTCCATAACATTTTTTTCCTGAAGAAGTCGTAGAGATTTGATAGCTTTCAGATAACCATAATTAATTAGTTGTGGTCAGATTTATGCACACTGCACTACCAACTACGACGAATGAGTACAACATTACTTCCATATTTATTATGTCTGTGCTAAGTATTGCAACCAAATATTGCAGACTGCTTGTTAAAATGTGACAAAATGATTTTGATACTGAAATTTATGATAAGAAAGATTTCGAAGATAACAGTACGAGATTAAACAATGAAAAATAGAATTTGCTTTTCGTTTTGAAGATTTCGAAAATTTCATGATTATATCCTAAATTTCTAAGTGTTCGCAATTACCACCAGCTCACCAAAAGAATAGTTTTAATAGAAGAGTAATAAATCTTCAAGGTCGAGGCCAAGTTCCATTTTGGTGACTACTTGATTTTCTTCACAGACATTTCAAGATTTCATCCATGAGCTCTTTCATCACAATCCTTGAAGCGCTGCTAATTTTTCTGGAATTTCTCTGAGCAATGCTTTCTTTGTCCAGTAAAATTAAACGAATCGGTGATATAAACAAACAGAAATTCTCATGCTATGTGGCTTCTTATATTACATTGCTGAGAACATCTACTCAATAAATGTCAATTCAAATATCAATACCCTTGACAAGCCAATGAAGTATTCATAGTGATGTTACCAAAAGCCCAACATATACGTTAATTTACAGCCTAGCACCGAGCTCACTTTCCAACCTCATTAACATACCTTTTTGCTTTTCATTATATAGATTAATAATGATTCAAAACTTGTAAACATCGCTTAGCTCATATGCATTGTCGAAACTAAATTGAACTTGAAGCTAATATATTCACCATTTAAATCAAAGATTGAAAATGAGGAGAACATTCTGATTAGAAATTTGTCAATTTCAGATTTTGAAATAATTTCTGCAGTTTAAGAAATCAGTCAAATCCACCAACAATTTGATTTATCCAAAATTTCAAAATGTGTGATATGGCGATTTCAGTAAGACATTTTAGTCTTTAACGAGTACAAATTCATTTCGCTTTCAGAATACCTTGAAACGAGATTCAAAAAATTGTTAATGGTAACTTTTTTTATAACATACCACCGAAATCTTTATCAATAATGTTTGAAATTATAAGTCCGGTTTTACTAAAATAATTATTAAGTCTATGATGTAAAAAAGAAAAAATGGAAAATGCATAAATTCAGAATTCAGAAAAATCATGAATTGCAAAAAGGAAATGTGAAAATCTTGAACATTTAAGGAATCCATATCGGAATATTTGTAAAGAATCATTTAATGAATGACAACAATCTGTAATACTACTACCATTCGTTTTGGATGAGTGATGGTATTATTAATTTCATGGAAAGTGTCAATGGCGGCGGCAGCAGCAGCAGCTGGAGGACCGAAAGGACTCGAGAAGGAAGAAATAGCCATTCGACAGTTACGGTAAATGTCATATCGAATTGCAGAAAGTAATCGATCTGAACTAATGCGATGCACTCATTCCTCTTCTAGATGACATTTCACAAATCCTTTTTGACATCCAATTGCTGATTAGAACATTTCTCGGTTCCTTCGGTAGCCCTATAATACTGCTGCTACTGCTGCTGTGCCATAAAATAGCGGTAGGCAGAAAAGGCTTGATTTGGTGTAAAGTACAAGCTGGTAGTAGAGGTTCTCCTCCTTTTCATCCATTAACAATAAATCGCCGTTGGATAAAAAGCTCCTTACACCATCTGGTAGAACTGTAAAATGCCATTTTTCCTTGTTTGAATTCATTAGCAGCACCTTCTTCATTTTATGCCGTCAGAAAAGAAAAGAGCATCACACGTTTCGACAATATTCCGAAGCTAAGATTAATTCATGTTTCAATTGATATTCTTATCAGAATTAATCAAATGAACTGAGTTTATTCCAATTTCCTCAAATTCAATTTAAATTTCAGTTATCACAATAGACTGAAAAACTTTTTAATATTTTATAATAATATCAGCAGTGCAAAAGATGTCTGCTTTTATGACGATAGCAAAAATTATAATTAAAATAAATTCAATTAATATCAAGAAGCCTAACAAAGAGTGCTTATTTATTAAGAAATATTTGTCAACTCATAGCTGAATCGAACATTTATCAGCTGATAATTAAGTCGAGCAGATACCAATCGAATGATTATCCTTGGTGATTAGCACATTCTATCCTACACTATTGAAAATTATCATAAAAGATCTAAAATTATAAAAAATCGAATGCAGTAGTGATTTCCAGGTTAATCCCTACTTGAACATATCTCTCTATTCAATAATCCTCATTCATTCATTTCAAGTGACACAAACGATGACGGAAGTATCAAATGTTTTCAACTCTGCCCTCTCTCTCTTTTCCGAAAGTTTCTCAACTTATATTAAAACATCATAATGATGTGCGAAATTTAACAGTCCACAAATATTTGAATTTCATAGCTATTTAAATTTTAGAATATTTTTGAATTTTAATAAGATTTTGAAACAACAGAAATTTAATATATTCAACATTCAGGAATATTTCGCCTCGGTTCTCTGGATTATTCATTAAATTCATTCAAGCATCTGGAGCTATTCCATGACTAGATCACATTAGTTGTTATAACCCCTCTCATGGCATCTTTCTTCAAACAATAACAGGCGATTAACGAATATTTGGTGCTTGGAAAGGATTAATTTGCATAAATGTAATCCATCTCAATGGAAATATATCCAATAAAATGTGTAGAACAATGAAAGTGTGCACTGTGACCTTTTCAAACAGTTGAACCGGCAACCTTTTAACCGATCGCTTTCACACACTAATTAATGATAGCTATTCATTATGATGTTATCGTGCAAACCCAAGAAATCCGGGACTGATTTTAAAAAATGATCGAAGAGAAAGCGAATTTTTCAGATGCATTGTTAACTGCAATTCAAATTTACGGATAATTAAGTTTCTACAATTCAAAACTTATAATTTATTGACCAGAAAAAAGAAAAAAAAAAAAAGAAATAACAGCCACCACTCACAGAAAAATTTTGTAATAAAATATCAGCATGAAATTTAAATGCAGCATTTCTCTCTACCACTTTCTGTTTCTATCACTTTTCCAAGTTATGATTTCGACTGCGCCAATTCACACATTTATAGAACTTTATTTGTGGAAAAAAAGTGAGAAAAACTGACTCATACAACAGACTTATTTAATTGGTCACTTTTTGTGGATTTTTTTGGTTCTAGCAAACAGGTTCGAGATTAGTTCCCAGCTATCCAGTGTTCAACTCAGTATCAAATAGCTATTCCGAAAAATAACTGAATAAATTACTTCTGAAAATATAAATTTCGAATAATTTTATTTTGCAAGATACATCCTAACTCTCCCGATTTTGCAATCCTATACTTAGTTTCAATATTCCAATGCTATGCATCACCTATGACTTCCATTTTTCAAAACTTTTTTACATCAACTGTACTGCCCACAGCGTAATCATATATGATGCTTAGCAACTTACAATCATTGGATGAACTGAACTGATATCGCAAAATGCCAAATTAACTTCTGATGCGTCCAAGTACTTCGCCTGCCTTTCGCAGGATTCAGAAAGGAAATGATATTTGAGGGGTGGTAATACATAAGAATGATCATCACATCATGTTAGAAAAAGATGGAAATAGTCCTAGTATTCTCGATAATCCGAATCAAATTACTTTCAAAGGAGAAAAAGGCTTAAGTGTAAGGGAAGGAGGTCATTTGTGAAGTCATTGAACAACTAACTCCTTTCTCGAGCTCCCCGATTCTTCTGCTTGGAGTTCAACAATTAGATGAGAGATAATCGGTTCATCGAACCATTTTTCGCTACAATATAATCCATTTCACTTCTCATGAATTTCTACCAAACAACCGACCATTTCTGATCCCATCTCCTAATTTGTCCACTTTAATCTCGATCGATAAATGGCTTCTTATTATGCATACACCGTTTAGAAAAATCATTCTCACAATGTCAATCCAAAGTTTAATAATACCTTTCATAGCTTACTTCAACGAATTCACTGCATTCTTTCGATGATGAAGATTCGGATTAGTTCTAAGCACTAGTCATCGACCTCAGCAGAAATTTAGGTTAGTATAAATGCATACACACCTAAACCGATCAGTTCGGGCATATTCGAATCAATGATATGCATGTATATACACTTTTTTTCCGTCGATTGAGTAGTATCTTGTATTACCAGCTGATAATTACTGCAGAAATCGGTTAAAAATACCACTATTTCGATCCGTTGAATATTTTATCAAACTTAGCATTTATTTCAAATTCAATCCTCTAAATTTATTTCAGGGAAATTTCCTTCTTTTTTTTGAAGCAGATTTCTCAGATGGTTCTAACCTGTTTAGCGCAACTGATAGCTACTGAAGCTAATGTGCATATGCGTATTTAATTTGCCTATCACAATCCGATCTTCCAATCACAAAAGATTTGTAATTAGTGAGAGTAATAATCAGAAGGGACAGGTTAATTGGCAAGCCCCTACCTAATTTTGACCTCTTACTAATATATTCCAGATGCTCTCAAATCCTCATCTCTTTTTTTTTCAGAATAATCTGGGATTTATGAGAAGAAACAAACTATAATTAAAAGCAGTTGAAAAGATATTCCGGCTATTTTATACTGAAAAAAATGTCCCTGCACTTTATGTGATTATTCGGTAGCATAGGAGCACAATAAACTAATCATACTTTAGTCCGGCTTTTGAATTTGAGTGGAAGTGACCAAACCGATAGCACTTATATCACCTTCACAAGGATTTAATATAACATTTGATGTTTGTTTCAATTACCGAAAATTATGCATAAACTGATAAGGGATAACAACTATAGGTAAAGAAGATTGATTAGATAAAGTAAAAGAAATGATTTGTTCATAGAATTATGTCCAGACAAAAAAAAAAAAAAGAGAAAAAGACGAGAAAGGATTTAAAAATGATTAGGCCAGATGACCTTCAGCAAATAAAGTAATAACCATCAATGAAGCAAAATATATAATATCCTTCTCACTCATTCGTCATTTCTATAACTCTTCTGATGAAAACCGATTTTCATATCGTGTATTTTCAAGTTTGTACCCTTCCTTCCCTTCATCGATGACAAATTGAACAAAACGAGTAAAGGAGGTGGCAGGTAGGTAGGTAGGTAGCATGACCTCTATAAATGCTGCGACAAAAGGTTACCATTTAAAGTTACGCCTCGTTTCATTTCATTTCATTTCATCCTTTTGTGCACACACTTTCATACAGAACAAATATTGTCCTCAAAATAGACCATAACAACCAACAATCGAGCATGGATGATATTAGATAGATATATGTCGAACAAATGCCTATTAAATGGGCAGAAACTAATGACATTAAGCATTTCATGCTTCCTTGATTTTATTACTTCCGCCCTAACAGAATGACCTCTTTCCAGCTCTCTTCATAACTCTCTTGAATATCCTGTCTCTTTTCCTCGATTCCCTCCAGAAAATCTCTTTTATGCAGTATTTAAATGAGTTTTTTTTTTTTTTTTTTGTTTGAACATTGAATAATTTTTTTTTTTAATTAGCAATTAATCAAATTCAACAGATGGAAAAGTTATGTCAGGGAATGATTGATATAATGATCGAAATGATTCGACCTTTATCTAAAATATAAAGGAGTAAATTCATTGTTTATTTGAATCAATATGTCAGTTAAAAATTGCTAATTCTCAAATTTGTTGAAATTTTTTTAAAATGTCAGCAAAGCTCCAATGTCTGGAAATGGAAGGGAAGGAACAGGATTTGATTAAGTAGTGCGCAACAAAAATAATCCGGAAAGAATGAACAATTAAGGAAAAAATAAGTATTATCTAAGGGTTTTCCTCGAAAATATCGAACCTTTTCATCCGTCTCTTTATCATCGAAATTTTTTGCTTTTACTGTAGTATAAGAAAAAAGAGCCGCAATGCAATCAATCTTCTACATCAAATATTTTCACCTACCATAAACCGAATCGTATGTCCAACTTCTGAATTAGATCCGTTTTTTGAAAATTGAAAAATATTGTTTCCGTTGTTTCTTCTTCCATTTGGCAGCAATTCAGAAGTCCGACGTACGATTCGATGGAAGGAAAAACTTTCCACTAAATTCTTCAATTTTCAAAAAACAGATCTAATTCTAATTCATTTTTTAAATTCCGGTTTTCCCCAGCATTTATTTCAACGAAATAGGAATTAATCGAATAATTTCTGACACAAAAAAAAAATGTTTATTAGAGACAAAACATTAAGGATGGCTCTTTGTTACTCTTATTTGTCTTCTTCATATGATAAAAATATATGGAAATATTATATTATATTACAGAGAGTATTAAAGAAAACTGGAAAGATAACAAGCGGAAAACAGATAAACAAATATCCAGCTGATGGCCCCATCGAAACTAAAGAACAAAGAATTCCAGGAATAAAGATGGCATGCTAAAAATGACCTATGCGGCATGAACAAAGAACATCCAACTCGCTACAAATACGACTTAATTAGAGAGTTTTAGATAAAGTTAAGCAAGTAAATAAGCAAAGAAGTAACAAAGGTCACTCCTTTATGAGTGTACTCCTGTAAATATCATAAAATTTGCTACTTCTCAATAATTATTCCATTTTTAAACTTGTGCAAAGGAAAAAAAAAATGATTCGCCGTAGCAAACTTCGTCGAAAAGTGACATTTCGTCTCGGGATACGTCTAGTGGAGTGAAAATCAAGAAACTTCAGGTGTTTCCAACCGTAACAATAAGTGAGTGTAATAGCAAACGGTTGAGAGACTATTGCTTAATTCGATGTTTCTGACCCGGAAACAATCGCCAAACAAAAAGGTGAAACACTTGTCATCAAATGACATATTCCGTAATTCGATATGACTGCTGCGACGATTAGTTTTTCGAATAACGTATTACTGTCTGTATTACAGTTTGATTTTCACAGAATAAAAATCGATGAGCAGTTGAAATTTCGAAATTTTATTTGCTTAGTCTATTCATCCCTCAAAATTTCCCTTCAGAATAAAACCCTTGTTGAAATTAGGGACATCTCAAACAAAGAGGAATAAAATCAGCTCCATCTCATCATAATAGATGAATTAATTGTCTGCTACAAATACTTTTTTTGAAGAGAGGAAAGGAAAAAAGATTAGGAACGAAAAGTCCGCGAAATAGGTCAGTACGAGGAGTTTGAACGCATAAGTTAGACGTTATCATTTTATATCAAATAAGCCGATCTTAACCTTCGCACAAATATTTGTTGAGGTCAAAGAGTAAGCTCCTGCCAATACACACACAGTCGGAATATGATTTATGTGTTGCCTGATAACTTTGACTGCTTAATTCACCTCGATCTCATCGATTCCATTCAAACCCCAAATGAAAGTTTACGTTCATTTTCTTTGATATTTGAATAACCCATAATAAAACTATCAAAATAAAAAAAGTATCCAACATTTTCTAATTCGAACCAAAATGTTCCGATAAATAGAATTTCATCATTTCGAGTAGCAAACGTATGTGAAAATAGCAATCCTGATCACAAATCTTTTCTCTTTGAATAGAGCTTCTACGACGAATCCCTATTAAAAATGAAAAACAATTTATTATTTTCTAATGAAAAGTTCAATAGTGCGGTAGTAACGCTAACCAAGCTTCCAATGTAATTACACATTCGTAATTTGACTTTTATTTTCATATTTTAAAAGGAATTTGTGCAGTAATAAATTATTAATAATTATTGATTATTTAAAAGCATTCTTTTCCTCCTCGCTTATCTCTTTAATTTTTTATAATTCCCAATAATATTTTTGAGAAATTTAGGGAATGCTATAGTAATTAGGCAAATAAATACGATATCATATTTGCATCTCTTCTAGGATTGGTTATAAAGAAAAAAAGAAAAAAAAAAAAAAGAAAAGAAAAAAAAAACACTACTGATAATCTATTAAGCCAGACTGAATGGGGAGAAATTCCGTTGTAAATGAATTCTAATTAACAACTACTCAATTTTATTTGCAAATATTTTGAGTCAGTATTTACCAATTTGTTTTTACTTGAATAACAAGGAGAGTCTTCCTCTATGCCTACTATAGAATCAAAATAATTCAGCGGTCATTTCGAAAAATTTGCCAAAATTTGGAAATTTGCATTGAAAAGTTTTAGAAGAAAAACTTACATACTTATTCATGAAAAAGTAATTTTATTACGGGAATGAAATGATTTAAATGTTTATTTCAAAATGATTGAATAATGCTTTCAATCTCCTCATTCTTCCCAATTTCTTTGTTATCTACGAAAGACAAATGCTAAGAAGCTTTTTAGCATCATTAATCAAGCTTAAGATGCAAGCTGCAACTACCATTATTTAATGCACCTAACTGCATGCAAAAGGTGCGATAAGACGCATGCATGCACACACACACACACACACACACACACACACACACACACACATGCACTCCACAATAATCCAATAATACCTCTATTATAGTATTCCTACTTTGTTTCCCATGCTTAACACTCCATTTTAGCATAATTTGATTTAAATGAAACCTCTTTATATCGAATTGCAAACTATCAATCACTGCTTAATTTTAATTTACAGATAAAATTTAAAGTGTTTATAACTTTAAATACTTTACTTTAAGTGAAACTAATAAGATATGTTTGCATAATCAAAATAGATAAGTGCTTTTATACAGACTTAAAAGATTTTCTGAAAAATTATTGAAACTTATCGAATGCAATATAATTGTTAACAAGCGTGTATAGTGCAAAAGAAGTTCGAAGTACGTTAATAAAAAAAAAAAAAAAAATGTTTCATGAGAATGAGAATTCAAACGTTTCGTTTTCGAAATTGTCAATTTCTGAAGAAAATTTATTACATTCTGTCTAAGCGATTTTAAAATATAATTCCTTTACCCCAAGCAAGTGCTATTAGAAAAAATTTCTTATAAATAAATTTTTTCTCAAATGAATTTTCCATGTGAAGCCTGTTGTATTCTTTGCCCTTAATTATCCAGTATTAGTTTGCTAGCTGTGAGAACTTATCGATCTTCAGAATGGTCAAAGTATTTGGCCTTTTGTGTATGTCTTGCGCTGAATCAATATGGAAATAATTTGACATTTTACATCTTACTAATTAATGTAAGCTTTAGCTTCTGATATAAAACTTTAAAAAATTACCATTTAAACTAGCCAGATGTTTATACAAGACTTAATGGCAATTTAAATATGAAATTAAAATGAAATTCATATTTATCATCACGTTGGATATGGAACAACGAGTTTCACATTCTTTCAAGAGGGAGGATTTTTGCTAAAATTATGGTTAGAACATGAATGATACCGGAAACTAAAGGTAACATTAAATAAATTTGAGGTAAGGAAGATACAGTTTAGATCAAGATCAATGGAAAAAAAAACGAATGTCTGAATGGAAAAGAGATTCAATTAGGTTCAAAGACCTCAATTTCAAGTTTTCTTGGTGCATATAAGGCAAAAACTTTAATTTGAAAATAAAAAAAAAAAGAAAAAAAAAAGAAAAAAGAGAAAACGAACAATGGATTTGACGAATTCCAGTAAAGATTCGGCAAGCGGCGTGCAATTAAAAATTTCAAATTACCGAAGATCATGAATAACTGAGTAATTGTAATTATAAATGATGGTTCTGCCCACATTATATACATATATATATATATGACCACAGTATCGTATTTTCTTGCGGTCACTTGATGATTTTCCTGGAATAACTATTCATGAAATTAGACAATAGCTTATTGTTTGTTCAATTCATTAAGCGAATAGTAAAAAAAAAAATAAGCGAATAAGATTTGGTATTAATTTTATGGATAAAAAAGGGGATTATCAAATTGTATATCAAGCACAAAAAGCATGTTCCAATGTTCCATAAGTAATTCCTTATCTGATTAAGAAATTTGTAAATTCTATCCATTTGTCGAATAGTCAGGAAAATTTGAAATGAAAAGCTACCCATAACCGAGAAGAGAAAATTACACTTACAACTTCCAACATAAATTTAATCTTGGTATAACGAAATTAGCATAAGAAATCAACATAAAGCAAGCACTAAACATCAAATGTCATCACATTTAACATACCGTACTCGTGAAAAAACAATTCTTTGTAATTATTAGCATTAACTCGAGAAAAATACCCTTCATCTCGAAATACCGTATGCTATGATGTAAAAAGGGGAAAGGAATGCGAAAGAGTTGGGAGAGGAACTCGGAAGTTTGCAACCTGATGGATTATTAAGTGTTCCAAATTTGAACTGTGTCAAGGAAATGAATTAATGAATGAAAGTCAATTGTGCAAAGTTTCTGAATTCAGTTTTATAAGTTTCCAAATCAATACAGTTAACCTCGTTAGTTAGTAAAAATGGTTGAATATTCATGGATATTTAGATGTTTTTCAAATGGAATATCTTGAAATTAAATGAAATTAGCTCAATCTATTCTCGTTGCTTTTAGCTTAACTAACCGGCTAACATAAAAACAAGATTGTGCAAACAAATGAACAGCCTTACTCTTTAAATCCCCAACGAATTACGAATATAAAGATTAAGATAACCAAAATAAAAAAAAAATGGTTTCTCATATTGGAGTGTCATCGTTTTAAGCGCAGTAAAAATCTCTGTTTCCGGAAACGTTCCAATCCTTATCATAAATAAATGAAGCAGGACAGATAAAATGTTACAGAAAATGAACAACAATAAAGCTTCATCACTCTGTTGAACGACAAATCCGGAAACTTTTCAGAAACGGAAACGTTTTTAGAAAACAAAAGATTAAGATAACCAAAACAAAAAACAGTTTCTCATTTTATTGTTAAATATTACAGTGTAATCGTTTTATACGCAATAAAATCGTTGTTTCCGGAAACGTTCAAGTCCTTATTATAAATAAAAGGCAATAGTAAGAAGCACAGAGATAATGTTGCGCAAATAAGACAAAACAGTGACTTGATGTCGCCAAGAAATTAATGATCAACAATAGAGTTGCACTCTGCCGAAAATGAATCCGGAAGTTCTTCAGGAACAGAAACGCTTTTTTCCGGTGAATTGTCACCGGATACTCGCTAAACCCCGGCAGCACAAGAATGGCGTATTTATGCTTAGCCAGAAATTTCTCGTCTCATTTCTTAGGTACTATAATCTCTTATTCCCCCGCCCTTCTTCTCCCTCAAACCCTCCCCCGAACTTTCATCTGGTGTAAACGGCTAATGTACCATGCACCTACACATATATCTGTATAATATGCATAGAAAGGAAGCCTGAGCGATAGAGAAATGAGTGACAGAGAGAGAGACGGACAGATAGATCAGGACAGGAATGGGCGGCTCGATCCTTTCGTACAACAGCGCCGCCTTCATTTTCATTATAATTATTGGAGTTCCCTCCCTCTTGTCACTTACTCTTTGCTTAATGAAGAAAAATAGCATTCCGGAGGTGATAGAAATTAATCGGATATCATCGAACGCATTCCGGAGGTGAAAAAAATTAACCGGATATCATCCACAATCTCGGTATCAGACTTGAACTTCTTCCGTAAAGTAAAGGTGATACTTCTGAACTCAACGTTTGAGTGAGTTAATCATTAAAATTTGAATTTCAAGTCAATAATTTGTGCTTACGGAAGTTAAATATAGAGTAATTGACGAGGATATGCAGAAATGAGATACTTGTCATGGATAAATTGAAATTTTAAAGCGAACATTATATGCGATGCCAAATTTAGCCAAGAATCAATTTAGCGAAAACTATTTCTGTTCATAAGAAAAAAAATACGAACTCCTGATATAAATAACTAAATTTAATTTAATGAAATGAAAAGATATTTTTGAAAAGATCTTTTTTTTTTTTTTTTTTTTTTGGTATAAGTCTAGTTCCTGATGGTTTAGTAAAATTTATCTTAAAAAAAATTAAAAAACTTTATTGGTATCATAGATTTTACTAATATTTACAACTGCTGCCTTTTAGCTCCTGTCCTGAATTTTTACATATCTGCAAAGGATTTTGAAGTTATCACTGTAAATTTTCACATTTTACAAGCAGCTGTAATTTAATTTTACACGTATATGATACAAGATGTTATTGCAGCGTTTATTAATTTCTCCATTTTCTCGATTTTCATTGCAATAGTTGTTGATATATAGTCGTAAATTAATAGTTATAACTATGAATTTCGTTGCGATATTCGCAGGAATGTCGTATTCCTCGATGTTTTTAATTTATTGTGGGCTGTTCATAGGTGTTAAATGTAGTACCTATCGACAGAAGTACGGGTGGATAAGATATAAGTACTGAAGTGGTGTTCGTCTGTTTGCACAACTGGAGTAAAATACTCTGCTGCAACTCAAGTGGTTTCTTTTTGGTCCACATTTAAAAACAAATGCTATCCGATGTCAACTTCAAGAAAGAATCCGATTTCTGAAGCACTCTTCCAGATAACCTCTTTAGCACAGAGAGAATGCACGAAGAGAAAAATTCCTTTTTTGGTACAAATTTTTTGATTCTTTTTACTATCTTCAGAACAAATCCAATCCCCTGTAATGATATTGTTGATTTTGTTTTCCTTTGGGAATTAACTTTTTATCAGCTCACGAAGGATTAGGACTGTTATCAAGTACGCCAGTTAAAGTACCATCTGGTAAATTTGGGCATCTGCTATGTTTCAACAGAATAATATCAAAAATTACATTCTGTAAAGATAGTCAGAAATTTGTTTATCTTGAATCATCAGCTCAAAGTAAATTTCATTCTGATATCCTCACGGTTTGAAATTTCAAATGTTTTTCAGTTTGAGATGTAATGCTGCAAATGAAAATGACTTTAGGAAAAATAAAACTTTTCTATAATTTTTTCACATTCATGAAATGTTGAAACAAATTTTTCTAATTTGCAAATGCTTTTTTCAAAAAATAGAAGTGGTAAATATCTGGACTAATAATTAATGAAATGAAATGCAGGCTAAATCCTCCTCAATATTAAACTTCAGTATTTAACGTGCCTAACTCAGGATAGATCTAAACAGTTCATTAATTTCTTGGACAAAATTTTACTGGTTACAACGAAACGACAAAGTTATATTGTTGTTTAACCGCATACATCCCTGTTCTTTGAAATTTTCGACTTTTTTTTTTTCTATAATATCAAAGAAACTTCTCATTATCATTGAATTTCAGAGCAACAATGAATTTCTACAAAACTTTCAAAAAAGTTTTTGTAGAATAAATTGCGTTAAGACAGAGTTTATTCAAACATTAGCAGTTTCTTTCTAGTTTGACGGCTACAGAGCCTGAGTCAGAATAAATGAATGATTGGCATTCTTAACCAATTAAATGCAAATTTTTCTCAGACTTTTATAACAAACAAATATTAACTAATTATTGGTAACATTGATTCTGCGGATGATTTCACTTATTAACAAATTTCATCATTTCAGCGATAGAATGAAAAAATTTACGAGTCTAATTTATTTTGTTCGATGCAAAGTTTCACAATTTTTCTTCGATAATCAGTGAAATATCGACATTCGGCACATTTGAAATTCAAAACAGCAGCGTCATACCTATCAATAAAGTCGCCTATCGTAACAACAATATGACGAAAATCAATAATCAGTATCGACAGTAAAAATTGACGAAATAATTGAATTGTGGTAAACTGGTTCAGAATTTTGGATAATTGGAAAACACTCACTGTTTTTGAAATTGAATGGCAAATAGCATAAATCGGATAAAAACAATATGAAAAGATATGAACTTAATGCTTCAATCTCGGCGAACTTAATGTCGAGATTGAAGTTTTCAAAAACATTAAAAAATGCCTTCAACATTTCATTTTTTACTTCGATTCTCATCATCTTGTTTTAGGAAGTGCATGTCTAGTGTGTGAAGCAAATTTTTTCGCAATTAGCGAAATTAAAATTTTTTGCTATACTTTACGTAATAGGTATCAATTTGCACTAGCTATAATATTCACCTAATGAGGTTATTTCTGTCAGGAGTGAAGATATTTCTTAAAATTTTAACAATGCCGAATGATCACATAATATTCCAGAAGTATTACTGATAAACTACTGTATACAATTTTAATCCATATTGTTGTGGTGCGATGCATTAATATTGATGACTATCAAATCAATATCATCATTTAAAACGAAAGATTTAATGTAAAAATGAATCAATCAGCTCGATGACCGCGTGAAAATAACTATCTCGTGAACTGATTCGTTTGACATTTACTGAAAGCATTTCATCAATCAAATCAAAAGATATCTGTGTGGGTCAAAACCCGCCCAAGTGACCTAACTTAATTATTCCTGACAATGAACAGTTGCTTACTTAAAATCAAGGATTCATTGAGGTGATATGTAATAGCAAATAATTTCTAGATTACGTTATATAAACACAAATGGATATATTTAGAAAAACCGATACATTCATAACACCGATTTTTTCAAAAATAACTTCCGTGACGAATCTCAGTTTATTCATATAAGTTTAATCGAGTATTACATGCCTGAATTTTCGATTGATGATTTTGAAATGCGGCATCACAGATAATAATTTAAATTTTTGATGATGTATGAACATTTGACATTGATCGATTTGCTATATTTGTTAAATATCGTTTTCGATTTGCTATATCTGTTAAATATCCTTTCTGAAAATCATACAAATTTATCTCTAAAATGAAAAATGATATAAAAAAATTCAGCAAATTGTGGTACTAATCCCATCATATTATGTACAGAAGAGGTATTCAATTGTTAATCATCAGGGAGTTCTTCACTGATAATCTCTGATAATATAATATTTAATTCGAAATTTCGTAATCTCTGTTATTACATTGAAGCAAAGAAAAAAATTTTGGATCACAAGATATTTCAAATTCTCTTAGCATGATCATAATATATATCAGGTTGCAATGATTTGAACCTTAATCTTTCCACAAATCCCGGAATTCAGATGCCACCATAAAATGATCACATTGTCTACATCTTTCCTGTTCCAAAGATCTAGTTTCGAATTGAGTAATGTTATTCGTATTTGATGTATTGAACATTCCAGAAATACCAACCTTCAGTATATACTATTTCATTTCCGATAAAGAATTATAATTTCCATTCCAAAGTTCCATGCACAAATTTTAAAGTAAAGTACCTTCAATATGGAACACTTATTTAGTAATTTGCGTTTTTGAAAAACTATTCCGTTAAGAATCACATATTTCATGCAACTGTGATAACATTTCTATTTCAATAATTCATTATTAAAAGCAAAAAATTTCTCACCAATAGTAAGGTCGGAAGCCAATGCTCGATTCAAGCTAACCGTGTCTTCGTCCTAAATTATCGATATTTATTCCGAGCCAATGGATTTTAGCAATACTGATAACATTAAGATGGCAATATCGTTGGAAAAACTAGAAATAATTATTTCGTTAAAGATGGTCATGTCTACCTGGATAAAACGAAGAGCTTGAAAAACAAATCTTTTATTTTTCTTTTCACAACTTTTCAAATCCGAATTCATGAAAGGAAAGAATCGTCTGACTTCAGGGCACTGCAACTTCGAAACATTTTTGTTTTAGTAGAAACTGTAATTAGTTTCAAACAAAATTATCCATCACTTCTTATCAAAAATGAATGAGTTGAAGTTGAGAAATCTTTAAAATTTTTTTAAATTTCAAATAATTTCACCTTTTTAATATTAGCACATCTGCATAGATTCATCTTTCTAATTGGAAAGCAAAAATATTCCCAATACATCGGAATATATATTATAAGCATAATATGACGTAAAATAAACTTCATCTCAAACTGTTATTTTGCATCAAATGATATCTAAATTAATGATGATAATTTCGAAAGTAGGCAAGAACAATATTGTGGAAGCCAGGAATAATGTTGAAAACAGTTATAAAAACTTTCAACTGTTTTATTTTACTGCCTTAGGAATCGTTTTCATGTCTATGGTTCATTATCATTATTATTATTGTATCTGTCCGTTTCTTATTATTATATCGTCTTTTTCATTTTTAAGATAATGGAACAGGTTAGATTCCGAACTTCATTCAGAAATAACCCCCAAAATTCATCTCGAACTCGTAGAAATTACTCATTAAAACTCAAATATACGAACATATATGGAGACACCTGATCAAAGATCATTCTATATATGTTACAAAGCAACTGTTTGTTTTTCTGGCTTTATAGTTTTCCAAGATCTTCTCAACAGTTGGATCTCGGCATCATCGAAATTATACCATGTTTCCGAACTAAAAATAAGTCTTTTCATTTACGCCGAATGTAATACTACTTAAAATGTCGATGTGTCATTTTCTTACGACACTTTTTCAGAAAAAAAAGAATTCTTTCGGAAAAAAATCAAAAGTAAAATTGCGGCAGACATATTTGATGATACTTGTTCTACCATATGATTATTTGAATATGATACCTGGAGGTGATGATATTTTCGTTTGCTTTGCAAAATGACATATTGATTACAATAAATAAGAAGCTTAATTTTGATAGAGATGTATATTAGCAGAGTATCCTCAGACAACCCAATATCTAGATAAATGAATACCGAATTAAAAGTTTTGCAATCGCAATGACAGACCACTCAATGTCAATTTAATAGCAGATGTTTAAAATGATTTTAATAAAATTACAGTATCATACTCATTTTTTCAAACTTTTTTACTTTTGTAATCCTGATCAATGCTTACCAGTGTTGTTAAATTAGAGAAAACTGTATCTTCAAACAAACAATAATCGATTGCAAGTGATATATGTGTTAGAAAAATTCCTAATTGGTTTTGAATAATAGAAATTTGTAATCTGAAATAAGAATTTGGATTTGGTAAATATTCATCATTTCAACAATCTTCCCTATAATAATACATCGTGGAGATGGAAAGATTCAGTGGAAAATTATTTGCAATCCTTGAGGAAACTTTATTAGTGATAGTTTGTACGTATGTGCCTGCGTGGAAATAACGAAGTAAGCCTGAAAATCAGTGCAATGAAGTTGCGTATAACGCAAATTGTTGATAAGCCTGTGATTAAGGGGAATATGGTTTTGCAGTTCATCCTGTTACGTTGATTAAGTATTGGAGAATTATGCTTCATAATACAATTTACGAATCAGATTCGAATTCGAAGAGGCAGAAAGAAGCTACGAAAGAAGTCATATGAAGTTACGAAAATCGCAGTTCGTCGTTATTAGAGAATCGAAAGAAATAACAAGATTTCAAAGCAAAGAAAATTATTCAGGAAAAATTAATTCATTATATTCTATCAGCTATTATTATATAGTCATCAAATCGGTTTGATTTTCTGGACAACACAGAACCTCAAAATTTTTTCAAATAAATAATATATACTATCATCACAGATACTAAATTTGTTATCATATGCTACACACATATCAGTAAATTTAAATTGAGACAAGAACATACCAACATATGTATTGTAGTTCAAGCTAACACTAAAGAATATGTTTTGAGATGATGCACAGATGGGCTTCAATTAATAATCACATATCCTTCAGATTATTTTAAGATAAAGGAAATCATCTGGATTTTAATTCGTTGTTTTCAGTGTTATTGATCCTTTTCATACATATTTGATAAACAAAAACTCTTTTTTAAGTTTTACATTCCTCTCTCTTATCATAATATTTTCTCTTGTATGTAAATTTAAATTCATTGTAATAAAGTTTAATTATCGAAATGTGATTTTCCATTGTGAAGAACGAAATCAAGCATGCTCTATCGATCAAAATCAAAATCGAATTATCTATTGAGAAAAAATAGTTATAAGATGAATTGAGAAACACCCGCGTGTTATATTGAATAATCCTTGACTGATAGCTTTTTATTAGCTAATCAGTTACGATATTTTGGAAGTGTTATGGAAAAAACAGTGTCATAGAAATAAAAAACGAAAATACTCCAAACGAATCGATCCATAGGAATTTCTACTATCAATCCCTAAATAAATTTTATACTAAAAACTTCAAATTTTATAATAAACTAGCCTAGTTAGATAAAACTGTCAACGTTTGTTCAAAATCTTAAATCTTCGAAAGCTCTTAAACACGCGATTATTCGAATACAATGTTGTATTAAAATTTTAAATCAATCAGTGAAGAACTTGCAACGTTTTATCAAAAGCCACAACGAACATTAACATTTTTATTTATATAAATGATCGATTCAAAACAATCAATCGAAAAATTAAGACTAAATGAAACGTGCCAATAACGTTAAATCGATTAAAACCATATACAACTAAATAGCTACATTGTTAGTTCACTGCAGTCGATGCGAAGAATCAAGAGCCACATCGAAAGAAATGTGGAAATTATCGGGCAGATGAAAGATTCTTGTTGGAGAATTCGTCTTTGCAAAATGGTACAAAAACGATAAGAGATACGAGTAAAACAGGAATGAGTTGGGTTAGTTTGATTTTCACATAAAAGAAAAAATAAACATTTCGAGGACTCATGACGTAAACCAATTAAGGAAAGGGATCCGAAATATTGCGGAGTTTCCAACTTTTTTTTTAAGAATGGACGGTGAGAGTCATGGAAATGAAAGTTTTTCAAATTTCTCTTAAAGGGAGGATGATAATGAAATAAGATCATTAAATTAAAAGCAAAAAAGATCTAAGGAGGGGTAGATGAGGAAAACTGCTGCAATGAATCTCAAATTTTATTTTAAGCTTAGGGTCCAAAAATAAGATTCCGAGACTTAGCCTGATAAAGTTGGTTAGGTTGGTATATGTTAGCGATCATAGTTCTCATTTCTTCGTCATCTCATTTCCTTTTCATTCTTCCTGGTCGCTTCGCCTTTCTCTGTTTAAAAAATATCTCATTTTTAAGTCTGCAGGACTCCAGCATTAATACTTCTAAGCTTTGGTCTACAACATCTGTAATATCGATTTCTCAGACAAAGCTAAATGATATTTTGCTAGAAAGATAATTAAATATTTTCTAACCATAATAGCCTACTGGATCAGGAAACTGAATTGTTTTTTTCCGAATAACTGCAGATCAAAAGTTCGCTATTTTTCGGAACTTCAATGAAATAGCTGTATATAAAAATTCAGACTTGATTTTTTTAAACATAAAGCCATGAATTACTGCAAGCTTCATACCGGGAATAGTTGCTTGTTAAGGAAAATGATTACAATTTTCTTGAAAATTTGGTTCAAGAAACTTTTATTTTTCGAATGATCTCGTAGTTGAAGTTATTCATCACAAAATTTCTGATTTTTAGTTTTTCCAGATAATTTTTCCTTTTTCCTAGGAATTTTGTCCTTTTTCCTAGGAATATTGTCGAGTGAATGAATGGATAAGGTAATCGTCATACAGCACCTTTGCAAAAATTAGTTAAGACTAAAATTACATTTAACTAAAAATAATCAATACATAACGTAGAAATTCAACTGGAAAGAATTAACCAAAAAGTGTTTTAGTTTCAAGTATCATAGAAAGATCAGTATCATAGAAATAAGTATTACACATTTTCATGAACGTCAGAAAAATGAGGAATTCTATTTTCAAATGTCTTAAATTTTTTTGTTTCCTTTATTAATCACATTAATTGATCGCACAAATTTCACAATGCTTATTATAAAATTGCTGGCATGCTCGATTCATTTGTAGAATTTTTTGGATTGTATTACTGTAAAATACCTTAATTTTTTTTAAAAATATTATTTACAAATAATTTAAGACTTGACTTTTTGCTTTATATTACATAATCCATGATATTAATTTTATCATAGATTACTGATTTTGGAATGCAGGCGAAATTAAGCAGCTGTGGAGCGATAGAATTATACGAATTTAAGTTTTTGCAATGTTTCAAACTTGAATGAAACATAACACGTCTCTTAACAATATGGCATTTTTTTTTCCTGTTTCTTATCACCTTTTCAAAATGTCGTAAAAGTTTCCCCCAATTTAGTCCCTGATAAACAATATCTATAATATTTGAAATTACTATGGAATTTTCTTTCCAGCCTTTGTACAAAAGATTCTTCTGTAATTCCGGAAAAGTGACGGAGACAAATTTCTTTATTGTATTCATAAATACGGGAAAAATAGGTTGGAAAAGGTTAGATTGTCTATCAGGATAAAATAGAGGAGGAGATGAAAAGTCGAGGATAATCTTTCTGGATGGCGAAGAGAGTTTCCAGCACTATCTTACTTCCATTTTCATACAAACTGGATGATAAATCTGGATCTCGTTACATCTGTAATTATCTTCCAGATGATGTCTTTTGTCGCACTTTTAAGACTGTTCTCATTTGGAAAACTGTTCTGTTAACATTTTCAACTATTTTTCAGCAAACTATTCATTATATTTCAATTTGTGCAATTTGTGTCACACATTTGGAAGTTCGCTGTCAATTCAATTTTATAATTAAAATTATTATGTAGGAACAACAATTTGCAATCACTCAATCATTAATGATTTGATGCGTTTGTAAATATTTACCGTTGCCATTCCAACTCATGAAAATGTAATTGGTGCAAAAATTTTAATTTCCTTAGCTTTGTTATTTCATTTTGTGGTATATTCTGTAATTATTTTATAAAAATTATTCTGTAATTATCTGAAGTATGTTGAAAGTCCGAAAAAAAAAAAAACGCTGGCTTCTTAGAAATTCTGAAGAGTGGAAAACTGTCAATTCTTTATTGAAAATCATATAAAGATGAAAAAAGCACTACTTCAAATGTCTCATTATTTATGTTGAAAATGTTTAAATATTAGTTTTCAACTTTTTATACATACTCTTCCGGAGTTCCATTAACTAAAGACTTCGTCAAATAATTTCGTACCGTCATCTCTGCATTTTTCATTATTCTTTTTTCTTATCCACTTGTCCTATCGTCTTTTCTGTTTTCCAAAAAATTCTATGAATAATAAAAGCAAACAGAAATTTGAATGAATAATTTGATTTCTTGTCATCCTTTCACTGCAAATTCAATTTAAATTCTTTATTATAGTACCAGTGATTTACTGGATGAAGAAAATAAGTAACTGAATGCAATTTTCGCTTTGCTTATTCTATCAGTTTCAAAATTTGTCATCTCCAAAGGTTTATTTCCTCCCGGACAATTTTGTATGCCATATTTGCATCAGGAAACATACGAATGCAGCATGTCTAATAATTCAGCCTAATAAACAATTCTAGTGAGTGAATGAACCCGAACCGCGAGGGTCCATGTCATGATTTATTTGAAAAATGACGCAATAATAAAGTATCAATGCAAAGCTACAAATATGAAGTTGAAAAGTATATTGCAGTAAATAATATGGTAATAAGCATTGCTATTTTGAATTATTCCTGACATTTATTTTTTAAAAAATAAAAAGAAAATAAAACTGCAAAACTATGGGAATTTAAGAAGAAGAAATGAAAATTTTTCAACTGGAAATTTCTAGATTTCGGTTGCAAGATCGCATGTGTGGAAAGTTTTCGTTTTTTCTTGTAGATAGGCTAAAAAGAAAATTCAACCTTTTTAAACAATGGCAGAATGGCGCGATTATCTTAGATGATATCTGTTGGAAGATTAGGATTTCTATTCAACTCTTTCATCCAGCGATAATTCATAGCTTGCAAAAACGATCAACTTCTTCAACTTTAAGATCTTAAATATCACCTGTTCTCATCCATGCTTAATGATTCTGAAGATATAAAGTGATATTTTATTCCCAGATGTCATGTTGAAAGAAGAATTATTCTTTGTTTATACAAGTTGCTGATTTTATATTATCAGATCTATCCACAATTAGTTTCATATTTTCGGAAAAGGCATAATTCCAGTCAAACATAGTTCTGTAATAAGCCTGTCTAGAAAGATTCATTATGTTAGCTGTTACTTTTTAAATTTGCTCACAAGGGTCATTCTTTGACCCTGGTTCAAAATCTTCAAGGTTTAATTAATCAGAAAGTTTTAGTGGTTTGCACGCAAGGAACAACTATTCATATATTTCGTCTTGCTTGTGCGTACCAAGTAGATTCTTTAATTTCCTTTGAAAGACGTCAAAATGAAATTCTTAAATCGATTTTCTTTTGATGACGAGTACTTATTACAGAAATTTGTTCATATCAGAAATACTGTGAAAAATGAATTTAATCAAAATGAACAGTTTTCGTTGGTTGTAATGAATGAATTTTTTTTTTTTTTTTTTTCAACATTTATAGGTTTATTGAAGAACTTATATGGAAAGTAAATGGACGGAACAACAACTAGATAACAAAAATAATAGGAAAACCACATACAGTCCATCACCAGTTTATGTCAAAAATGGTAAAACGGTATGTTTTTTTTTTTTAATCTAAAAAATAGGAGTATTGATTCATCCCATCAAAATTCTGATTTGTGAAGTTTTACAAATTTCTTTTCAAGTAATTAAGTTCAAAATTTAATTGAAATGACGTTTGAAATGGTTAACTTTCGAAGAGAGCAAAATATATAAATTCATTTTTTTTTTATAGGTAATCGAATTATTTCGCTTGTCACCGGTAACTGTATTTTTGTTTGGTTTCATACCACCGTTGATTGGTGCTTTTGCAGCTATAATTGCTGCTTTAATTTTTCACAATGAACAAATTAGCAATTACAACTGGCAATGCGGGGCAAGCATTTACTCATATTTGCAAATTTTGAAAATTTTTTAATATTTATATTTCAGTTTTCGAAAATTTCGAAATTTAGATTGATTCGTGAAGTATTTAAGTTGCATAGCTTTATGCTCGAGTACTCAAAAGTTCATGAACAGTGAAATATGGGAATTTATAGAGAGCTCGATTGCCATCACTTTCACGAATAATAAATTTACCACTGGAACGGCTAATTTGGCAATTTTTAGTGCTTATACAAACACCTGCTCGAATTATTGAATTAATCACTGGTTGTAAGTCTTCCTAATTAAAGCTTGACATTTACACTATATTTTAAAATTGTCAAAAATATTTGATACTGTTTTCTTTTTCATGAAATGAAGATTTTTTCATTGGTAAATTATCAATTTAATTTAAATGTCCATTTATAGTTCACCGCTATGGACGTTTAATGAATGTGAATTATCAACACAAACAATTTTATCAGTTTGCTAGATATGTTTATTTTTATGCTGGCATTGCAGAACTGTTCTTTATGATTGGTTTATCACTCATTGGTGAACGTGAAAATATTCGTAAGTGAACTATATGCTATTGACGTTTTACAAAAATTTATTCTTCTTGGCATCCTTTTCATAAGTATAAGTATAATTCTGAGCTTAAACAACTAAACAACAAACAAAAACATAAAATACAAAAAAATAAAAAAAAAAAACCACCCTAAAATATTTGTCAAAAAACAAATTTTTCAGGTGGTTTTTTTTATTTTTTATTTTGGTATTTTCTCAACTCAAGCATAAATACAGATCTGATCCAATAAATAATTTATCATATTTGTCCATAGTACCGCATTTCATCTGATCAGAATGACTTCATTAAATGCATTGCAGTAGTTATTGCTTTGATTCCAAGATAGTTTCTTTGATTCTTGAAATTAATAAAAATTTTTGCTGTAATTTATTAATTTGTGTATTTCAGAGGCTCACGTTATACTTTTCTATATATTTGGATTTTGCGGCATTATCTTTTTCATAGCAAATCTCATTTGCCATCGACATTCGTTATATTTTCTTCATCCATACGTAAGTATGCTTAAATTCTGTGCATTTGAAGACAACTGGAATTCTGGCGTTAAAGCTTTAATTTCTGCTACGATTAAATCAATCAGTTGAAATATTTGTTTTATATAGGCTTCAAAATTTGATAAGTCGAGACAAAAGCATCAGAATCTCTATGCCAACTGATTTTATTATTTGAGAATAGCACAACTTTTTAATTTTGTTCGTCTTCTCAAAAAAAATTATAGGAGGGAAAAAAAAAAAAACCTCTTCCTAGCAGGAACGATCGACTGCAAATATATGGATTCTCCATCTTTTGGTTCATTTTTGTTTGTGGCTTTTTTCCTCGCTATTAATTTTTCATCAATTATTTTTAATGGTATTTCACACACAACGTAGGCATCCAAGTATTACAGCAAGCAAGCCTTCTTTCACCTCCAAAAGGCACATGACGTTTAAAAATCCATCTATTTAAGTAAAAATATAAGTGTTCGTTGTTACTCCTCACATAACTTTGCAAATCCTTCACCGATTGATTTGAATTTTTAGTACAATGTTGCATTCGAATGAACGCGTATTTCTTTGAAGATATTACCTACTTTTTTTTTTTCTAATCTGTCATACCTGTCACTCCATTTTCGGAAACTTTAGCAACACTTTGCAATACTTCCATCTGCTATACATTTATGCTCGGTTGAATTTGAAACTTAAATTGAAAATAAACCGCAACATAAGATATATCAGGATTTTTGCAGGGCCTTCTGTCATATTATTTGAAACTTGCTTTCTGCACTATTTATTTATTGTCTGTTCCTATTTTGCTGATATCTTTCTTATTATACTGGAAAATCTGTGTTACAGTTGGTAAATAATTTTTAATAATTGGTGACAAATATTTTGTTACTACTATTCCTTGCTATACGTTTTTTTTTTTTTTCAATCTGTTTTTTCATTTTACTTTTATTCTTAACTTTTATTTTTCTATCGTGATTTGGGCTAGCAAGATGAGAAAACATCTTAAATTCATTTTTTGATTGAAAGACTTGAAATTTGCAAGGATTATGCAAATGATATTGAAACATACTTTTTTCTTTCACTTTATGCAAAAGGAAAAAATTGATTGAAATTTGACTTGAACCAACTTTTGGGATGTAATTTCAGCGTATGACGTATTTGCAATATGTGAATATGTTGGAGTATTCTTGAACATCGCTTATCACGGTTGTGCATTTTATGATATTCGATATAAAGTAATATTTAGTGTTCGCTTTATTGAAGCAAATAATTTTCAGCGAACTATCCGGAAGGAATTATGTGATCATCGGATGTAAAAGTGAGATCTGTTTCAAAATGAGAACCTGATTGTTAATATTAACAGCATTGTTGAGAATATTAAGTTCACTAAAATTTCGGCGATTTCTCCGTTTTTTTAAGAACAAAGAAAAATTCTTAGAAACTGGGCTCAATTTTGTCCGAAAATCGTAGATATCGTTCATATTGGCCTTGTTTGAAGAGATAATTTGATTTGAAAATTTTTTTGTTTGCACAAATGGTTTTTTTGTATGCTCAAATGAAAAAAGAGCACATATTCTGCCAAAAACAGTTTATTGTTAAATCAGGTTGTAATGATGAATTGTATTAATGAACGATCAGCCAATTCCATCTGCCATCTCTTATTATAAATTTCAACTTACTAAATTTCTTACACTTACCATAAGTTTAAATTTTGTTAATGGGCCAGAACAACACATAACTATTCATATATCTTGCGACTGATTCGTCAATAAAATACAGCTGACAATTAGCACTAACTCGTCCCATTCCCATTTATTTGATGGCCAAGAAAAGAAAATGTCTATTTCTCCGCTATTTCGTGACTTACATGGGGCACTAGCTTTCTAATTTAAGCAAATCCAGTTGATAGTTTATTTGTTTTTTTTTCCTTGATTTAGTAAGGAAACAAATTTGAAATTTTGTTTAAATGTCATTTCCTTTCTCTAAGAAGTATTGAATATCAACTTGTCTTGAATTTGTAATTTTTATTTCTGTCTTGCACAGCTGACTTGTTCAATTCATTTCTTTAGAGTTTTCTTATTCGTTGAATACATCATTCGTCTTTGACGATTCTGTTTCAGCAATTAATTTGGGATTAAATTAATTGGACTGAAAGTAGTGTATTCTTTTTTCTTGACAATGATATCACAAAATAACACACATCCGATTTCCGGATAATGAATCTGAAAATTTTTCTTTATCCAACCAAAAGAGAAAACAATGAATGATAGTCATAATACCTGACTGAATTCATTTGGTCCAATTTCTATTTGAGACAATGAAGAGATGTTCAAATATACTATCAATTACGTATAGCAAAGCAACTGCTTAAAATGAATAGCAATGGCTTGATGCTTCCACTTGCAACATTTGCGATATTTCCAATTCTCTGCGACGAACAAGCAGAATATGCGACATTTCGAAAGAATCCTTGTATCTATGGAAGAATGACCTGAAAAAGTTCAGCTAGCTGATCCATACCTGAATTTAGTAGTGTCAAATGATCGCCAGCAGCTTCTTCCCAACGCTTATTCCATATTCCCAACTTTCGCTCGGAAGAAGTACAATTTCGATCGATGGATCGCTATTACATATACATATACATCTAGACCAACCCTACACACATACATACACTCACACACACACACACACATACACATACACACGTACATATGGATAGATACTTTGACTCACTCACCAATCAACTCCACGCCAACTACCGCCTATCTCAGCCAGTCGCCGCCAATCACTCGGTTAATTTAATTTTAAATATTTAAACGGAAATACTGCCTTACGTCGTGCAACGGTGATGAATGCGTAACGTTTATGTTGTGTATGTGTGTATGTGTATGTATGCTATGTATGTGTGTATGTATGTGTTTATCTATTCCTGTGTTTACCTACCTTCAATTAACCTTGTTATATTATGCCGCAGGTATAATGCAAAAAGAAAAATAAACGTGTTTTATTTTTACTGCAATTCACTCATCTCGCATCACTACTTGTTAGATAGTAAAAGATACCGTATTACCTGACAGCCTGAAAAGGATGACGTGAAAAGGGAGGAGAAGATGAAGAGTGCTGATTAATACTTTATTCTCGTGTCGTCGCATGGGAATTAGGCGTATTTAGAATTGAAAACAATCCCGAATTTTTTTTCGCGGTAATCCTATCATCGCTTCAGATGACGTCTGCATGCTTCTCCATCGCGTAAACCAATTTGCTTCAAATGTGAGCTTGTCTGGAAATAATCGGACCCCAATTAACGGGTATACGCTGCAAAACCTAGGAAATTACAGTTCTGAATTGGTGTGAAAATCCAGGTAAAATTGTAGAAAGAATGCCAAGCATTTTTTTTCGCTTACTTCTCCGTTCATGATAATTGGGTCACCTTTTATTTCATTTTTATATTTCTTACAGAGACGAAATTCCCGCCTCACTTGTATTAACATTTGGGAAGCATCCGTTGACGATTCATGTCAACAAACTTGAAATCTTTCGAATTCTTCTGAAAATATTTCAATTACTCATCTAAATATTAGCGAAAATTTTAGGATTGATGGGAAGAAATCCCCAGCTGTGATCAAATATGAAGGTCTTATTAGTTCCAACTGATATCTCGGTAATTTAAAAAAAAACATTTTAGTCATTTCCAGCAGATAACCAGATTATCTAAGCTAGTTGCTTAGCAAAAAATCTTTCTTTTGCAACACAGATCTTTCTTTTCGTTTTGTTTGTCTCCTTCTTTGTGTCATATAAATGCTCTCCTTTGCCTATCATTAACATATTTGTTGAGAGAATTAGCTCAATAATATGGCTGTAACCTTTGGCCTTCATCTGAAAAGCATTACATATCCAATGAGTAAGTTCATATATCTCCCAGGAAAAGGATCAGAAAATCAATGAAAGATTTGAAAATGAAGAAAATATGCAAATTCTTCGTGTTAAAAAATATTGTTTATTTGAATTTTTAATCTCATTTTTATCAGCTTTATGCAAGTCAACACAGTTTTAGAACATTGTCACCCAGTTTGGAAGCACATACATCTTTAGCAGGGACAGGAATGATTATCTAACAATTTTGATAACAATATTGCTACTCTATAACGATAACTGTTTTCAATAATATTAACATGCTCAATCAGATCGCATATTGAACCAATCATTCCCGAATTACTAAGTTATGATTAAGCTATAAAAAATATTTTTCTAATTTTCATTAATTTTTCTAGAAATTTTCTTAACCGTTCTTTTGTCTGTATTTGATTCATTTACATTAGATGTATTGATTTCGTCCTTTAATTTGAATCAAATTTTTTCGACGAAGTTCCATGATTTTTTTATTATTATTGTTAATGTTTTTCAAATCTTTTGCATATTCTTTGAAACTATGAAATTGCATATTTCTACATTTCATTGCATTTTCCTAAGCCAAATTTATGAACAACACAAAAATAACTTGTTTACAATTCCTCCTGTAAATTATTTCCTTAAATTAACTTCATGTTCTTGCATTGTTTATTAATTTTTCTTGCCTTAAAAAAATATCAAATCCTGCAATCAGTGAAGTTTTCTGCTCCACGGAAGACTCTCTGCTAACAGCTCCAACCGTTTTTGTTCGAATCTAACTGTCCATTTTCAAATTCAGTAACTAATGTCATGAAAATACAGAAAGATAAATTCCACAAGAGTTTGGTGAAACATGATGGAATCCTAAGTGATCAAGTACTTGGAATCAAGTGTAAGCCATTTTTATCTGAGAGAGGTCTAAGAAACAGTAAATCAGTAGAACACCAGTGCTGCAGTTCCAATGCAAAAAAATTCATCAGTTGATCAAATCACAAAATGGGTGCTATTTTCATCCTATTTTGAATGAATCATAGGATGATAAATAACCTAGCAAAGTTAGCCGTTGAGTAATGCTCCAGAAGTTGATTCTACCTTAAAATGATCCATTCCTCTTCATTATTTTCCTTTTTTTTTCTAACTCCTCTTTTTTTTTATTTCTATACGAACTAAAACAGTTTTTATTTTTGCATTTCAAATGCAGAAAAAAAGTTTTTTATTTGGCTACTATTAAAGGTCTTAGTGAGATGGAAACGGATAATATGAGCACAATCCTGTTTTATCTTTCTTGTATTTCAATTTTGCAGGATATTTCAGCTTTTTTCTTTCCCTCCATTTATTTTTTCCCGAACTTTTTTCCTTCTCTTTGTTACGTCAGAACTTGTATATTCAAAAGGTTTTAAATACTACTGTATGTTTTCCAGTGTGAATTTGTTCCCAGCTATTACTATATATTTCATGTTATCTTGATAGTTATCATCGTTACTTGTTTTCCTCAACTTAATCATTACTTCGAATCAAGTGATTGTTATCATATAATTTTCTATTCCTTTTTCTCTTGCTATTTTACAATCATTTTATTTTGAAAAGATTTCATCGTTTTTTTTTCTCTCTAGTATCTTTAAGCAGTACCAGTGAAATGGTAATTCTAGTTACGATAAATGTCATATTGATGTTCTTTTGGAAAGAAGGCATGACAATTGATTTTCAGTTTTATTATATATTACATCTAAAACGAAACTAACACATTCGATAAGGCAAAAAAAACTGCTATATTTCTTCACAGAAAGTGCTATTCTATTTAGATGCATTTTAACTATTTTTATCTCTTCGCTCGCACCTCTCCCTTTGTTTTTTTAAATTTGAAATATTTGAATTGATTTCCTGACTTATGCGGAAATCTCTTTCCTTTGATGCGTCAATTCTACTGAGCGCATAAAAAGTTTCAACTTATACTACTGTATTGAGATAATCCAAAATGACCTTAATCTATCCTACTTACTAAGACGAAACTGATGAAATCTTAAACTTGGATTTTTTAAAATTAGCATACTACAAAGCATATTTATAAATTTGAAAAAAAACATACATATATTCAGAAGTTCTTTAAGGATAATTCGATTTTCTTACTTTTTATGCTTCATACTAAACCATTTTTAGAATCTGATCTATCGCACCACTGTAGCTGCCAATTTCACTTCTTCAAACTATATCAACATCATTCAGTACTTTTAATTAAAGCAATAATTGAACCAAAGATATATAACAGCATCATGCGCATTGGCCATTTCTTGCGATTTTCGCGCAGTGTCACATTATTTTTATGCGATGGATATTTTTACACGTTTACATCATATCTTTAAGTAGGATAATTCGTTTTTTTTTTTTTCTATCACCTTTCTTACTCCTAATGTTTCATATTTCTCTTGAACAAATTTCTGGCTTGTATTTTTTCACTAGTAGAAACGAATCAATTTATTTAAATGTAATAATGCAATATCTGAAATGGAAAACATCCATGCTTTATTTTTATTGTATTTCCTGCTTAATCTGCCATGATCTTTCATTTGTCAGCTTGTGAATGACATCTGATATATTATTACTTGAATTTTGAAAAAAAAAAAATAAATAAATGAACGATTAATCGAACCAATGAATTGAACGAATTTATCGCTTTTTGCATAAATTAGTTAGACGTGAAAGAAGAAATTGTCATAAATACTATATCAACATTACAGTAGGTAAAATTTAAAGCTGAAAAATGTATGTCTTTGTTAAAAAAAAAAAAAATACCTGGCGATATATCCAAAAATTCGACGAAATAAAATTAATTTTTAATAATCTAGGGGATTAGATTAAAATTTAAACATGATATCCATTTTACAAAAATTTGAAATACAAAATAAGTTCAGTTTTAAGCAAGCAACAATTAAGTAAATCGTCAAATTCTTGATGCATGGAATTTAGCGAATGTTGTCAAGTTCGGACATGAGACCAGCTGGCATCAATGGAATTGCAACCGCCTGATCATCGTCATTCAATCTGCTTCATCGCATTTTCAACAACTTATTTGCTATTGCACATTTATCTTCACTATTTACCGACTAATTTCTTTTCTGATCAATTGTGGATGATCCTTTGAATTCATTCAAACACCACTTTCACGCTTGTATCATCTTTGAGCATTTCGTCTGCTCAATTCTTCAATTATTTTTCAAACATTTTATCCCGAATCTGTGCCTTCATCAGTCATGATGATATACTGATACTGATATCATTTTTTTTATTCTTTTCTTACGTGTTTTCTCTGCTTTGAAAATTTGCAGAACAATTGAGAAAAAAAAGATAAAAGAGTAGTTACGTACATTTCAGTTTCAACTTGTTTTTTAATCAAAAAAAAAAAAAATTGGGAAATCAAGAAATGAGTGATTTAATCAGGATGATATTTTACATTTTCTTTGATTTAATATAAATTTTAATAATTTTCTTCTTTCTGGAGAAATCTCTTGAGGATTCTAGAATTTAGTTTGCATGTTTTGATGATATAATTAATGGAGAGAATTATCTGAATTCAAATTCAATTCTATTAATTCAAATTAACAACCTAAAATCTCGTATACTTTTGGATTGATTTTTTTGTGATAATTTCGGGCCTTTCTTCATTATCAAACAAGTTTGCTCATTGGCAACTCATTAACGCAAATTCCACATGCACAAACGATAACATAAACGCTTTCCTATTCTTGCACCTCAAGAAATGTGTGTGTATATATGTGTTATCTATGTATGTGTGTGTGTGGTGTGTGTGTGTGTGTGTGTGTGTGTGTGTGTGTGTGTATATGTATGTGTATGTATGTATGTATGTATGTAAAAGCAGTCATTCTAAGCTTGATTTGTTTTTGACAATAGTGATTGTAGATCATTTTATAACCGAAGTTAAAGAAAATTTTGATTTATTCAAACTATTTATTAAATTTAAGCTATTTATTTAACTATTTATTTTCCAGTATTGCTGCCCCATTAACTGCAGCAATTTATCTTGTGATCCGCTCAAAATGCTCATTCATTCAATCCCTAGATTCATTGTTGATAAATATTTGTGATGGTAAGTAAAAATTGTAAGAAGTCAAAAATCGTGTAGAATCGTTGATTAAATCTGTGTCGAAAGTTCAGTAAGAGATTGCGATTCACTGCAAAAAGTCGTAAATTGTTTGAAATTGATACTAAAATTTATGATTTCATCAGGAAATAAAATTCAAAGCAATGATTGGAAAGTGAGCTCTACTTCTGAAATAATTGGCAGGCTAAAAATCTGTGTAAAAAAAAAAAAAAAAAAAAAAAAAAGAGATTTATTTACTAAGTTGATAACAATGGTGATGATAGCTAATCTTTGGCTTAAGTTAGTTTTTCATTTCACTGCTCTTGGAAGCGATTTTTTTTTGTCATTAGCTGATAAATATATGAAGATATTATTAATCTAAGATTTTGGCTGAAAAAAAGATTTAGAGTCAAAGAGTCATTTGAAATTTCCAGAGGAAATACCTTCCAGCATTTTTCAAAACTTACAAACAGTTGTTTTATTGTTATTTCAAGCTTTAAAACTTTTTCTCACCTTCATTCTCGTGAAATGTCATTTTGCTATAGAAATGAAATTTTCTTTGCAGAAAATTTCTTTTTTACTCTTCATTTTTTATTGCAACCGATAAAGTTTTTTTTAATTGCAGCTTCAAATAATTAAGTTTTTCCTCCCAACTGAACGAAGAATTTCTCTCCATCCTCCTCATCAAAAGTATCAGCCTAAGTCGCTTCTCTCCCATATATTCTATTTCATTTTCAAACTTTCTTTTCTCTTCAAAAATTACTATTTTAGAAAAGTAAAATTTTGCAAAACATTGTTACGATTATTTCGAGTTTTGACGATCGGTGATATAGTATGAAATCTATATGGCAAGAAAGTGTGCATTAGAAGATAAATACTTGGCGATTTTTTTTTTTGGAAAGAGAATTTTTCATTTTATTTCGATTTCTTTTAGTGATGCGAGTGTAAAATATTTCGGAATTCTAGCCTTTTAACGAAAAACGGCATAGTTCTTGTTGATAGATAAGAGACAGGAGCAGATAGAAATTATTATTTCAAAAGATTTTATCATTCCTTCACAGTTGTTGCTTTTATGCAAATTTGCCATGAATGACAAATATCATTTTCACCTGCACATTTCTCCTCCTAACATCGTATTATAATTTAAAAAATGCAATTTTTTACATCCCATTTCTACAGAATTAATATGCGTGTAAATTGAACGCTAAAAATGCATGCTTTCATTGCAGTGACCTCATCATTTTATTATAATATCTAGATAAGAATCAACTTTGTTATTTATGAGTTAGGGTCGGGATTTGCGGTTGTGAAATTGGTTTGTTTTGTCCCGCGGGAAATGATAAAGTTTTGTTTTATTAAGAAAAGGTTAGATAGAAAAAGTTTGTTTGTGCTGAAAACTGAACTGCATAAGAGGAAAAAGGTATAAGGAAAAATTTAATTCAGTATACTAGGACTGAAATAAAATTATCTATTAGATTTTTTGCAGATCTTGAGATCCCATTAACTTCCAGTTTTTGCAGCAGAACTTAAGATTTAGTGAGCTAATGTCTCATTCATCTTCTCTTTCAAATTACCATTATTCAGATTTCCTCTTTGTCCACTTCTCATCGTTATCTGTTTCGAAAATAGTGACGAAGGTGTCGGTGTAAAAAAAAAAAAAGAAAAAAAGAAATGAATAACTTTTTAGACGATATTTTTGGATCTAGTGATAAATGATAAGTTGTGAAGTGAAACAGAGCCAAAACGATGTAATTCCATTCGGTATAAAAAATCAAAAAAGGTTATACCAAATTGACATTATATTTTCCATTTCAAGCTGATAAAATACATAATTACAACGATATCTTAGTGAAATTCCTTATAGTAAGCTTAAAATTTAAAAATTTTAACAAATATGGATTGTATTTAATACTCAAACATTTCGATTTATAATATTAGCATATCCAGTACCTACTCAAGTTTGATATTTGATAAGTTTATTGTGTGCTTTACTATTTCAACTATTTGTGGCAATGTGGAAATACTGGAATAGGGTAAGATCTGCAAAATGTAAAGCAATGAATGATCAGTGCAAAATAGATCTCTCTTGAATGGTTCACAAACTGACTGACAAGCCGTCCTGGAAACGAAACTTTTTTGTGAGATTCTCGAACAATCAATTTCACTCTGTTTTCTCGAGACTACCACTAATATATACATAGGCATAGAGATATACTGCAATATGTGTGTGTATGTGTATGTGTGTGTGTGTGTCTGAAGCTTTGATAAAATAGCCTATATGCTTAGGCCTATAGTTTGTTTGCTTGTTAAATAAGCCTGCCACATTCGCCCATAATGTAAATGTTTTCCCTTTTCTTGCATGCCTTATTGATCCATTTTCTAGAAAGGTTCAGTTTTGAGTATGTGTAGCAGAGAGACGTGAAACGAAGGCGTGGTGTGAAAAGTTTTTATTCCGACTTACTGATATTGTTTTTTCTGTTTTTTTTTTCTTTCTCAAGCTTCACTGATGTTTATGTATTTGAAAATGTCATTTCATAGGGCTTCATTTTCTACTTTACTTTAATAATTTTTGCTTTTTAGATGCTTATCATTTGCCATTAATTTTAGCATGACTTTCGTTTTTCCATTTTAGCTCATTTGCGCATGTTATTTGCCATAAAGAATTGATTAATATAAAGAAGTGATTATAATTTAATGAATTCAATTTGATAAAACGTTAATGGTTTTTTTTTTCTTTTTTTCTTAAATCTTTTCAAACCACTCTATTCACATGAAATCCTTTTATCGGTTGAAGGCCGCTTTTTATTGTATAACCTTTGCCATCTTTCGATCTTTACTTGTTAAACGTATATTTTGGCGAAGAAAAATATTTTTTTTCAAGTGTGGCATCAATAATGCACTCTTCAAAGCAACAACTTTTATGGTATAAAAGTATTTCCGGAATGTTTCACATCGCATGACTATGCCAATTTTTTGGACAATCCAAAATTCATCATTTCACCACTCATCAATTCAGCTAGCGTATGCTATCGAAAATATTTCAAGAATGAGCAATTTTTTTGAATTTAAAATATTCCGTGGCATATCGCTTCCTTAACATCATACGTGTTGCAAATTACCCGTTGAACGATTGTTATCATTAGATTATCATCATGCATATAGCTGCTAAAAGTATATTTAATTATCTCCTAATTTCTAGGTTTTTAGAAAAATCCGATACTGATAAACTAACAATGTCTTGCAAAAACTGAACAAATTTTTTGCCAATTGCTGCAGAATCGTTTGTTTTTATTTGCTATGCACATATTTTCTGCTACAATGCCCGAAAAAAAAAATCCATTATTTTTTGTATGAAAGTTGAGCAAACAAGTGAAAAGCTTGTTATGAATAACAATGCAAGATCTGCCATTTCCAGGATATCGGGTTAAAATTTTTTTCTCTAATATTTTTCATTTAGGCACCGACTATTGAATGTGTAAGGCATCGACAGAGTACTTTTAAATTCCTAATTTGAACATGAAACTCAACTTTCTAACTGGTTAAGGTTTGTTGTTCTGTATTGTTTGCACTTCTTTCCACAAATAAAAAATATCCGAATTACGATCCATACATGAGGTTGTTAATTTTGAGCTTCCGTATCTCAGAAACTGAACTTTTTTTTTTTTTTCTTTCTTATTTCATTGACTTAGTTTGCTACAAAAGTGAGTATAAAAACTACGTGAAATGAAACGGAAAAGAAAAAAAAAAGGATAACAAATAAAACAAAATTTGAAGTTTCCCATATTTGAGAAGAGGAAAATGTTGAACTATTCTGAGTAGGTATTTCTTATTAATGAGACTTAAAATGAAAGCATTCAATTCTTATTGATTAAAAAGTGGTCAGAAAATTTGTATGATTTCTATTTTATCAATTTTTTTTTTTTCAATTTTATTTGTTCGTAAGTGCTTCTATGAACTCTTTGAGAGAGTGTATGAGGTGATAAGAATCAGGAAAAATATAAAGATCATATCAAAATTAATTTTATTCAAAATAAAATAAAAAAGGATGCATGCAATTATAATGCCATAAAAATAGTACACCCAATTTCGGTAACTCTATTTAGGATGATATCCGAAAGTCTAGGATAACCGCGGTAAGCCGGGGTGAGCTGTCCAGTTATGGTAGGAAAAGTAATTGTAATATATTCCATGCTGCACTATTGCATGATTGAAAATTATTATGGAAATGGTTTAGTTATTTATTTATATTTATATTTGTTTATTTATTCATTTCTATCTGAAATAGCTTTGATAATATCTACGACAGTTGTTACTGTTTTTTATTGACATGTTTTTTCTGATAAGATTATTGAAGCTTGAATGAATTTCGAAAAGTGAACTGTTCTCCTCTTCTTGCTTCTCATTTTTAATTAAATTTTAGAGTGTTTCGTTGCTGGCCATTACTTTTTCTAGCTAGAAAGCTTAGCAAAACAAAGAAAAAAAGAGGAAAGAAGTTTAGTTAGGCATGTATAGGCTGGATTTCGAAATTAAAAAATGAATTGAAGCCTTTTTCAAAATTTATATGGCTCAGTTTTCAATTCAAATTTATTTTTGATGATAGAAATTTTAGACCATTAGTTGATTCGACTTTAGCTCTCATTAAAATTGTTTTTTGTGGCTTATTTGGAACATTAATAAGTAAATTTGAGCAGAAAAAAGTGAGAGTTGGGCGATAGCGACTGGAAAAGAGGATATCGTTTCTGAGAAATGTAAACTCATTTAATTTCTGGTGTTCTAATGAAGTGCTTTTAGATCGTTTTATGAAGAACGAAGCAATTGTTCAATTTTTAGTTGATGTAATTGAAGCAAGTTCTTTTTTCTTCGAATGTGAATGTGTGAATCCATTTGTCGTTTTTCTCATCAAAACACTTTCCACTGTTGTCATCAAAACGAAAAAAGAATCGTGTCCATGATAGATACTACTGTCCATGATAGATTGATATCTTCTTTGTTTATCATTTCCTCTTTTAGTTTTTTCGAAATTATGCTTGTCATATGTATGACTCTAGAGAGGTGATTTTAAAGTAGCTGCTGATCATATTATCATGAAACTTCTAACTCATGTGAATGCCCATTTTGGCAGCTGCTGAATCTTGTCCTGCCTTCACATTTGAACACTTAAACTGTTTACTAATTAAAATTAAAGATGGAAAAGTTGCTCAGCTCAGTTATCTCTCAACGGAAAGGTTGCGGAAATTTGAGCCCGTAAAGTAGGATTTCTCAAATTGAAACCATCATCTATCGAGTAGTGCTTGTCCATCGTTTCATCCTAATCTTCAAAGCTGTCAAATGTTTGTCCATTTGTTGTCACCCGACACTCTAAAATGTTATTTTGGTGTCGCTATTCAGACTACTTGTATGCTCTTGATTCATTCGAACAGCTGTTATCCTCTCGAGATTTCACGTAAAAGTGTACATTTAGGATTGATATTTTGTCTATTCTAACCTCAAATTACAATGCAAAAATTTTCAAAATTTTCGAAACTCCAGTTTTTTCGATCTATTCTAACAGCCGTATCTCAATACCTTTATCATTTGATAAATAACGGATTATGATTTTTGATAAATTGCGGATAACTAGTTATCGGGAATATGTAAGTAAGGCAGTAAGAAATTTTCTGTAATTTGATAATTGTTTTCATCATGGACTGGAAAAATTTGTTTTGTATCTGTAAAACAAACGTATCCCTTGTGAAATTCAAGGAATTGCCAATAACAAAATCATTTGTAATCATAACATACCAAAAATGATATGTTATAATTACAAATGATTTTGTTATTGGTAATCACATATTTTACTTCATTAATTTTTTCATGCGCAATTTTATTTAGCATCCAAACTCTGAAAAGGCAGTTTTTACAAGTTGAAATACTGCGATATGTAGCATTATGATTAAGCTAGAGAGTTTAAATTAGAGAATTATCTAATTAGCTAATCAGTCAAGCAATGATTTTACACCTACGACCTCGTGTTTAATTGTTGTTGCGCTGTAATTAGAAATATGTGCACCTACGATCGGTTAAGAATTTTTTTTTTAAAAAATTGTTAAATGACTCGAACATGATAGCTAATTATTGGATGCATAAAATGTGATTAAGGTAAAATCAGTTTTCGAAGAAAAAAAAAAACATTAAAAACATTTAGATTTTGATGCAGTTCGTTTTATACTGAAAAGTAGGTAACAGACCTTGAAGAATGCTTGTTACCATTTTATTTTTTCCATGTAATGTAAGTTATACATAAAAGACGAAATTTTGGTTCATTATCCAAGATGGAATTCGTTACTCATAACAGAATATCACTATGAAATTGTGTGGTACCTGAAAATTAAGAGGAAGAAAGTTTTCAACATGCAAATTTTATTTTAGCGAAGTATAATTGTTTGGTAGTGCTTACTTCTTAATATGTTGAATATAGATTATGCTAAATTGTTTTACAAAACGATGAGAATAATTACGACGTTTTTGATATGCTAAACGATATATTAAGCGAATTCACGTTGCCTTTTTTTCTATAGATCAAAATGAATTGATTTTCACAGGTAATTGATCCATATTACAGATAATTTACAGAAGGGACACTGGAAAATACTAAAAAATTTGGTGTATATTTGCGGTTTGTTCGCACCGAGTTAGCAGTTCAAAAAATTTTGAAACGGAATGCAGAATTTTTTTCGGTATTATTAAATTATGGTAGTTATACCGCAGGCGACTAACGTCATGAACAGTACGTCGACAAACTTCAGCGATAATTATGAAGTCAAGGAGGAGCTCGGAAAGTTGGTTCTTCCTTTTCTAAATTTTTTGCAATTAATCACAAAAAAAAAAAAAAAAATCGATATTTAGCTATGTGTTTGACACACATATAACCAGAGTAATCATTACAGCAGTGTAAACTCTTCCCGAACTTATTTACACTTTCCAATTGAATTTCATAGATGTTTGATATGGAAATTCCATACAATTATTTTTCTGACGTAAATATGATGTCGTGTAATATCACACGTGGGACAGGAAATATTGTCAGCATTCTAGGACACATTGATATAATCTTATTTTAAATCTGTTTCGAGAGTAGTTGAAGAAAAAAAAAAAGTCTGCTAAACAATCTTTCTATATTGCAACTCGTCCAACATTACTTTCCAACTTAAATACTCAACATTTTAGAGGTGCGTTTTCGGTAGTACGACGATGTGTACAGAAACGAACTGGACTGGAATTTGCTGCAAAAATTATTAATACGAAGAAACTTTCCACACGAGGTTTGCTGTTGCATATTTGATTCTATGAATTTCATTCCTTCAAATAGTGAAGAACAGTAGTTTTATATTTATTACTTTTACAAAAACTTTACGAAAGTATATTAACTTGAATGTATCGTCAGAGCGATCTGATGGCTGATTTTCTTGAGCTTCTTAATTAGAACTTGATGCGGAAAGCTGTAAAAAAAAAAAAAAACAGTATTCAGTGAACTCTTATTTCTTCATAAACTTTATTATAATTTTTTTTTTTTTTGGTTTCAGATTTTCAAAAGCTGGAAAGAGAAGCTCGAATATGTCGCAAATTACAGCATCCCAATATCGGCAAGTATTGCTCTTCATTTATTTCAGAGAAAATTGATTTTTCTTTCAAAATTTATTCTGATCAAAAGACAAACAAAATAGAAGCATTTCTTCTTTTTTCTCAATTTAATTTAATCAAGAGACAAACAAAATAGATGTATTTCAGTGCGATTACATGACAATATACAAGAAGAAGCTTTTCATTATCTCGTTTTCGATTTGTATGTTTTTTACATTTTCCTTATCATAAACTATATTCCCTTTTTTCATATAAACAAAAAAAAAAAAAAAAAAATGAAAAATTGGTTCTTCGATTAATTTCGAAAAAAGGTTTCTTCAAAATTGTGAATGATTTCACTGTTGAAAGGATTCTTTCCTGAACGAATCCTTGAAAACGTTTTACTACCGTATTGTCATTAGTTTTTTCTTCAGAGTGACAGGCGGTGAACTGTTCGAAGATATAGTTGCTAGAGAGTTTTATAGTGAAGCCGATGCAAGGTAATTAGTAATGAATTTGTTTTCTCTTTAACATTTTAAGTTCGGCAAAATGAAATTTTTCATAGTCCCTAAAACTGTTTTCATTTCATTTTCGACATGGAATAATTATTAAAAAAAAAACTTTTTTCAAAAAATATTTCAGTCATTGCATTCAGCAAATTCTCGAATCAATCGCCTACTGCCACTTGAATAATGTGGTACACAGGGATCTCAAGGTAATTCTAATAGTGAATATATTAGTTGATGTAGGCTGTTTCCTTACACTTGGTTTTTTAAAAAATAATTGCTGGAAGAGATCTGTTACAGGTTACGAGAATTCACTCAAGTTTAGTGAAGTATTTCCAAGATTTCAAGTTGTATTATCAAAACTGTGCACTGTTGAATATTTGCATGCATAACTTAAAAATAAAATTTCCAGCCTGAAAATCTCTTACTTGCTAGCAAAGCGAAAGGCGCAGCAGTGAAATTAGCCGATTTTGGACTTGCAATTGAAGTGCAGGGCGATGCAGAAGCATGGTTCGGTTTTGCAGGCACACCCGGGTATTTATCACCAGAAGTGCTCAAAAAAGATCCTTATGGAAAGCCGGTTGATATATGGGCATGCGGTATGTGTTGGAACTTTTAATTTTGATGACACTGTTTTATTATTTCATCATGTTGCACTTCATAAACTTTGCAGGAGTTATCCTTTATATTCTTCTTGTTGGTTATCCACCATTTTGGGACGAGGACCAACATCGTTTATATGCACAAATAAAAGCGGGTGCTTATGATGTAAGCGCTTTTTTTTATTAAGGAATAATCAACTTTTAGATTTATGGAAAAGAAAGTAATTTTTTAGAAAAAGAATAATGTTTAAGTTTCGGTTTGTTTATTAAAAAAAAAAAAAAAGAAAAAGAAATATAAATCAACTTTTAAGAAGCAATTATTAACCCCATCTAGTAAATTACTCAGTAAAAATAATTTGTCTTTTCGAAGTTTTCTACAAAAATTCCTGTTGTTTTTGTCCGCTATTCGAGCATAGATTATTAGTGTTCGGGTTGATGCTAACTTCGTAAGCATTGGTGAATTTCATATTTTTACCGTCTTTTTGAAAGAATGTCTTTGAATATCTTCATTTTTCGCCTTTTTTTTTTTTTTTTTTCTTTTAGTGACTTAATTTTATTTGCAGTATCCAAGCCCTGAATGGGACACAGTTACTCCTGAAGCTAAGAATCTCATCGACAATATGTTAACGGTTAATCCGAAGAAACGAATAACTGCAGAACAGGCTTTAAAAGTTCCATGGATTTGTGTAAGTTATCGATTTACCCTAATAAATTACAGTTTTTTTTTTCCTAATCTAGTTTTATTTCTTACAAATATGTTTATGACGAAGGATAACATTTCGAGCTATTAAAATAATAATTAACATATTTAGAATCGTGAACGTGTTGCTTCAGTGATACATCGTCAAGATACGGTAGACTGCTTGAAGAAATTCAATGCTAGGCGAAAATTAAAGGTATTTTTTTTACGGCAATTTTTTTGCGTCAATAAATGCAGCTTCTTTTATAAGCTATTGAACTTTATTGCATTTCTGCAGAAAACTTACCATTACTTAAAGTTTCAGATTTTTGAAATTTTTTCGGCTTCTTTTCTTTCTGATCCATTCTCAGATTCCGTACTTCCTTTCACTAACTTTTTTTACTACTGTATCGAGTGATCCATATTTTCTAAAAAATTATTTACGCAAGTGCTATTACTAACTGATAAGTTTTCATGATTATTTGAAAAATCTGGAAGACGCAATGACTGACTAGAATTATCAAAGCTGTTCTGCTATTGATTCTTGATTTCACATTCGAAATATTTTTGGAAGATTTTGTACTTTTTCATACAATTTTATCAAATTTATCAAATTATCAAGAAAAAGTTTATCAAATTTATCAAAAATCAGTTTATTAAATTTTTTCAATTTATCAGATCTTCTGAGACAGAATTAATGCTTCGCACAAAAATTTAGATATGATACACTTGTTACAATTTTTATTGATAACAATTTATTAACCAAAGTGTGGTACAAAAAGATGAATAATTCTTTTTTCCAATTAAGATATTTTTTCACAATATTATCGAAATTTAAAATATATTTCGTATCAGACCTATAGACATAATTGAACATTCGAATACTCAATACTGTTTACATTTAAAGGCGATAGCTTATTGTTGCATATCATCATGACAAAATTCCTGGCATATATAGATCTCCCGGTGTTCTTGCTATCCAGTGTAGAAATGTGCAGATATGGATACTTTCAGTATCAGTAGCAAGTAACTCATCCTGAATAGAATGGCATATGTGAGATCAATGTATTAACCTTTTTCTGTCATTGACCACTTCATTCATAATAACAAAATTGCTGTTTTTCATTCCTATACTACGAAAAAATGGCAGTTTAGAGAAAGGACAATGCTCTAATCGTATGCTGTGCTTATAATTCTTTGCGAATGCCATTATTCTTAAAATTTTTCTTTTATTTTGTTGTAAAATGAAAGAAAGAAAAAGTTGCAGTCCTTTAATTTAGATAATTGAATTGGATAGACGACGTACATAGATTTCTTGTTGTGCTGCAAAGCGAAATTTTATCTGCTTTTTTCGTTAGCTAATCACTTAGCTAATTAATCGCATACTATCTTTTTCATTTCTTGGTTGCATGTTACTTATTGTAATCTCTTATCTTGCCTTACATATTACTACTATCAATGAACAATCCTATTTTAATCTTTTTTTGATTTCAATTCATGCATGATTAGAAAATTTAGTTTGTAATGAATCTCATGAAAGCAATATTTAGATTTGTACAAAATTGTCAAATGATGGTGTACATGCTTCTAAACATTGGGAACTTTTTCTACAAGAACTTTAATAGTGCACTGAGGACTGTTAAATAGAATAGCATGTAAAATTTGGTCTGTTGATACATTTACTGATAAAAGATATATGAATAGTGTTTACGGTATATTGAAGAAGCTTATAAGAGGTCCTCAGGGTTAAAGTGTTTTTATTATAATTGCTGTTTGTTTTGCTTTACATTTTAGGCACACTCATTTCACATGACTTCTACATTCTGCTACTGAAGCTTCCAGAAATCCAGGCAGAAAATTAGATCTACTTATTTTTTGTTCAACCGCTCTATTTATTTAGTACATGTATAGTTTGCTTCAGCATGCACCGATTGCAATAATTTCAAAAATCAAATTTTAAATTTGTAGTCAATACTGATAATCTTTTTTCAAATTGCATGTGAAAGGTTGAACAAGGTAATTTTTTATACTTGCTTGCAAAGACAGTAGTGATAGCAATTGAGTTGTATGAAGCTTCAAGTGATTGTAAACTGTATTATATTTCATGACAAAATTGAGTTCCCATGTACACACATTGGTCACTTGAATCTTCGATACAGATGATTTGCATGTTTATAGAAAAGTGCACGAACTTCTCATTCCTAGAAACATTGAATTCTTCACACCCGAATCATTTCTTCCTTTTTAGAATCTAAAATAGTGTGCAGTGGCTGTTTCATTATAATTCTTTTTTTTTTTTTTTTTTTTGCAACTTCCTGTATTGACTGTTCCATTAGCAAAGGCATGCAAAGAATGCTTTTTTCGTTTGCATTTAACTTAATTGTATGTTAAATGAAAGTGCAATGTATCATTTGATATTCATCGGTCTAAAGGTCTAAACATTATTATTGTTTACATTAATACATAATATAAAATAACCTAACTTGCTGCTAATTTTCAGCCCTAGAAGAAGTTGGCAAATTTTGCAGAATTTATGCAAACTAAATTAGGTCGATAATTGTTGTTGATTTGAATTTTAAGCTTGACTTGCTTTCTTTAGCTTTCTTTTGAGACTATTCTATCATGTAGGTATATTTGGTGCACTATTTCACCTCTACTATCGGAAACTGCTTTTATCCTTACATGTCATTTGGGAAATTATACATTCTTTCAAAATACTTTCAAAGCTTTATTATAAACAGTCTTCCTATCAATAAGTTGTCTTTTAGAGAAATAGTAAGAATGAATTATATCCAACTTAGTTCTGTATTTACCAGTGTTTTACCATAAATCTTTGTGTTACGATGTCATTACTCGGATGTAAAAAGAGAACCAGGCCAATTCAAATTAACTGCCGTTTCTTAAGACTTCATTTATTCTAATTAAAAACACTTCAATGATTCATCTAGACAAGTTCTGTATGAATGCCATCAACTTTACTGGCTTTGAGCGATGATCAGTCTACTGTTTTCTGGCTTCAACTGCTAATTATCTTTCTTCATTAATAATTGGAATAAATTGCCAAATAAGTAAAGAATGATTGAAATATGACGTAATTTCAGGGTGCGATACTTACAACGATGATTGCTACACGAAATTTATCAAGTAAGTTCGCCTATATTGCATTTTAAATTGTTGAAATCTCAGTTTTGCAAATTTAAAGAATATGTTCGTCTTCATTTTTTTTTTTTTTTTTTTTTTTAGAATAATATTAGTGCTGAATTTTAAGAGAAGCGTTTGCGGTATTTTTTCTCATATTTCTCTCAAAATCATTTTGTTTATCAAGAGGTTATATAAGCTAGTCAGTAATCAGTCGCACTTCTTTATGTCATTTTGATGGCTTTGTTTATTATCATATGTTTCAAGTGGAAATGCAGGAATTCCGACTAGCCATAAATTGTCTGCTTTGCTTTATTTCCAAGTTTTCCATGTCTTGAATACATTAAAAATATATTTTTCTCAGAATTCAAGTAAGAATCAATGCTTGCTTTCTTCTGAAAGCAGGGGATAGGAGAGGGATGTCGGTGAGAAGAATTATGACCTTCTGAATAATTTGTCATTGACTTATTGTAATTTTAGTCTAAATTATATCATTTGGATTTCATATTGATTTACTAAAAAGAAATTACAGTGCAGAAGAAAATATCACACAAATCACATACTTTAGCAAAAAGTTAGTCAATCGAAACAAAATTCACTTTGGCATCCATTTTATTTATTTATTTGGAACTGTGATTATTTTGTGGCAAAAGAGCAAATTTTATGATTTTGTACATATATTCTAGTAATAACTGTATTAAATCGGATGAGATGTCAGGAAGACCGACTTAGTGCTAGAAATATTTCGTCTTTACGACCCATCAAGATGTAAAAGTGGCTAAATTTGTCAATTTTGATAATGATTTTATAGCAAATTCAAATTTGTTTTAAGCAGAAACATCAAAACCATTGCCTCTTTAATTTTAGTTATCATTCTTAAATTCTAATTATGAAATTCAACCAAAATAATAGCATACATTAAGTTGTCGCAGTATGAATGATTGAATAATTTACTTATTTAAAAAATTCTAGTGTTATCCGGAAAACTTGGAATCGGAGATTTTGCGTGCAGATGTTCCTTTCCTCCCCTTCCTCCTCTTTTCCTTCCAGATGAATTTAATTGGATTTCCTGCTCAAGGACTGCCGAACAAGTTCCTCCCTATTTTTCTGGATTTCCTCATCATCTAAAAAATGTTAAGACACTTTTTCCAAAAGCAATTTTTAACAAAGATTGAAGATTTGAGGTAATATAAAGAATTGACCATCTAAATTGGATAATTTGCATTGTCAAGCTTGATCAGAAAGAATAGGAATTGCGAGGTAAATTTTTAGGTTGGGAAAAACGCAATTCATCTTCATCTTGTCATCTTTTTTAAGTCAAAAGACAGTAATGGGCTCTTTTTGCCAACGTCCATTTTCGTAAAAGTTGGATTCGAATAATAAAGTACTTTCTTATGTTGTTTATCAGTAATATTTCTAGCGATTTCTTATGTCTCCTCATGGGTTAAGGATTTAGAGATTCAAAAACTTGCACATTTGAAACAAAATGGCGTCATGATTGATAAACTTTTCGGTTTCAATCTTTCTTTTTTTTTTCTTTTTTCAATCATTTTGCTTCAGAGGTGTCGAACATTTTCCTATTAGTGATAATTTCTGCCATGCATTTCTCAATTGTTTCCTTTAGTTTAGCATTAATATCTCTATACCCGCAATTATTCCATATGAATTGCTTATAAACGATATCTTTATTATTGCATTCATGCTTGTTAATTTCCATTGGGTAGGTTTAGTTTCATATATTTTAACGATTTGTTAGTCGAAGAAAATTTAGTTTTAATCAAGTTTAATTTTCGACCACAAAATGAAATTATATGTGCGAAATAAAATTAAAAAAAAAAAATATCCATGGATATTTTTTAAACATTTTATCGATAGCTTGGAAATTTTTATCATTTTTTCATCAAACTTTCTAAACGCATGAATAGATCAGAAATTAAAAATTGTTCATTCTTTTAAAGAAAAAAAAAAGAAAAATAACTGTTGATATTAAGAGTAAGCAAGCTGAACAAGTTAATATTTCGGGTTATTTTAGAACATTATTATTTCTGAATTTTTACTTGTTTTGATTTTTTTTCTCTTTTTTTTTTTTTTTTTTTTTTTTTTTTTTTTTTTTTTTTTTTTTTTTTTTGAGCAGTATAGTTTTTCATAGATCATTGTCATCATAAGTGCTAAGTTTACACGATCATTTCGATAGTAGAGAATTAGTTATGAAGACGTCATGTGGCATCTGCAATAATTGTTACTTCCTGGTGTGAGATATGTATGTCGGCGTTGTTGATGTTGCAGTTTAGCTTAGTCGTTAGAATGATGATATATGATTAGTAAAATGGATCTTCTTATCACAGATAGTGTGGATTAACCACGATTCATTTTGTTCAGTTTTATTTTTACTTCAGATAGATATTTCGATTAAAAAGTTTATTTAAGCTCGACTGCATCTGATTGCATATATGATTCCTTCTTCCATCTGTTCTTTTTTTTTTTTTATTTCTTCCACTTCCTTTCACTATTTAATCATTGAATTTCAGTACTGCAATTTCAATGCTGTAGATACAGTAGAGTAAAAACTGAGATTGAAATTTTCCAATTTTTTTTTTTTTTTTTCTCATAGTTTTTGAAATATTGCAAAAAAAAATCTATTAGATTTTTAAATCAAAAGCTAGATTTTAGATTTCAAATATATTTACTAACAGAAAATTTCAATAACTTACATGTACTAGCTAAAAAAATAAGAAATAAAATAATGGTCATTTCTTAGCGAATAGTGAATGGGAATTCCTAGAATTAGTAAAGGTACTGATATAGGTACTTGTTATTGATGCTATTCAGTATTGAATTATATCATGGCACCCAATAAAATAAATTGACCATTTTGCGTAAAATTTCTTTTTCAACAAGCAGCAAAATTAACAGTACTCGGAAGCATTCCGTTACTTTAAATGTGACATTTAAATTTGTTTAAATTTTTTATTTTAAATTTAATTTGTCGAACGAACTATTTTATAAGATATTTAAAATATCTCAAACTATTTGTCATCCAAAAGATACATTAAAATAAATTAAATAATTTAAAAAGTTGATGAGCAATATTGTAGGAGAATTGTATTTTGAAATGCGTTAGTATGTGGTATAATAGATATACATTGAATATATTAAACTATCATGAGAGCAAATATCGAAGCTTCATAGTCGTAACTAATTGTGAGAATTCTCTTTTAATCTCTAATTTTCTCGTATTAAAGTAATCCATTTGTATGAGTTTTAAAAGCCAGCAATCATAAGGATGATAAAATCTATCTCAGATTCCGACATCAAATGTTAGAATTTGAAATGATTTTTTAAACAGGAATAATTTGCTTTAGATTATAAACTTTCGGTGATTAATCATGTAATTATAAGCTATGAATAGATACAACATTAGGCCAAGAAAAAAAAAAAAAAAAAGGACTATTCGAAGTAGAATTTAGTTGCTTATGACCAATTTTTTTCCAGATCAATAGTGTGATTAATTTTAGTTGCTTTGTGACTTCATTATAAAAAGCGCTAGGTTATGCTGGAAAGCTCAAATGAAGAATGACTAAATCTGTCATCAATATCTTTATGTGTTAAGTGGTGGAATAAAAAATTTTGCAGAGATTTTTATAAAATTCTTCTAAATTTCGAAAAGGGAGGTGCTCATTGTTCGGGTTGATGGCATCAAAAGATGGGTATTTTTGGGTGAAGCTGTGACAACCGTATTTTGTGCGACAATTGGAGGAGCATTTTATTCCGAATTCTTTGAGCTCATTTTTATCCAATGTTTTACATTTTTGTAATTGTTGTGGAAAGTTTAATACAACTATGGCCTTTACTGCTATTTATGTTTACTTCCATTGCTGTATGCCACTTAGCAGCTAAATATACAAAAAATATCAGTGGCAGTACAATTACGGCAACATTAACTACAACTTATGCACTCAGTGCTTCTTCTTCTACAATCAACAACGGTGAGTTAGGTAAAAGGTCTATCGAAGAACCGTACTGCGTTCCAGCAGGATATCCATATTTTGAATTCATTCATTCACCAGTTACTGTCATTAATACATCTGTTGGTGAGTATCACATTAAATTTATGCTCGATATCAAATCTTTGAAATGCTTACTTCATTGATTTGAGAAAATGTTGTACTATAGCACGAGATTCTTTGCTAATATTTGTTTTCAAAATTTTGCTAGTATTTGTTTCCAAAGAAAACAGATCTCTTTCTTTTAAAATGGATGGCGAAGTTTTTGTTTTTGATTGAGTGTAACATGCAGACTTGCTTCCACACTTTCTTAAATTGAAATTTTGCTACAAAGTTTTTTTATGTTTGAAATCAAACTATTATGACATTAACTTTAAAGCTTCAAAGAAAATTATATAGTGTAATGTAATGAAAGGATAAAAGTTTATTCGTAGGTGATATTCTTTTTAATTAAGCATAGCTAATTGTTATCATTTTCAAACAATAAATCTTCCGATTTCTCCGACGCCCGTTGGTTTTTTTTTCTCGATTCATGACTTAAACTTGCATAAAAAACATATTGATATACCTTGTCAATTTTTACAAATACCAAAACAATTTGACAAGAATCGAGATTGAAATAACAAGATATAGATTGATGAAGGAAGTTTAAATTTTTGATGTTATGCAGATTCTTACATTTTTCATTCTCAAAACAAACTGCTTTCAAATTTAATTTTCCAGATAAAACTAAAAAAGAATTTTAATAAATCATAAATCTTGATATTGTTTAAGGTCGCAATTTGCTGAATAAGAAAGAAGCACCACCGAGTACCATAAAGGAATCATCGGAATCATCGCAAACAATTGACGATCAGGATTCTGATAAAGGTAATTGTACATATATAATGTTCAAAAAAAAATATATATACATATAATATTCACAAAAAAAAAAAGTCTCACTGTATTTTTTTATCATTTGTCTGACATCCCTTTTTAAAAATCATAATAAATGCGTGAAGAATTTAGTGTCAAGATTGTGGTGAAGTCGTGAAACTACTGCATTTTTGCACTTTTTGTTCAAGCCATTCAAGATTAATTGCATTCTTGATGAAAAATGTGTTCCTACCAGTAGCATTTGTTTGGAAATTCTTAGTAGCTGATTTTGTGCCTTTCGGACTCGGTTTAGCTAGAATCATATTGCTAGTTTATTGATAATAGCTTAATGAATTTCTCAAATCTGAGGAAAAAAAAATCCCAAATTTGAGAGAAACTAATGTCACAGACTTGATCCTTATCAGAGATTTTTTTTTTTTTTTTTTCTGAAAGGATAAGAAGTAAGGAAAACGGTATGACCTCTCAAAAATCGTCGAATTCGATTTTGGTTACTCGTAGTAAGTTGGGCACATCCTTATCATGACATCAGCAAGAGCGTAAGTTTATGATGATGAATTCTTGATTTGAATACTATGATATATTTTAATGCATGTGATTTAGTAGATTGCTAATACTGTTTTAACATTTTGATTCATTACTGATTACGACTAATCTTTTTTATGATTATTTCTGATGAATTCTTTTATGACAAATTTCGAAATAATTTGATCGTGGAAGTTTAAGGTACGAAAATATGGGATTATCTATTTTTCTTAATTTCAAAATTGAAATTCTTCAGTTGGGTGACTTAGTGAGACACTACCTTTTTTCCACGGATTCACTGTAAGACTAACTATAGGCATAGATTTTACTTTGACTTAATCTTAGTTTCATCTCTGAATTTATCACTAATTTCACTGAGATCCGGAATCTTTTCAATCCAGAAGGATCCAGAAATCTTACAAAATAATAGCAAATATCTTGACTGATAATGGATTCAATGGATTAGCTTTCTCGCAGACTTATATATTCTTTGCTTAAGCACCTTATTCCATCGTGTAATATTGCTTGTTCTTTTAGTTTGCTTTAGAAAGCTATATATAAATTAGGCAGCAATCACATCCGTTTTATCAGTTCACCTTCTGGAGTTATCAAGTGGAACACTACTCGAACTATTAAATAAGAATACTGTCGATCTAAAATTCGATTTAAATTAGCATCCATCTGTTCCACTAATCGTTAAACAACTGGCATTGGAGGCATCCTCCGGACGAAATTGCATCTGATTATTTCCAATGCGCAATTGCGCTACCATTATGAATGCACAACATTTATTTCCTAGGAAGATCGATTATTTTGGTAAGTAGCATCCAATGAATACCATTGATAAAAATTGAAACGAAATGATAAAGGTTAACAGCATCTGATATTCCATATTTATTGATATTCCGGCCGGCAATTGTTACAGCTCTTATAATTTCTGTTGAATATTTTGAAATTACCCTGTTCATAATTGTGCATGAGCATGAAATCAAGAAAATATTTAGCTTGCAAATATTTGATTTGCAAGTTCGCAAGTTAATTCCATTGCTGTTTACCCTTTTTATCGGTTTAACTGGAGCATTCCAATTTTCATTTTAGTCTATAAAATTTCATGAAAAATTTTTTATTTTATATCAGCCTATCCAAGTTTTTTTTTCAATCTATGTTTGAAATATTAGTGTAACATTTCATTAAGCGATAGATGGGTTCATAGATATCAATTCAGTATCTCAAAAATTTACATTTGACTTTTCAGTACTTTATTAAAACTTATTAAGTCTCACTTTTTCCATTTTTCCATCCCATCTCTTACTTCAAATTGTTAAACGGTTCATAGTTTCCATTTTCTTTAAATGTTTCTCTAAAACTGAGATGTCTTACTTTAAATTTCAAAAAAAAAAAATTCAATTTGATGCAAATGAAAATGTCATAATTTGAGTATTTCAAAGTTTATAATTGCAAAAGTTTTTTAAAAGAAAAAAAAAAAGCAATTGCTTCACGTACAATTTGTAATTTGTTTGTCTGCGACAGCGGGAAAGACGCTGAGTCACGAGAATACGGTCGTACGAGTGGATACGACGCTGCTTAAGCAGCAGCGACGGGCGGCTGGAATAAGCAGCAACATGGGAAGCCCATTGCCAGGTTCGCCCCTCTAAATATCCTTTTAAGGTTTATATGATTTGTTTGTTAGCAAAGTAAAAAGGGGCTTTGTTGGTTGCATGATATATATCTCATGTAATGACGGACTTCATTTGCATGTTTCTTTCCTCTTTTGCTATGAAAATACTTACTGAATTACTTACTTACTTACTTACTTACTTACTTACTTACTTACTTACTTACATACTTACACTCCTCTTATATCAACCTTCATTTTATCTGACAAAATTTGACACTCTTCATTTTATCAGTTTGTCATCAAATTTCTTTGTCTTTCGAAATCCACATAATCTCATATTATTTTCATTTTGCAAATCATTCAGTCTCTCTCACTCATATGATGCGTTGCAGTTATGCGATTGCTATATTTTGATTCAATCAGAGTTGCAATCCATGTTTGTTACTTCCTCGAATGCATTTGAGCCAGTTTTCTGAAAATAAATTTTAATTTGCTCTTTCTCCCGAAATACTGCATCTCATAAATGAAGTTATCATACGAAGAAAAGCAATTGAATTTCAATGATGTATGAAATTCTCTCATTGGAAATAAATATTTTCGAAGCTGAGAAGAAAGTCGAATATAAATGATGCCAGAAGCTTCGCTCATCTTTCGAAATGTGATTTCAAGACTTAATTTGATTCAAAGTGGTTTAAACTTCTATTCTGGAAAAGCAGCTAGAATATGAGGAAAACGCATTGTAATCAGTGAAAATTGCGACAAGTTTCATGCTGAAAAAAAAAAAAAAAGCTTCTAAAATTGATGAATGAATCTAAAAACTTATCGCTCATTCTTTCCACTTCCGAAATGATCAAACAGTGATGCCGCCTAAAAATTCTACAATAACATTAGTAATTAATTTTCCAGCAATAAACATCTAATTAATGCAGTATATTTTTATGCTTTTGATTACATTTCCTTCCTTCTGTTTCATGTCTTCATTCTTTTCTTATTGCTATTATTAATTGATGCATAATAACTTGTCTAGCTATTAGGAGCATTAATGATCTTTCTTTTTCATCTTTGTTCTCTTCAGTTAGTTGTACCGTTCATTAATTATTCAGAAACTGCAGTATTTCTGAATCTCTTAATCATCTCACTTACCTGTACCCGCATTTTTTGATTGAAGTGTTGAGAATCTGATGAAACTTCTTAAATGGAGTTTCAACCTTTCTTGCTTCTCTAATCTTGCTTCCGAAGCGCTGAGCATTAGCTTGAGAATGTTTAGCAGCGCGTCAACGCTAGCGACACAGCTAAATTCTCGAGGTGCCTAATTTGTATTGATTTTTCTTTTTTTTTTTTTTTTTCCTTATACTCCATATGATAACACTTAAATATTGAACCATTTTCATAGAACAACATCAATCTGACAAATATTTGGAAACTTCTAAACTTTGCGGCAAGTTTAAATAAAGTAATAAGAAAGAAATAAAGCAGTAAGGATAAAAAGTTTCTTTCAAAACTTTCCAATTAGCTATAAACTGTAAAAGCAATTTATAATTTTGAAATGTCTTTTGTTCTTCACAACCTTTCATTTCATTCCTTTAGTTAATGTTATTGTTCAACATTTTTTCTCAGAATCTTTCCTCGTATCATTTTTCTTTCCTCACAATTTCGTATTGTCAGAAATCTTCACTGTATATGATAAAGAATCTAATAAGATAACATAACAAAAGTTTAGCTGATAACGGCATAACTCTGCCTGCATTTATTATATTCCACAAAAAAATGAAATCTACTCTCACATGATATCAAGCAGAGATACTTTTCGAAGATTTTGATTCATCCAGAAAGCTTTTATTGTCACATTCGTTCGTGATTCTCATGTGCTTTTTTCAAAAAGTTGCATATTTTTGCATGCTTTTTTAATAGAAATGCTTTTTAATATAACAAGATAGATGAATACAGTATCCTAAAAGTTTGGTGACTCTTAATCTTTTATAAATTTTCTTGCTGTAAGATATATAAAAATCTCTGGTAGTCTGCGTGCTACTTTAATGACTTAAATCATGAGCCTTTTTCAGGTGACTTATGTCTAGACAGTGACCTGTCCAGCCTGTAGTCGATTCATTAGATTGAGATAGCTAAACAAGGAAATAATCCTCATAAATTCTTATTGTGCGCAAATCAAAAATGAAATTTAATTAGATATTTTGAAAATTTTTTTGTTTATTTGCAATCTTTGTAAAAGAATTACTTTTCGTAGTTAATTTTAAATCCACATTAAAGATTTGATATTATCGATGATTGGAAGTGTCGAAAATTGCTACATTTTGATTTCATATAAATCCTGCAAAAAATAAAGAATTCAGTACTTAATTTTTGTTGACTTGCCCTTATATAAGCATATATCTTCATTATCTTTGTGCCAGGAATTTTTATATCAGTTTCGAATCGCAGTCTTTTTCGGATATCATGAAATATTATTTCTTGATTTCTAATTGATCAAAAATATGATGTTAATGCATGCTGTGCTACTAAATGAATCAGATGGCTTTTCTGTTTCTGCAGCTAACACATGTATCTTCATTGTTATTCTGGAGAGATAAATTTGTTAAAAAAAAGATCAATTTAATTGTTTAATAATTTGTCTATGGTCCAGGAAAATAGCTGGAACAAAGTAAATGAATGGAAAATACTGATTTGAATACGTAAAAATAATTTATGATTCTGTATTGAAAATCTATTTGTACGCTTTCTTGAAAGAGTTTATCATGGATCAGTTGGATAGATAATATTTAATTTAGTTTAGATTAATATCGAAAACAGTGAAAAACTACATAATATCTGTTAATAATACAAATCATATTGAGATAATTGGAGACCGTTAAATTCAAATGATGATAAAATTAACAAAAAGTATTCTATTTCGAAATGGAATTTCAATTCAATAGTACTCAATACTGGTTAATGTTGACCGTAAAAGTGTACAGTTTCAGATAAAGTGTTTTTGTAGTGGTGATAGAAATTAATATCATATATGAATGGCTAAATTAAGACTTCTTTTTCGTGGCTTTTCCATTGAGTAGTTGATAAAAAAAAATAAAACAACTATCTCTTCAAACATTTGCCTTTTACTGATATATTTCTTATCATCCCTGAATTTCTTTGGTTTCTAGTATATTCGCATTAAAATTTTCGTTTGAATGGAAGGTTTAGTTCATTTATCTTGCTTATGATTTAACTTCTTTTTGCAAATCATCTACACTTCTTTATTAGTTACAAACACACATTCTATCATTTTGGTTTTGCATTAATTTCTTTTCAAAATTTCCTGAAGTTCTTCAGTTTAGAAATTCTAACCTTCATTTTAAATACATATATATTGAATTTCTTTTCATTTTTACAGTCCAGAAACAAGAAATTGTTCGCGTAACACAGCAACTATTGGATGCAATTTCATGTAAAGACTATGAGTCGTATTCGTGAGTTTCATAATTATTTTATAATGATGCACTCAAGTTCGTTGAATTTACACCTGCAGTTAGTGAATTTTCATTATCATCTTGGTCTCCGGACGGCAGAAAATTGTCTTTTCCACAATTTACCAGTTATCGGAATGTTTTTTATCCATTACTTTTCAGTAAGAGGTGAAATTATCGCTTACATAGGACAAAATTATTTTGCTCAAATTTAAAACGTTTACATTCTTCAATAATGAATTGCGTGTTGATGACAAGACTCTCCCATCTTTACAAGCTGATGAGGATAGTGAAATAACTTATTTCACTAGAATAAAAAAAAAAATTTTTTTTTAAAAATTTCAGAAGGCTTTGTGATCCATCGATGACATGCTTTGAGCCAGAGGCACTTGGTAACCTGATTGAAGGAATGGATTTTCACAAGTTTTATTTTGATAATAGTAAATTGTTTTTTAATTTAAAATGTTGATTTCTATGCCTACATTTAACCATCTAAAGGAATACCTTATTTTTATTTTTAGCAAGTAGTTTCATTTGTTTAATTTTGAATGAATTGAATTCAAATTTTCCCCTATTAAATTAAATGCTTAGTTCTCATAAGTCTTGGATTCGCATTTCTCTCTACCATTTGTTTTGAAATTTAAGATACATTCTTTTGGAAGTTATTGGAGAAATGTCAGCAGAAAGGAATAATCACTAATGAGTATTGTTTTAAAACTTCCTCCGGTTTAAATTTATTGGTTTTTCTAGAAATCCTAAAATTTACTTTTCAGATAGCGGAACACGCGGACCAAAAATTCACACCACACTGCTCAATCCGAATGTGCATCTGATGGGTGATGAAGGTGCATGTATCGCTTACATTCGTCTGACGCAATTCATTGATAAGTAAGCAGACTTATTTTTTCCTATTTTGTAAAAATTCGAGCAGTAATTTTTGTGAACGACGAAATGTTAACTTCTTAATTTTGCTTGTATACTTCATTGCTTATTTATTTTTTGATAAAGCAATCTAAGTTTTGGAATGAATCAATCGTTCGTGTTGCACGTTCAGGAATGGTGATGCACGATCAAGGCAGGCGCAAGAAACACGTGTGTGGCATAAACGTAATGGACGTGGTTGGGTATGCGTTCATGTTCATCGGACCGGTGCACCATCTTCCGTAAATACAGCTGATTGTCATTTCTGATATACATCTTGTTGAAAAAATTCCTTTACGATTCTAAATAAATGGTTGACATACTGAATTGTATAGGCTTATTCAAAAATTTTGTTCAATTGCAGCAATAAATTATCAATTAGTTCCCAAGATTTTAAAAATTCTCTAATATTGATGTAAAAACTGATTGAAATTACTAGAAAAATTGGTGAAATAAGTTTCTAAGCGAAATGAAATACCAATCATTTTCTTTTCTTTTTTTTTTTTTCAATCTCAACTTCTAGTTTTATTGTATTTTAATGTTATACTATTATTTGTAGTGAGTGTGTATGTATCGTCATTGGACGACTTAAATCTATGCCCATACATCTTTTTCGGGCTGTGCAATACAGTAAATTGATTAGTAACAAAGTTTTGAATTAATGATTTTCATCAATCGATTGCTTCGTTCAATCCATTTAATTTTACATTTAAAAAACATGCAAATTTTTAGCAGCAAAAGATTTGAAAATTTCCGATATTAGCATAAACGATAGCAGTTTTCCTATTTTCTGAAATTTTCTTGGAATAGTATTGCTGTGTAAAGCATGTCCATAAATTTTTTCTTTTTTTTTTTTTTTTTTTTTTTTGTCATTTATGCGAAATCAGATGTGATTGATTGGAATTGTATCAATACATGTATGCTCACTGCCCCAAAGAAACGCTTGGATTATTTCTTTGAATTGGATTTCCTTTGTTTTTCTTGGTCCAGCTTTTTCCTTAATTACATCTTCAAATCATATTTCCAGTCAGAATTGTAAGAAGTACTCATGTTGAATACGGTAGTCGCATACAATACCGTTCCGAAAAGGATAGTATTTTCTTCCACTTTGCTGTATTAATGGATTTTTTGGTTTTTTAACCGATTTTTTCATGATTTCATCCTAAAAATATCAAAACTAGTGTTTTCTTCTCAAGCATCGGGTGGTACTGTTTCACATGTTTAAACTCATCCAGTTCAGCAATTTATGAGCAAATTTATTTTGTTGTTGAAATCTTTTTGAAACACAAGAATTTTTTTCTGCTGTGCCTCTTGCTCTGTTCGCTTTCAGAATAAGCTATTTTTACGAATAATTTTCTAAAGCCGTAAAGTGCCTGAAACGTACTGCACTATCCGATTTAGAAATAAATTTTACTCCATGTAACATTAACAACCTTCATCAGTTAGTCCACTACTTATGCATTTAGGACTTCGATCTGCTAAATTATTAAATTTAAAGAATTTTTAGTAATTTAATACTGATTTCTTATTTTTGTCTTTATCATAATAGTTTGGCACATGGCAACGGCTTAGAATTTTTCCTCCGAGTTCGTTTACATAATTTGTATGCATCGGTGAATGTAATTATGCTTAGTAATAAATCGTACATTTGGTTTTTTTTTTTTTTTTTTTTTTTTCAATGCGACATTCCTTTATTTTTCATACTTTCAATTTTTATGGTAGAAATTTGAAATTTGAAATTCTTTAGGTTCGTACAGCTTATAAGAAAAGATGATGTATCTTTTTGCGTCATTCGCTTTCTCATTTTCTCTCCAGTTTTTATCTACTTTTAGTATCTGTTCTCTATCGTTATTTTTGGCATATTATATTTAATTTACCCTTTGATCATCACACTTCTTGCTTATTTACTGACTAAAATATGCGGAATATTTACTGCAGTCATTTCATGCCGTAAATCCGTTCATTTTTAATGTTTTGAACAGAATATCCACTGTGATGATGAAAGAAAAGACTGCTGTATTTTTGTGACATTTTGTATTTTTCAAATAAATTTGTCTCTTTTTGCACTGTTATTCTTCAGCAGTTTCCAACATTATCTAGCTACTACTCTATAGATTTGGAATAAAATTTCATTCATTTAACAATCCGAGGAACAACAAAAAAGAACAATCAAGGTTTCAACATGAGATGCATCAAAAAATATTTTCCATTGAAATTATTCCAAATTAAATCTTTTTTGCAATCATTAATCAAATTTAAAGCATTATCATTATATTTTCAAACTTGTTACTTCTGCAGATTGCTATTCTGGATTATGAGAGAGTGATTAAGGAATAATAGTGGTAAAGGAATAATAGATTAAGGAATCCATATTCTTTGAATTCGAGTGACGCTATCCTGAATTACAGATGAGAAACAATGTGGTTTAGTTAAAATCCGTTAACTATTAAAGATTTTCAAGCAAGATTGAAATTGTGCAGATTGGACAGCTATATTCGTTATGAATAGTTGTGGCGATCCGGTTCAAATGATAAATTTAACAAAAATTTTCTTGTAAAAAATTGATTTCAAGAGGGAAAGAGCAACAAATAGAATACATATATATTTGAATGAAATACTGGATTAATTCATAAATCCCTTTTGTCTTCCTAATGCATTAGCAGTTACTGAATTTATCTCATTTTCCAGTTTTAAAATAAGTTTCTAATCATCGAATAGGAAATAAATGAAAATGAGAATTTTTAATTTTTAAAAAAGCTAAAAAATTAAAGTAGCAGTTGGCATTCTTGAGAGTACTACCCAATGAGAATTCATTCGTAAAAGAGAGAGATGAGGCATAATTTATGGGCAGCGATTTATCAGTCCAATAATTTTGCAATGAATGTGATACTTCGTCACCTTGTCGACGTGGAAACCATGTTGGCAAGGTGGCAGACAAACTATTGAATCAATTTATCGCCGAATTGATGTTTTGTCTTTTTTCCTTTCAGCAAAACGCCATTTCAGTTTTATTGTGATCGGTAGCGAGATATATGTCGTCATCGTTGTTGCAATCGATGTGTTACCATTGTTATCATTTTTCTTTATAATATATTGTTTGCACAGCCATCGGATTGTTTTAGAGCGAAATTTTGAGGTTTCGTTGCTTGGATTCTCCCTTCTCCATCATTATTCTATTCAGTTTGATTGTTTTCTAATGTTTTTTTTTTTTTTTTTTTTTTTTTTTAACATTTTTTGATATGAAACAAGTACTCCTATCATAATTTGGATAATTCCCAATCTATTTTCTTATCACCGTTGAACATAATCTGTTGAAATTTTTTGCCTGAATTATGTAAAATATTTCCTTTCATTTTTAACTAGCTTTTCTGATTCATAGTTTTATCATTTTTCCACAACCGATATTTGATATCTTTGAAATAGTACTGCAACCTAATTATGTCGATATTGAAATCGATTTTTTCGGCAATCACTGATATGATTATCAATAATTTCTTCATTTTTATGTCATAATCGGTACTTATTTCTATGATTTTTTTGATTTTTGCTTTGATAGAATTTATGTGAAATGCATGGTCGTATATGTCTAATATTCTGGTCTCCTCTTTTAAGGTTTCATATCTCAGCCACAAGTAAACCATTTGGGTCCAGCTAGTCTATATAAACAAAAATGCAAATGTTCGTTTGTTTAAAACCTCGAGTCTCCGAAAGTTCTTAAACACGCGCCTATTCGAATGCAACGTTTTCTCCAAATTTCAAATCAATCAGTGGGAAACTTGAAATGTTGTGTAGAAATGAACAATGAAATTTACATTTTAATTTATATAAATATAAATGGATTTTACTCACTCTCTTAAGTACCTATTGTATATCGTTTATTTTAAAGAATTCCGCGATATTTATACCATTCCTCATAATGCAGTTTGTATTCTTTGATAATTCTCCCTTCTCCTTTTCATAGTTTTAATTAAGAGTGTTATGCATTTTTTTATTCCATTTCACTGGTAAGAAGTCTTTCATCGGTAAAAAAAATCGCCATGCCTAATTATTAAATTTCAGTCTATGACTTTTATGTAATTTTAAATTATCCATCTAGAATAAGATAGTAGATTTTGTTTTCAATTTTAATGATTTCATACCTATATTCAATTTTCTTTACTAATCACAGAAAGCAGAAGTGAGAAGGAATTCTGGTTGAAATCCCGCATTCGATACTGATCTTTCCAAGTTCAGTCTTGTTAGTCGTTTAATTATATTTCATTTTTTCATGCCTTTCAGAAATAATCTCTTGGTATTACTAAAAGACCTAAAGAAACACCACCTTGAGAATCCGAGGCTGCTGGGAAATCGTACGTTCTCCTGTAATCTGTCCATGCCAGAAATTAATCCGACTCTCCCCATTTGTAGTTTTTCATTAAAATTTAGTCATTAGTAATTGATTCCGAAATTTTCGGTCGTTTGAGAATAAGATTATCGAAATAAATTTTTCTGTATTGTATTGCCGATCATCTGTGCTAATACTTGCTTCATTTTTGTTTATTAATACATGTCTTACTTAGTCGTCTGTGGTAAGATATTAAACTGTTGCATTACTATCCAAAGATATAAAATATCAAGATTTTTGTCCAAAACCCATGCATTTCGTTTGATCTTGGGATTATCCGTCCGGCATTCTTGGCTTATTCCAGTTACATGATAAGAAATGCTAATCAAATCTGATATATTCAATATTCTCAATATCCTTTCTCCTAATGCAGTTAATCATTTCACTGCGTTTATGTGTTTTAGGTTTATTCAGAAATTTTTGTCAATGCATTGCAGTTTCTTCTTCAGAATATATTCTGCTCGTTGTGTGTTCATTGTTCAAATTTTTCTAAAATGATTGTTAAAAATTGTTGGTTATTCCAAGATATGTTATTTTACCTGTAATGAATCATTTGCGTTTTGTAACTGTTGATTTTTGTTGCAGTTATTTATTTTTTTGTAGTTTCTATGATTTCAGCTGCTAGTTTTGTTCCAGTTTTTTGCTTTTTTGTGTCCATCTTTTTTTTGTTTTCTGATTTTAGTCCTTACCAGTGTCCATCTTTTAAAGTTTTCAAATGATTGCTTTACCTTCAAAATCTAGAGTATTCCGTTCTAGTCTTTTCTACTATTGTGATTATTAGTCTGATAATACAATTCTGGCAAGTAAGGTGTTCCATTATGATCAAGGAAATACAGTATATTATAATTAGTTTGCTTCTAACGTCGTTAGTGTCCACATAGTTGTTATTGATTAGTTCATCCGGAATATTATGTTTCTACTTACACTACCGTATTATCTTCAGATTTATTGGTCCAGTAGTTCTCTTTCCTGCCATGTTTCACAATCTTCAGTAGGAGGTTTCTTGCATTGGTTTTCAACGTTTATTAATTTGAATATATAGCCATCGTATCCTCTTCTAATATATATTCATTTGTCTTGTTAATCGTATATTCCAACTTAATTTTGATGAGCCATCTTTATCTCCATCCTTTTCCATTCCTTTCCTCTATAATTGATCCTTGGCTCAATCATTTTCTCAGTCATTTATTTTCCTGGCCTTTATTCTATCGTAATCTTTTGTTACCTATTCATCCTTATTGTATTCCTGCCTACTCCTTTCATGCAGTATTATTATTTCATTACTTCCAAAATTTTCCTCAACCATTTCTTAGAATTTTTTCAATTCATTGTGAGAAAACACCTTTCTCCTTGATCATCATTGTTCACTTCGATGAATCAAAATTGTTTGATCTGACTTCCTCCAACATATTCTTTTATATAGTTACAAATTTATCTGGTACTGCATATTAATTTTTCTCTTTATTTTATACAAATTAATCAAATAGTGTGAATACAATATCCATACGACTAAAAAAAATGTTGCATAAAACATAGACATTTCAACTAACGGCAACAGTAAGGGTTCACTTCGTAGAGTGGCAACTTCTTTTTTCGCATTGTTCTGAAATTGTGGCTTATTGTTTAGTTTTTCCAATTACTGTTCATTTTCTGCACCGATCGCTCAGCAGAAGTTGCTAAAATAAGTCCTGTAGCCCATTTGACTATTTGACATCGAAAGCCTAGGGACGATAGCATCGAGCATTTCAATCTTTTCTTTTTTGGGGAAAAGCGAAAAGAATGAAAAAAAAGTTTTTAGCAGAAAGTTGCAAAACAGAGAGGATAAAGTTGCCCAGCGCTAGCGGATCCTAGCTTCTCTCTCTATAGCTATGCCAAAAAAGGGAAATTTTCAGGAGAAGTTGACTTATTACTGATTTAAATCCAATAAATGATGTTCCAAATACAAATTTTAAGGAAATATTTTATGGCATAGTTCTTATTTCTTTCTGCATTTAATTTGATTGATATTATTTGGTTTCTTATAACAGGCTGTCTTGTCATAAGAGGCCACTAAAACAGGATTAACAAAATTCTTGAAATGAATGGAAAATTTCAGAGAATTCCCAATAGCAATGGAAACTAAGCTTTGATTTATTAAGATTTGAATACTGTCGGAGAATAGTTATGGAAAAAAATGTGGAAAGAAAAATCAGCACTAGTGTGCACTAAAAGATTGCATAAGTTTTGATGCTTTCGGGCGGAATTTCTCTTCATGAGAGATTCTGGAATCATCGCTTAAAATCAAAAAATATGAAAAAAGTATGTTCTCTCCCACAGAAACAGCACTTGAAGATAATTGTTGGAACTCTTATAAAAATAAAGAGAGAAATGAGGCTGTTAAATGCAATATTGCTGCCTTTACTGACTTTTTTTTCATCGATGTTGTCGAATATTTGTCATTTATAATCTTTTCGTTTCATTGCGGAAAAAATTTTGCAAAAATAACATTATTTTTATTTCTTCCAGATGGTTACAGAAGTTCTGTTTGTTGCACAAATACTTTTTTATATATCTTATGAAAAAGAATAAGTTGGAAGTTTCTGACCATCTGCATGAAATTTAATTGGCAAGAAATTGAAAACCTATGTTTTGAAACATTATCTTAATTTCAATAATTTGCACTGCAAACAGTTTAGTTATGCTTTTGGTTTATCGGTTATTTTTTCTACAGTCTCTTTTTCCATTGTCAGATAATAGATCTACTATTTTCTGTGTAAAGAAAAGATGACAGGTATTCAACAGGTATCATCATTTGATGAAATGAGAAGTAAAGCTTCAAACTTCAAACTGTTTGTCATTCTGATGAGTTCTCGACTTGTGGCTCTAATTTCCGTCTCATTCATAAATATGTTCATCAACTTGCCTGATCACATTTTAGCTGTTCAACAAATTTCATCAACTCAAGTCAAAAAAAATCTTTTTTTACGAAATTCCCAAATAATCTGACATACTTTATAACATATATCTCAAGGATTTTTATGACTTTATCGAAAAATTTTTCGTATAAATTAAAATTTATGTGTTCATTGCTTAATCCAATTTGCTCAGATTTGCGCAAAAGTTGAAAAGGTTTGTATATGTGATCACCGTATGACATTACACTGAAATATTCGATTTTATAACCAGAGATTTTGCATATCAATAGACAGGATTGGAAATATGAAACCTTTTTGATATGCGACTAGAAATTACTCCAATAAACGAAATATACAACTCTTTTCAAACAAACTAACGAAATATAAACCGTTTAGTTCAGATTGATGATGCTCAATTGCAACTAGTCATATTTTTACACCAAAAAATCGATATGTAAATTTTCATGCGTCCACAAAATTGGTATTTTGAAAAATTTGAATCTTTTGTCAGTTTTATCTGTTACGCTGATTTTTCCATTTTATGCTCTGTGTTTGTGAATAAATCGATAAAGATAGCATTGGCGGTGGTTGTGTGGAGTGGGACAGGTCGGTCATTGCTTTAATATCGTAATAATGCATGTGCTGACAGATTCCTGTAATATTGATTTCATCCGTCAATTGATTTCTATAATTATTTTGTTTCCATTTTAGTTCAAATCTGAACCGATCATGTCAGTTTTGGCTTCTTTAAAGTGCGATTATCGAATTCGAATGAATATATTTCTTGGGATCTTATTTAAACAAAATGTTGGAATATCGAAGTTTAGATAGCTTTGATAGATACAGAATGGAAGAGATGGATTGAATTATTATTCTGTAGATTCCAAAAATTGTAGATATTCCATATATTTTGGATATGAGTTTGATGACAGCGATGATCAGCCTGGTTCATTTTGTTAGTATGGGTGATTTTTTGGCTTTGTTAAAGCATTTGATAGAGTAGCGTTAGTAAGTTATCAGCAAGGATGCAAAGGATGGTGGTAATTTTAGATTTGAAATAATGATTTTATAAATTAAGATAAAAAATGGTGCTCTGGTTTCGAGAACCAACTTATCGATATCAAAAATTGAGGGTGAAATTAGTTAGAAGTAACTTTGTTAAAGTAAAGATAACTTTGAAATGATAGCCATTGTTCCAGTATCTTTGTGCCGACAAAATTTAAATTTTTCGACCATTTCTATTTCAATTGTTTCTTGTTCTATAAAATATATTTTTCTGACATGAGAAACATTCTCGTTCGTTACTGTTTTTTCTTTTGCATCATTTCATGCATTTCATAAGAATTTTTCGAGTATCAATCAGTTATTGTTGGACGAACAAGTTTAACACGTTTAATAAATTGACGAGAGCGTTATCACCTTCATTTTATAATATGTTCTGTGAAAGACAAAATTTGTATTGATGCAGGAATCAGCATTGAACAAGAAAGTGCAGTGGAACGCGAATTGACCTGTGATGATGGCTGCTAACTCGGAAGTTGAGATGATGATAAGTGACACACGTAAAATCATTGATAATATCGAAAAGTTCGTTTGTTTTTTATCTTCGCATAAGCGAAACTCGTTATTTTCAAAAAATTTTACATGTTTTTGTTACTTATCATACATCATTTTTTTGACTTTCTTAAAAGCATTTGACAGTTAGTTATCAACCAATCTTGATAAGATTTTATCTTGATCAAACCTTGATAAGATTAATGAGTTTTTTCTATTCTGTTTTATTTCAAATAAATCTGTTTTGGTATTTCCTTTTTCCTCGCCTTCAATCCTATCAAAAATGAATTTAAAAAGAAAAAAATTGTACATCTGGAAGTTTCCGTAATTTTTTACATATTTACGGCTGCTACCACTAATCGTCATCAAATTTGTCTGGATTTTCTCGATTTCTAAATTTGATAATTCTTGATTGTATAACTTTTTTTGATTGGATTTGGTTTTCATGCTCGCTATTTGCAATAATTCAAATCACGAGAAGATGCAGAATATATCACAAGGGAAACATTTTGAACTACAAGTCGAACTTAACCCGTCCTCAAGTTTCATGCAAATGAAGCCAAGTTAAGTACATCGACTGCATGATAGTGTGAAGAGATTAATTCCAAATATTTGATGAACTGTCTCTATACGTGAAAGAGGCTTCATTTAGTATACGTTCCTTCGAATCTTTCATATTGATCCAATTAGCGAAATTAACTAAACATCAAATTGCCAGCACTTTTAATTTAACAACAACTCTTCTGCTCACACGTCTGCATGGGTGAACACCCAAATTTCGAAATAAAGCACGCTTTGTCAGTAATTTAATATTTGTTTCAACGGATTTTCCGCTTATTTTCGGTCCGCCATGGTGATATCTTGATTCACGTGGAGCTTTCGGGAATATATCTCTATCTTTCTGTCTGGTATCTTCTAAATATTGCTCAGCTATTTTCATACCACGACGAATTGACCTAAACTAAATTTCGGAATAAGTGGTTAACTTTGAATTTATTCTACGATGAGATTCTAGGGGAATTGTGAATTTAATGGTAGACAACAATTCATTGCAACTGGGGCTCATAAAGTTTTTAAAAAGAATTAATGCTATTGCAGTACTATCAAGCATCATTTATGGTTCATCTGCGCTAATCCCCGAGAATTTTTTTTCAATTTTTCAAAATTATCTGATAGTTTTCGTCTTCTCATGTTTCCAGAATTAGTGTGTGTAGTAATCTTAGGTATGGATGCAGCCCTGCGACTGAAACGTACAACAATGGCTCACTGAACGATTCAGATATTATTGAAAGATCAATTCTGGAACGACTCGCTTACGCTACCGATGAAAATGTAAGCATTTCATCGTCGTTTTTTAAATATCACTTATAATCGTTTTGTCAGACAATTTTTTTCCTTGAATAAATCATATATATTGTTAAGAGCTCAGACAATGTCGAGAAATTACAAGAAAATACTAGACGAGCATCTAGCACCGGTGGTGATGACATCAGCCGAATTCTTCAGCAGTTGGAACGATTGATTCTGTCGGATGATTGGATCAGTAAAAAAATAGAAGATTACGGCGAAAGTTCACAATCGTCATACCCTGAATTTCCCAAAAAGAGGTTACTTTAAAATCATTTCGAATTAACTAAATCAATAGAAAGCAGATGAATGTTTTTTTTTAAAACATTCGTCTGCTTTTTACTGCTTTTGTAAATTCTTTTTTATTTTGTTCAAAAAACACGATGTTCTGGCTATAGCTTTGGTACTTCATGAAGTTTATAATGACAAACGATAAACGTAAATAACTTTCAACAAATCTTGTAAACTGATAGCGCTAGGAAGCAATTTTTACTAGAATAGATGGCGAATAGCAATTGAATATAAAACATTAGAAAAAGACGTAGGTGATGGATTGGACACAAGCGGAGAATAAATAGCCAAGTCAAATTTGGAGGATGAAAATTGGGGAAAATGAAGTCAGCGCATAAGCATGAAGGCTTTTACGTGGACTTTTACGCGAACTTTTAGGCAGAGATCAATTCCGTGCATCCATTCCTTTTGTTTCTGATTCGAGGATTGTTCATCGTGCCTTAGGCTTCCAACATTATTAAGAGGACATAAATTTGATTTCGTAATCACATTGAGGATACTGTTTCATCTCATACTAAAAACTTTCGTCGATATTTGTGATAATTGTGACAACTTTCTATTGTCACCATTATCATTCGCTTCGCCACCCAACATCTTATCGATTACAAAAAGTAACATTTGAATGACAATTTACCTCTATCGTGTCATCTATTACAAATTATAAGCTAAGGCAGTGTTTTGATGGATGTATTCTTACCTGCTTTTAAAATTATTTTTCTGTCCAATGTATAATCAACTATTATAAAATAGATTTAGGGGTCGCATTGTTAGTTCACGTTTATCAGAATTGGGACGAACGTTGGTTATCAGTTCATCTCTCAGAAGTTATATTAATCTGCTTGGAACTCATCACAGACAATCTGTTGCTTCATGTCTTTATGGTAATACATCGCAAACACTCAGCACACTTTTTTGTACACCAAATAACAATTTGCACTGTTCTGAGCACGATTCAACATTTGCAGATTCGATCAAAACAGGAATTGGTTCGTTCATTTGTATTGTTTCAAATTTATGTCCAAATTACTTATTGCTGAGGCTGCATATCCTATTTCTCAACACTTGTAACTGAAAGTAAATAAATTGCATTTGGAAGTAAATAAAGTGAATTGAAAGGAAATAAAATTTTGCAATGGAATGGAATTTAAATTTCGATTCTTTCTAGGCGCTTAATGATAAATTAAACTTTAGTTGTCGAATTGGTAAAAAGTATTGAAATGTAGTGGTAGTCTTTGTTATAAAATTGTTATAAATTTTTTATTATAAAGTTTAATCTTCAGGTTATGCGATTCGTCTTGCACTGCATGATACGTACGGTTCCGATTACTCTTCGAAAGGATGGCGTGTTTTTCTTGAGATGGTTAGTACTTTTGTTTAATGGGAAATAGCTTTTTATTCCGAAAAATTTAGACAAATAATGTATGAAATTAATTATTCTATTTTTGAGGGCTCACCAGTGGTGTATATTTCACCTGCTTTACACATCGATCTTACTTCATACCTGTCTACTGAATTCTCAATTGGAGATGTTGTCATTTTGAAGAAGTCAGATGGAGCCTTTGCTAATATTGAAGGACGAATTGTATGAAAATTTGCTTATTTCCAAAACATGTAGTTATTGTAACATTTAAAAACGTTTAAATCCAACCGATTCCAAAAGTCAAAATTTTGAAGTTTAGATAAGGGTCTTGTTAAACGATTTGCATCACCAGATCGTACTGACCGTAAAATTTTCAGTCCGAAATTTGAAGTCGTCTAGAGCTCAAAGCTACTACATTAAGCATTGCTAGTCTGGAATATTTGTAAAACATTCTTACCATCCTGAATGGTTGATACCAGGATCACATCGCATTTGAACAACAGCTTGATGATGACATTGCTGCTGGGAAGAAACCGTTGATCGTGATTGGAGTTGTTGGATCAGCAATCTTTGGACAAAATGATATTATAAGTCGTCTATTGGAAACAAGGAAATCCAAGGCTCAATTCTGGATACATGTTGTTGGGCAGGTTTGTTATTTTTTTCCTGATTTTTTATTCTTTTTACTTTTGATGGCCTCATTTTTTAGGGTTTGGCTGCATTGTGTCTGAAGAGACCATCCGAAATGCAAGTGTTATCACAAGTAGACAGTTTCACTGCTCCACTTGCATTATGGCTTGGTATTCCAACAGCGCCCGTCATCGTATGTTTTTCGGTGTAAAGTTTTCTAGAATTTGGCCTGTTATTCGGGAAAATCAAGTTCTTTATTATTTTTTGCTTCATCATGTGCCATATCAAAATATCTTAACGAACATCGATCGATTAACTCCCAAATTACATCATTATCGTGCTTCAAATGGCAGTCACAAATCCTTGGATTTGTAAACTCTTTTTTGCAGACTTTGCATCGACCTGTTGATAATCACAAGCTGTCATATCATGAAAAATTAGTTGTATTGCCGTGGTGGATCGCGTGCCATCATTTGACAAGCTCTAAAATCACTGACATCATCGAGAACGCTTATTTCTTGGTTGGAATTGATTCTTTGTTTGTAGGATTGATTTTTGTACTTATGTTCTCTACCATAATTTTTTTATCCGTTTGGAAATTTTTTTTTGCATTGCAGAGCAAAATGATGCTTCGAGGTCTGATAGGTTTTCCACAGATCGAAATTTTCGGTATTGAGAATCCCATCGAATTCGCAAATCGTGTTTACGAAGGAATCTATACATCTCCTACCGTCTTGATATTCAACTACAGATACCCAGACTTGGGAAAGATTAAAAAAGTTAGTTCATATCTTTACTTTGTCTTAAAAAATGTAATTACATGTCATATAATTGTAATAAAATCAGTAATGAAATTGACTGGCATATTATTCATCACTTGCATCTTAAAAGTATTTGAAGAAGTAACTTTGATTCTTATGTTTTTTTACTTGATTTCGTTAGATTTTATCTACCAGTTGTATTAGATTATAAAATAAAGCTTCCTCATTTCATAGCATTTTGAGATGTGAAGGCATAATACTCCAAGTAACTTGGTTATATCTGTATTAGAGTTTTTACAATCATTTCTTAGATTTCATATGTAAATAAATTTCTTGTTTTACTTCGATAGTTATTCTTATCAAAAGACAGAATTGAAATTTTGAAATTTTTTCCTTACCTGCATTGGCAAAACGATAAAATATAGCATAGCATTCTGCCAGCAAACATTTTTTTTTTCTCAAAGGATTTTAATTTTTCAGATGAATCGTACCTCTTGTTATTCATAAATAAATAACTTCCAGGAGAAGATTCTCACAGCTAATAGTCCAAGTTCTTCGGATAGTTTGACGAACGATTATATGAATTCGGATGATGCGAATGAAACGTTTGTCAATGATTCGTTTGCAACATTTGATAATGATATCGATAATCCAGCAGAATATGCTGATTCATTGAATTTTTGGGTGATTTTCCGAATTTCTTTGGTTGATTTTGGATTTTTATTATTCTATTGTCACTGACTTTTCTTATCCTAAGAGGACTTTTCTTTAATTCGCAAGATTCACATATATTCGATTTTATACTCCCTTTAAAATAAATCTCTGAAATTTTTTTCAATATCTATGTTTCTTAATGTAAAATATTTCAGCTTAATCAGAGATTGATATCAGATTGCCACCAACTGGGATTGCAAATGATTACACTTGGTAACACGCGTTGCTCTGCATTCCGTTTCTGTCCCCTAGAAAGCTCTGCCTGTTAGTTTTCTATTTTGCATTTTTAAAAAATATTTTTGTTGGAAGGATAATGTCCATGCTATGTGATTTGGAAAAAATAAATACGCATTATAAGTTGCTCATTATGGCATCCATCTGATTATATTCTGGATTTGAATGAATGTTTTACACTGTTAAAGTGTATAACATCTCTTGTTATTTCAATATTTCTGAAACTTTTTTTACTTATCAGAAGTATTCATTATCTTTTCGTCGATTAATTCTCATTTCGCTAAAAACTCATTTCGCATCTTTGTTCACAACTTTTCACGAATTCATTTATTTTCATTGAATTGTACTAATGTGGACCATGTACATAAATTTATCAAGCAACTCTCCGATGCATTGAAAATAATTGGATCAACTGTTGCCGCCAAGAAACGTTTCAAAAAGATTATATCAGAATATCCATCATTGGGGCTAACACCAGTCCATAAATGGGCTGGTGTTGGAGCTGTTTGGTAATTCTCTTTTTAAATATTAATTATTTATATTTATCACTGATATTCATCATTATTTCTACATTACGGATTGTAGCGATCGATTGGAAATGAAGGCTTGAAATAAGAAATGTGATTATTAAAAAAATAGAATTTTTCGGAACGAATCTTCAGCTAGTACTGAAAATAGTCAATCAAGGCTACGTCTCTTCACCATTATTAAATTTAGATCATTTTTTTTGACAGATCAATTTTAACGAACTTGATCTTTGTAAACCCTTATCCTCAATCTTACATTGTTTTCTCAATATAAAATTGAGGATATATTCTTATTTTTATCTTCCATTTTCAGTTACATACCTTCCATTGTGAAGGAAACTCCAATGAATGAATGGAACGAAAAACAACGTCAGCAGGTTTTTCATCTTCTTTTTTTCTGGAAAGGATTCCGCTTTTGCATGGATAATATAATGGATATCAGTGAGCTGAGATATTCAGCAGTTATTTTCATGAAATTGTTACAGGTGTCTCATTTGAACTTGGAATTAGTACATTCTTTGCGTTCCGTAGATACGACATTTTCTGTTGGCGAAAGTCCTGGATGTGGTGTTTCGTGTGTTAAATTTGGTATGCTTTTCGATGATAAAGATCTCAGGGATCTGGTCCATTTAGTTGCCGAGCATGGAAAAAAAATCGAACAATCACAAAAGGTGAGATTTTTGGTCATTTTTTGACTTGTACAAAAAATAAAATGCTTGAAAATGTTCGTTCATACTTTATAACTGATCTACTTCACCTTGTTGTAATTGGTGATGAAACTCATTCTCACGTCGTGTTATTAGTTTTCAAGAACTTTGAAATAATTTACTAAATTTGTTGAATTTATTTACGTGTTGCAAGTAAAATGGTTTTATTTAAATTATCCATGTTTAAGATCTTCAATTTGCAGTATATGGACAGTTTGGCTGAAATGATACGTCAGGGAATCGAAGCAGCAAATAAAGATTTAAAACGCGAGAATGATGCACGGATTATGCAAGAAGTAATATGATCTATATATGCTTCAAATTTCGATAATTTTAATAATAAACATCAGATGTTCTAGAAATAACAAAACGATTCTTATATTCAAAGCACGTTTTTCCCCGGGTAGTTTCATAGCTGTATCACGGGGCATGATCAGAAACTGCCAGCAACTTATCAGCCATTTATTTTAATCCACCTGATATTTTAGTTCTCAGCGATTGAAAATTGGACTGATGAGCAAAATTTGTTACAGGGTGTGATAAGGCAGATTCCGTTGATGAGTTCATTGGTTAATTGGTTTTCACCATTGGATAAGGACTTGCAAAACATTAAGGGTCGTTCATTTGACTTAAAAACTGGTAATACAACTTTTTGCACTACTTAAAATATTTTTGATTTGTGAACAGTGAGTCATAAATCATACTTTTTTACAAGATCTTAGATATTTATATTGTTTGAAGGACAAATTCAATCAACGGATGTTTACTATAAACACCGATTTATTAACCAGACGAACGCCATTTCTCAGGATCCTCACCAAATGATTGCGAAGATTTCCAATGAGCCAGTAAAAAAGCAAAGTAATAATAGTAATTCTAACAGAGATACCGTCCAGAATGATAACATTACAGTGGGGAATGCAAATGAAAATGGTGAGCATTGTTCAAGTGTCTTGTTAAATTTTCTGTTCTATGTTTACTACCAATATTTTGCTTTTCTACTTAGTAGAACGCTTCCACTTTTTGATTTTGAAAAGTGAAAATTTCCAAAAATGTTTTTGGTACATAAAAATTTCGTAGAAACAAAAAAAAAATCATGCTGTTTCCATCGGAATTTTTTTTTCTTTCCAAATCAACTTCCAAGAGGATATGCAATTCGAACTTTTTTTCAGGCGGCACCTAATTTAATGGTTTGCAAGAAATATCTGAATGGAAAGATTAACTGACATTAAGTTTTTCTGCTTGTTTTATCGATTCATAAATTATAAATCATAAATTAATAATAGTCAGAACTGAATGTTACAAATTTGTTTCGTCTTTCTTTTAAATAGGATGAAAAAATGTACTTGATTTTCATTCATATATGCATTGTAATTAAATCTTTCCATTTTCAAACTTTTCACAGCTGTTTTCGAAAATCTGCATAACTAATTATCTTATGATGCACGTAAGGGAAAAGTATTTATTATATTCTTTAGTGTGTAGCAAAACATTAGAAATAAATTTTCGTCATTATATTCCTGTTCTAATAGCACAGTTCGACACTTTCTATTTGATTAGTTCCTTGCATGTCTTTGATGATGTCTCCGGCATAGGAATAATCAATATAAAAACTGCGGTAGGATCTGTCGTGACTTTACGAATAAGAATTTAATAATATAGACCTGTGAGCAAAATTCATCTCAAAATTTGCAAAACTAAGACGGAAATGTCCGTTTGTCTCTCTTCAAAATGTTGATTTAGGTTAATTTTTGGTTGCATTCAAATATTCATTGAAAACGCAGTCTCCTCCTTTATTTCAGAGCTTATAGAAAAAATACCGAAACAGATCCAAAACTTGTATTTTAAAGATCTGTAGAAAGCGATGATTTTTGATTTTTAAGCCAATGAATTTTGTCCGACAGCCTATCCTTTCTAAATCTATTTGTTTCTTCTCATCTCGATGCAATATTTCTAGCCTTTATAATCAGAACTTCTCGCTGTATTTGTGGTATATGATGATGATTGTGATATTCTACTGTCTTAATCAATTTTTGTTTGCTTTTTTGGGAACTGAAATGACTTCTTTTGACTTCAAGTGTGCTGTTAATATTCATTTATGAATCAACTACTCCGACAAATCCTGGGTGATTCAAGGAGGTGCATATGGAAAGCCGACATCAATCGAAGAAACTTTCCCATTACATAAATAGACTGTCCAAGTTTCCCAACATAAAAGTATTGTACTTCAGTGTGGGACTAAAACAAAATGCCCTACTTCGGTTTCTACTACCATTTCGAAAGCAAATTTATCCAAAAATCTGTTTCCTTATAATGAGATACTAAAGGACGGCTAGGTATTTTATACATACTGACGAGCTTATGTGAAGTGAAGTCCAGCCGGTGAACCTACTCCATTGCAGAAGCAGACATTCCAAACAATTGGTTGCTTTCCCTGCTTATTAAGTCCCTTCGCTTCGAACCATGTAAAGGAAGTCTACTTGAATCATTTTGTCAAATATAGAATTTGCAACTTAGGATTAGACTTCCGGCATTCACAAGCGGAATGACATGAATTCGTTAAATCTGTGGAAGTGAGAGTCACGTCCCAATTGCATTAAAAAGTGCCCTTTAAATTTGTGATAATTCTTTCATACCTTCCTGTAGCAAAGATCATTCCTCGAAAGTGACTTCTAATTCTTTCTTTATTTATAAATCAAAATTACATCACAGTGAACATTGAATAAAACTGCTTTATCAAAGCAATATTTCTAAAAATTTACCCTGATTACGCATCAACTGGATCTCTCCCGAAGGATTTACCTAAGTCATTATGTGAACATAAATGAAACTGCTGCGCGATAAAAGTCTTGATGTTTCGAAGAGCATAGCTACGGAATAAAGAAGTGCAAAAAATGGAAATTTTTTAGCTACTGTATGCGTAAATACGTTTTAGAAGTGCCTGTTTCGGTCATGATCCTTGTTGCAACTTATCGACTCATCCATTAGAATGGTTTAACGCTTTGAGAGAGATCCACTACTACCGCGTACTGAGAGACAAAACTTACCGACTCAAATGGACTTGGTCGATAAAACATAATGAACAATGAGCAAACAGCATGAGATGATTTAATTGGACTAGAATTTTGATAGCAAATTCCTGTTGACATAATTCTACACCTGAGTCACATATGTAACTTGAAGTCGCCGCCGTTGTTGAAGTCGGTAATATTGAGACGTCGATGTTCCTGCAATACAAACCTTGCGCTGAATCTCGATTTAACAATCGCTTATATTCTCCGGTTTCCAACAGAACAGCAAATTGAAAAAATTCCCTCAACAGATCTTTTCCAATCTGAGCATTAATTACTGCACGTATTTCCAGGGGGCAGGCACACTATCCACCATTTAAGTTATATTTTATATATTTGGAAAGTTTCATACCACTAATCCATATCAATAAGGACAGGAAAAAGTGCTAGTACAGTTCGAAATTAACGTATTTCTTATTTGATTACCTTCTGCTTCGTATGTACTTTTGTGTGCCGCTTGCGCTCATCAGAACGAGCAAATTTCCTTCCACAAATATCACAGCTAAACGGTTTTTCACCTGTGTGAGTTCGTACATGCGTTGTTAAATGATCACTCCGTGAAAATGCTCGCATACATATGCGACACTGTAATTATAACTTCAGATCTCTGGAATTACAAGGTCTGGAATTATTTCAGTTCCTCTGAGAACTTCTTTGAAACAGCATCAAAATACGAAATCTGTTTCTTTAAGCAATACCGTTAATCACAAGACTCTTCTAATTGGATTTGCATTCTCTAGTTCAAACAAACGCCATCCACTGGAAATTTCGTCCATTTGGTTTTAACTTCTAACTGAATTTTTATTCTTATTTCCTAATGACTTAACAAAGTGTTGTCAGTGAAACTCGGAACAATTCAAGTTGTTTTATAAAATTTTACCTGAAAAGGCTTTTGTCCTGTGTGAATCCTGATATGCCTTGTCAATTCATCCGATCTCGAGAAACGTCGATCACAGTTCTCTATTGGACATTTGTATGGTCGTTCATGTGATGGTGGTTTAACAGGACGATTAGAACACTTGCCAACTTTCGCCGGATTGGCTGTAAAAACATAATTACTCATATCACAATATCTGTTCATGCCAATGGAGATAAAGAATAAATATAAAAGTGAAGACAAACTGATACAACATTCTTTATCCAATCTTACTCCAATATCAATTTTTTGGTTTCAGTTTTAGGGTGAAAATTCAATTTTACAAGTAATTACTCTGTGCATATTGCGGCCCTGATTGAGCAAAAGATAAAGGTGCCGGGTAATACTCATCTGCAGGTTCTGGTTTCGGCTGAAAATCCGATCTGAAATTAGATATATTAACTGATTGAACAGAATGTCTGAAGTTACTAATAATGCTGACTCCGCAAACAAAGTCATAAAACAGCAATTTCGAAAAAAAAAGTTTCAACAGTTTCAGTAAAATGAAGTGAACTTGAATAAACCGATATATATTTGATGCTCCGCTGATAGAAGTCTGGCTTTGCAATGTTCGGGTAGGGCAAGGTGCACCACTACAAGTCAAGAAATTGCATGTTTGATAAGAAGTTCGTTGCGCGCCTGCTGAGTTCGACTGATTACTGTTTTGGGTTTCTATTGGGCTTACTGTACAGGTTATGTTTTGGTGAATCTGCAAATGTACTTTAATGAGAAATGACGGAAATTCGTCCGTTGTAATAAATGGCCTCCTTTTTTAAAAAGCAAAATTATTTATGTACACAGTAGGGAAGTATTAGATAAGTTCTTCAGAGGCAAATCTTTTCAAACCATTAAGCAAAGTAAATAATGAACACTATAGTTTTCGTACCATTCAAACAGTGTTATTGTCATATGCCCGATATCACAAACCTCTACAACCAAAAATCATATACAATTTGAAAATTATATGTAGCATAATTTCAGTATAATTTGCTATTAAATCAGGGCTTAAGCTGCATGTAAATACCAGTGTTACTAGTAAATATTCCGTCCGATCATGAACTGTTCCTTAATGAATTTGTGAGAAAAATGAATTCTAACATGATATTTGTGTTGATGTATTTGAGCTGGTGAGGAAGTCATTTCTGAAGCACCCACAGATACAACAGGTCTAATTCGAGCATCTTGTTGTTGAGTGCAGTGTATCCCTGAACATACGGTATTGGGCGTACTAACTGAACTGAATCCATTTTGTCGTACACCAGATGGTCCGGGTGGAGGTGTAGTGCGTCGATTCACACCAGCTCGACCGATCTGTTTTCAAATTTTTGAATCGAGATTTCCATAAATTAAATTCATTTTGTGTGTACTGTAACAATATGTAACATGTGTGAGAAGAAAAAATGTTACATCTTTGCAAAGTAGAAATCTATATAAATAAAAGTGTAAATGTTCGCTGTGGTCTTCACACAACATTGCATTCGAATAGGCGCGTGTTTTTTTATAGATATACCTACTTTTCTTCACCTGTCACATTTGTGACAGGTTAAAGTAAATGAGCGAATGAATTTATTGACCACGCCTACTTCCTGTATTGCTCATTTCTACACAACATTTCAGGTTTATCACCAAATGATTTGAAATTTTGATACAACGCTGCATAGACGCGTATTTTCATATAGATAAGGCGCGCGTTTAAGAACTTTCGGAGATCTAAGATTTTGAACAAACGAACATTTACATTTTTATTTATATAATACTTATTTTACGCTGCACAAGCTCAAAATCTGAATTTATGTAAGCTAAATTCATAACAATTTTCGAGTAAACAAATGTTCCAAAAATAATGAGTATAATATACACTGTTCGATTAATTAAAATCACAACAATCAAAATGACATGACTATATTTTTTCACATTTGATTAAGACATGTTAAATATGTGAAGTAGTCATCGGAAAAGAGAAATCAATTTTTCGAAAGAAAATTATTAATTAATTGCCCTTGAAAAATGTCAAGATCTTTATAAAGTTAATATTTAGTCAGACGAAATAAATTACTTTATTCAAACTTAACTCTGATTTTATAAAAGTTTGATATGAAACCAAAGCATAAACCACACTTACTTGTGTATAATCTGAGAGAACTTGATGAGTTCCAGATACTGATGAAACGGAGGGCTGAGAGGTGGATAACTGTTGGATTCCATTGGCTGGCAGGTTCGTTGCATCCTTGTTATCTTGAAATACCTAAAAAATCCATTTTTTTTATTTTCTCTGAATCCATAATTTTAATGATCCCCCCGAGAAATTATGCAACAAAAGCATTACTTTGAACAGATCGGATGTATCGGCAGCACTGGATGCCTTCGCATTTGGGTCGAGTACCAGTAGAGGTAAATTTGCATTTGTTTGCTGAGATTTAGTGATAGATTGTAAAAAATGTTCGACAAGAGGGGAAAATTGAAACATTGTAGCACTTAAACCTAAAACATTATTGAAAATATTACCACCAGCAATATTGAATTCAACAAACTTTATGAAGCTAAAAGACTGAACTGCAAACTTAGGTAAAAATGAAAAGTGGTTCAAAATATGCTGGAAGAAAAGATTAAAGCAATCAACAAAGGTATGGAATGAAATATTAGGTCTCAATTCAATATGTAAGGTTGCGCAGTTCAGCAGACTAGCAACAATGTGAAACATAAAGATATTTAATTTATATCCAATTTCCTACTTTTGACTGTTTCAAGAAAAAAGTGAGACATCTAATTCCGACAACCAGAAAAATCTTTAGTAAAAATTATAGCCATCACAATAGACTTGAACAAATTAGACAAAATCCACAAACCAGGTGAATTAACACTCTGTGAACCGAATGTGCTAATACTTGTACTGATGCTTCCTTTGAAGGTAATTGTAGCTTTTTGATCCCTGATGTCGTTTTGAGCTCCGTTTGATCCTACTGTTGCGCATCCTAAATTTTAGATTCCTATTATTTCATATCTTTAACAATAAGCTGGAACTGTAATGGAAAAAGAAAACCTACAAGTTAAGCACAGAAAATACCTGGTGTCACATTAGCAATCGACGACTGCGGTAAAATTGTTGAAATTTCGATATTTGCTGAAAGTTAGAATACCGAATGCAATATAACTCCACAGAATTTTTTATAAATCAAATGTTAGGATACATCTAAGAATTTCGAAATTTATAATCCTTAATAGGATTTTACAGAAACTAAAAACTGAAAAAATTTCACGGTAATAACCAGAAAAAAAGATACCGGTGAGGAGTGGTTCGTGCTCACCAAAGAAAGCTTGCGTTTGATTATTTGGTGCAGAGAAGTTATTTAGACTGAGTTTGGGAGTGACGAGTTCATCCACATGTGTACCCGCAGAAAGCGGTCCTTTGGTGGGTGAACCAAGTACAGTTGGAGTTTTAAGTGTTACATCGGTATTACCCAAAGCGGTTGGAGTCTTCAAACTGTCATTATCATTTAAACTTAATCCCACGGATTCCGTATTCGAATTGTTCAAAGATACTACTGGTTTATTTTGTCCAGTCCGTCCTAAAATGTACTTCATCAGATAACGGCAACTTCATACAGCCTGTTCTTTATTGTACATTCATTAATTAAGCAAAATTTCAGATTACTGACCTTACTTTTTGCTACAGTATCACTATCAACCAGTTCTACCATCGATATCGAAGCACAAAATTCTACCCTTTTGAATATTAAATTTTATTATTTCAGAATACTCACGTCTACGATCTATAATTCTGGATCTGGATCCCATAGCTCAGAATTAAAATTTATCAGTTTACAAAATATTCGTTAAACTTTATTTCTCTTAATTCTACTTTGACCATTTGACAATCCAATCCTAATTATGCCTCTGACTCTATTGTTCATCAAATGATAATGAGTGTTTCTAAAGAAAATAGAAGAGGATATGAGATACCTCGTAATGATGGGATTGATAATTTTGCGTCTACGGATGAATCACTGGTTGATGGTCCTGGCATTGACACACTATCTTTTCCTGTCTGTATCGGTATCCTTGTTGATGCACTTATTAACTGACTCATTCTTGCAAGTAAAAATAAGTTAGAAATTATTTTTACATATATCAAATTGCTGTCTAATGCAGCCCAATTCAAATATTGATTTCAAAAATTCATCATATTCAAAACTTTTTAGATTTTAATTTGGCAATCATCAAATCTTATACACGATAGAAAGGGGCAAGATAATTATAAAGCCACATTCAACTAACATAACCAATTCAATCAAATCCAACCCAATCCGATAATCATCATTACAGATATTCAAGACATACTTAAGATGTCCACCATAAAAACTCCTAAAATTTTCGTGAAATTTTGAAACCCAGTAGATTATCAATTTATTTCGTTCTTGCCTCCCCACCATGCGGGTATTATGATAATGTGATCAATAGCACCATAAATATAACAGACAGACGCATTTTGTAATAATATATGATTTAAGCACATATTTCAACAAACTTAATAGTTTTAGCATAATCAATAAGCAAAATCAATAGGCATAACTTTGGAGCTAAAAGACCCAACAATTAAAATTTTTAACTTTAATCTATATTCTTAATTATATATATTCATATTTAGTGTGAAAAAATATTAAATCTCCTTCTGAAGCGCACAAAAGAGAACAAGAAATAAAAATTCCACTATTCCCAGATGTCATTTACTGACTAAATATGTACTTATTTACTATAACCCTACAGCTCTGACCTCCTTAAATAATTATTACATGTAACTATCGGATCATAATCCCCTTTTCGACACAAAACTGTCGCAGAAAAAAGAATTCAAATCCACTCCAATCTTTGTGTATCTCGAGAACTATTACGCAAAATTATTGTCTCCAAAGGGCAATCACACATACATAAGAGGAGACACTACAGAAAGTACATTTTCACTGCCAGTCTTTCCTTAGTAGCAAGCTCTCATCATGATTTCCAGTCGCTGTACAAACTTAAAATGCCACGAAATGTTAGATTTAACTTTACTGGCTTTGAATAATCAACTTATGCGCGTTTATCACGCAACAAAATGTGTTGTTTTTGGCAAATATTATTAATCCAAGATCTGTCATTTTTTTTTTCTTTTTTTTTAAGTCCTAACCAACATCTAAGGCAGGTAATTTTTGTTAAGTTTAAGTTAAAATTCTTGAGAAAAAAGGAACTAGCATAAGCTTGAAGTAGCAAGTCAAAGTATGAAATTTCAAATAAGCGGAAACTTGACAGAAGATACAGCGAAATCGTATGAAGGTAGTCTTGATCAGTGAATAACTGTAAAGATTGATTTTAAATTTAATCCAGAGAGAAAGTCGCAAAACTGATAAGAAAATAAAATTATTTAGAATAGCTTCGGTATTGAAGGCATGTGTATCAAGGCGGCATCCTTCTATGTACTAGCCAGCATTTTAACATGCTATTTTACAGAATGCTCCCACATAGGATATTTCAAAGTTTTGGAAGAGTGGACATGCATTCATACACAAATACTTCATCCATGTAACACTCAAATACCCATTTATGCAGCCGTCCTCATCTAAGTACACCCACACAACTGTATAAATATCAGAACAGAGGGATAAAAATATAACGGAAATGCAGGCAGGCCTATATGACACTGACATTTATAGACAAGTTATAGGAAAATCAAATGAATGAGCAATTGGAATGAGCAAAATAATGGAGAAAATCAACATCCACTAACTTTAGAATGATGATGCTAATTGAAATAATGAAATGAAAGCAATCGATTTTGAACAGTGAGATGTAAACAGAACCACATGCTGACATACAGTTTGCATAAAATGTATGTCAGCATGTGGTTAAAATCTATTAACAAGAAGCAACGGTTCATGAAGGAAAAACAATTCATCGAAATGATTCGAGATATGAAACGATTTCAAATCGACTCGACTCGATATGGCAGCAACGTCAACTTGTCTGCCATAACAACCATAATTATACACTAATGCGTCATCGCAAGTAATAGCATTATGAAGTAAAAATGCGACAAACTGGTTTCATACAGATGGTTTCATACTCAAACTGATCATGAACATTATTGAGAACAGAAATCTGGTAAACTGAAGGAGGCGGCAAAATACATCCATTTAAAATTGAAAGGATGAAAATAAGCGATTGGGAAAAGGAGAGGATGCGACGGAGATTGCTTTTACAGGTACCATTCTAGCGATTTCTTATAAACGATAGTAGCAGAGCGCTTTTTGCAAATGCGCGCTTTTTTCGATGGTAAAGTTGGAGACAAATGAAGAATTAGGAAATTATAGCGAAATTTGCGTGCATATGAAAGTTTTGCGTGCAGAATGATAATTTATAGTAATGCGTAATACACGTGAAGAGACATAGCTTGCTCGAGGGGTAATGCGCGTGGGCTTCATGATCAACATGCAGTCGAGAAACACCATAGCAAAATTGGATGTGTGGGCGAGATGAGAAGGAGGCAGGAGACTGCGAGTGCATTGTTGTGGCAAACCGATGGCGTTGTGAGAAGAGGTAGACAGATGGACGGATAGAGTGCATAAAAGTAACAGTAGCAAGATTTCGATACAAGATGATAGTGTCTGGAAAGAGAGGAGAGAGACAGAGAGTTTACTCCCTCCTTTTCCAAGGAAAAGCTACAATTCCCTCTCCAGTCAAGCGTTGATGTTAGGAGGAAGGGATGCGCAGAGGCGAGAAGACAGACAGCTAAACAAGCCACCCACCTATCATTACAATGCAACCCCCACGCACGCGCGCACAAAACGCACAAACATACGCGCACATTCACATGCACTCACTTGCACACACATGTAGAAATGGCACACGTGCATACGCCCACGCAAGTTCATGGTTACGGTACACATGGGTACCAAACACGGTACACATCTTCTAGTGGAATTGTCATCAGTTGGGCCTTATGTTATACACGCTTGGAGAATATCCCGGATCCGTGAACACAACGTGTTATCTGTCCTAAGTGAAACGTTGAATGGCAAACGTAAATACCTGACAGGAAGGAAACAGAAGGAACTCTTGAAGGTTGACAACGTTTCTGAGGCAAAGAGCATTACGATGGAGGTGGGTGGTGAGTGGGTGGATGGATGGGTGGGTAGATGATATGTGGGCGTTGAGGGAGAGTGGAGCTCACACAAGGTTGCAGTATATTTGCTGAAGCTGAAAAGAAAGAAAGAAAGATTGCAGATTCCTGTCCAACTTCTACGTTATTTGTTTATTCAGTGCAAATTTGCAGTGCTGAGAGTTATAGTTAATTGAAGTGGTTGAAGTAACACGTAAGGAAGCGGTCGACGCCTAAAACGTGAGGTGCCAAAAGCTCACCACTGCCGGGAGAGGAACTCACGCATTTGTGAGATGGATATATAACCCAACCATAGCATTGGCCCATCAACGCGAGATATTATCTCATTTTCCTTGCGTATGTTATCATGGCCATAGGTTGGTTTCAATACTGTTGCCCCAAATCGATTCTAATCCCAAAAGAAAGAAAGAAGACTGCACTCGAAATTAATTAAATATTGATGAAATCAATTAAATGAATTGAAATTAATCAAGATAGTCGCGAAGGCTTTTACTTTCAAATAGCAAGTTTGTTTCAAAAATGAACTTTCGAAGTAGGAGAAACGAAAAAAAATTGGCAGTAATCAATGATGTGTTAGAAGCGTTGCTGCATTTGCAACGATACCACATAGGTAATTAATTTTAGATCGCTCAGACCAGAAAATACCATCGAGCGAGAACCTTCACTCTTAGGCACAATGCGATGAAATTTAATTACAAAAATATCATCATCGCGATTTCAAATCAAATAAATTTAATTTGTGGGATGCAAGCAATGGACTAGATTAAACGGCATGGCTTGAGTTTGCTTCCGTCAATTACACGAAATCTGCAGCTGCATGCTTCGTTTGATGAACGGACGGTTGAAAATTTTCGATTTTAACGAAATCGGATTGCATGCTTTTTGCATTTCAGAAGTACATTGCAGTGTACTTCGCTTTTTTCCACAGGTTGCGTCATCTGCCAATCAAAATGATATTAAATTTTTCGCAGAAATCACTTCCCTAATTCAAAGAAGCTTCATTCCGTTAGAAATTGAAAAATGGTGTTCAAACAGCCGAGATACTGCTTTTCACAGAGATGCACGGAGTGCAACAAAGTTTACTGATTACTATAAATAAGTTGATTGAATAGTTTGGAACTGTTCAATTTTTTTTTATGAAATGAAAAATAATGGGAAAAGGGTAAGACTGTATAACTAAACGTTTTCTTATCAATATCAATTTTATCAGCAATACCAGACCAAATAGAATATACAAATTTTGCTTAGAACAAAATTTTATAGCCAACTACAACTCAAGTATATATATCCTACATAATTAAGGTCGTGTTTAATAAATATTTGCCACATAAAATCATATCAGTAGTTTGGAATGAGATTTTAGAAAATTTTAGAAAATTGCTTTAAATCAAGATGGTTCGGTACTTCGAGAGTATCACACCATATATTGAATTTAAAAGTCTCTTAATGAGATGTCATATCCTGGATGCCCTTGATAAATGGATATTAATGACTTATTTTCCATTTAGGCTTAGGTTTATTTTCACTTTTTTCTTAATCATTTTCCCAACTTCATGTCCTCAACGATCTTTCCAAGAGATTTCTCTCATCTGTAAATAATTTCATTCGCTTCCAAATTCTAAACTTGTTCAGAGAAATATCATTTTATTGTGGCCATGCAAGGTTAAATTCAAAGTTTACCCAAATAAAGCCAAGAATATCAGCAAGAAGATCGGGACAATGAATCATAGGTCATACATGATTCATTCAGACTTTCATGTTTATTGACTAAGCTCCAGTCATTCACAAGCTAGATTTTTTTCATTTCGAATCGTTTTTAATATAATTCTGTGGTATCACTACTATTTATTAACGCCTTCTTATAAATCTTGGCGAAGTCATTTCCATGATTCGACTTTCAGAATTTGGCTAAAAATATGAACTTTGGAAACCGTGCAATAAATCAATAAAAAAATCTGAGGAAGCAAATTGACTAGTCGGAGTAGCTCTATTTTCATTCATTCATCTGTCATTTCCAAGACATAAATATACGAAGGTAGGCATTCATTCAAAGATCACCGCAAAAGGTGTTATAATCAACATAACAAGGAATGAAGTAGCAAGTTTTATTTCATATTGCAACAACGCTGTATTACAAGTCGAACATTTTTGGCAATTTTTTTTTTTTTGAATGCATAATGGCGAACGGTACGTTTAGAAAAAAAAAGAAAAGAAAAGAAAAAGAATCCGAGTGAAGTAAATCAAAATTTATTGTTTACGAAATGTTTTCTTGCTTGCTGATTTATGAAAATAAAAAGAAAGAGAATCTTGTCCAGAAGAAATGTACAAGTGAAAACGTTGAGGCAATATAACCAGAAATTTTGCTTTTAATTGACATAGCGAACAGCTTGACTCGTAGTTATAAGAAAGAACAGTTTGGAATAAAAGATGAAAAATTATCCGAAAAATTCGATTTCAAAAAAAAAAAAAGAAATTACAGTATATACGTTACATTATAAATCATATTATAGAAGAAAAAAAAAAATAGTTTCATTACAAGTGATCGAAATTCCATAGGTAGCTAATATTCAGACTAAAAGAAGGTACTGTTAGCAAAAACGAATTGAAACGAATAATATTTTTCCACTGTTCGATCGCGTCATTCACAATAACTGAAATCCGAAAATTTTGAGGAATCATTATTTATGTTAAGGATTGCTTCGATGTCCGGAGTGAGTGCACCGATGTAATCCAGAAAAACCATCGTTTCATTGATCCAGCATTTCTGCAACATGTTGCTGATCGTCCTAGTCACCTTCTTTTTGCAGAAAAGATGCATTCAGTGCTACCTTAACTAACCTATTCATTCGGTTTTCGCAAGTAGCACGAATAACGTCGTAGTATCTGAAGTCAATCGCGACGATTTCCGTGTTTTGCGTCATCAGCAGCGTTTTTTAGTGATTTATCATTTGATTCCTTGCCATCCTGGTTAATTTATTTTACCTTATTATACTCAATTTCAAAACTGCTCATACTGCATAATTATTGCTTGAAGAGATGGTGTTACTTTCAATACTCTGATAATCATACCTTATAGCACAATGATTCATTCAGTTATTCCACTTCTGTGCTATTCATTACACACAAATTTTTAGTTTCATAAAAAGAGTAATGAGACGAGAATAAAAGTGGTCTTTCATTGCTGACATTTATAACCTGAAAGAAAAAAGAGTTAACTGAAATGAAATTTAATTAAAACTAAAAATAGCTGTAATTACAATGCTATGATTCATCAATTAAATTAAGTTCTTTGAAATTTGAACATTACTGCTCCTTACTCTTTACTTACCTGCAATGATTGATGGTAATAATTTCAGCACTGAATGATACAAGGAAGGGACGAATGAATATCCGAGGAATGCTATCGTTTTTTCCCGGATTGTCCAGATGCTGTTTTCTCGTGGTGACTAGGCTAGGATAGAATGCATATGAAATGATGGATCGAGCCCAATCCCCGTAAAACTTTATTCTTTCTACATGAGTTATCGTGTCCCATTCATTACCACTCATACTTTTTTTAGCTTTCCCGACGATAAGTGGAACAGATCTCTAATCATACCAGTTTTCATACACTCATATATATCTGTGCATGTGTGCGTATATGTGTGTGTGTGCGTGGGCGAGCATGTGTGCGCGTGGGCGTGTACGTATGTGTATGTATATATTTATTTGTGCTTAACTGAGCTAGCTGTTGCTGTTGGGTAGACAGATGATGATGCTATCGATTTGTTGAAGTGTAACCGTATTGCTCATACAGACATCAGATTCAGAGTAAATTTGTTCGAATAATTCAAATTGCCCCATCTCGGCCAACGGTTTAGGCTTATAGAGTCATGGCTAAAAGCCTAGTTTCTGTTATTCCATTGCATCCAAGTCTTCAATATGATGTAAATGCGATTCTGGAAATAGAGATACTTCGATTAAGATTATGCTGGTTTTATTACTGCTTTGAATTAGCCTAAAATTTGTGCAGAAGCGGAATTTCCAAAAAGTTTTAATAGCAGGATGGATTCGGAATTTAAAGTTTGACTTCAACGCAATGCAGTCAAAGGTTACTGATTTAAATAATCACAACAATAGGTCGACTACAAATAATATCGCTCAATGCGTAATCAACGTCTCGTTGAATTGTTTTTATATTTAGTGCAACGAATGTCTCACAAAATCTGTTGACACTGTATCATATGAAGTATTAATTAATAATTTTATTGCATTTTTCCTAATTAGTATTGATTTCGAGATTGTTTCTCTTTATTAGAAAAGTTAAACAAGCTGGCAACAATTGTAGGGATAAAACTAAAATCTTTTCCTTTAACTTCTTTCATCAAAAGATTCTCCGAAGTAAGTCAAGAATGTTGTTCAGATAATGGATCGAATTAAAGTTATTGACTCACTTTGTTAGTTTGAAAAAAAAAAAATTATTTTGGACTAAATTAAAATAGGTTCTAGTCAAATTCTGCTAATTTTACGTGGTAATACACTGGAACATTAAATATTAAATTTAGGTAGATGACGTATATCATGATACTTTTATCGATTAAATCTTGACGTATCTTTGTGTCACCATTTTTAAATCGATGCATCTAAAAGTTTTTTATTGATGGTTTTACATAAGCAATTATCAATGAAATTAATCATATGCTAGATTCTCTTTTAAAAACTCAGTGCTATACAGTAAGATGATATATAGCAACAAGTCAAGCAAATAAGATGGGAAACATATCACTCAGATCATGTTTGACACAAGAAAGGCGTTCCTTAAAGCAGCAATCAATAAAGCATTTTGCAATAGTCTAAATAATATATATCAGTACAGCACTTTTTCTTGTGAAATCTACGTTATTATCGGTAAAACCGAAATATTTTTTGGAATAAAAATATGACGAGATAATCCAAAATCTTTGTATTGTAGAAATATCTTTGTATATGCAAACTTTTGACCTTTATGTTATAATTAACATATTGTTAATTGTGTGTTGCTATGGTGACATGAAGTAAACAACTTCGCTATGATAACATTCTTATCTGAAGGGATTCATTCATTCATTCATTCAATCCTTTGCTCTGGTCACTTTCGACGATCGGCGCTCTCCAAACTTCATCAAACTTCATCAGTTCCCAATACCAGCAATCCGAAGATAATTTCCCTACTATCAAAAAGAAGTCCAAATTGTCGGCTGTTTTTTTCGATATTCATCAATTCATTGTGTACCGTAGTTATGGCAAATAAAATTCGCCATATCAAGGACTTCATTAAACCGTTAAACAACAAAATCATCTGTACCAAATTCCAACAAACAACCTTTCACGAATTACTTTCACGACAGTTTCAATGAAAGATTCGACTTATGGCTCTCGTGAAACTGTCGGTAATTTAATAAAATTTCAGGATGAAACATATATTCCTTTTTCAGAAATTTGAATGTTACAGAACCACGAATTTAGTTCATAAATTTTGATTATTGCAATAACACAAGGCACAAACTGATTGAAAGAAAATACATGAATTTGTTAATTCGAATCGATTAATTCTTCGTTGTACTAAAATTTCAATTTTCATTGCACAATTTTGAATTTTATTAAAATAATAATGATACTGAGCTTTTCGATCGTAGCGTTACAGTGAATGTTCAAAAGTCAAAATGAGATAATAATCGACCATTTACGATAAAAAACAGATGTAAAGATGGGATGAAAAATAACATTTGTTTATTTATTTTAACAGCAAATTTGCTTCAAATGAATTGAAGATTAAGAAAGCAAAGGAAAGGTAAACTATAGAAAAGCGATTTCTGAGATTATCGAAGTTGTTACAAAGCCATCAATATCATTAATTAAAATAAACTGTTCCCGGAAGAAACATTTAATACAAAAAAGCATCCAGCGAAGGAAAAAGATTAGATAAAAGCTCTTGCCTCAATGCGGATGAAATTTTTCTATTAAATTTTCAATAGCTAGGGAAATTAGCTACTTGATAAAACGAAAAAACTAGTTCAAAAGATCACACAGAACATAAAATCGAGAATTTGAATTTAAGTTTGAAACTTTAAGTTTTCTGATGCATTTGATGGAAACTGAATTTATAAATTCTCAAACAGCCGGCCATGTCAACAATTCCGAGATTTACGATCTTTTTGCGAACTTCATGTGCAGATTTACACGTAAATATCATGTGCTCAGTTTACATTAAATTCCGATCAACTTCACCATACAATCTCTTTAAAGTATAAAAGAGCAAAAGAAATGAAAAACAAAACATATGAAAAATCACGCAGGCCAAATACTGTGGCAATTTGGACAATACCGTTAAAATCTAGCAATTCCTGGATTAAAGTGGGAAGGATTGTTCGGAAGTTGAGGGTTAATTTTGCCTTTTCGGTAATTCTAAATACCGTGAACATATCGCAGTTCATGAGTACGTGCGGCATCATCCATTTTCATTATTCAGCTTAATCGTTAAATTAAATCAAAATTTAATAATTCATTTTGCGAAGATTCTGCTTCTAAAACTCGTTTGTATCTTCTTGATATTCGGTTTTCATGTTGATGTTTAAAGAGACATTTTAGTTTGTCCGAACTAATTCGTCTTATCAATTTATAATATCATTGTTGATCCGGAAGAACTTCGAAAGCAGTACAAAAATGATTGTCTCTCGTGAATAATAAAGGGAAAAACAATCACAGTTAATTTCACTGCTCATCAACTATCAAGCAAAAAGAATGCCAAATTGTGAAATAATTCAAATATTTGTTCGACAAATGCTTCCTTCACCAGTTTTGAAAAATAGTTCATCGCCTTGCTTAGAACGATATTCTCACTGCAAATCTGCAACTAGTTTTGATTTGCTTTTGCACATAATGCTGATTTAATCACTCATAAAAAACGATTTAAAGATCTCGAAATAGCCTGGAATCATTCTGTGATTTCTATTATTTTTGCCAATCTTTGTAGCTTGTGAGCTAGCACAGACATTATTATTAGTTACCTTATAGAATCATTTCAGCTCAAAAATAAGGCGTTCTTAGAATTTCCATGAAGACACATACGACGACACATGTGAGAGCAATGAATGCATGAACGCATAATTATCACGGAGTGTCATTTTGGAAGTTTTTGAATGGCGCAAATGGCGAATAAATAAATCTTCCAGAGTAAAAACTGTGTCATAAGTGAGAGAAATGGAAATGGGCAAAAGGCATCGGAATTATTTAAAATCTGCATTACTTGCTGGCATCGATCATCGATTCTCTAAAAATGGTGCCCACGATCTCTATTTATGTTTGTCCCTCCTTTACGATATTTCATCCGTTCCATGCAGTAACTCCGTATCATTAGATTGATAATGGAGAAGAAGGAGGGTTAATCTGGAATAATAATCACGTCAACGATGTTGCTGATGTTGACGATTATTGTCATCAACTGCCATTGTTATCCTATTTCTTCAGTAGATTTTCTAGTCTTTCAATAAAAAAACTTCGCGAAAATTTCACAGTGTTAGAATTCAGTATTTGAAGCTATTATTGTATTACAATTTTAAGAAATGACATATCTGTAGCCAAATAACATTTGAAAGGTGAAGCACTAATTGCGTAACTAAAAAAGACAAATGTCAACCCTGACGCAATTTGCCAACTGTCGATTGAAGAGGAAATCAACAGTTCTTTTCCTGTAATAAATTTGCAGATTATGCATTGGAAGCTTATTAATTACTATAATATTTATTGTGATATGCTAATTCTACCTATTATTTTTTTCTTTTACCACTTTTCATCAGTTGTGATTTGCCTGGAAAATACTTACTTGCAAAATCCAATCATTGGTATATCTACGGATCGTTCCTGTCGACGTCCGCCTGGATGTGTACTTGATTGTCCATTTGGTTATCAAACTGGTCTATTGGGGATATGTTTGTGCATCTGTGCCGATATCCCCTGTTTTGTAAGTTTTCTGTCATTTTTTTTTTTTGTGTCATTCTCATGCATGCATTTGTAAGCCAATGTTGTTATATTTCTTCAAAAAGTTGATACTGTTATTTTCTCTTGGAACCCATTACAATACAAATACCACATTGGTCATAATCATAATTAGCAGTAAACTAACAGATCATTCTTATTATTATCGATTCCTGTTAGTAAGCTAATCAATAACAACGAAATATTTTTGTTGCATAATTAGTTTCAGAATTTCGGCTTAATTAATTGATTATTTTAGCTGCTGAGAATTTAATTTAAATTGATATTCGAACTTCTCTTAATATATACCCTGAATTCAAACAGGACAATTGTACCATCTTATTCCAATAATTGATTATCAAAGACCATTTAACTTCAACAAAATGCATCTTCATAATTACTGAAAAAATTGTAAGCAAAATTTCGGAACTGTTAAACTTAACCTAAGAATATTTGATTCCGTCATACAATTCTCGATATTTGCTAGAAATTATAAAAATTTCTGAGGGATAATTTTATAGAAACTCTCATCTAATGAAAATTTTAGCAAATATAATAGAAATTTTTCGAAATGAATTGAACTTGTAATGGAAGATAAATAAAATCTTTAGTTGAAAGCATGTGCACCAAACGAATATTGTCAACGTAACAGCGATGGTACAGCGTTCTGTGTATCACAGATTGGTAAGTTTGCTAATATCATCGCTATTCTTGTCAATATCTTAAGTTATTGTTTTTATATAAATCTATCATTTACAATATTTTAGATTTTGCATTTGAATTCACCGTCATGACAGAGCATCGAATAGAATGGGAAGAAATAAAAATAAGTGAGGCAGAATAGAATAAATTACAAAATAATGATTTAAAATAACTATTGTAAGTAAATTAAATTTCATCGTATTCGCTATCGATAGATATAATGTTTATACATTTGTTTATTTTTTTCAAAATTATTTTCCTCAATGATAATTTGTGTAGGTTTTCTGTTATATAAATTGCCATTATGGAATTCATAGGACTTTTTCAAAAGTGGTACATTAATTATCAAATTTTTCATTATAAATTCTCTTAGATTCATTAAATTGTTAATGCAAACAAACACTATTTGACAGTGGGAGAATCAGTAGAATGCACCTGTATCATGCTTTCAGTAAGAGAAATATTGAGTTATTAGAGAACGGTAAAAATAAAAAGACAAAAAGTAATCTATATAAACAAAAAGGCAAATGTTTCCTGTTACTCCTGACATAACTTTGCAAATTCTTACCGATTGTTTTCAAATTTTGGTATAATGTTACACCAAATAGGCGTGTGTTTTTATATAGATATTTCTTCTGTTTTTTTTAACCTGTCACACTTGTAACCGGTAAAAGTAAGTGAGTGGACCGAACGTTTTGACACGCCTACTTTCTGCATTTGCCGGGAGCTGGAAAATGAAATTGGAATAAGAAACGAAGAAAATGATGTTTGCAGGATGAATAAGAAGCAAATTTAAATTTGCAAAAACTAGGCATCTACCATTGCCTAAAATCAGTCGTTCATAATGAAATTTTTTGTTATTTTAGCAGCTAAAAATGAAAAAATTGAACAGACAACTGAAATTTCGGTTAAATTTGCAATTTCAAAATTGTAATTCACCTTTGTTTTGCAGCATCACAATCGAGTGGAAATAGAATAGCCGTAAAGCCAGGGGAGTGTCCACATTTTTTCGATCGTACTTGTATATATCAGTGCAATAGTGATAGTGATTGTGGCAGTACGTTGAAATGTTGCAGCAACGGATGTGGTCGAGAATGTGTCGTTGCACTTAGTCCACAATTATTACCTGTGAATTCGTTTTCAATTCATCCCCTTCAAACAACTGGTCAGTCGTTAACCTGGAATAAATCATGAAAATCACGGATACAAATCTATACAAATAAAAATGTAACTGTTCGTTGTTACTTGTCACACAATGTTTCAATTCTTCACCGATTGATTTGAAATTGTGCAACAACGTTACATTCGAATAGGCGCGTGTTTAAGAACTTTCGGATTAGTTCAAGTCTCGTAATTTACTACTTGAAATATGACTTATTAAAATTATATTATTTCTTGAAACATATATTACATCGAGAATAGCGTTCATTCTTACTGTAGTTTCATATCAGAAGTAATTTCTGGCTAAAGAAAACGCTGAAATTTAAATCTCACTTATTTGATGTTATTAATTTTAACCAAAGCTATCGTTCCAGAAACTAGTTCGCTTTGCTCAATCGAAATTATCATATTTCAAACGTTTAATTTCTTATAGTTAGTAAAATTTCCGCACGCTTGATAGAGGAATACTGAGCAAATGAAAGAAAGCTGATGTTTGTTGTCAAGATATGTACAATAATGGCCTTTCAGATGAACGATCTGTAGCTTGAACATTTAGCTAAATAACTACTAGTAGTACGATTTCATGGCGATTATTCATAATGCATGAGTTTACAGTTACTTGATAAATTTCGACAAAATTTGTCTGAATTAATAGTTTAGACAAAAGAAAATGATGGTTAATGACTGATTTCACCTTATTTTCATAACATTGAAAAAAAAAAAACAAAATAAAAAAAATGGAAGACAATTTTTTCAGGGCATTCTAATCGAATAGGAAAATGTCCACCAAGAAGTTACATAAAGAATCAGAACTGCGTGACAGAATGCATTTACGATGAGGAATGTCCTTCGATTGAAAAGTGCTGTGATAGTGATTGTGGTAGTGTTTGCACACCACCTGAAAAAGCGACAGGTATCAGGGTTATTTTTAACTTTATGAGAATGAAAAAGTAGAAAGTATTTTGTGCTATCTCAGAGCAAGAAAGTAAATTTCCCCTAACAGCTTCTTGGACTTTCAAATTGCAGAATTACGAAATTAAATTAGCTCTAACCTTTCTGTTAACGAAGAACCAGTAAATAATAAAAGCTGAATTTTGCAGACTGCATACATTTAATAACAGCAATAAGCCGTTTACCGGGAAAAACACTTATAAACGGTTATGTGCCAAAATGTACGATTGATGGACAATTCGAGAATATACAATGCGATGACAGCTTTTGTTGGTGTGTTGATGAGAAAGGCATTGAAATTTTTGGGACCAAAACTGCAAGAAAAATTGGCCAACCGAATTGCATACGTTAGTGTTCTTGCTGAATTTATATTTATTGATTTTGAGGATTAAACAATAATTTTGTCTTCTTTTTTTTTTTTTTTGCAAACCATTGGAGCAGAGAAAATGATACAGCTGAATTTGAAATGGCTGGTAAATTGTTTAATTTTTTTCTTTAATTATATTATTCAGAAAGAAGAGATTGTGAAGCTAAGTTATGCCCAAAAATTTGTCATTTTGGCATTAAAACGGATGATGAAGGTTGTCCTCTGGACAACTGTAAGTGCAGAGATCTTTGTGAAGAAGTAAAGTGTGTTGGTGACATTGAAATATGCCAAATGGTTGAGCCTGACTGCGCAAAATCGCCATGTCAACCGATACCCAAATGTGAGTTTAGTTAACTTTGATAATTTGAATTTGATTTAATTTCGATTTTTCTAGCATCACTTTCGTAATGATTGACTCAATATAATGAATTAACCGGCTGTATGTTTCAGTAAACTGGATTTAAAAGATTTTCGTATTCATAGGTTTACTAAATCCCTGTCCAAATGGATCACCGATGACTTTATCAAACGGTGTGACAGCATTATGTACTCACACAAATCAATGTTCACCTTACCATTGGTGTCATCAGGTAGCTTGGATTCTTAAATCGTTATAGAACCTTCTATAGAGATAATTACTCAGTTCTGTCTTCCAAAATTTGTTGTTGCATAAATGAATAATTGTATATTTTTGAAATTCATTTTATTAAATATAAGTTACCATGTATAGTTTTTCTATGACAATTAAATGAGTCAACAGTTGCAAATGCTGCTAATTTTGATGATTTGTCCTAGCCAGTTATTCATTTCATTACTGTTTTTCGTACTGCTTTATTTCTTTCGTAGTGAATAATTTTTTTCAAAACAATCGGAAATTTCTTTTGAAATTTTTGAAAGTATGGTGGTAAATTCGATTTCATCTTTAACTGGCCAATGATGGAACCGAATCTATATAAATAAAAAGTTGTTGTGCGACAACTTTGAAACATCTGTCAAAAAATTCAAGTTTTGTAGGCGATGTCTTTCTAGATTCAATCGAGCAACTGTATTCAAAAGATATTTTTCATGGCATCATTCGAACTTTTCCCAAATTTTAATTGTAATTCAATTCTTTTTTGATCTTTTACAATCATAATTTCATTTTATCAGATCGGTTTTAATGGCTTTGGATTTTGTTGCTCTCTCCCGAAATCGATATTGCATAGCGGAAGTTGCGTTCCGGTTTTATCACTATCTTCTAAAAGCAGTAAATCCGAATGCCGGGTTGATTCAGATTGCTCAGAACAAGCAAAATGTTGTTTCAATGGATCTAGCTTGAAATGTATGCTCGATAGTACACATATTCACGGTTTTCATGTTGATTCCTCCACTCAAAAATTAATTATTGTTGAGGAACAGTTGATGGCCAAAGGTTAAATTTAAATTTATAAGCAAAAATTATGCTTAATTGGTTTCTGTCACAAGTCATTTCAAGTTAAAAAATATAGTCACAAGATTTTCTGCATTTTTTTTTTTTTTTTAGGTTGTAATAAGAAAGTTGATCTATCCTAATTTCTTAGCGACGAACTTGGAAAATGTTGCACAAAGATTTGCTTTTTATCTTTTTCAAATTGGCATGAAAACAGTTGTTAACTTTTTTGCTAATTTCTTACATCTGTCCAAATGCTTTTCTAAAAAGCAGAAAATACCACTAGTTCCTGAAATTCATTAACCTGCGAAAATTATCTTAAACTAAAATTTAAATTGTAGGTACTAAAGTACAGCAAATTGGGAAATGCCCAAAAATATCACAGCATCATGATCTGGGAAAGTGCGCAATAAAATGTAAAATAGATCAGGATTGTGGGGGTATTAAAAAATGTTGTACATATAACTGTTCTGCGATTTGCTTATATCCTACTGAAGTAACAGGTAAATCTTCTTAGTCTTGTTTTTTCTTTCTCCCAGTATTCAAGCAACATTCAGTTCTAACATGAAAAAAAAAAAAAATTAGGAGAATGCCCTTTCATTCACTTATCAAAAAAGGCAAAAAAAAATGATTAGGTTTTTGGATTAGATTTTTTTGAAATTTCTATATTTAAAAGCACCTTCCATTGAACAAATAACAGTAGAATATTTCCAGTCGCTAAAGCAATTCTATTAAATTGCCTTATTTTGGAAATCTAATGTTTACAATCAGAAAATTGCAGCATGTCTTCATGAAGTTATTACACATGAAATTTTTGGATACGGTCGTGCACCAAAATGCAATGACAAAGGAAATTATGAACAGATACAATGCGATGATAATATTTGTTACTGTGTTGATACATTGAACGGTAATGAAATTCCAGCAACTCGAACAGCATTACAAACGAAACCCGTCTGCAATGGTATTTTTTCCTTTAAAACCTTTCGAAACCTCATACTTAAAAGTTATTTAAATATTTCACGTCATTTTAATGTTTAGTCGAATGACTTAGTTCAAAATGCTAAGCTTTAATATACAGATATGACTATAACTATTTGCTAAACTTTATTTTATGACTTAATGATTTTTCGTATACTGTTGCATATAACTGAAAAAGTCATTTTTTTAAATGCTTATGCTGCGAGTAGGAAACTCGTCAGAAAAGCGATCAACTGAAAAAAAAGAATTAGGATTAGCATGATAGTAGTTATACTAAAACTTTCGATACAACCAATTCTGCTCAAATAACATTTCCATTTTCAAATTGATGGTCATGATACAAATATTAATATTCTTAAATATTAGTTTGATTCGTTATTCAAATTTATGCAATTATTGAACTAATTTTAGATTAAATCAACCAAATTCTTAAAAATCAATGCAGTTTTATAGTGTAGTTTTTAATAAAGTCTTATACAAATTGGCTTTCTTTTTTGCAGAGAGACGGCTCGACTGCGAACCGTTCATGTGTTCGAAAGTTTGTGCTTACGGTTTTGAAATAACAAGTAAAGGATGCCCATTATGTGAATGCCGTAATCCCTGTAAAAATAAGTTATGCCCGCACGGATATATTTGCGTGATGGCAAACGTGAAGTGTTCAGCAAATGTTTACTGTCCTAATCAACCGCGCTGTAAGTAATTTTCTAACTTTCCAAAATTTAATTTCTTGATAAAACAGAATATGTTTTCATTTGTGAATTAAACCTGTTATAGATCTAAAAAAAAAACGAATACTCGACCATATCAGGCGTGTGTCTGTAAGGCTAAAAGAAGATAATATTAGTCTCGCACATGCGAAGTATAGATTTGAAATTCTTTTTTGAATCCAAAACAAAATCACATTATGTGTAAGTTTGTGTCAGTATTTAAGCACAGGATAACTGTCATAGTTCATGTACTACATTTGAGGTGTACCAAATGTTTGTGCAACTAATAATTTATCAATGGTACCACCAATACTTTGCGACAATAAGCAGGACTGTCCAAACGATTACTGGTGCAACAATATTGGTATACAATCCAAGGGATTGTGTTGTCCAATACCTTCAAAAGAACTGCACGGTGAAATAAAATGCAAATCTATGGAACCGTTCATTGAAAACAACAAATCGTGTGATATTCGTTGCAGAGGAGGTTTTATTTTTGAGAAATTTCTGTATATTTCTAATTATAAAATTCAGAAAGTAAAGTATTTAAATGTTTTGCAATTGTGGTTTTAATTTAGCGAAGCTTATTTAACGAATATGGATATAAAGTATGCATGAACAAAATGATACGGGGCATTTTATTGTGCTAACAATAACAACAGCAAGTGAATTATAGATGATGAATGTGTAGTCGGTGCGAAATGTTGCTATGACGGTTGTGGAACGATTTGTGTCCAAATATCAGGTTGATTTTCTTCATCTTATCCCAAACACAAAAATTGTTGAAGCATAATTTCATAGAAACTACAGGACTTTCGACTCTTATATTCATGTCTCATTCAACATATTACTGATATATTAGTACGGATAAATGTCCTCTAATTTGCTACGAATTATTTGCAAATTCGAACTAATAACTCCGTGCAACATATATTGCGATTGTTCTGTGTGGGGTGCGATGCAACTATCCGGAACACTAAAGCATGATATACATGATATATCTTGAAACTTTTGATATCAGGTCTCGAGTAAACAAAACAAACTTTGTTAAAGTTAAGCTAATATTTCTATTTTCAGCGAAAACGTCGTATCGAACAAAAGTATCTGAATTGAGTGAATGTCCACGTCTAAATAATAACCCCCCAGATTGCCGGAAAAACGAAATCGATGATTGCATAGAGGATGTTGACTGCTATATGGCACAGAAGTGTTGCTCTAATGGATGTAAGAAGGCATGCATGTATCCTGAGGTTACCACAGGTGTAATTTTACCAGCGATCAGTGTTTTAAATATTTTCAACTTATAATTCAATGAAAACATCACTTTAAGTCATTACTCAGAAACGTTAACATTATTTTTTTGGTTACAATGTAAATTGCAAATTTTCGTCTATTTAGCATGCATTCATTTGTTGGGTGCTTCGCAAACTTTTGAACCAGGTTCATTTGTTCCACAATGTGATACGTTTGGTGATTTTACTCGGATCCAAAAATTAGGTGCCTTGTTTTGGTGTGTCGATGCAGCGGGTCGCGAGTTGTCTGGTAAGCTGTGCTTCTTTTCAATCAATCGTTTAATTTCATTTCTAAAGGCGAGAAAATACAGGACAAGAAAAATAACATATACTTCATTTAGGAACACGAACTTCTCATCCATATCTTAATTGTAATTTGCCTCGGTCATGTCCGCTGTTGAATTGCCAATTAAATTGCTCCTCAGGGTATCAATTTAACTTTTTTTTTTGTTTTTAATTTTCAATTTTATTTTGAAAGCAAATATTCAGACTATATTTATTCTAGAACTTTATGGAAATTCTGTTTATACTAACATTTATGAGAAATGAAATAATGCGAAATTGATTAAAGCAGACAGTGTTCCATTCTTGTCGTTTTCAAAGTTGCCTTCACCCTTATAATGGCAATATGTTGTAATGTCTCGCATTCTCATTTACTATTTTTAGTTATGAAAAAAACCACAACGGTTGTGACCAATGTCGTTGTCGTGATCCTTGCAAAAATGTTCGATGTCCATCAACACATGTTTGCAGCCTGATTGATGTCAAATGTTTGTCAGGAATCTGTGATTCGATTCCTAAATGTTAGCTATTTCTTGGAATTTTTTAGAACCCCTAAAATTTTTTTTGAAAAGAGTAGTACTGTGAACAAATGTTCACTTTCTCCTTTTTTTGTCCCGTTTCTACCTTGCTTTGCTCCTTTTTCTTTTGTTAACCTTGATGCTCGAATGTTTCAGTTGAATGATGAAATCAAAACTTTCAAAAAATTTACTACCATCAAAATTCGTTCTCCAATACTTTCATTCTGCTTCTACAGATGTATAAGAACATAATTTAGACGAAAAGAACAATGTAAAGTTCACACAGCTTCCTGCTTTTAAGGTTTCTGGAGATCTGCGACATTACTACCATGTTCATTGGTTTCTCAAAAAAAAAAAAAAAGAAAATAGCATTAAAAAAGAAAAATAACACTAGAAAAAATGAAATAATACTAAAAAAATGTTTTTTTATTAAACAAAGATTAAAAATATGCAACCTAATCAGTTTAAGCTCACAGCCATTGTGTTATTTTAACAATGATACTTCATAATATTTCTGCAATCCTCAATTGTCCATCAAAATTTTACACTTTTTAGGTATATTAAATGCTTGTCCGAAAGGTGAACCATTGACTTTGCCTAATATGCGTGACCTCGTGCTTTGCAATACAAAAGAAGATCGCCATTGTCCACTAGGTTACTTCTGTCACCAAATTGGTATTCCAATGTCATTTTCGTCATCATATTGCTGCGCTGGAAACGGTAAAGTTACTGCCAAAATTCAAATGACTTTACCACATAATTTAATTATATTTAGATGAACGAAAATTTAAGAGCCTCAACTTTCGAAATTCAAGTACTTTGACAAAATTTCAGAAGTTTCATCAGCCATATGCCCAATAACGTTTGAACTTCGACCTCCTGATTCCAAACAGTGTAAAATAAGATGCCATACACATAATGATTGTTCATCCGGGAAATGTTGCTTCAACGGCTGTGGAACATCATGTATGGGTTTACGAGCGGAAGAAATCGTCCGAAATACCGGTTTAAGCTTTCCGAAAAATGTGTTTTCTAGAGGTACTAATGAAATTCGCTCATCTTACCGCATAAAGGCAACCAAAGAAAAGTAGCTCCTAAAAAGCATCAACAATTAGACCTGTTTGTTTATCTACTTGCTAATTGGTATTAGTAAACTGACCAAAACATAATTCCATAAGTGAATTTAGAATATGTGGACAAATGAAGAGATAATATTACTGATTACAAAACTCTCCTACTTATTTATTCTCTTTAAAAACTTCTATTTTTTTTACCATTTTTCACATTACATTGGGTGGATTATTTTTAGAATCTCATGAAGAATTTGAAAAACTGGGAAATTGTTCAATAGATTTTACTTCGAATTCAAACTGTAAGATTGATTGCACAAAAGACAGCGATTGTCCAGGTTTCCAGAAATGTTGTGCCAAAGGCTGTAGCAGTTCATGCGCTTTTCCTCAGATTACCACGGGTATTAATTCTATTTATAAGTCTCAAAATAACTAATTATTGAAATTTATTTGTCCTGAATTAATTACGACAACTAAATTCAGTGATTCTGCGGCTAAAGCCCATATCTCGAGAAATATCATTTTTAATCTAATTCATTGATGCGTTATTAAAATAGAAAATGAAGGCAAAATAATTTTAATGGAAAACTAATGAAAATATTATTGATTGAGATCACTGTTGGGTGAAAGGAAGTTAGAACAGCATACTGGTTAATTAAGGAATATTTCCAGCTTGTATTCACAAATTGGCTTCTTATAACAATGAGAATAAAATGATATCTTCGAACGGACCACGAATCGAATGTAATGAGGACGGAATATTCAAAAAAATTCAGTGTGACCAACAGCGCAGGTCAGCCGATTGAAAATATGCGAAGATGATAAAACAAAGTTTTATTGTATGATTATATGATACTGTAACTTCCATAAATAATACTCCAAAGATAAATGATAAGTATTCTGTCGTGTTATCAAAAATTCTAATGAATAATATTAAGTTTCCTAATTTTGAAAAGAAAATTGAGTGTGAGTTAGTTTAGGCAATGTTGGTGCGTCAATACGGAAACCGGTGAAGAAATGCTTGGCACTAGAGTTATGGCTGCCAATGCTAAACCAAATTGCCAAAGTGAGCTTTTTCACAGTTTTCGAATAGTTTTCTTGTCTTTATTTCGATTTTATATTTTCATTTTGACCTGTTACCAAGAATGTTCATTCATTTAGTGAACCGTTTCCTTTGATGCTAGCGCGACGGTCCTGAGAAAAGTTTGTGATGATAGTCATAAACTGTTTCGTTCAATTAATTCACTAATTACGTTAACATTACTTTTGATGTGCTAACAAATAATGTGAACTGCAGCACCAATCGTTTGTTCAACAGTATGTGATCAAATTAAATGTGAACATGGTCCTCGATTAGATATCAATGGTTGCCCATTGAATGATTTTTGTGAATGTAAGAATCCATGCGAAGTAAGTATTTAATTTAACAAATCTTGGTGACGAAATATTTCATTATTAACGACATTTTGCACTAAATCCATAAGTTCCCTGTTAAATAGAGAGTTCCAAATTTTAAATTGAAGGAGATAAAGTGTGTCAGGAAAGAAGATGTATGTGTGCTGATACCGGTCATCTGTGTTACTTCGCCTTGCCCTTCTGTACCGCAGTGTAAGCTTCTTTCTTATTTTTCAAACTTTTCGAATGAAATATGGATCTTTTACATCAATATCAAAAAATTTATTTATTTTTTACGAGTATTATTCAAATCAACCTAAAAACTATATGTATTGACTCAATGTCCCTGAATTATACAAATAAAACTTTCAGGTAAATCGAATCCCTGCCTAAAACCCTCGGAAGCTTTGCGGGACAGAAATAATAATGTGTTTTCATGCGTGCAAAATGAAGACTGTGGAAGAGGTTCTTGTAGATTATTGCTGAATGAGCAAAAACATGGAATTTGTTGTTCTTCAGGTATTTACTTTTGTCTAAAAAAATATAAAGCAATTTTCTATTTGAGTAAAAAGAGGATTTCATTTATAGTGCTGTTTAAACATGGCAATTAAATTCTCCAATCTTGCCAAAAAATATGGTAGAACACTGTGTCAGAGTGATTATTAATCCATTTAAGTGAGTAGTCATCTTAATGTCTTAATGTTTCGTTATGCAGTTTAAATCAATTCTATTTCAAAATAATTACAAATTAAATGCACGCAGTGAGTTATTTCTTTTACAGTAGAAAATAATTTCAAATGATGTAATTATTTCAGGAACAGAAGAAATAGACAGAATAATTTCAAAGCGAAAATTAGGAGAGTGCCCCAGAATTATATCCGCGAAATATTTGTTTTCAACAAGTTCGTTTTTCCTTCCCAATAAACTTACTAACATTTATTCACCAATGTTTTTAAACTTTGCGTTGTTCAGATTGTAACGTGGAATGTTCCAATGATTCAGCATGTCCTGGAGTGCAATTATGCTGTGACTATGGTTGCAACAAAATTTGTATCATTCCAGAAGTTGCAACAAGTATGTAAACCTGACATCTTATTGCTTTCACAATCATTTTTTGACTTGACATTAAAGAGGAAAAATTCTCAGGATTATTCTCTTGGTTAAAGAAATTATTTTAGTTCTATTTTTGCAAATGACTGACCGTCTTCGATTATTTTAAGATTGCATTTTACTACATGCTGCCATCAGCAAGCTTATCGATTCGGGCGCCACTGTCAACCTGCGGATACCTTGGTGTAACAAACATACAGGTGAGCCACAACTTTGGAGGAAAATTTTCAAATTTTCAAACTTTTGGGCTTTAAAATAGTAGATTTGACGTGCATTTATAAAAAAACTTTTCGCCAAGAATTGAATTCTCTTTGTTATTGTACTTTGCAGGTATGTTTGAAACAGTTCAGTGCAATGATTTCAATAATTGTTGGTGTGTGAATGCCGTAACTGGTACTGCTATACATGGTTCAAGGATGAAATTCCTCGATTCATCTTTGACATTTGCATATGATGTTTGCTCGTGTAAGTCTTTTTTTCACTGATAATAAAACAATTTCTGACTTATTTGAAATCAATTAACTTCAGTCTATTCTTTTTGTATTCTGTATGACAGATAATAATTTCATTTAAAAGATTTAAAAACTGCAAAAATAATCTGAAATTAAATTTTAAAATATTTGCTGATTTTTGAATTTGCATAAAATTTTAATCCAAAATTACCAGAGTAATATTTGGTCGGTTGATACATATTTGTTGTTGGTCTTTAAAAATATTTAAATATATTTCGGAAATTCAAATAAATTGAGATTCAGATAAAAAAAGATGTCCAGTTAGCTGCAACGATGCGATTTGTCCAGTAGGTTTTGAAATGGACGCGAATAATTGTCCGAAAGATATTCACTGCCATTGTCGCAATTTATGTGATGCGATACAGTGCTCCGGTGATAAAATTTGCATGTTAAGACGGAAAATTTGCTCCGAATCAACTTGCATTCCTGTACCATCATGTTAGCTTTCATTTTTAGCTGAAGTGTTTGGAAAAATCATTAAATATTTAATTTACGAATTTGTGTGGAACCCGAAATCATACAAATAATTTCCCTACACTATGTTCATGTTTTCCTTCCTAAATTAAATCCATTATTCATATGTTTTATCGTTTGACTTCGACTTTGATTTTATACGACATTCTAAAATAATATTTTATCAAAATCAACAATTCCTATTTCTTCAAATTGATTACAGAGCTTATAATATGTTTTTATTGTATCTTATATTTTTGATGTTTATATCACTATTTTGCTAGGTGAAGCAAATCCATGCAGTGATAGTAGTAGGCCCGCACTGGATGAAACAACTTATATTCAATTGTCTTGTTCCAAAAATCGCACTGAAATGTGTCCTCCTGGATATTACTGCACTGGTTACGATGCAGTCATGCAAGGAGTTTGCTGCCCAAAAATCAGTAACAATAAATTAATCAAGGAGTTTTAACAATTGGCTAAAATCTGAGCAAGATAATTTAATTCAATTCAAAAAGGACTGGATACTTTAAATTTTGATTCCAAAGACTTTTTATTAAAACGCTAAGCATTAAGAAATAATTTAATTGCATCAATTTTCAGAAACAAAAGAAGCGAGACAGCATACGGTAAGCTGTCCTCATGGTAATCCATTTTCAAACAAAGTTGATGGATGGCCAGTGAACTGTACTCAGTCCGGAAATGACTGTCCTTCTACGCATTATTGTTTCTCAGCATCTGATCAGTCCTTTGGTGTTTGCTGTGTGTCTGAACGTTTGTTTTCAGCTTGAAATAAAAATTTGAATATATTCAGAAGTTGGAAGAAAATTTTGAGAAGTCTTAGATTTTATACGGATCCTAAGAAAACTGGTTAATCGCATTCATTATTCCTACAAATCCTATTAATTGACATTTGTCAAAATAATCTAATGGATTCATTTAAGTTGAAGTTGGAAAAATGAAGCTCAAGATTTTTTTAGTTATAACTTTTTACGAATGAATAAAATGTGGATAAGTTCCATCAATCACGCTGATTAAAAATTTTAGTAGAAGAAATAATTTAGAATTTGATTAAAGCCGAAACTTCGATAACATGAAGGGAATTGAAGTCATCTGACTAATAAATTTGAAGCGTAAAGAAAAAAGTAAATCAGTTAATTAATTGAACGACGTAGAATATAAATTAGCGTTAACAGACATTGATGAACTTCTTTAGGATATGTCTGTCGTTTGCCGCTAGATGCTGGAGCATGTGCAGTGAACCTTAAGCGGTACTATTATGATTACACAAATAAAACTTGCATTCCATTCAACTACAGCGGTTGTTCCGGCAATTTAAATAATTTCATCAATAAAAAAGACTGTGAGAAATTCTGCTTGGATATCCCTGTTGATCTAAATGGTACTGAAAAAATATTTGAAACTTATCAGCTCGGGTTTTCCCTGACGGGACCTTTGTTTCGTGAAAAACATCAACAAGATATAAACGAGTATGTTACTAAATCGTATTTTTTCAAGTTACTCAAAATAGGATAGAAACTGTTTAGACTTCGGATTTTCATGAGGCATGCTATTAGGATTTTTCAGAATTACTTTGATACTTTTATGTTTTCATCTTTCAAATAAATTTTGTAAGTTGCTACAGATATTACAGAGCATTTCGTGATTACCTTATGAAAAGATTCGATGTTGGTGACGACGAATTGAAGGATATTGTTATCCATGATGACAATATGGTGCAGTTTGTATTGAGAAGTGAAGACGCTGAGATGAAAGCAACTAATATTTCCAGTGTGGTATGTAGTTATTTAAAGACAGCACTATCAGGATTTTATGATTCATTTTATAATTCTATGATTCCGGAATCTTGCGAAAAATCTCATCTGTCGAAAAGAACGAAGTTCTTTTTTTCGACACCGTTTTCTCGATATTGAAGAAAAGATTTTATTTCAATTGTAGTCACTTAAAATTTCATATAATCAGATCAGTGATGGTTCTTTCCGGTTTCTCTACAATGGTGATATTTATCGGGCAGAACCACATTCTTGGATCAGTCATCGTATTGTAGAAAAAAAAGTATTGTGTGGAACGTTAATTTTATGCGGTACGATAACTTTGAAATGGTTGAAAATGGATTTTGAAATTTCATGTATTAAAATTTGGAAAAGTAAAAGCACACAGATGATTTATGGTCAAAATTCAGAGATTATATCTCCTGACAAATCTTAAGTTTGTATAAAATAACTAAAATTTTGCAGTTTTATTGGGAGTTTCAATCGTGCTTGCAATCATTTTTCTAACGTCACTATTGTGTGCTTGCGTTAGTGTTCTCCTTATGACATTTTGTAAGAAATGGTAGTTTTCGTCAGTGTTTGCATAAGTTTACATTTAAAAAACATTCAAATCCATTTTTTGTTTACAGAATCGCATTTTGCATTCAGATTATCATACAAAAGTTGAGCTTTGCAGCGTTTCATATACAAAAAAACCAAAGAAAGTGAAACATCATCGGGAGTTATCTCAACCTCACAGTATGCAGCTCGTATTGATTATGCAACACCAACAGTCACAGCGAATACTCCTAAGAGCGATACTTCTACGGAACATTTCGAAAAATTGGTGAGAACATTATGTCAATGAAATTTGATCCAATTATATCGTACTATTTTGGAAATGGTACAGCTTATTGGTTGATATAATTCTGAATCCTAAAATGTTATAGCTAAATTTGCAGCGACTTCAATCTATATTTATCATTATTTTATTGCTTTCTAAATCATTTTTTAAAATTAAATGAAAAGAAATTTTCAGATGTCATCAGAAAACGGCCATCACTGTCGATATACAACGAATAAGGGGAGTGATGAGTACGAAGTGCACACAACTCTCCAAAGGCCTAGTAGACGGCAACGATGTCATACCACTGTCTACTACTAATAAACAAACTTCCGTTTTAGTCGCATCCGAAAAGAGATAAATTAAGAAAAAAGCGATTTCGTTATTTTCGTTTTGCGAACGCTTGCCTTGAAATATTGTTGTACACATTTTGTATTAATATTGTTTCCAGTTTATAAACAATCAAGAGATTATGAAATTACATTTTGAAATATCAATATCTGTTGCATTAGGTAAAGCTTAAAAAAGTAATTCCCTTCCTTCGATGAAGTCACTTGGCAAGTTTGCTAAAGCTTAAAGTTGAAGGCCTACTGGTTGCGTTCATTTCGGATCATTTTAAATAGAACGGAAACAGAATTTCTTCTCTTCATTTTTCATCTGAATATAAACAGCCTACAAAAACATGGAAGAATGTTTTCACCCCGAGACGTCTAGTCACCTCGAACGGTTAGGCCTACCACTTTTGATTCAACAACAAAACGATAAACTTCAATAAACTTCCTCGCTCATATCACGGAGGAGTTAAGGTGACCGAGAAAGGGGACGCCGGGAAGTGAGTACGTTGATTAACGTGACCAATTAAAATGTCGGATGGTCTGGTTACCCAGCACCCTTAAATTTTCGACGACGTACGTCTATTCTCTCTAATTTACTTTTCCCATTTCTTTGTACTACCATGACAGCTGCGCAGGCAATTGATCAATTATGCGGAGTCGTGGGACTTAACAGATCGTTGTTTATAAGTAGTAGTTTACTGGTGGTGACGTAACGTGGTAAAGGAAACGTAACGTTGCATACTTATCCTTTCTTGTTAAGTCCACGCATACTCTAACTGTCGGAATCTAGAATGGAATAAAAGTGATGGAGTTCTGGTTTCATTGCAATAACTGCACACGACATCCGGAAAGCTGGATCCAGATTCCTCGTTATCGCCTCACCAGTTGCGGTCACATTCTGTGCAGCGAATGCTTTGGTGATACTGGTTAGTCTTATTATTAGTTGTAGGCGCCCTTTTTTCTTTCCTCTCTTCTCTTTTCCAACAATAACAATTTGCAGATACGGTAAAAATATGCAAAATTTGTCACCGCACTGGAATCAAAACTCATGCAATTGACGAGACATTACCACCGAATATACAGAAATTCTTCTTGGTAGGTGTATGATATTGTCATTTTTAAAATGGTAAATGCATAATTTACATTTTGCTGTTCTTTGCATGCATCATTCATCTCTGCCAATTTACATTTCACTATTGTCTACTTACGAATAGGTTTATTTATTTTGCTAAATTTTGTTTAGAAACAAAATGCTGCAATTTTTTACCGTCGTTACATTGTCATTGTGCAGTAATCAGTCTACGTATCCAACGTCCAAAAAATTCAAATTATCAGCAGCAAACACTTAAAGTTTACTGTTTACTTCTCAGTCATCTTGCAATTAAAATTTTATGCAGTAGGTATTATCTTATGTACTCCATGTTAAGCTTTGATTTTTTTACGTTCTACCAGCAACTGTTCTTTCTGCTTTTCTTGAAAGTTTAAAATATTTTCAAAATATTGAAGCCGCTGAAAGTATTGCTCGAACATGCAGAAAAGCGTATTAAGGATACAATCACATTCCAACATTCTCAGAAGATTTTGATGGAACGCTGCTTGGTTAGAAAGATAAGTTATTAAAATCTTAATAGCTTTTATCTCATTGTTCTGATTTACATTTTGCTTGCATTTGGATAAAGAATTAACGAAAGGAAAATTAACATCTAAATACTGCATCTTTTATTGCATTACTTATGCATTTTACTGTTTTGTATCAGCATTTTATTTTTGTGTACATTAGAAGATTTTAAATCAAGTTTGGATTAGATGTTACATTAATTTACCCTTACCAAATTTCACGGTACTGGATTAATCTATATCAGTACATAAAATAGTTTTTGTTTTCTCACTTTTTCTACTTACTTTCATTGCTTCTTAACTATCACGCTTATTTTGGAAAAGCATTTTAGTAAAGAGTTGAGTTTTTCTTAGTTTCACTAAATATAAACTCAAGTTCTTAATTATGGTTAGTATTGCTAAATCTTTTTTCCCTTTGTGACATTTGACTTGAGGTGGTCCAAGGCACTGATGTCACGGAAGAAACAGTAAAAATAATATTTTCACTATCACATCCAAATGTATTTTATACAAAATAATTGTCTATATAGATTGTGCAGCTTTGGTATCAACTTCAAAAAGCGAAACAAGATTTGGAAGAGAAAAATCAGCTCGAAATGTATGTTCCAAGTTCTGATTTTTCTTGATATTTTATTGATATGTAAACACAGATTACATGATGGTGTTTGACTCCACATGCTAAATACTTTCTAGTCATTGCAATATTTATCCTCCCAGCACTTTGTACTTCTGAATAAAATTTCTTTGTAGAAAAATTTAGTGAGAAATCATGTTTTTTGAATTATCTTGATCTTGATCCTAATGTTTCTTCCAGTTTTATCATCTAAGAAATAGCCGATTTTAGATATTTCAGTTGTTCAAGTTTTCAGAGAAATAGTATGTCTCAAAAAGGCATTGGAATGTCTGAAAGCAGAACTGCAACGTACATTTAGTGGCCATCGAGAATTTGAAAAACATGCACGGCAGTGGGGATTTAGAACGCTTTCTATTCAAGGTTAATTTGTGTTTCTAACTGATAACGAATTATATGAAGAGGATTTAAAAGTTGTAGCAGATGCATATTCTTTCAGATTTATGATTAAGATAATGAAAAATTAATAAAAAACGAAATAATGTTTTTATTAAAATTTCCTTTTTATTTACCTAAATTTAAAAAAATTTTTCTATTTTTGTTTGATTTGCAATTTTTTTCAATGATGATAACTGCAGCAATGGTGTAAATCATATTCGAAGAGAAATACTTGGTGTTGAAAACTTCACTATTGTGTTGTTTATTGTAGGATCAGTATTCCTGCTTTTGTAAAGGAAATAGTATCAACAAGTATCCTTTAAAGTCTGATATGTCACTGACTTATTTTCATACATCATATGTGACATTTCTGTCAATAAGAAGCTTTGCAGGAAATGGAGAAAATTTTTCGAGAGGTCAAAGAGCGGTGCAGGTATCAAATTTATGAATTTGCTTTGGATCTTTCACAACTAGAAAAACTTGGATGATATTTCCTTATGAATTGTTGCAGAACAAAAAGAATAATATTAAAATTATGTTAATGATTTAAAAGTAGGTTTTTTCAAGGCTATGGAAACCAGAATCCTTGCCGGAAATAGCGATACGTTCACGAATAATGAAAGTATTCTTGAAAATGATAGTTCATCGGTACATATTTTTTGTAGAAAAAAAATAATCTTAAATATATTGGGAAACAACGATATTCCATAGCGAGAAAAGTATGGATATAAAGTTTGAATGAAATTGACAAACAATTGTCAAATTAGGTTTGCGCCCTGCACAGTAGTGCAACATATCTGTAGTTGAAGTTTGGACTGCGGGTTTTATACATCCATCGCAATGTTCCGACATCTTGAACCTGATACACTGACATGAGGATGAGATATTCAGATCTTGCACGTCCAGTATTTCGATAGTTTTCACAAAAAAGAAAAGTTTACAGTTCTCGGAAATTTCCGGTGAGTCAGTGGATTTATCATTGAAAGGGAAGATTGATTCTATGAACAAGAAGTTGATTTTATCGCGCTCATCACCAAATTCAAATTTGGCAAAATGTGCTACTGCATCGTTCAACAGTTGTATTAGCATTACTTCGAAAAAAGATTACCGAATCGGAGTATCGAAGTCACGTGCTCAGAGGTATATTGCTATATGCATGTTTAAATTCCAGACTTATTGCAAAATCTGGCTTCATCAATTTTGTAATTTTGCCGCCTTCACTTAACACTGATGATCAATGCAATCAAAACTTTCTATATTCGTTACACAAGTAGCGTAATAATGAAATCCCATTATTGGAAAGAAATCCAAACTTCAATAATAAAAATTCCGTTGGTTTTTAAAAAATGTTATTTGTCTTTTTCATGTTATTTATCTTTATCTCCTCCTCTTTTTTCTTCTTTTACCATAAAGACTTCATTGTGGAAGAAAAAGAAATTGCCAAGTGTGGAATTCAATACAGCCAATAAAAAAAGGTCTAGTTCTAGTGCTGGAATTTTCCCTATTTATTGATGTTATCTAATTCATAATCTGTGTGGTCTCAATCAGAGAAAAATTGCTTCATTATTTAATTGATGTATTTTACTCCTAGATAAAGCAAAATTGTAAATATCGTTTTATAAATTGGTGAGACAATGATAGTGCTAATGGCTGTTGGAATCAACTCAAACTTCACTTTCAATCCTCTTAATTCAGTTACTACTATTATTGTGCAGGTAGCTAGCTACACTACTCACTAGGGACCAGGATTTCAGTAGTGTGCAAACACTTGCTGCTTATGTGCTTAGTTTAGTGCTATTTATTATTACTTGGCTATTAAATGCGTTTGTATTGTTTATAATAAAACGTGATTAACGAGCATTTTAATGTTGCAAAATTTCTATTAATAGCAGAAGATTTATTTTCTTGATTTGGGGGAATGCTACTTTGAGGTAGTCAACTTGAATAGTCAAAGTGGAAAATAATAAATACAGCTTAAGTTTAAGGATTATCCACTGGTAAATGGCTGCTTTCATTATCAGCATGCTTTGCTCTATGTTCTATAAGAAAAGCTTACCGGCTACCAATGAAATTAAGTACCAGGAAGTGTAGCGTATCAAAGCCAAGTACCATTAACTTATCACAAAATTCTACCCATTCTCGTTATCTATATTTAACAAACATTGTGATTTCAAAAGTTCAATTCCAGTCGTAAAACTACTTAATAAACCTTGCCAACTTCCTCATTCATGGTGATGAAGGTATTAAGTTATCTTCAAGCTATATTCAATTTGAATTACTTCTTCAAATTCCTAATTCATTTCAAATAATTGTTTTTTTGGTTTGCTTGGTTACTAAACACTTAACACTGCTACGATAATCGATCATGGGAGAGTTTAAAATGAATGAATTTGATGATGTCGTAATATTGTTTATAATATGTTCTATGAATTTTTCAGAGATATCTTTTCGTTGGACAAGCTTCGCGCTATCAGAAATGAATTTAACCGCCGCAAGTCTTATCGACTTCAAAACTCTGATGGTATAATGCTTCCAGGATCTGTATACAGAAAATGTGCAGCAAATGTTATGTATCCGATTATTCTTTTGCGTCGTGTACGAGCTGATACCATAACAGCAACGAGAACTGCAAATAGTGAAAGCATAAGAACTATTTATAAATCAATGTTGTATTAACCAGTGGCAACTTTTCATCAGTTTGAAATGCAGTTGCGTAAAAGAATTACAGAGATACTCTATATGTTATTAATAACTCGGATTTGTTTTCAATAACTTGTTATTATTCACTTGCTATAAAAATTCGTTTCACTCTAGATGTTATTACTAACTCGGATTTGTTTTTCAATAAACTTGTTGTTATTTACTTGTTATAAAAATTCGTTTCACTCTATATGTTATTACTAACTCGGATTTGTTTTTCAATAAACTTGTTATTACTTACTTGCTATAAAAATTCGTTTCTCATTGTTATAAGTTATTTCAATATACTTTTTTGAAATTTTTAGTAAATCTCTACAATATCGGAATTAATCATTTGTTCAGTATGACAGTTTCCTAGTTGTGGGATGCACTTGACTCCTTTTTTCATGCACATTTAGATATACGATGATGTTAGAGGTTTTAAAACTCTGATTGTTAAGCGTCGAAGCTGGAAGTCTTGGACATACTCTTGACCAGTTCTCTACTTGCATCGATGAGTTCAGCAATGATAGAGGCAAAATGTTTAAATCAGTTCAGGATTATTGCATCAAATAATACATTGCAGAAGTATGACGCGCTTAGCCTTGAGAATTCGATTATTAACTTGCAGACTGAGTTTTGGCGGTTACCATCAACGATGTTATTTTAAAAGCAAAGCAATTCGAAAATGCTTATGAGGACCCTCTGCGGAGCGGGAATTCAAATGTTCCTGTGTTGTTGCCTTTTTTAGCACTGCATGGGAGATGTGCTTTATCCTCGTATTCTTGGTTTCCATTAGAGTATTTATATATACATGAAGATGTGCAAGTTATTCGAGGTGTTATCGATACGATTTATGGAAATCATTTTCCTGGATACTACGGCGTATAACTAATACTCATTTTTTGCTTAAAGTTTATATGACAATCAGGCGATGCGAATTTATAAAGTAGGAATCATGATTTTGCTAAAAAAAAAATTTCTCATGTCCTGTTTCTTCGCATCTATTTATTCAAACCTTATTTACAAACAAGTTAAAGCCCTTGTCCCTCCTTTTCGGAACTATTCGTAGCTATAATTAAATTCGAAATCACAGTTTGTGTTTCAGTGCAAATTTTCCTTTCACTCCCGGCGGCATGCAACGGGAATGCAACACATTTATTTATCTGGGAACCATTGTTATCATATCATTAGGATTTGATAAGAAGTGATTTACAGGGGGTTTGATGAGGTGAGGGATAAACAGTGAGGCTGGGTATTCAGATCGGATTATTGTTCGATGACTAAGGAATAGCTGGAAATTACAGGAGCCGATGTCGATCGGATTGAAGAAATATTTTAAAAGAATGTTTAGATAGTGATACATAAATGCACCAGTAGTCAGAGTATTAGGAAGCGAAAAAAAAGGCCATCACAACTGAAATTTTCGGAATTTTGGCTAGGATTTTTTTTTTTTTTGAAATGCTAAATTGGAGTTTCTGAATTCGCATGCTACTTGCGAATAATTAAGTGACTCTTAGCGTGAATCGTGCACCGGATATTTTAAATCGAAGTTCCAAAATCCGAATAGAAAGGAACATTTAGATACAAGACAGAAGGTAAAGGGAAAATAGGAAGTGAAATCAAAAGTTAGATTATTTTTTCTCTACCGTACACTGTGTCGTCTCCGCTGACATGACTTTCCTAAATGGGATTTTTGAGTTTTGTGCTCAGATTCCAAATCGCAAAATAAGATGTAGAAATTAGTGAGACAATGTCTGTCATTTAATGGGGCATCGCATCGTATATTCGTTTTTATCTCTTGAAGTTTTCAATAATGGAGAAGATTATAAGAAAGTAAAGGAGATAAAAGATGTCAGGGATTTGAATTGAGCTTAGATTGCTGAAAAATTCAAAATGTTAAATTATTTCCATTTATCGGGATAAATGCAATCAGGACGTTAGGAGAAAAAGGACGAAAGAAAGTCAATGCAAAGATCATCTAGGTTTCAAAGATGCGTCGCTTGTATAACGGAAGGATGTAGGACTGAATTTATCGGAGAACGAAGTATTGTCGTTAATTTGTCGTTTCAGAGTCAGAAGTCAGTCTTGAATCAGTCATAATGGCATAAGATGAAGTAAGCTACAAATAAGGCGAATTGAGATGGTTGTATCTCGATTTCCATTGTTATTTCTCCGACGTGCTTTAAATTTGCAAATTTTGGTAAGACAGCAGCAAGAAATTCATTTAGTGAAGAAGCGTTTCTATTCAGTTAAAGTAGTTCCTAAAGTGAGTTCAAATGCCTTGGATTTGCTGATTACAAATCTCACTGAAAAAAACAACGTTGAAGGAGCTGAAATCAATACAGTTACGAGTATTGACGGTCTCAGTAAGGTAATGTTACAATTACTTTTGATTATTTGTTAATTTGTGGCTTCGCGAAGCTTCTTTTTGCGGTTAAATTATTTTAATTATGTCTGCAAATAACTAATACGACTTATATTGCACTGAAGGACTCGTTTTTTTAATGACAGCCTTGCATATTAGTATAATGATTTTAGTTATAGCACGGAATGCTTTATTTTTTGTCACTAAATTGAAGATATCTTTAATATAACGAAGTCGAAACCTATGATAGAAGTAGTGTGAAGCTTTTCTTCTTCTCCTTAGTTATATTTTAGTATTTTTAATACTGAATTAGTAATTTATGATGCATTTTGTTCTCGCTATTTTATCATCAGTGAAGTTTTAGATTTGTTCAAAGTTGGAAGGCCCAATCAGTGGTGAAATTTCTGTAAGAGTTTTAGCACGTTTTGCTGAGCTTGCTAATGAGAATGCTGGTATTCAGAGAGCAGCAGTTTATCTAAAGAAGTAAGTCTATCATCCAATTAAAAAGATATCTTCGGTTGAAAATAGTTTGGAGTTAGTTTAATCTGCTTTAATTATCTATATTTCATTCAAGTATTCTCTGTGTTGAAAGATTGAATGATATTACAAATACTTTCACGCATCTAACAGTGTTTATTGGTCCGCATCCTATTAAAGTCATACCTAATGCGATACGTTTTAGTGGAGCTTCGAAATATAATTCTCAAGTTACCAATTTGAGATAGGAAGAAAATGTTTTTTACAGAGACGTTCTATTTCACATGTTTAACTAATATTTTTGAGAGAATTACTAACTGAAATGGACAAATCATTAAAAAATGAAAAGCTGAGTATGAACTCGACGCTTGAAGCTATGTGCGCATTAGTTGTCCTCGAACTTACTCAAGAATCCATCTTTGAAACATTGATCGATGTATTAAGACAACAATTCTCCACTGATCTTTTTTCTCTTCCGGTCTCACCATTGGTCCGTTTAGCTGCTTTAGTGAGCAACAAAAAGATCCGCCTGCCGGATGATTTATTTCGTCAAATGAGGGAATGGTTGCAGTTGAAGGCAAGGTTTGTATAGTTTTGTTATTTTTATTCATATGAACTTCTTTCTTCTTTAGATAAAATCTTAAGGCAATAATTAATGTGATTCTCTAGCATTATTTTATTTTGTAATTTCTTTCACTATGTAAAGTCATAAGTACTTTCAGTGTTAAATTTCAGTTCATTTCACAATGTTTTTATTATTCTCCTTAGAGCACTACTCAATATTTTGATACTCAAGCTGTGAAAGATTCAATACGTATGGCAGATTAATTTCTGTCGATTTGTCGACTGCTTTATTGAGAAATTGTTTACAGAAAAAAAAATTTCAGTGAAATCACAGAACCAAAAGATATCATTTCCGTGATGGCATGTTGGAATAAAAGCAATAGTTGGTTTAACATGTTTATTGAAAAGGCAAAAAGCTGTGTATCTTCGATGTCTTCTGATGAACTCATTGGCATGATGGCAAGTTTGGCAAAGAGTTCAAGTCGACCACCCCATGTTTTGCGTCTCATCTGCAACACATTTGAGCAAAATAAGAAGGATTTAACAGTTAGTCTTTCATTTAATATTACTTATGCTTTACTTGTCAGTTAACATTTGTATCCGACTTTTTGGTGAGAACCATGTTAATGCTTAATTAAAAGTTTTCTTGATATTGAAATTGTTTGTTATAAAATGTGATAAAACAGTTTTCTTTATCAGGTTAACCAGCTTGTATTATTAGCACAGTCAGCTGCAAAATTACGATTCATGGATAGTAGGCTTCGACGAATTATAGCTGAAGAAACTTTTGCCAATATCAGTCATTTTACCAAATGGTCGCAAATTAATATGATTGTTAATTCGATGGCGAAATTACAAATTGGCTATCTTCCAGCATGGAATGCTGTTGCTGCATGGATCAACAATAATCAAATGTTGGTTTTGAAGTTCTTATACAGAATTTTAAATTTGTCAGCTCAATCATTATTGGTATTATTTACTGTTATATTATTGTTGATCTTATCGTCATTGTCATTATTACTTTTATTATGATTTCCATTCTTATTATCGTTGTTGATATAAGCATTCATGTTGTTTTTATCACTTTCATCGTTACCATTATCATCTTTACTTATTAGTATTAATTAATAACAATAATTACTATTATTGTTTATTAATAATTAATTGATAATAATTGTTAAGTGTTAATTATTACTGTTATTAATTATTATTAATCGTAATTAACTATTATTATTATTAATTATCACTAGTTATTATTAATTGTTATTAATTATTAGTAATCATTATTATTATTGCTATTAATTATTGATTATTACTACTTTCACATTATTATTGTTGACCACATGATTATATTCTTTTTATATTTGGTTTTGCTTCTAATTTCGATCTAGAACATTTGAAGGAAGATTATTATTTTATTAGGAATGCCGCTCCTGCCGAATTATCATACGCTGTACATTGGTGTGCAATTGCTGGCAAAGGTGATTTAATTAAAGAAACCAGTGGATATCTATGCGAAAAATTGACTTCCAGAAGTGTTGATTTATCCAAGACGTGGCTTAGCACAGTCTATGCTTTAGCAACGTGCGATAGACTATCACCAGAATTGGCACAAACTGTCTTACAGCCGTCATTTGTTGTGAATGTATTAGAAGGGTTCGATAAATTTTCATTTCTTATTATAAAATTTTTTTAGTCTTCATGACATATTTTCGGAAAACTAATACAGGTCCATATTTTTGTTTATTCTTTAGATTTTTAGATTGAGTGGTTTTCGAAAACTAATGGCAGTAACAACTATTGCTCAAGTTCAACATTTTTTAAAAGCAATATTAGATAAATCTTATAATGGACCTTCAGTAGATATTTTGGATCTTATGCAGTTCTCGTCAGCAACTGTGGTTTGTATTGAAGCATTTCTTATCAAAATCTTTTCTACTACATTTTGGATTAGATGTAGAAATATAAAACATGTGAACGAATTTTTCAAGAAAAATCGGTGGAGAAAAAAAAAATTTATCTTTATTTTATTTGCGAGATTTTTGGAAGCATCGCTTATGTACTGATTAGTTCCAATAGCTGAGAACTGTTTTCTATTTCAGAATGATATGACTTTGAAGTTGCGTTATGGGAAGAGTGAAGAAGGAAATGTCCAGTATTTTCATTCATTATTGCATAAACTGGTTCCGGTGAATTCACATGCATTTCCTCCTGCTCTTAATGAAGATGGGATTTTCGTTAATGCAGTCATCAAACTTGATGTTAAAGGGAATCGTTTTGTTCCACTGAGCCATTTCGAGGAAACGAAGGTACCTCGTTTGGCTGTGATTTATCTCTCTTGGAGAGATCGCACTTTACCAGTGAGTATTTGTTATTGAACGTATATTGTAAAATTATTCTCTCTTTATACATGTTTTTTTTTTTTTTAATGAATTTAAAATATTTTTTGGTCTTACTAAGTTATACATAATAATAGTAGTAGTAGTAGGAAATGTTATTCTACTTTTCAGATTATTTCTTTATTTTTTTACTGGCAAATATTACTTTCATTACATTTCATTTATAAATTAATTTCCACGAATATCCCCATTTTTTAATTGATTACAGTGTGGTGATGATGATAAGAGCACTCTAATGGGGCCACCGTTGCTAAATATGCGTTTGCTGAAAGCCAGAGGGTTTATACCTGTGTTATTTTCTCAAGATGATTTCGATTCCAACACATCGTTGAAGCAGCAATTTACTCGTATTAAAACAAAACTTGAAGAGGCCTCAGATGAAAGAGGAAGTGGATAATGGTTGCTTATTGTTTCGAAATTATATTGTGCTTAAGCGTTTGCATTTTCTATCAATGAAAATGTAGATTGAGAAAATCATGACGCAGTTTTAATTCCGTCTGCTATTATCGCAGAATATAATTTAAGACTTTTTATTGGCACACAATTAAGACCGATTTTTTCATCGGTCGTATATAACGAGTTATCTGTAAGCTTATAAATTATCTTAGTGTTTTTTTACTTAGTAGGTTTTTATTCAAGCCTACATGCTGCTACAAAGAAGCTGATAAAAATTTTAGTCATGAAAAAATTTCCAGTTTTCGAATTAGTTCAAAAAAATCGGTCAAACTGTTCCATTTTCAGTTGCATTTATCTAGCTTTTAGATAAGTATTTACTTATACATCGGTTCGCAAATTTGTGATAAATAATGGTTTATTATTTTTTGTTCCTTGGAAGAAGCAGGAAATCATAAGGTTCTGGAAAACTGGATAATTCATCCGCAATTTCTTAGAGGCAAATATCACTGTTCGATATGTTTCTCTGGTGGCTTAATTTTCGAAGAGTTATTTGCATTTTAGCAGCGTTTTAGAATAAAAAAAAAAAAAGACTCATTTATTTATGGAAATACATTGTTCGGATTTATATGCTAAAGAACGATTCAGGAAAGTTGTGCTGTAATTCTGGTGTATGCGCATGAAGTTTATGTAATAGTTGTGATGAAAAAGCGGAAACACTGGAGAACTTTTTTATAAAAATGCTCTATTACAAAGTTATTGCAAAAAATGCAGTTATCGCTGAAGACAGTACTAAGCAACAAAGAACAGTTTTTACCGCATGAACTTTGGTTTCACCATTGAATTTCTGCTGATTTCATCGCCAGTGTACTTTATCATATTATTAATGTTATTTTTGTTCCGAGAGATCCTTCTCAAAGAGTTCACGATTTTTAAAAAGTGGAGATATTATAAGAATAACTTGAGTCAAATAAGTCTAAAAGCAGTTCGAAGAACTCTCACGAATTTTCTTATACATTCCATTTCTTACTAAAAAAAATCAGCATCTCATTTTATTCTAGTCATGCATAATGAAGGAAATTGTTCCTTTCACATGAATTTCAACTAATAATCATTTGACGAACTGATTTGTGTTGAGGATTAACTGGTCCTAAATATGAGGATGCAATTCTCCAGTTTTCAAAAGAAAAATTTGCAAGAATTTCCGATAAATTATGGACCATGGTTCTCTTCAATGTAGATGTTCAACTTAGTGATGTAATGTATATGAGAAATTGCCTAAAATAAATTTCTTTGTTAAATGACGTTCTTAATTATTGGTAGAAATAGAAAGATGTTAATATTCGTGCTTGCATAAGTAAGGATGGAGAAGGGTAAAAGTTTTTGCATGAGCAAAGAAGTATGTTTTTTAAAATTGATCTTTTCGATAAAAAATTTATGAATATTGGTTTCTAACCGTGGAAGTAGTAGATTTTGAAATCCTATTTTATAGATTTATGGTTCTCACAAGATTAAGTTTGTACATCAAACATGCTAAATTATGTTCGAATTTCTCATCCTGCTCATCAAAGTTCGGCGTTTACAATGAAATAGTTCCGGATATTTATTTTCTTGAAGAATCGGGAGTAGAGTCTTTCAGAATTCCTATTTCCTTATCGCATTTTTAGAAAACTTACCCCAAACTCTTCACAGTCAAGATTAATTAGCAGAGTAATATTTAGATTCTCACCGATTTCTAATTCATCGAAATATTAATTGGAAAATATTAAAAATGGCTTATTTTTCAATTTTTTTTTTCAATCCATATTTCGGTGGATTAGAAATTATGAGAATCCATATATTAGTCTGTGTTAAATGGTTGAGTGCCGGAACCATCATTGTTCAACATAACGTTTATAAAAATGATGGCAAAATTAAACACTGAATATAGAGCATGAATTCGCGAAAAGGCTTTTGATATCGACAACAGATCATTCCGTCTGATCCAGTTACTGGGTTGAGCTATCATGGTTGGGATCATCTATCTCTATTCCTAGGACATATGGCATTCTCTTTTTAATTTACTCGAGATTTTCTGAAATACAATTAACTGTTGTGATTACGCAATACAATGACTTGCTTAGACTTCATTTTGTGAAAGTGTTTTTCATTTATGAAATGTAAATGCAAAATTTCGAATTCATCAGCAGCGAAATTTCAATCACTTTGTTTAATTGGAATTCACAACCTTCACTGATCCGCATTCATATTTTTTCTTCTGAATTAGACTTGCAACCGGTTCTCTTGCCTAACCTTTTTACTTGCCATTGCTTCAATTTCTTCCATTCCATTTACTTTCCCTTTAATCATATCACATCTCTATTGTTTAACATGGCTACAATCTCCAAATATACTAAAATTCTTATTATAGTATATGTTACGTAAATTTCTGGCAAGAAATCACCATGAATTTTCGGTAGTGATTGAAAGTACAAGATAGTGAAAGAAGAAAATGCTTCCTTTTTTTTCTCTTCTAAATTTGGAAAATAAGACAAGAAAGTTCTGTTTGAGTGATATGATGTGCATATCAAATCAAGTGAATTTATTATTTTTAGGAAGTGACCATTTTAACTATAAAACTTCGATACTTTTTTGATTTAACCACTCATTCTTCGATACTTTCAAAACCACACAATTTCAAAAGATTATACTTGATTAAATTACAAATCAGCGATCCGACAATATCATAGTCGTTTTTTATACGATATCAGTTTGTTGATGTAACTTGGTCATGTGAAGCGTTCGTTGATCCTTATTTTGAAAGGTGAACCGTGCCATGGCAAAAGAGAAAAGAATGGGAAGATGTGGGAGCTGTTGTTGATGGCTGTCAAGGAAAAATAATTATTGATGTCAGTCTTTACTGTAGAATGAATTCAACCGAAAGTTTTAAAAATTTCGATAATGATAAAATATTTGGAAGAAATTTGCTCAGATTATTAAATACAAGACGAACAATATAATCTTTCTTATCAATAATTCAAAGCTATTAATAGCTTAATCTTAAGAAAATATCAGCACAAAAATTAGTTTTGTTGTTCTGACGGAGCAATTCGGGATTCAAATTTCGGATTTTTTACTTCAAAACACAAAAAATTTGCTTTTATTCATATTCATGCTAAAAGTGATGCACTAATTTCCATTCAGTGATTTAGACAAAGATTCAAATTCACGGAAGATTTTTCTAGTATGCAATTTCTTGTTCAGCACTTATATCTGATTCTGTAGCTCCATTAATAATTATACAAAGATTCACCCTAATACCTCTAAATTTGTTGGTACCAAAAAAATAAGTTAATCAATAAAACTAATTACATAAACTGATCGCTTTATTTTGAATTCTATTCCACTACAAATAAGATTTTACTTTAGAAAAACTTCGGAAAATAATAGAATTTTCTTGGAATTATCTCATTCCCATGTTTGAAAATCCTTGATTCCATTAATGGAAGCATTATATGCAGTGAAATGTAGTTAACTAATTCAACCAGATAAAAAAGCAAAAAGTGATGAATAAAAAATTCGATGAGCAGTAAATTTTAGGTGTAGCATAAATTAAAGCACTTGGTATTAGAATACTAATCAATTTCTGACCTGCAAAATTATTTATCGTAGCATTTTTTGACTGAATTATGAAATTTTGGCCAGAACTTAAAGTTTAACTGTCCATCGGAGTGTTTCAGGTTTTAAATTCCAAAGAAAAATTTTAGGTTTATTCTTCGGAAATGTCGAATTTCGAAAATCTTAATAATTATACAATGTAATAAAACTATTTCGCTATTCTCACTCATCTTTTGTGAAGTTTTCAAGAAATTTTTTCCCGTCAATTTACTTCAAAAGAAATTGAAGAGTATCAACAATTTAAGGTATGGCATGTCAACTAGTGTCAAAATATGAAAATGTTATATATTTTAAAATTCACAGCTTAAAAATGAATCTAAAAACAAGCTCGATTTCGAAGTGGCATCGAATTGGAAGAATTAGAACAATATAAATAAATATATTAAAAAAAAGAAAGAATAAAATAATATATTTAAGGAAAAATAATAAAAATCTTAGAATAGATGATTGAAAAATATATTATTAGTATAGTGTCAGCGATACGTCACAATCGAAAGGTGTGCTAATTGTAGAAAAGCTAATGGAAAAAATTTTTGAATTCAAGATCCATCCTAGAAATTAACTTAAGTTTGATGCAGTTAGTTGTGTTAAATAACCCAATTTGCTGCACTGAAAAAATTGAAACAGAAGGTAAACAGTTCAGAAAAATATCACGAGCTGAAAAAAAAGTTTCGTTAACATTTAATTTAGAATATCTATATTCAAGAAAAGTTGTATGATAATATCGAATGAAAATACTTCACTCTTTCCTTGATGTTCACCTCAACTTTTATTTTAATAATTTTAACATGATCTGCTCCTAAAATTTTGCTCTCAATTAAACTCCAATCAATTCTAATCGCAAATCATCCCAAAATTTAAATGTAATATTTCCATCACTTTTGCATTCATTTTTTCATTCGTATTTTCACACATACTTTAAGCAAACCTATTCCTGTCTTTTTTTTGGTAATAGTAAGTTTCGAAACTTTCAGTTTCTTCACAATTTTTCAAGTTTACTCCTTTCGATGATTATAAATATGAAAAGAATATTCCTCATGCATAATAAGCATAAAAATTAGAATTTTTATACTCAAAATTAAAATTTTTATACTTTTTCTACTAAAAATTAAATTTTTGTTCTTATTTAAAAGAATTTAAAGTAACATAGTAAAATATCCAGGAATGATATTTTAGGAAATGATATTTCTAGAAACTAACATAACAAAAAAATGATGAACGAATAGAATTGTTCAACAGGAATTATCCAGTGCAATAAATAAGATTATTTCTTATTTTAACAATTCGTATATTGTAGTCATTCAATGAAGAGTGACATTTGGCATTTATCATAATTGGGAATTTTGTCTAAACAATTAATACATACATTTATAATCCAATCATTTAATCTAGTGATCAAATTAATAAATTATCATTTGCATAGTTATTTATCAGCTATGTCTTTTTGTCGCATTACTATGATAAAATATATTGCTGATATATATACGAGCAGATTACTGTTTCAGTTCAAATTTGAAAGAAGGATTAAATGGATGATTAGCGAGAGATTTTGAAACAGCAATGATTTTGATCCCAATTGAAGGATAGACGAATCAGTGGGGGGTAATTCTCTTTTCCCTTCCTTTTCTACTGTAATTAAATGCACTTATTTAGAAAATCAAAAATCTCATCGATTTCCGTAATCAAAAGGGTTTGAGAGTAAGGAATTTTTCAATGTACGCCAAAATTCTAGCATTTCAGTCATATGGTGTCCTGGTTTTGTGTAAAGTTGTCATCGAAATAAAGTTTTTCATTGCTTCAAAAAACATTTTGATATTTCATTTTGATTGATCTCTTCTGACACTAGCCATAAATTAATCGCGTTGCTAAAATTACCGAACAGATTTCTTCTTTTTTTGTTCACTGAAAATCAATACCATGAGATGTTTGATATTCTATTACACTTTGTTCAATTAAAGGGCATAGAGAAAATAACTGGTTTTACATAAATTTAGGAAGTGCTTATAGGTTTCCTTGCCTAGTTCAATACTACCTCACGGTGCTATTTATTGCATTCCCGTAATTAGGGGCGGCCCAATCTCGGTTTATGTTGTGATAAATAGGATCAGGGACATTGTGTTCGATCACATTCCTCTAACGTGGACAACTAGGAAAGATACCAGATTTGTAATCAGATCATGCTCTTCCCAACTTTTCTTTCCATTTCAATCAAGATACTCAATTTAGACAAACCGTACTCCATACGACTTCAACCGGTACTACTCCAACCGTACTCCTACGTGATTATGGAACTTGAATTACAGTACCATTTTCCTTTCCAATAATGATGTTTGCCGGCTAAAATGCTTCAAGTTTCTCTATTTTTTTAATCAAACAATTTTCGGGATCAAGTTGTTTCATAGAAGCTATTAATTACCAGGATTACGGCATTTTTTTGGTTTCTTAGAAAATGAAGTGTAGCAAAAATATTGTCAAATTGATACTTTTTTTTTCAATAGAATTTGAATATTTTGCAAAGATTTACTATATTATTTCCATCAGAAAAGTCGAAATAGTTACTTATAAAGTTGCAAATAGCTCCAAAGTTGATAGAGGCAAAATTTATTTTTAAACTAAATGTTACGTACTGCTTTGCTTCTAGCTGTAACTATCACTTCAGTCAGTTTCAAATGCAGCTTCTATTTTTGTACCTTTTAAAATAATTTTAGAATTAACAGATTTAAGTTATAATTCATTTTATTGACTTTGAAATAGTCCCTCAGTGTAATGACAACAGGAAATAGTAACATGATAATGTATGTTTCGGAGAGCGTTACTTTTTTTCCAATTGTTAAAAAAAAGAAAAGAAAAAAAAAGCATTTCCTCTCCATTCTGCTTGGTTCCTGTCGTGTCCCTCTCGCAGTTATATCCATTTTGTTAATGAAACTGTTACTTCAATCTAAAAATTTTCCAATGAAAATTCAAGCACTCATTTTTTCGCATGCTTACCTTTCAACATTTAACTATCTCATTAAATATATAGTGGAAACTATTAAATAATGGTCTGTTACTAAGTAATTAACAGAGACGCAGTCCAGTTTGCAGAAACAAAAGAAATTAATGAGAAATTTAAGTAGGCTAAATAGTACTTACGAGTGGAATTCACTCTCTCATTCGCTTTTATGATGCAGAAAAGAGATCAAACAAATTCTTGCGAATGAAGGCTTGATGAAATTTCAGCTTTCATTCACATTTCTCCAGAAAAAGAAACTGTACTCAATTTGCCAATGATGTTTCATTAAATTGAGCTTATGGAGAGAAAGTTGTTGCTGGCAAATTTCAGATTTAAGGATGCAGTCATAGGAAGGTCCAAAGTTATAACTCATTTGATTAACATTATTATGATGTCGTCAAATATCAAAAAAAAAAAAAAAAAGACTGGAATCTTTTAATCCTTTCCGAAAGGGTGGAAAAATACCAAGTAAATCAAAAAAAATATTTGAAATAAGATATAGAAATTGTGGAAAATTTTATAGAAATTATAGGATAATTTATTAATATTCTGATTTCCTGAAACTATAAATGACAAAAATTTGACTTTTGCTTCTGCTGATATAGTAGTCTCGACAAAACATTGATTTTCCTATAATATGAAGGGATAAATTTGTTTTGCTTATCGTTTTCATCAAAGAATCCATTTATTTCACAAATGGTAAAAGAATTCTGCAAAATTTTTGAAATGCGATATTGTAGCAAATGAAATCCTCAGCAATCACTTTAAGTTTAGTCTCGGACAAGTTTAATAAGTTTTGCAATTGCAACATAACTAATGAAATACTTTATATATACATTTCTTTACAAAAACAAGTTCAGAAACTAGTAAGCATGAATCATAGACGGTTTAACTGTTCAAAATTTTAGAGGTGCTTGCATATTTCTATGAATGACGCCATTCTAAAATACAGTCACCATCTTTGTAGAAGTTTCTCGTCCAATTTCAGTAACACAAGCGAATTATATTGCGAACTTTTATTTATTGTAATATTACAATAATTGAAGTTTCAAAATAGAGTTCATTTCGATAAAAAAAAAACTTTTTTGAGTTCAGATGAATGATGAAAGTTAACGAATAACTTCTTTTAATATCACTATTTTTTAAATTAAATAGATGATGGAGCCACATGTAAATATTTTTAAAAATTTTCATGGTGGTTCATAAAACAGATATCGTTGAAATACTGGGAATAAAGGAAATCGACTTGACTGGATTATGGACATTTTATCTTATAGATTAATTTGAAGGTTAACTTATTTGCAGACTCGCATGCAACAATTTAACATCCATATGGCGCTAATTTTTTAAAAATTAAAAAATTTTCAATTTTTTCCAGCTAACAAAATGAGTACAGCTCCAAATACTACTATTCGTAAACCAACCACAAAGCCAGAACTTGGCTTTTTCGTTTATTTATTAGCATTTATGGCTGTGATTGGCGGCTTTTTATTTGGCTATGATACGGGTATTGTTTCAAGTACAATGCTCTATGTGCCACACAATATTGGTATGAGGCCAATGAACACGCTTTGGAAGGAACTGATCGTCAGCATAACACCAGGTATTTCATTTTTTTTTTTTTTGTTACTCCATTTTAAATTCGTCTGTAACTACATCGATAATTCAGATCGCCAAAATGAAACTGATTGAATTAAACATAAATCCATCAACGGAATATATTGAGAAGTTGAAAGGTTGATCGCATGGCTAAATCTAAATTCATTCTGGGGAAATTAGCCTTCGGATGCATGCCAGTACTGAATAGATACTTTTTATGTCATCTGGGCTCCAAACATCTTTGGAATCTTGATGGCACAAATTCGGGGAAACTTTCAATATTGTAATTCTGTTTTAGGCACTGCTGCGATTGGTTCACTATTTGCTGGACCAGCATCTGATTATTTCGGAAGAAAAAAAGTCATCTTGTCTTCCAGTATTGTCTTTGTGGTTGGAGCAGCTGCTTGTGCGCTGGCTCCAGAAAAAGTAACATTACTTATTGGGAGACTTCTACTCGGTCTTGCCATAGGTAAATTATTTTTGAACTTTTTCTTTGGTTAGAAAAGTTATTCTGTATTTGTGTAACTTACTGATAACAAGTTGTGTTTATTTTTTTTTTTTTTTAGGATTTGCATCAATGATAGTGCCAATTTATGTCGGTGAAGCATCGCCCATACACATTCGTGGTATTCTGCTTACTGGTTTTCAACTAATGATCACTTTTGGCTTGATGGCTTCCAATTTAATCGCCGGTTTGTCTTAATTTTCGTTGAAATTTAAAAATTTTTGATAAAAAATATTTGATATGAATGTGCTATCAAAATGACACGCTTCAATTTATCATTAAAAAAATGCGACAGTTGGTATATATTTATTCAAAAATTTCGAAGTTCAACAATAAAATTTTGTTTGAAATTTATAATTAAGGTGGATTCTCATATATTGACCCGGTGAATATTGGCTGGCGTTTAATATTCGCATTTGCTGCTTTACCTGGTATAATACAATTTATCGGCTTTTTATTCCTGCCTGAAAGTCCCCGATGGTTATATAAAATGGAACAGAAGGAAGAAGCCTGCAGAGTTAGTTTATTCAAATTTTTGTGATATAAGTGTATTGCTTCCAAAATAATTTTTATTTTAAATCATCCTGACTAGAAATGGATATTAAGATATATTCAATCTTTCTTTGGTAGTATTAAGTTAAATTTCTCTTTGACCATTAAAACAGCTCACTCCTTTCTCTCGACGCTTAAGTCTTAACTACTCTTATCAATGCTTCTAATCAATAAGCTGTAATAAAAACAAGATTATAGGTTTTGGGCAAAATATATAATGGATACGAAGATTGGATATCCTATGAAATTTCTGAAAACGCAGAATCACTGGAAAGTGAAAAGAAAGCTAAAGAAGCCGTCGGAGGTAAGTTATTTTGTTTCATAAATTTAATTTATTTAAATTTGCATTATAAATATTTTCCATCTGTTCACTTTGATGAATCATAATTTCCTTTTTTATATGAATGTTATCATTTTCCATAATTTGATCATATCCTTATCATTGCCTATTTACTAATTAGTCAGTTTGAATAGTGCTATTAATCCCATTAATTTTAATAGAGACGATAAGAAAATCAAATCTGTGCTTATAGAAAAATCAGATTCATATAAGCTGAAATTGCGAATACGTCATTGATTAAGTTGACATCACTGATTAAGTTTATTAACGAATGGAACTGAATATAAGAATTGCAGAATCGATGTTACTTGGACGAATCTTGACAACACCTCACGTTCGGAAAGCACTTATTGTTGGATGCTCCTTGCAAGCCTTTCAACAACTTTCTGGAATTAATACCATTATGTTAGTTCCGCATGTTGAAAGTCAGATTTTTTATTGCTTAAAATTAGATGTTTCGAAACAACTAAATTTACAATTATATTGAATGATAAAATACCAAAATTATCGCTTTACTATTATTTTGGGCAAAAAATTAAAGATTATAATATCTTATTTCTGCAAATATGAGCAGCATAATTCAAGGTATTATACCGGTACGATAATTCAATCAGCTGGTGTTCAAGATCCACACACAGCTATTTGGATTTCAGCTGGAATTTCAAGTAAGTAAACTTATGTTCACGAGAAATCAACAAATTTAAGATAATTTGGATATTTTCACATTATCATAGAAATGAAGTGCATTGAAATGCATAATGTTTTAGTGAAATGAATGCCAAATCTCCAAGAATTTTCTGATTTTACGCTTCTTAGTTCTCAATATTTTTTGCCATTCAGGCCTCCTTTGAAAGAAAGCAGGATCACTTTATATAAATAGCAAAATAGCTTCGCAGTGGGCATCTTTTGTCAATAGTTGGAACTAATTCATATTTAATTTGTTATGACATTTTAAAATCAGATTTCAGTATTTATTTTTCTGATTGATCAATTAAAGAAATACATGCAAATTCAACGAAATAATATTTAGGTTATTTTAGAGGTTTAAAATTAATTATTTTAGGTGTCAATTTCTTGGCCACATTTGTGCCAATGTATCTAATAGAACGTACTGGACGTCGGCTACTCCTGTTCGTATCAATGGTTGGTGTTATTGTGTCATTATTTGCTATGGGATGTGCTTTTCTATTGATAAATCTTGATTCACCTGCTTCATTAGATCCAAATACCATTGTTGTTGACAATTCCGTGAATCACTATATGCAATGTCGAGAATTAAGGTTCTTTCCTAAACTTAACCTTGATGATAAAATCAAAGAAAAACAAGAATTTGCCATCTGAAAATTGTGTACGATTGAATTTTGGCTTCCCATTTTATCATAGAGGCATTATTATGAAAAAAGCAAAAATGCATATTTTTTTTTTAAATCATGACATCCCTTTGCTTATATCAAGTACCATAACCTCACAGATATTGAATGAGATGTATTTTCTAGAAAGACCATAAAATTATTTAATTAATTATAATTAATATCATCAAAACAATAGTAATTTGCAGCAATTGTGATCATTGCGTTACTGATGAACAATGCGGCTTCTGCCATCCGAGTCTCGATTCGTCTGAAGGGTTCTTTTTTTTTTTTTTTTTGTAATTCCCTTTTTTTTCTGGCTCATTTAAACTTAAGTAAAAATGTTACTCAAGTAAAAATGTCTTTTTAAGAATGTCCAAAAATTCAGGCAGCAATGTATGAGAATCAACAATTTTAAGTTTGGAATAATACTGCGACAAATTTCGCTTCTGAAATTTTATAAAATAAATAGTAATTTCGGAATTTTTCCAATTATCATAAAATTATGTAAATATTTTTAGCTATTGTTTACCATATTCACACAAAACTCCCGAACAGTCACTAACTGGGCCATGCGAAAACAGCAACCAAACAACAACCAGATGGGAACATTCATTCTGTATATCAAAATATGCAATTTTACCAATTATTGTTATGGTAGCCTATCTGGCATTCTTCTCGATTGGTATCATTTTCTTTAAATTTCAAAATTCGTAGGTATTGTAAGAATGTTAATTTTTAAGCTTTATGCTCGTAAAAAGAGATAGATAAGTGCTAAGAATGTGCTTCAATGTCTCACAAAGCTATCCGAACATCCGGATAGATCATAAATATACTTCATTAGTAACATCATTAAATATGCTTCATTTGCAGTTAACTAACATGATTAACTATAATGAATCTTATGAGTTCCCATTTTAAACATTGCTATTGATAGAATTTCAATTTAATGCTTAAGAAATCACCGAATTATCAGTATTTGCTCTAAACTTACGAGCACATGTGTCATCCAAATGCATGGATGAATGTGCATAATCTCATTTCTTCTGTGCTTCAAGAGGCAATTTTTCAATAATGAATTTCTATGCGAATTCTATTGTCAGGTTAATCATTTCAGGTTATGCACCAATGCCCTGGGTGTTAAATGCGGAATTTTATCCACTTTGGGCACGAGGTACATGTTGTGCATTATCAACATGCTTCAACTGGACATTTAACTTGATCATTTCTTTGACATTTTTATCCCTCACGCAAGCTGTCACTAAATATGGTTAGTTATTATTCATTTTTATGTTTTTAATTCATAAATTCCATGAAGAAAATCTGAAATTCCGATTTTTTAAACATTAGTTAATAGATTTGGAATAATGAAAATCTGCGCAGATAACACAGAAATTGCAAAGAGAAGACCAAAGATTTGCTTCAAAATTACATTTGACTAAATTTAGCAAAAATGAAAGATGTGAAAATTTAGCAGATATAAAACGGTGCCATTTTAATAATTGTCATTTTAGGTGCATTTTTCATCTACGGTTGTATAACATGCTTTGCGCTTGTCTTTTTCTACTTTGCTGTACCAGAAACAAAGGGTTACAATATTGAAGAAATCGAATTACTGTTCATGTCACGATCTAAGCAAAGACAACAAATTGTGCCAATGGCTGATCAACGACTGAATGAAAAAAGGCACCGCGATATGACAGTCACCTCTAATCAATCAGACGTATTTTGATCCAGCCATTAAATGTAATTTTAAATCCCGTCTAGCTGTCAGCTCAAAATTGTATTCAATTTTCTCCATTATTCCAGCATTGTAAATAACAATCAGGAAATGAAATTTCCAGTGAAATGAACTAATTAATGGAATGAAATTTGTTGCTGGAATTTCAGCATTTTCAATTCCATACTTACAGCAATGGCAGCGTTTTGTCAGGTTATTTTAAATCCGTTCCAGGATTTATTTCAACAATTTTGCGTTTATTTCGTGTCTTTTATTAGAATGTATGAGAACGAATTCCATGTATTTCGTCGATTCACTTCGTATTCAGTTTTATTCCGTTGTCTAAAATCTACTTTATCTGAATTAAAATTTAGATTTACATCTTTTGCTCGAAATATTTACAGCGGAAAAATAAATCTGCTAATTTTGCAAAATTTCATGAAGGCTCTTCTACTGTTTAAAATAGATTACAAAAATGAAGGTACGTATCGCTGCTATTCAGAAAGTAAAATTTAAATGACAATAACATAAATTTATGTCTGACATTGAACATCCTGGATTTCATTGTTCGTGTTGACTTTGTCTCATATTTAGTAAACAATACTGTGTGATTGGATTCAATGTAAATAAACCTCAATATGCTGCTTCATACGCTTTTTTAAAATTTTAAGGCTTAAACATGTCACAGCTTTTTTCCACACTACAGTGATCCAGTCCTCATGCTAAGAGATTACATTAATGCTCATATGCGCCTGTATAAGATAAAAGCGAATGCAAGAGATTTCTGCTTTCGATTTTTTAAATATCGATTTTCTTACCGATTTTTAAAATTTCTGCATATCGAAATTTTTCTTTTTATCGGTGTACTAAAAAAGTGTTAGTACATTATAACTAATTCTCATAGCTGAAAGTTGTCTAATGAGAGAGATCTGACCGATATTTAACAATTATTTCATCACGAGTATAGCAATTTCGAATTCATTTTTTCATGTACAGAGTCCATCTTAGATTAATGGAAAAAATGATACTCTGCTTGAATGGATTAATAAAAAGATAGTAATCAAACTCTCTGAGAATTCAAAAAGTAATCCTGATTGCACCTGATGAAATATAGTTATCGAATGAAATATAATGATAAACTGATCTTATTTAGATAGCTCATCCAATAAGTTTTGGTGATGAATGCCATTTATTATCGAATGATTAATTCCGCTTGCTTCTTTCCAAAATTTTTCATTTCACAAGACAAGTCGCATATGATTACAATAGAAAAAGAGGAAGGGAAGATGGAAATTGGAATACATTAGTTCTCGAGCAATTCGTCGCAGAAAATTCGTAAAACATTGCGTTCTTACGTTTATATACATATGATGGAATGCGCAACAATGTTTCCGGATTCCTTATCAATGAGGCAATTGCAATATCCTTATCAGTGGGGTAGTTGCACTTAAAATTACCCTCATATCCACAAGGATTTATTAGAAACGATTTTCATCTGGCTCAAGTAACAGATGCATGACAAGTATTGTCCCAGAAATGATATCTGAATTTATAAAATATTCATTGTCAAATTTAACAATAATAACAAATATTATAAACTAACTGGATCCGGCCATGCGGAGCGTGGCCGACCCAGCTGGTCTATGGGAACTGGCCACATTTAGCGTGTTTGGCTTAGTTCTCTACCGATTGTTTTCAAATTTTGACACAACCAATAGACCATCATTTTCATATGGATACGCTTATTTTTTTCACGTGTCACGTCCGTGACAACTAAAAGTAATAGAGGAGTGAGAGTTTTTTGACTCGCCCCGCAAAGTGCAAAGCATCAATTCGCGAATATTCTATTAACCTGAATATCATAAGAAAAAAAATTCCGAAAACAAACATAGTTTTCATTTTTTTATCTATACACCTAAACACATTTTACCTGTATTTACCTATATAAATTTACTCATACTTTGTCTTTTATTTATGATATCTACACTTATTAAAACTATATAGACTTCTCGATCAAGTAACTAATCTCACTCTTTTGATCAGTGTTGTGTTGATTTCCTGTTTCCTACTAGTTTATCTCAACCATTAGAATTTAAACAGAAGTTTCGTTTGCATCGCGTTCCCTATTGTAACAAGTAACACATTAAAATTTTTTTTCACGAGATTTTATTAACACAAAAATTATTGCTATTATCTACAGTACCAACAATAAAGCGACTTAATCGACATTACTTGCTTGCAGTGAAGTCTACAATGTTTTGAAAGCTCTGTAAATCATATGAATGGAATCTAAAGAAATCCTTGCGCAGCTCTTTGTCGGAGAAAATATTCCATTATCTTTTTTCTGCTATAAATTGTGAAGGTCCTAAACAAATCTGGCCTGATGAAAAAATAAATCCCTCTTATTCGAATTTCCTTATATTCTCAATTCTGAGGTACGGATAAACATCGGGATTTCTCACAGCACTGACGAATTTAAATATCACGTGAGTATATGCAATATGCGAAAAGTTATCGTAACTATTTATTTAAAACAAAAAGCATTACCGCAAAAGTTGCAAACATTACAGTACACTACAGAAAAGGCTAATACCACTACTTATAAATGGATCAGTATTCATATGGACAATTTCATTCATCTTAACAAGATCAGAAAATCTTGGAATCATAACTACCAGATGGTCAGGATTATTGGTATCTCAATCCAATTCTATTCAAAGTGTGTTTAATAATATGATCAATCTTAGAGCATTAAACTAGTTTGAAGAACTGTATTGCAAAAAAAGGCCAAAATTATATTGTAGCAGATTGAGCTCCAAATGGTAAAAGAATTAAACAGCGTGTTTTTACAAACGCTCCTCCATTCGAATTAATTCTTTTATACCATCGTACAATTGTTTGATTGTTTCATACTCCGTTAATCCAAGGCTACTCTAAACTTTTTAAATTCTGAATCCAATGAAAGTTATTTAAGAAAAGATTCGTTAAAAGCTCATAAACATCTTGACGTGTATATATAGAAACCTTATATCTTAATGGAAATAAAACCTATATGTTCTTATGCATATAGGTTTTATTTCCTACATAACTGCTTCGATATTAATGGTCCATCAACACTGTTTGTGAAAAAAGAAATGGAGGAAAATATTTATTCCACTTATAGTTAGTATGGCAAAATGTGGAATGAACAACCACTGATACTGAAAAATAAAAGGAATTAAAACATATGAGTTTATAGAGGCAAAAAGATAAAAAAAAAAAGAAAAAAAGACCTTGTTTGATATGAAAAAGTATCCATCGCGCACTCCAGACGAATAAATATCTGTACGCAAATTCAGCTTTTCACATATTTCCTATAACAGAAGAACTGAAAAAGATGATTCTTTCCATATTCTTATTTCATGCATGAAAGAAAACACTGAAACTTGAAAAGTTATTTCCACTAAATTTCAACCAATAACAACAGAGTTAAAGACTTCGAAGATTTTCGAATTAGGAATAAGTCTTCTCATCTAGAAACAATTTCTTCGAAGAGAATGGAAAAATGAAATTGTGTTGTAATCATTTTGATTTTACCGTCACTGAGGTCATAAAAGTGGATTATTAAAAAATCCAGCGACTTTAAAGAAAATTATTATAACTGAAACAGAAAACAACAGAAAATGAAAATGAAATGATAGTTAAAAGGAAGAGTCACTTCGTATACAAGAAAGATGGAAATTTTTTTACCATAAAATCCGACTTTTTGCTTAATTTCGGCAAACGTATTTGTACTGAAGCGCTAACTGCAGAACCAAGATTGGTGGGATTTGATGTTAACCAGCCCAGTCGATTATCTCGAGCGAACTTTAGGCTTTTTTCCAGTGCCTTGAAATATTTATACTTAAGAACTTTTGAAATTGTAAATGCTGTGAAAATTCAAGAAATGGATATAATTAATCTCTCCTAATCTTTTACATGAGAGAGGATTTGTGACTTTTTGGAAGCATGAATATTTCTATATAAATATGTAAGCAAATCGGCGATATCAATAACAATGCACTAAGGACTATGTTATTTTAGTAAATCATTCAGTTGCATAATTCCGACTCAAACCAAATTCTTGAGCTCCCTAAAAAAATGAGTAGTGGTAACGTGAATTCCATTATTTTAACTTGAACTTCTTCATCTCTTTTCCGTTCCAAAAAAACAAAATCACCTTCAAACCTCGTATTAAACGAGCAAGAATTTTCCCAATATCACTTCCTTCTTCAGTCGAGATTATGCTAATATGGTCTTCCTCATTAACCCATACCACGAAAGATTTGTCTCTGTTGTGGAAGATTCCACGCCCCTGAAACAAGCGACCAAAAAAAAAAAAAACATGGCATATAAATTCGGAATTAGAACTTGCTAGAAGCCTAATTAGAAATTAGAATAAAATCAAGTGATGACATCATCAAACTATTTCAAAATATTCGAATTCGATCTGCAATTGTGATATCGCAGATACATGTTTCACTGAATGATTTGATTTGCAATAATGACAAACAAAGACAAGACCTGTTTCCTGATGACATATTTCAAGAAGAATAGAAATAAACGGCAGTGAAGAAGAAAACCACTAACCTCCGGCCAGGCATTGTAGGCATTTGCATGTTTCAATAAATAATTGTTGTTACTGAACAGGAGCTGCTTACTGTCAAGCTCATCTTGCGTTTGCTTGGGCATTTCACCCAGCGAATAATAGATTCCGCGCAATTCAGACTCCTCGATTTGTAGTAGAGCATTTTTCACCTTGAACCTATGAACAATGAGGCAACAAAACTCTCAAAAATATAAAAACATGAGCCTATTTCTGGACATAATGAAAACAATGGAACCAACCTTCCGTTCCAGAATCAGGTAATCATCTGCACTCAAAAGTGGATTAAATGGATAACCAGCAATGGAACGGACACACCGAATTCTGAAAAAAATTTTACTCCTCTTTTCAAAAGTACTACACTTCCGGTTAAGACGAACTTCAGATTTTTCAGAAATTATATGTTTTTACTAGGCAGATTTTAAGCTCATTTAAAAGGATTATGAATTCACTCTCGAATCTTTCCGGACTAATGAACTGATTCGATTAAATAATGAGCAGCACAAGTAGACACAGGCAGAAAATGGGATCCATTAGTTTCTGAAACCACTTCTCAGATAAAGTATGCTGCTACAAAAATAAACAAGAATAGATCACGAGAGAAAACTAACCTGACTGATTTAACATATTTTCCAGTAGGATCAAGGGGTGGGAATTCGCTGATTTTTTCTTCTCCAAAATCAACTGCTGGTTGCTTGGCTCCTGGTTTGAATCCATGGTAATCTTCTAAAATTCTGTCGAAAAGAGCAGCGAATTTGTGATAGGATTCAGGATCCGCTGCATATACACCAATCGCCAAGTCGTGACTGTGCAAACCTAAAGAATAATGAGATATTCATCATTTTATAGGATAAAATATATATATATACAAAGAACTATTATTATTTAATGAAAAAGGAAAATGGGTGGATTTTGTAATCAAAATTGAATTAATTGAAAAATGAGAAAAAAAAACAATATACCAGAACGAATTATGTCATAAAGAGAAGCACCCTGTTTCGTCTTTTTACTTTCCAGTTTTTGTAAAATTGTAGGTGTTAGGTTTTTCTTCAGCAATGAATTGCAATTCTTATCCTGCAAAGTAGTCTTCAACTTCAGAAACTGCTGCAAATTCTAAAAATCAATAACTTTATTTAACTTATTACTGCTCCGTTATTTAAAAGTAACTTTGTACTAGAGTTCTAATCAACCTTTGTACGCTGGATTCAGTGTTTTTTGTTAGCAGAATTTCTTTTAATACTGCAAAATTAAACAGAAGAACTTGAAGAACGATCAAGAGAAGCAGAGAGACTTAGACGATCAACTCAGGAATCGAGAGAAGAGAAAACACAAAACTTACCGGATCCCAAAAGATTACAGTGTACTGAAGTCAAAATACAATTTGGAAACTAGAACGTATTATAACTCGTCAAAAAGAAGTTAGTATTGCTAATTAAACCAGTAAATACTTTTTCTGCAAGTTAATTATCTTTTCAAAAGATATAACGAGTCATAATATACCTTCTGAAGTTCTGCGTAAGCTGTATTTACCTTCCGGATAGCAAAGACATCTGCTTCATCGACTTGGTAATTCATTTTGTAAAGTTCCCCAGTCTGAAAAAATATAGCTAGAATGGATAAAGATTAGCATGAACACATGTATATTAGGTCGGAATTCAGCATAAAAGAATATGCATAAGCAATGCATGGATCTTCAATAACAACAGAAACCTGAAGCGAATAAGACACAAATGTAAACAATTTGTTGGGTCAATCTACTTAGATATATGGAGTTTTCGTGAAAAATCTTTATATCCTTAACAGCTCCAAATTTATTTAAATTTATTTGGAACTATGGAATTTAATTGAATTTGAACCTAATCTAATATGGAATAATTGACTTACATAATTCACGAATAAAACAGCTGCTGTCGCTCCGCCAGCCACAGCAAAAAGTTTCTTGAATGTCCCCGGCAGCGACATTGTTACCCGACTGTAAATTTTTATTATGGCTTCATTCGAAATAAAAGAAATAAATTCCCAAGTCGGTAACGATACGAAATCATTACAGTTTACAAATCAATAGTTTTGAATGCAAATATGACTCTAATTTATTTTGCGATCAAAAGATAACTCCTGGAATCCTTGATCATTTTAATCATCCCAGAGTCAATTAAAAATGGAAATGTCATTTAACAAGGAAAACAATGACAGAATTGTTAAGAACATACTGCATCAAGATGCAGAGTAAATAACCATAAGATTGATGGAACGATTCGCGACCCTAGATTAACAAAAAAAAAAACTTGGAAAACTCAAAATTCATTTACATCTCACGACCGTCTTTCAAAAATACATGATTATCTTTGTAACGCGGCGCCATTATGCCTTGTTTCCGTAGCAGTTCCGAAGTCACAATTGCCGTCCTAATCAGCGTGAAACAGTTCTAACTTCTTAAAAACTAAATCGTTTTTAAGAGGAAGTTCTCCCACATTATATTTGTATATTTACATCATTGCACATAATGGTTTACTAAAAATCCGATCATTTCAGCTGTATAAAGTTCAACCGTAGCAGTGCGCGACAAATACTGTCCGGATTATCTAAGCAATCTATGACATTATTTAAAATAGCACTTGACATTCCGTTTTATTTTATTTAATATATAATCTTCAAAGAAAACGAATCTTGAAAGAAGTATTAAAATGCAAAATAATTTGAGTACGAAATAAAGAAAGGAAGTTCTTATAAAACATCCCATGCACAATTCTCAATATTTGGCATAGTGACACAACACAAAGAATTATACGTAGAAAGTGAGGATTACACGAATCGTCAATCTTCCTGCAATAGCTAATAATTCTTGTAGTTCATGGCGTAAATTTGAGCCGCAAGATCAAAGTTCATCGATTTTATAGCATATATAAAGATTTTATTATGAACCTTCGTGAATTGATGAGGTGCTGACAAGCACCGTGAAGTTTAATATCCGGTAATTTACTGCAGTAAACTTGTACTGAACTACGCATTCAAACATGAAAGAGATTTAAGCAATTAAAATAATATTGCAAAGGAAGAAATAGATGAACTTGAAAATATCACAGCGAGGAAATAAATGTTGTGAGGGAATATAACCATTTGCACACATCTGAAGCACTTAAATTTCAGTAGATATGAGTTCTTTTATTGAATAATTGTGGCGTCGTCAGCTGTAAAGCATTCTGCTCGTACATCATCTACAATTCAAGCTTATAAAAGCACGAATTTTTCAACTGTCTGAATAAAAATCAATAAATTTATTAATTTAAAAGGATAAGAATTCTGAGATATTCTAAATTCGGTTAGAAAGCAGCAAAAACCAATAAATCAATTAATACTTCGAATGTTTCTCACTGAAACGAGATAAACTCTGTTTTCCTATAAGAAATAAATCTCGTCATCAATATAATGTACTCGCTTCTCTTAATTATACAACCTCTTTATAAGACAAATATTATAGTTGCTTTCAAGAGTAGACCTCAATTTTCTTATTCCGAGAATTTTAATTCACGGAGGTTTCTCGGCTGATGTCCTCTATATAAGTTTTACAGTAGAAAATTATTTATGCTATTTAAATTTGAAAAAAAAAAAAGATCGAAATATTCCCAATCATTGTCTTTTCATGAAGCAATATCATCGCACTTTTTTGACGAAGCAGTGAATGTTAATTTTACGAAACTGATCTCAGATGAAATCACAGTATGCATCCAAAATATTTTAAAGCAGCATATTCGTCACAATATTTATGTTATAATTTTCAACGTTCTAAGAATGTTTCGTGAAATATCCATCACCTGTTTCAGTTCTTCAAGTTGTCGTCCTTGTTTTTTCACAACATCCAATAATTTATCTATTGAATCATGAATCTCATTAATGTCATCGGTTTGCTCCACTTCTTGGTTATCTTCAGCCAGTGACATTGCTTGCATTCGAGGAAACCAGTCACTTTTATGTTCCTAAATAATGTGATGTTTCCGAACTCCATATGTTACATGAGCATGATTAAATACCGAAAAAAAAAAACATTACGATAATAAAAAAATCAAAATATGAAAGTTTTGCAACGAGAAGCAATTTGGGCAATTGCCGTGCAGAAATTTGCCTTAATACAGTTTGCGACATAGCTTTCGGGGCCGGTGAATTCTGTTTCGTCCTTTATTTGTAACCATACAATAAAATATAGATAATGATAAAGATTATGCTCATTCTTTCGATGCTCCTCGAAAGTTACAATTTTATTGTCAAACCTGAATTAATTTGAGCGGTATTAAAAGTATAAAGGAATAATCATGTTATTTGAGCTTATATAACCGATTCGCCTCATATCTCATTCTTCCTCACCCTCCAAATTTAAATGATTATAGAAAACAAGAAAAGATGTTCGAATTTCATTAAAAGATAAAACCAACCTTCCTCTTTCAAGGCCACAAATGAAACAATTATTTCTTAACTGATCAACTTTTTCATTCCTTTCAGCTCTCAAATCACCAAATGTATCGATAATAACACCAAATACCAGATTCAATACAATAACAATGATTACGATGAAGAATGTCATATCATAAATGATCCGAGATAAAAACGATTCCTCCTTGATGAATAATTTTTAACTTATTTTGCTTCTTGCTCTTTTTTTAAATAGTACACCCTAATTATTTCTTCTCTTTTGCTCTTTATTAACAGCTCGCATAGCTTAAGCTTCAAACAACTAGAATATAAATATATTAAAATGATTCCTACAAACAACTCTATTTATAACATGAACTTAACTAGATTTATCGAAAATATGAAAAAGGAAAACAAGTTGTCTGCAAGGCTCAATTAGATGTTTCACTGTTACAGTTGTGAAATCTTATCCTATGTTTCCAACTCTGAACCTAGAAATCTATGACGAACTGACATTAAGTACTGTCGTCATTAGATTCATTAATTGGTGACAGTATTAGTACCATTATTATAGTTAAAAATATGACTAAAAATATGATTATCACTTATCGTATCTGAAAACATGAATAATACGATTGTCATCCTCATACACAAATTCTTGTTGTGACATATGATTAGTAATTATATCATATATATATTATATTCCTCTCATGTAAAACAACTTAAATGTAAAAGTTATGCATCAAACATACATGTGGTGCCACATTCCGAAGCACGTCGCCAATACCACCTCCGTTCCGAAGACCCCAATTTAACGTTGTTAGGATACACATACGCAAGGTCTGACATGACCAGACTTTTAATTCGCCTTCTGAAAAGATCGATACAATTTCTTAATTTAAGGTAACTGCTTCGTTGTTTACTTTGAACTTTACTAAACTTCAAAATTTGCAATATGTTTGCAGAAACTATATCTTTAAGACTGGAACTAGGATAAGAATGAGAATAAAAGATGAAAAACACAGATAAAGACTTTTCTTATGATGCTAATGGCATTAGTGATATTTTATTAGCAGATTAATAACAGTATCTTGCTTCAGAGAGTGAAATATCAGTAAGAAGATAAGCAAAAAGTTTGCAACTACCTTCCATGGATAGTGATAGAATTTAAAAATAAATGAAATAAGCATATTGCAAAAATGTAAACTCACTGTCGTCAATCGGTTGATTACTTCGTGAGTTCTTCATTTCGGAACACATATTCTGGTTGATATACTGTCTGAAGATAGAGGATTGCAAATGAATACACTCCATGGATGGAAGATTTTCAGCGGCAACATTATCTTTTTCACTGTCGTCCAGTTCATCAACTTCCAATTGAAAATCTGAAAACACAGCATATTCATAAACATCTAAAACAAATATAAAAGTTGTATTCATTCTCTAACTACTGCTGCGTCGAAATCATTTTTTTGGTACCTTTCTGAAAATATAAATATCCAATGATTGAAAAGAGATAAACAAGTATGACAGCCAATAAACCAGTCATTATAATTGATCGCCAATTTCGCGTTACAGATCGAATTACATTTCGCAAAGTTTCTTCACTTGCCACAATGTCAAATAGCTAATAAATTTCCGCATTGGAAAGTAATTTGATTGACAAAATTAAGAGTAGTGAGAAAAAATTGAAATTGGATCATTACTTGGAAACTAAAAAAAAAAAAAGAAAAACAAAAAAAAAAAGGACGGATTCGTGAAAAGTTAGGTGAAATTATTTAGATGGTTGGATAAATATTTGAAACATTGAAAGCCAAAGAAGAACTTACAAGTAAAGCGTAAAAAAGCGGATGCACAAAGAGGCCTTGAATGCATATTAGCAAATATGCCAAATGGTACCAAATACCCTTATCTTGAAGTCGTTCACGCCATGTTTTATCAATTAAACCTCGATTTCCTATATAGCTTACTATATGGACGCTTTTATTAATCAACTGAAATTTGCTTCTCGTTTCATCTTGAAAAAAATTTTGTTTTCACTGAACATTGGGATAAAGAAAGCGACTTTAAATGGAATTTACGATATGATAGAGTTGTTAAATAATTCGTTTCGAATATAAGGAACTTGTAATTCGAAAGCTTAAATCCTCTAATCAAGTTTCAACTAAATTATACAATTTCCTACCCACCCTGGTAAAGTGGAAATTATAAAATCTGGATAAAATGAGTGGGAGAATCTTCAACCGATTTCATGGCACTTATGAAAGATTCTGCATATAGTTTCATCTGGTAAAGCGCACTATACCGAATACCAGATAATTCTGAAAAACCAATTTAAAAATCATTCCGATACCAAAACAATTCAGTGACAACCAACCTGAAGTAAACCAATAACGCTCAGCGTCAACACTACGCCAATTACCGTAATAAATAAAATCGTGAAACTTGACATGATACCAGCAAACGCCCAATAAATCTCATTGGTTCTTCCGAGCGAAGCTCTATAATGTTTATTGTTTCAGAATTAAATTATGTTGCACTTAATTTATAAAATTAAAAATAAGTTCTGCTTTTATGGCAATCACTACTAAATTTTAAATTCGGCAGATTCACACAATGGAAATCCGAGATCTACATTATTACATTAGTATCTCCCTTAACACGTTCAAATACTTCATGCATACTTTTCGCTCCATTGAGTTCGTAAGAATAATAATGATACCATAGGAAATACATATAGGAATGGATTACTCGGAGATATTATTTCTGAAAATGAAAAATTTTGTATAACAAAAAAAGAAAATGAGCGAGATGTTTCATTCAATATAGTTATGCAAAGCAGCAAACCGAGAGAATCATGCAGAATAGGATGATTAACATTACAAGAACTTTCACTTCCAACTTTGATTAAGCGAGATTTAGAAAAGGAATGAGTAATGAAAGGTGTTCTAGGTTTTAGATAAAATGAGATAAGATTAAATCTGCATATTCTGACAAATATACCACCTGACACTGATTTAATGAGAAATGGTTCATCAAAGAAACGGACCAATGGATAAATAAGTTTTAATGTCTGCAAGAAATTCGAATATCGATTTTGAACCCAAAAAACAATATTCAAAATCTTTACAATAATAATAAAAGACGATTCACAAGATTATAGGAATGTTGTAAGCTGTACCTTGTCTACTATTTCCTGAAAAAGGATAAGATATTGCGATGACTGTATTGACCAAAATAGCAAAAAAGAATGATATCCTAGCCCAAAGTATCAGTCGTTTTGTGCAATTACTGAAGTACTTCCGATCTGAAATTTTTGAAATCAATAGTCATATAAAGTAATATGTATTCTTTCAACTGGACAACGAGAACTTTTTCATACTTACCTTGAAGTTTTTTTTGCCACTTCATCTCTTCGAAAAGTTTAGGCCACTGACCGAAAAATTCTGTTACCTAGAAAATTATACAGGCATTTCTGAATACAACCACTCAATATAGTTCAATTCGGTATTTATTATGTAACATGTATTTACCAATTACAGCACTAACTTGAAATACACTGGAGGCAAAAAAACGAATAAAATAAAATAATTCATAAACAGTATAAAAAAAAAACCTTGGATCCTTGAGCATCCTGTTCGGTTTCTAGCAAGATGTTCAATTTCGATTCTGGTGTAAGATATTCACAAATAGCATGGATTGGGAATATTACTCGTTCCATTTTACGATCACTGCGAACTATCTAAGACATCTCTCATTTTTAAACTTTTAAATATGAAAATAAAACCATAACATTAGTTTTAATTATTCAGCGATACCAAGTATACTATAAGATAATGGATTTCACACTTCTATCATCCAATCATGAAACTTTAAAAAATCACTAAATTTTTTTTCCTGTAACGATTATAGCAGTTTCGAAATGTTATTGCAATTTGACTGCACTACCGTCACCATATGCGTAAATTCTAATTTTACTCAAGTCTTCCATTTTGACCATCTAACATTCATTTATACGATCTAATCCGCAGTGATTATGTATTTCACATTGTTGACTAAAACAATCAACATTTCGAAAATCGTAGAATCGTGAAAAATATGTCATTTGTTTTTCTAACTCGAACTGAATTACCAACTTCAAACCTCAATTTGTGCTGTATATTGTTTGTAGTACCGCAAAGCTTTCGAAGTCAACTCATCCTTATTATTTTCTGGATTCAATGCTTCCCGAAGTGTTTCATTGTATCGCGAAAGTTGTGTAGCAAGAATGAAGATATTGTGTCCTACCTGATAAATTAAAATTTAAAAAAAAAAAAGTGAGGAAACATCGGTAGTGAATTACCGAAAAAATATCAATAAAAAAGAAAAAATGGAACCTTTACGAAGCAAAAAGAAAAGATAAGGGAAGCGTAAATAACAAAAACACCTCCTGCGGGTTGACTAGAGTTATATTGGTAGATGGATACGAAGTAATGAAACCATCCTGAATAGCAATATCTGGTCTACTTATTCTAGGTTTCATTTTTATCAATGAACAACCTGTCTGAAAATTTTAAAAATCATTTAATACATTTATCATTAGTTACTTCACTAATTAATTTCCCAACAACCTTAAGATTAAGATTAGCGGGTGAAATGCGGATGAAATACTAGAAAATTTTTGTCTTTTAAAATACCGATTCGAAGGGCTAATTGTTTCGTACAGATTTAATGCACATTTTTTTTCCCTTTCCGACATCTATGCACGAAAAAGATGATTGAAATAGAACAGTCTGATAGAGTTATATTTTTAATGTAAAGGCAGGTTTAACGTAAAGGCATGTGAGTTTCAGTAAAGAATTAGAAATGTATTAAATTCAGATGTAAAGCGAACTTAACGATTTTTTAGCTAAAAAAAGAGAAGCTGCAACGAACTTCATAATTCTTCGTTATTTTTGACGTTGTAAACTCATTCAATTCGGACATTCCATATGCCACTTTGATTGCTTGGACCTTAAAATTTAAAGTTTTTAAGTAGTGGAGTTAAATTCTATTCAATTTATTTCGAGACAGTTACAGAAAAAGCTAAAGGATAAAAAAATCTGAAGCAATAAGACCAGACTTCTGAAATCCTGAAATACTAAAAAGCAAAATGAGAAATACGAAGGAGCTCATACAAAGAGGATTTTTTGCCACAAATTTTGGACTTCAGCTCATTATCTACATTTCATCTTTTATTTAACGAAAATTATCTGGACAGAAAACAATTATTATAATGTTTTGAGAATTTAAATACATTCTGCAAATACATCTATATTTTTTATCACTACAATTTTTTCATAACGTTCCTTCTATGGCATTAACTTTAATTCATTTGCTTCAATTTTTAATGAATTTAAATTTTCATTGAAAAAAATTATAGTTAAAACAGCCATGTTTTTTTGATTAGCAATGTAAAAAAAAAAAAAGAAAAGAAAAGAAAAAGAAAAAAGACATAAGCATACCAATTGTTTCGCCCCAGTATCCATATGATCCATGTTCATGAGTATGCGTTCTGCATTATCGGCGTCCCGACGTGATTCCATGACAGCCAATAACAGTTTTGATGCCGCGCTCTAAAACAAATTAATTGAAATCTCGAAAACAATCTCTTTAAAAAATCCAAACAATTATTGCAATTTCATATAATTCAGCTGCCAGTTTTTCTCTCACTTTTTTTTTAAGTTAATTCGTTTTGAAAGAGAAATATAGTGCTTATAAAAGAACGAAAAAAAAAAAAATTACAAGGAAAATTGCAGTTACTCGCCTTTATTTCCAATGCCAAATCCATGTGCGTTAAACAAAGTGGTTTGATTTCATTCAACACCAAAGATATTATCATATTAAGTCCAGACTCATGACTGCCAACTGTATTCTGAAAAATACTGTACTCTTCACTTCTGGTCTGTTCTATTCTGATTGGAAGAAAAAAAGAATAATAGGGCTTACAACATTTTTTTAGAATAATAGGAAGCCTTACAAAAGGAAGTCAGTAGTGAAAACCCAATAATGATAGTGATGTTAGTTTCTTCTTGATATATTGAATTTCAGAATAACGAATAAAGATTAGAAAGTCGTTACCTGATTTTCATTACAAGGACCCTGACAAAATTCCGTCAGCGTGACCAAGGTTTGAGTAATCAGCGAAGAATTGTGTTCGCCTATTTCACCAAATACACCCAGGCATCCTACAGATTTTCAAGTTTTATGCAGAATCTAAATTGTTCGCGTCGCAGATAAAGAGGGAGAAATTTTAATCAAAAAGTCTGCAAAGTATATAAGACAAAGACCTTTGGTGCTACCGCAAATAACATCAAGAAACATAAGCGTTTCGTCAACCAAATTATGATTCTGGCGACTGCCTTGATATCGTAGAAAGTTCTAAAACAATCAAAAATTATTGTTAAAGAATTTTCTGCAAAATCAATTATTGATCACTAACCTGCAGCATCAAATTGTGATTTTCACATAACAGTTGCAGAAAACGCAGAATTGGTTCGATAAGAGCAACTTCTTGAGAAAGGAGAGTCTTTCTGGAAAGTGTATGACAAAAATTTTTGGAAATTAGAAAACCGCTAGAGTTTTAATAACACTTCCAGTAAGTTGTGACCACTGGCCGAGCACGTCATGCTTGGATTGAAAATTCTGACTTGCAAACTGGTATCTCTACAAGTTTACAGGAAGTGAAATCCATTAGAAAAGCTGCTGCAGATTATTTGCTATTTACAATAAACTCGTTTTCTTTGCTGAAGCTGCACCTAAATTGTTTGCTAGCTTGTTGCAAAAACGTATAAATAACTTTTAAAATGAACCCACTTATCATCCCAAAAATTTAAGTTAACATCAGGATCAAACAGTCCAGGAAAATAACCATCCGGAACAGCTGATAAAGACACAGTTAAGTCGATCGAGTTAATATCAACTGACTTCAGTTCTTTCAGAGTGTAGGTTGAATCTTCCGGTGATGGAGAATTCATCACAGACGCTATTAATGAATTGACACTGAGATTTACGCAATGGAATAAATCGATTTATACTATAGATAAAAATAAAAGCTTAAAAAACCCCATAATCTAGGAAAACTATGAGAACGAATGATAGGGAATTATGTCTTTCGAATTGTATTATATAACTTCTATATTTTTTATCACTGCTGCAATAGCATGATTTCTTGGTTTTTTTGAATCATATAAAAGTTAGATATAGAATTTCCGAAATGCTCGTTACATTTTGCAAGAAAACTTACAACGTCCACTGACTGAATTAGACACCGCTGAAAGAGTATAGATGTAATATTTTCAAATAATACAGAAATATGGAAAAAAAAAATCTAATCTTTATTGGAATTTATCAGAATTTATTCTTGGATGTATGAGATGGGATCATTCTTACTAACAAAATATTTTTTTTTTTTCCAATATTTTTTTCAAAATTATTTTGTGACATAGGTCATGAAAATCCACAGTGACATATTTTCAACAACATACAATGTCGTTGACGCGAATCGTTGCAAGCCATCATATCACTTTTCAGCCTGTTTTGCGCAACTTGTAATTTTGTTTTGAGAGCATTAAAAAATGGCTCCGACGTATTCTGCTCTTTTAATCGATTATAAAATGACATCTGCACCTAAAACTTCATCATTTCCAGATATAACATATTTCTTAGAAAAAACTTGCGAAATCTAGAAATAATTTAATATTCACATTAGACAGGAAAATTATAAATAGGAAGATATTCGGAAAATAGACCTCATAATTTCCTTCATGAAGAAGTGCTTTTGAAAGCTGAATTGTCATTAAAAAAACTTCATGACTCGGTTCTCTCATGATCAAATCAATTATTAAATCTGAAAATATCCTTGTTTAAATATAAAGAAGAAGATTACAACAAATAAGGCTGCATAATTATTTGTGCATAGAAAATAAATAAATTCAAATTTCCTGCATTTCAGTGCATTTTCATAAGCGGTTGTAATCTCCAATTACAATAATTTCGGAAATATGCATTCCTGAATTATTACACTATTATTTATCTCTGATAAATGATTTCTTTTTCATGTCCAGTAGTATTCTCACAATTTCTTTGAATCATACTTGTGGCAGCTCTTAACAATATTATGAAACAGCAATAATTAGAAATAAAAGTCACAAAAGCAAACAAAATGAAAAAAGTTGGATGAATAACAACCGATCACGACACTATAAATTGTTAAAATAAAAAAAAAAAAAAAAAATTGCACGAAACTTAAAGTAAAAATAACGTCGGTGCATCAAAATCATTTTTGTGCATTTTGTTTGCACTTACCCCTCGCCATCTATTTCTGGTACCATCTTTATCTAGGGCAGATCAATGCTGGAAACAATAAATAATCGCTACGTCAATTTACAAAGAAACAGGATTTTCAGATGCTTACAAATCAGACAGCCGCAACGCTCGTGCGTCGAAAAGTCGCATCAGAGGTCCAACATATTACCGTTAGATATTTTGCGAGTTTGCCAACTCCATAATAATTAGCTTACTCATATTTTTTAAAAAATACTTACCACTAGCACCAGCACTGTTTAGTTTGCATTGTACGTCATATAATGATAGTTCTTTTATTGGTTTTAATTCATGTCCAAATTCGCACTCTGAAAATGTAAACCGAAAATATGAATGCATACATAAACTGTATGCTAAATATATCAAATAACAAATCAGTACTTGAAATTTATTTAATTAAATTATGAGTTTAATTACACGTTGTCAATGCAAAACAATCCACAATCCGTTCTTATTAAAAAAAAGCGTAACCATAAATAAAATACTTTACGTACGAAGTATTTTTGGAATACCATTTCCTTCTAGTTTTGTAGTTTGTTCGTTCGTTTTCACGCTAAATACGGCATCATCACCAAAATATCTCTTTAGCAAACGAATTCGCACTTCCTCTGCCTAAAATTCCACGCATTCAACGCTTGGAACAAATTATACTCATCAGCAAAACACCAAAATACAAGCAATGATACAATATTATAGCAGAACTTTTTTCCATTTAAATTAAAAAAATAAAAAGCCGGAAAGCTTTTTGCATGCATAAAAACGCCAATACGTTTGGATTTAAAATTTAATAAAAAGAAAAAATTTCTAGCGATATCACATAAAATCCTGATCAGGAAAACTCATTATACTGTTTATTTCCACAGGCCAAAAGCTTAACTCATTAATAACCCCTTTTCTACATAAAACTCTTCCTGAGTATAGATTTTTTGGACATTTTAACAAATCCTATATTAATACCAGCCTCTCAAATTCAGAATAAAATTCGAATCCAAAATACTTATAGGCATGCAAATGCAAAATGAACATTTTGTATAAATTAAATGAAACAAAAAATAAAAAAAACGAACAAGACTTTTTGCATCAATATAAAACTGATTACATGCAAATAACATATCATCGATTTCCAGCCATGCAATTAAAACTATCCAATAAAGAAAAGCCTGCTAAAATCAGTATTTTTCGGTGCGTAACCATGAAGATTTTAATAATTCCCACTCTGGAAATTGATCTGAACATTTAAGAAGTTAGTATTCAGTTTTTTCGTTTTGCAAACAAATTATAATGTGCAGCATGATCTATCGATTTCTTGCATATATCCTCCAAACAATAAAGATGGACAAAGCTGAACGTTGTTAGCTTAACGACGAAAGTCTGCTATCAAGCAGATACATATCCATTTCATTCTATGGTAGTTCCAGTTACTGCTTCAAATGAAAACGTAACACGGTGAAAAGAATAAGTTTTTTTAAATTACATTTAAATTACATCACTTGTCATCAGATAATCATTATGCGGTAAAGCAAAAGTGAAGTGCAGTCCAATGCATCAGCTATCAGGTAATAAATATTTTAACTTAATTAATTGCACATACTTTAATGTTGTTTGATGACAATATAATTTACGTCATGCAATTGAAATGCTGGCATTGCTGAATAGCAATTGCTAAGCAATGAAAATGAAAGTTAAGAGAACCAGACAATAATATATTCGGCATATCTGTACTATCCATTTAACAATATGTTCGTATGCTTACGTACGTCACAGAACTGTAACTCATTATCAGGAATGGAGATTATACCTGATTAATAAAGTTGCATTTAGCGTTAGAAGCCATTCGACAAAGTGTCTGCAATACTCGCACACATAAAGTTTTCTGCTCATGTTGTAAAAGCGATTTACAGTGCTGTATCAATCTAGAAAATTTGATTCCAATGAATTAGTTTCATAGGTCAGTAGAAATCCAAAATGTGTGACATATAATTGAGGGAACAATGACAAAAACTAGAAGTGGATAGACGGAGAAAGATCTAGTATATTTAGTACATTTGATCTGCTTTTTTTTTATTCACTGCGCTTCTTGCTTGAGTGCAGCTCAATAAGACTAAGAGTATAGCACATCCAAGTTCATAAGTTGCTCATAATTCTGTTTTAATTTTGTCCATTCAAACAGAGATATGTGATAGGATTACAAGAAAAACAGCAGTTCATGTTGCACAACTAATTCCAGATGTTATTGTACACACAAATGAAAATGATCGAAAATCTGATATTACTTCGCAATGACTCCGCCGTTTTCGCATTCCTGATACAAATCCGAACCAGGAGTAAATAATCTTTCGGGAGCATGAAACACATCCACAAGTACCGATGTTTCGGCTGCTTGCAATGGCAGTGCGAACATCTTGAATTCGGCAACCATCGCCTATAAGTATAGAATTTAAAAACGGACAATGACGCTCTTTCCTTTCGATTTTTCAATTTCAAGAACAGTATTACTGATGTAGGAAGATACCGTGATCAAAACGATCCAAAAGCATCAATATCTTACCTAATATGCAAAACATGATCTAAATAAAACAGCAGGTACATGGAGGTCATTTGCGAAATAGTGTTCGGAAGTAATGTCAACTAAACTTCTAAACAGCCTAGCCAATGGATCGACTTGATGGATGGTTTTACAAGCAGAATCATGAGTTTCTTCTGGTTATATCTGATGTATAGAAAATAACGAGGCAAGCAAACCTCATAGCATGAAACAACATCGCTAAAACTTTCGGCAATTTGTACATAATCTGGTACGTTTAAACGAGTTTTTGTCCGCTTATTCGCTTGACTGATAAAACGAACTGAATTGAAAGCAGACTGCCAATGCTGTTTAGCAGTTGTTTCAGCAGATGCTGATGGCATACAACCATTAACTGGTAACATGACTGCATTTTCTTCTGCTGAAACTGAACTGCTGAGTTACCAGGATAGCTGAAGCAATTAATTTCCGGATGCACCTAAGAATCCATCATAATTTTGAAATTTTGGAGATAAAAACTATTAGATGTATAAATCTACAACAACTATAAACAGAACGATATTAGTTTCGATAAATGTGGAAACAGAGACAAATGCAAAAGATAAAATTTGTGTTAAATGTAAGAATTGTCAACAATAAGAATAAACTGACCACATCTGCTAAGCCGTCGAATACATTCAGCAACACGATAGTAATTTTTTGTAAAGTTTTTCCTCGTTAATTCTTCTTGCAACTGATTAAGGCTTTGAATCATTTTGGAGAAGGATTGACGGTGCTCCTAAAATTAGAAAAAAAATAAAAAGATTCAAGTTAAAATACAATTCTAGAAAATATCACGCGAAATGATGAAAATGTGATTTCATAACACTATTTTGTTTAAATTACAGTTTTTGATTGAGGATTATTTACTCATCAACTGAAAGTAAATTGCTCCCACGAAAACACATTAAACGAAATTGATTAGGGATGAAATCGTCAATAATTAATTCGAAAGTTCCAAATAAGGAAAAAAAATTTACCGGAATTTCCATTATCAGCTTATGAGTTGAAGATCTTTCAAATAATTTAATCAGGACTTCGGTAACCGTGTGACAAATGTATTTCTCAAGTGCTGAATTAGGCAAAAAGGTAGATTTTTCCGTCTTCAACTAAAAATACAATTACTTATATAAAATCTTAGAAATGAAAGTCGAGATTGGCTGTAAGGCTAAGCCTATAAGTGAGCATCCCTTAAATACTTGATGATTCCCAAATTTTCTTCCATATTAAACACAAATATTTTCGGATAAGAGGTACTAACAAGATGTTGTCACGACCTTCGGAACTTGATTTTGGATTTTATTGGCACAAATATCTAAATTCCATATAATGTTATAATGTATTGAGAAAGCTTCACATTTCCTGATCAATGATAACATTATGGACTTGAATCTTGGAATGTTATTTCGAAACAAAAAATGAAAAGATACAAAAAACCTCCAATAAAGTGCCGAGATACACCTGTATATCACGAAGAATATTTTTCAGAATTTTTTCAATAAAGTCAATGTTATCAATATCCTTCATTTCCGCATCTGCATCTATGTAGCAATGCAACATAAATTGTAGATATACTTCTTTCACCTATAACAATACCCATTGCAACAATAGTTAAACATATTTGTCAATGAATCATTCATTTTTGAACTCATACATAAATAGACCAGATTTTTCCATATCTTGGGGATTAAAAAATAGAGCTTCTTTCTTTGAAATATTAAATTTGTCAGACCAAATTTGATGAACTGAAAATTGCCTTATTTATAATAACATAAAAGATAATGATTTCACCATCCTAATGCTGTACTTGAAATGTTGTGGCTGAATAATTTCGTGAATTAAATTTTCATATGATCTTGGCTAATGCCTATTTCCTTGTATGCTTGATGGGTCTGCGCTCTTTTCGATATGCCTCTGAGCCGCAATTATACCTACTATCTAGCATATTCAGTGAACGCTCAACAAATCCGATACTCTTCCTATTTTTCAATGTAATCTTCCCAGTACCAATAATCGAACTTCGGCCCATAGTCATAACAAGTAAACCTAGAAATATTCTCAATGTCATTGATATTCAATAGCAACTCAACAGAGGTATGCTTAGGCCATCCTAGCGCTTATTCATGCCTTAAGCTTCGATTCCGACTTGTCCATGACGGAAAACCGAATTGACGAATTCCTTCTTCCGGTATGCCTTTCAACTATCAATTGTGAGCTGGTAGTAAAGTTGATAGGAAGAGCCAGTAAAAAAATCCCGGATTGTAAAAAAAAATTGACTTAATAACAAGTGAGAAGAAACCTGTATCAAACAGTAAGGTGACGTTAAAACGCGAACTATATGGTCCATGGAGAGCTGGGAAGCACACTTCAATTCTGTTGTGTTGTTTCTTCCACGAGTACATAGAGCGAGAAGTCTGAAATTTCTATATTAAAAGATCAAGTATATGCATAACAGCAAAATGCTTTGCAAATATTCGTACTTTCTCATGTGACAGCTAATGACAACAATAAAGTGCCCATTTGGATCTGGTTCAAAGCGACTCATTCATCAAGAAATAACGACGTTCTTCTTTTTTCTTACTCCAGCATCGTAGCAAAGTTATAAGTTATATGAAACTATACACGTACCGTACCAGGTCGATGTGATATCGCAATGGATGATCAGCATTTAGCTCCTCGGGGCCTGTGTTCTGCATCAGCTGCTTCAACTGCTCGAAACTTGCACTGTCTGCATAAAATACTCGAACATCATCGGAAGATGAACAGATCTGAAATGAAATATTTTTCGACGTCAATTCTACGATATCAAGCTTCGATATTATGGTTAACGCCATATATACAACTTGTAATGAGGATAAAAATTTGATCTACGGGAAAATAAAAAGAAAAAGGGGAATGATCTATTAGCAGTACTGTCATGTTAATTTACATTAAATTACAGTATGACGCATGTCACATAGCTAAGCGATGTTTACCTATCTTTAATTAACAACACAAAAGAGAATTTCTGAAAATTACCTCTTCAGCTACTTTTTCTTGTGCTGACTTAATTTCTTTCTCTTGTACCATAACAACAGTTTGTAAGAATTCAATGTATACGGCACTGCGAGCTTTATGTTCAATCATATTTATAATGTGAGCAATAAGTTCTTCGGATACATTTTCACATAGTATACGATTATTCTTGAAAATCGCTGTCAGTGTTGCAACTTCCTCTACCTGAAAATCGTGCGTTTCATGAAACCTTCATTGTTTGATGAGACTAATATAATTTGAAATGCTAAATAATTCCCAATTTACATTTTAATACACCATGAAGTAGGCTTCAAAGCTACTGTGATAAAATGCCAAGACTAGACATGGCATTTCCAGGTTATTTTTTTTTATTTTTTAGTAAAAGAAGCATGGGTATCAAAATCGCACCTTTTATAACATCAGAAGATTTTCCAAAATTAAGAGAAGAAACAAAAGAATCAACAACTTACAGTACAGACTATGTCCATAAATGTTTTGAACGAGATTTTTGGAATTCTGTCGCTAAAGCTATATAAGTCAGTCAGACAATGTCTCTCATATATTTCTCTATTACTAATTTTTTTTTCCATAGCCAAAATTATACCAATCATCAAAACAACTTTCACCAAAAATAGTGGGACTCATGTATATCAATAAATCAAGAGGATCCGAAATCAGGACGTTGAATCTTACTGTATTCACGCTCAAACATCCTTCTTTCGCATTCTGTTCGATAGAAATATGTTTGTACAAGCGAAACTGATTCTCAACATTATTGCGGCAAAAACTTCGCAAGAATTCATGACTCAGTGTGATAAGTCTTGGCATTTCAACATCATTCTTCTATAATCACAATAGTATTAAATTTTACAAATGCTAATAAACTACTTCAATGCTTTTTTCCTCGCTCTTCTAGACTGTTTTTAATATTTAGTTCAATTGATTTATTTTTTTTTTGTTTAAACTAACCTTATCGTATGGAACAGATAGAAATTTGAGAACATATTTATGCACACGCATATTCCGCAATAGCTGCTGATTCATCTTATCCGGCTTCTCATTTTTATAACAGAGTTGTTTCACACGATACAGAATCTAAATTTCTATGCATTGCTTTTTTTTTTTTTTTTCTTTCAAAGTGTACTGCTTGAGACTCTAAAGACGAGATGTATGGAAAATTGATCAGATACATCAGAAAAAGATTAAATCACTTCAACAATGTTGACAATTTTTCAATATAGCCAGTCAACAATACATCTCTTCTTTTTTGTCAAATTCTTAATCCCAAAATTTCCATCATTTAACATATTACACGTAACATACCTGCCTTAAAAGAGGATAACTTATAAATGGTGCACGATCAGACAGCTCATATAAAGCCGAAGATGCTTCTGCTCGATCATCACCAAGAAGCAGCTAAAAATAGTGACCCAAGGTTCTTTTTAAGTTGTACATCTTCTTAATCAAAACTGTGTTCACTTCACTAAACAGAGATGATACACTCATTTTTTAAACTCCTTTTTCGATTTATAATAAATGTCTTGTAAATCCTTATAGCAGTGCCCTTTAAAGAAAAGTGAAATAAATTTCAATTCAGCTCTTACGGTAATGAAGCTTGCCATTTTCTTTCTTTGAAGAAAATATAAATAAAAACAATAATGTTTTAAAAGTGAAAAAAAAGCTGAAACTGAATTACTGCATTTCATGAACCGATAAAATCTCAACAATAATGTATGAAAATTCAAAAATCCTGATATAGATTTCTTATTTTCTTTCGTCAGCGTCTTTTGTAAACTATGTCTACCTCTTCTCTCCAAAATCCCAGCACAGCGTTTCCATATTGATACGACCATATTAAACGCTAAACTTATGTAAGAATTTTAAGGCAAATTTATCAAATCATTCATCAAAATCTTTTGTTAATTCACACTGAATTATCAGTGAGTGCTTTCTCATCATTTATTAAAAAAAAAAAAGAAAGAAAAAAATTGGAAAGGAATATTTTCTGAAATATTTTCATAAGTTTCTTAAAACTTTCGAATTATAGGAGTTGACTTCAGTTTACCTCGCATAACAACTTAATGCATTCATCTCTAGATGAAAAATAATGTTGCTCAATCGTCTCCACCAATGAGCGAAAGCTTTCATCGTTGTGGAAAGCACAAGAAGCATTTAAACCATAATCTTTCAACTGTTGACTGGTGGTTTGCCTGCAAATTCTAACAAAACATTTTATCTTTTTAGCTATAGGATAAATTATTCAATTTTTTCTCTTTTTTTTCTTTGGATTTTTCGAATCATTTAAGCAAAATGAAAGCAAACGAACACTGCAAGAGATGGCTTTGACGAATCATCAGGACTTGAGGTATGTTCGTCGAAACTTGGACTACTGCTACTTCCAGATCGTGTTTTATCAGATTGTACCCAGAGCTCGCTTTTTTCTGTAAGTATTTTCAAAATGAACAAGTCGCGATCAATCTGTTGATAATTTTCCACATCATCGTTTGAGACCAGTAACTGGACCTGCAAAAATTATACTAATTTATGACACATATTAGCGTATTGAGTTAGTATTAGTTCGAGATGTTCATGTGCTCTCAAATTTGGGAATGTAGGACAGGATCTTTTTATGTGCTAATTTTTTCTTAAAGATCTGCTGATTTTGAACTAGTTTTTTTTGTAGTTCTGCCTTCCAGCGGAATTAAATAACTACGAAACCATGCCCTGTATAAAGCTATGATTTTACGGTTATTTCATTTTGCTTAGTATTCCAACTGTTGTTATAAAAAATTGTGAAGCCATGATAAGTATGGCAGAGTACAATGAAATGTACAATTCCTGACATGTATATTCAGTATTGCAAGTTTAGCATTTAAAGGCTTATCTTCCTTTACTTAGCGAAGGTCACCATCAGCACTGAATAGAAGGAACCAATAATATATTACACTTTTTTTGAACTTTCTCAAAAAATCAGAAACAGTGTCCTGCAACTTTTCTAAGAACAGCGGCTGCGTAATAAAAAGATAAATAAAAAAGATTATTTTGCTCCAACAAGTTTTCATCATAACACGAACCATTTGAAATTATTATTATTCAACAAAATAAAGATAAAAATGCTATCAAGATAAAAGTAAGTAGAAGTCAAAAATAAATCTGTTAAATATTTAATGCTATTTTCCCATCTATAAAATTAGAGTGCAGTCAAAACTAGGACAGGTAATATCTTACTTGAAGAAACAAACTACCTGCTTGAGATCTTCCACAAATTCTTGATACTGTGTAAAATGGCGAAATAATACAGTAAGAGCTGTACTAGTTAACTTCGAAAAGTCAGTTATTGTCATTTGCAGAAGTATTCGTAGAACAAGTTGACCATTCTTACCATCAAAATCAAGCTTCTCTTCACCAACTTGAAATACTTCTTTATGTAATTGTGATGCTTCGTGCTCTGACAAATCTGAAATTTTAGTTATAAATATATTCAGCTATAGTAAAAGTTTTTTCTGAATAAAAAAAAAAAAAAAAAAGAAAGAAAAATTAGTACTACATCACCAATTTTATAAAATAAAAAAAAAGTTTTCTCTCTTCGTAGAATTTCTTTTTTCAAAAGAGATAAAGCTATATATCATTATCAAAATTTCGTAGACGTGAGTGCTGCATGTTTTCTCACATTATAGAATTAAAACGCGTTAAATACAATTACTTTACATTTCTCTTTATCTTAAATTACAAATTTCACAAATCCGTACAGTCTGTAAAATTAACTTTTTTTTTTAAAGATCATTGCAAGTATGTAATGAAAACCATAATAAAATATGAAAATGAATTACCTGCTCTGGAAAGAAGCTCTCCGAATTCATCACACGGAAAACGTTGTTTAAACCAAGATAGCGCAACTGTTATACGATAATCCCGACGTACATCCATGATGAACTGAAAGTGCATAAATGTTCCAACTGTACAATTATATCACTCATTTCTGGAAGATAGCATTAATTTACGGAATGTTGAGGACTTACATTTAAAATTTCGACAATTATAAGTTTCGTTTGCAAAATCATTTGCTTGCTTTCTTTAGCAAGAAGAGAATTTTCGGTACAAGTCTCTGCTTCCATGTGCGAAAGATATTGTTTCGCTCCTTTTTGCAAGGCATTCACACCAATCACTGAATATGTCACTTGACGAAATAAAGCCGTCTTGTCAAATGACATTTTCGCTGGAATAATAAGCGATATAGGAATTTGGTGTTTGAATTTTCTTCAAAAATTTCACGTACATGGACGTGACATGAAATGTTGCAGTGAAGCTACAACAGTCATGAATATTTCGATGGCAATTTCATTTTATGCTTCGGAAGACATTTCCCTATCCTTTGATGGATGCTTACTATAAAACGATGTCGCGAAGTCGCGGAAATTTAAGTTCAATGCTTTTGATTCTTTCTCTGCTAAACCATTGATACCAAGTGCAATTAATAAAGCATCAGTGTGGAAAAATAAGCAGAAATATATAACAAGTTAAGCAAAAAAGGAGAGATTTGCATCACTGTCATCGCATTTTTTAGAAATCCTTGAAAAAATTGAAAGAGACAAAGCTTCCTTGAATTAGAGATGAAATTAAAGTAGCTGTAGAAATCATATTTTGCGAAACTTCATCATCACTTTATTTTCATTTCATTTAGATTCACGCATCCAAGATTTAACTGTAATAGATTTCGGATTCTTATAACATCTACTTATAGATTACTAGTTATTATAAATTACCTCCAGGTTTTTTTGGGCTGCTGTCGGCAATAATTAACAAATTTTGAGCAAGATGAAGTAAATCTGCGAAACTATAGAATCCGAAATGAGCTAAAGCTCGTGCAAGTGTTACGATCTGGAAATGATCAAATTAATAACATATATATATATATCACCTATTCTCAAAATGAAATTTAAAATCACGTTTAAAAGAAAATATCACAGATACTACCTCAAAGGTTAATCGATTCTGTTCCAATTTTGATGCACTCGGATCTAAGACAGGTTCACCTTCTCGTGTCGTTTTGCACAATTCCTCAAGATACACATCGACAGTTTTTAAGAGTTTATCGAAAACTTCTCCTTCAGTATGTATGTGACTACCGTCAACGTAACCATTTACAGATCGACTTGAATTCCTGAACGATGCTCAATAACAACGTCAACTGTTAACAATATTCTCAGCAATGGGCAAAGAAAAACTGTGACTGATTTTGCAATATATTATTAAAGCAATTCCTTCTTATGGAACTTTTTATGAAAACTTCATTTTACGAAAGATTCAACTATATTTTTTTTAAATGTTATCAGAAGTACCCAGAAATTGTGACATGCAGCGGAATCTCACGCCATAAACGGGCATGATGTACAGCATTAAGTGGAGAACCACGTATGACATGCAGATGAAGCATGAGACGTGTAAATGAAGCACGCAAATCTTGCGGTAATCTTGTATCCGAAACGCACCTAGAATTTCAAATTTTAAAAACAAATTGAAATTGAGAAAAAAGGTCATCAAAATTATGCATAATTCATCCTGAAATTCCAACTTTTAGCAAGCCCTTGCTTTTTTCATCCGATAGGAGGAAGAAATTTTTATATTCATATATTAAAAAATACAAAAACAAACTTAAGGACCAAATCAGCTGGTAATTCTAAGCTCAAATTCAAAAGTCGTCTTTCAGGAGGAGGATCAATTGCAAGATATTGTTGATTATGACACATCTGTGCTAGAAGATCTAATTGGTGTCTGAAAAGATTGTTTTCAAAGTATTTGTTAGTATCTTGACATTCGAAATCATTAAATAATTTTGGCAACATTTCCTTTTTTTCCTGAAAAGGCTAAAAGATTGCAGAATTTTTGTCAAGGATACTACAATTAATATAAAAAAGCTGTACGAAGTAATTTATTTTACTAATAAATATTTCGAAAAATATATACTTGTAATAATCAAGAACTTCAATATCTTCAGTTTGACCTTTGGCAGCATCCATTGTCACAGACACCAACTTTTTGCAAAAAGAATTCGACCAGCAAATCCATACTTCATCACTGCTCTAGAATTTTCACAATAAATAGAATATGCACAATTTTCTCTATAAAAAATTAATGACTCGTAAAATTACTAACCGAATATTGAAGAGGTAAGATTTGCCGAATCATCCAAAAGGAGTGTTTTTCCATCTAATTGCATAAAGTTAAAGTTTCAGAACTTTAAAAAAAAAAACAAAACTTCAGAAAATCAGAACTTTTTGATTTTCTAAGCGAAGTTGATTCAAGTATCTGCGTTTATAGATCATTAATGCAAGATTTTTTCACAGTTTTACTTTGTAAAAATAGGATTTTCTATCTATAAAAATAAGATGCATAGCTAACTTTGTCATAAATGATTGTACTAATAAAGATGTCGCGATTCGTTTCGTTTAATACACAACTGCAGATCAATTCTTGTATTTTTTTATTGGCTTCACCGCGACAAACACAAAGATCAGCCAAATAATCCAAGAATCTAAACAAATCAATTGACCGACAAAATTCAGGAAACAATTTCGCTAAAAACAGCGCTATTAACCGAATATGAATTGCGAGACAAAGAAGTTAGAAAAAAACTTAAGTACATCCCGGTTGACAAACATAATTTAACTTGAAAAATGCAATCGCAATTGAATGGCTATCCATATAAGCTAATCAATCTTAAACTAAGCTTATCATACCTTGTAAAAAAAAACGATACAACGTACCTACCGGCTTTGTTTTCCCGAACGAGTTCCACAAAACGTTCTACATGCGGATTCTTAACATATTTTTCTAACAATTTCGGATTATTATGGAGAACAGCAGTCATTGTATCTTCTGCAAGCAAATCAAATCCAATCTGCTCCTGTATTTGACCGAATTTTTCTGCCAGATATTCTTGATTTTTTCGATAACCTACTTGTGAATACCTAGAAAGAGCACATATTCCATACTGTCTGCAATACGATATAATCGTAAAGCAAAACTGCATATATAAATGTAACATTTAAATGACTGCGGTCACGTCTTTTGTGACATTTAGATATCCGCGGTCACATTTTCGTAATTATATGTACATGTGGTAAACAAATAAACGAAATATGATTGCAATGAGTAGTTTGGATCCTTTCTTACTTCTAATTCTGCTATCTCAAGTCCACAGTTGAAGAAGACTATTCAACATACTGACCTTTTAAGTCCGATAAATTCGAAAAAATACCCATCAGAACTAGAAATCATGGTGTTACTGATAAAGATAAAAGAACATTCCACTACCAAAAAATTCACTTTTAATACAACGAGTAAATTTATATTCAGAAGACATCATATAAAGATCATTCAAAAGTTTATTGTATTCCTTTCAAACAAGTTGAAACCAAAAATACACTCACAATATGATTCTTACGGAAAATCCCACTTAAGTATTTTTTCAAAATTTCCAGAATAAATGAAAGAATCTGATACCTAAGCAGTGAATAGCAAAGACGAAAAATTCGCTTGAAAATCTGGTTTCCCTGTTCACTCAGCTTATGTGGTGAACTCAGCAAAGGTTCTGGATCATTCCCATTTCGTGACAAAAACGGTACTCGCAACAGTGCAAAAATCTGAAATGAATCATTTATTGAATAATCGAAGTTGATCAAATTGCGATTCAAAACAATTCCCTAGGAAAGAATAAGTTGATTTGGTGGAAAGTGGTTTGTATCTAACTTATGTTAACCAGCTAAAAGTGATTTATATCAGCAATAGCTTAATCAGTGATTTGATTGAATGGGATAGTTTCATAGCAGACGTTCTTAAACTATTACAAGAAGTCCATCTAAATCTAAGTCTAATATATTAGTGGTAACATTAACAACCAGAATCCTAAGAACCTCTGACATTTTGATTTTTCTTCATCATTAGTGTTCTGAACCTTTCTTATACTTCCGTGAAAAACTGTATTTTTTTTCCATGAACAGTGCAAATTTGTGCCAAAAAGATTCCAAATTTATTCTAACAAATGATTCCAAAGAGATACGTGGAAGAAAGTTTGTTTTGAAATCATTTGTTCTGGATTCAACGTACGCCAAATGAAAAGATGAAAAACTGGACATTCTCGTTTACTGGATATAAAAATTACCTGGTCAAGGACACCCTGTTCTCGAAGCAATTTTTGTCGATCTCGCGGTGGCTTGAAATCGACAATTTTGATTGGATCCGTCATATGATTAGACTGATCTGTCACGAAATATATGCATTCCGTTAATAACTGTATTGTTACACTGCAAAAAATCCTAAGTGATAATTTAAAAAACTTGAGAATTAGCAGCGATTTATTACTTACTGTAACTAGCCTGACTTCCAAGAAAAATTCCATTTGTAAGGATATTCGCAAAAGAAAAATGCTATCTTAATTCATAACAAGAAGATTTAGAAATTACTTCATTGGTTCCTTGGAGATAATCTGCCCGCTTTCGATCAGTTTGACGAAACCATGTAATGCTTTGCATGCATCATTTGCGAAATCCAGATCGCGAACTTCATCCGGACGGACAGGAAGCAACGCAAATGTTTCTTTGTCAATTTTGAAATTTCCACTAACCACTTTTACCCATCCTTTCTCGTTCTTGCTGAAATTGTCGACAGAATGCATTAGAAGAATTTTTTTTTTCTTTTTTTTTTTTACAGGACATCTCTATTTCATAAAAGAGCTGTTTCTAACCTAAAGTGATACAAGTTTTGTTTCTCGACAGGATCAGTGGTATGAATCCAAGTGTTCGTACGTAAGTGCAAGAGACGCACGTAGGTCCGTTGAGAGATCCTGACATCCATCTGTTGAAAAAGAAATCATTTTTGCATTTCCCAAAATGATCTGAATTTGAATGTGAGAGCACTCCTACGCCAAGCATTTTTCCTAGTCCTGATAGAAAAAATACAAATCATGAGAACTTGTCTAAAACAGAGCATGAGAAAAGTTTTAGACATTTTTTTGCACTTTTTTTTTCATCAAGACTAAGAAAAAATTTAGTTGCTTGCGCGGGAGTGCTCTCACATTCAAATTCAGATTAGGCCATCGTAAATTGTATTTCGGGAAAATATTATCACAATACTGAATATAGATGAGTTATGATACTGAAACTCTTTATCTCAAGATGATTTAATTAAAATCATATTCTGAGATCACTATTAATAAATTCTTGTTTTCATTCTGATTATACATACGTCAGATTCAAATGCTTATCGACTAAATGAAAATGATTATACTGTTATTTGTAAATAAAAAAGAAAAAAAATTTATTTTGCCTTTGTAAAAGTACAGGGATCCATTATAAATAGCAACGACTCATCAGTTTCTGGTCGTTCTGAGTGTTTTGGAACCAAATAATATTGACCATCTCCACTACATCCTGCTTCCATATTTGCTTAAGAACAGTTTTATATGATTTTTAACAACTTTTCCTCGAAAAGATTGAAAAAATGATGTTGGCTAAAAAATATGTTTCACTTTTTCAGTGATAAATCCGCGAAATATCTTACCTAGATCATTGTGGATAGGATGAAAAAAAAAAAAAAAAAAACAGAACAAAATGGTAAAATGAAAAACGAGCACCTATTGAATGAAACAAGAGATAAAACACGGTATTTTCATCAACGGACAATCATATTCTGATAGAATGGAAAAATTAAATTGATATTTCTAAAATGTTTGGTATTGTAAAAAAACAACTCTTCGTGATTACACATTTCCTTCTAGATAAAAGAAGAAATGATAACGAAGAAACTTTCATAACTTTCTCAGTATCATACCAGGAGAAGATGAATGAGAGTATGTTATTTCATTTGTTGCATTTTCTGCTTTATTTAATTCCATCCATTCTACGCTTAAATACATATCAGTGGCTAAATGTTTGAAACGAAATTTTTCATGCCAAGATGCTGCTGCACCACGATATGAATCAATTTGTACAACCTGGAAATTTTTGGTTCAACAAATTAGGAATGGTTCATCTTGAGAATAACACGAAAATTGTATGTATTAAATAAGCTATTAAATGTATTTAAAATTATAAATTTGAAAGCAACCTGAATTTCCCACAAAGCTCGTGAAGAAGTCGCATCGGCAGCAGATGGACGATTTGTTAAACGCAAAAATACAATATCCAAATTTTTTTTCGGTATTGTATCCAATGTTAGAAATGTTTGCTGCTCGGCATGAAAAAGTCGCACGACATCTCCCTGTAAAGATTTAGAATAATTATTGCTTCAGTACTTTTATATAATTGTATTTCAACATTGATGCGTTTTTTTTTTTTATAAGATTTATGTATTTATAAGATTTATGAGAATTCAAACTTTACATAAACAAATTTCAATTCTTTTAAACTTGCAACTAAGTTCAATGGAGTTTCCAACTCTGACCATTTCAAAGTAAGAAAACTTACAGACTTTACAATATTTTCTTGATTCTCGTCAAATTGTAAGAACATCAAAACCTGCCATTCGGTAAGCTCATTTGAACAATTTACTTCAAATCCAATTGGATGATCCGGTAAACTGAAAAAGAATTAGAAAAGAAGATCTAATATCACTAGAATTCACAATATAAATTCTTGCAAATTGTATTTCCGATTAACGGTGAAATTTTCTGTGCTGAATTCAACATGTCATTGGTAAGACAAAAGAAAGAGTAGAAATATTGGATACGATCTTAGATCGAAAAGAGGAACTGACAAAAGAGAGGAAGTAACACTTGAAAACTACTCATGGAAAATTATCGAGAAGAAGCACGCATAAAAATAAACAAATTTGAGGGAAGAAAAATGGACTGGAAACTTCGGGATTTTGCAGATTACGACAAAATGATAAATATATTTTTACATAATGAATGCTTATGAAATTGGTATGAAATCAATCTAATGATTGTGGAATTCAACCAGGAAACATCGCCTATGGATACATGACTTTTACAAAAATTTGCGGAAGATGTAAAAGGGAGAAATCATTATGCATCAAGACTTTTCGGTTTGATCAAACAGAATCGCTTTTAACTTGTGAAAAAAGCAATTACCTGAGATGTGATAAATGCAACTGAGGTTTAATATGTCCCGTTGTGGTTGAAATTGGAGCGTATGAGTAAGGCACTAAGCTGATTCTATCCCCAGCATTCACCTGAAATAAAATCAATGAGAATTTACGAGAAAATCAAAAATTTATTAATAAGTTCTTTTTATTTAAATATCCTCTATTACTTAAATTTTTTGTTCATAAATAATATAAAAAACTGGAAATTGTCGTCAGAATATAAACGCTCTAAGAAAAATATTGAAAACAAACATTATCACCAAGAAAAGAATGCTTGTATACAGGTTCGACATGAAACCATGAGCCTTCATTGCCATTTTTATCCAAATATACTTTCATCGCATTGCGCTCCAGCTTGGCTGGTGAATTTTTCAGCACTGTTAGATATTTATTTGATTTAACATGCAACAACTACAAACAAATTTTATTCGTAAAATTAAGAAAAAAAAAAGAACCAACCATTTGAACAAGTTGTTGATTGTAAATACAAACTTACGAGTGAGTTAGAATTCACACAACTGATTTTTATAAATACTTTTGGCATTAAAGCAATGAGATCAGTCCTTGGTATCGACTGTTACAGTACAATGAAAATGATTCAGTCTGAACTTCTAAGCCTAATTTCACAATCCAATTATTTCTCTTAATTGTTACGGTAACACATACGTAGCAGAAGATTGAATCAAAAAACACTTAACTTAAAACATCTGGGAAACAGCATAAAAAATTTAAAACTTTAAAAGCAAAAAAATTTTTCAAATATTTAACGGAAAATAAGAATTTCAGACAAATAGAACACCTGTATAGTACCACCGTATTGCACATTTACGCCGAGCATTTTTTTATATTCCATATCATTTTGTTCTTTTTCCTTATCTGCAGCATGTTTGAGCTTTTTTAACATATCTTCTTCAAAAAGTGATTCACCAGTTTGAAATTTCTTCTGTTCCGTCCAAAATTGCTTTTGTGCTGCATAACGATTAACCGAACAAATTCGAAATAAACAATCTGAAAATATGGACGGTGAATAATTCGCTCCGGAATCTGATAGCATTTTGGTAAAGCAATTTCAAATTTAAAACTTGAATCACTTTTCATACATAATACATATCGGATACATTTTTCTGATATGACTTTTTTCTCGAGCCATCGTTGTGAAAAAACTTTGGCTGCAAAAAAAAAAAAAAAACTTTTGAGGATATCATAACGTTCAATTTTACATGGTGATATATGAAATGAATGATAACAAATAAATTCTTAATATTCTTAACCAAATAATAGTTGGGAAACAGGTTTTCTAATAAATTTATAAGGAATGAAAACTCTAATTCAAAATTACTCGCTGTAAAATTAATGCGAAACAATATTTACTACTAATATTCTGCATTCATTCATTAAATCAATCAGAAGATACCTCGAAATTTTTTCGGCGGTGAATCAGGAGTTCCATTACCAATCTCCACAATACATCTATCATCAACAAGACTGAAGATAGTTTATGGAATTTATTAATTTAAGAAAAAAAAAATAAGCAGAGTTGAATCTTTTAAAAAAGTGAAGTTGACAGTACGGCAACTGTGGTACTCCATAGCATGCATTTGATGCCACTGTTAAACAAAATTCATAACTACAACTTAACTTTGGCAGGGTTTTGGAACTTCTTATTCTGGGAGCAGGTGCGGTTACACTTAATTTCAAAATGCTTCATCAAAATAGCAGACAGTATCATCCTATGCTGCAATAACAAATACAAGATGATACCCAAGCGTTGATAAGAATCCTGTTCTCGGTGATAAACGTTCCTCCAAACGATCCTCCACTGGTCGATAACGGTCTTTTGCATACAATGATATCACGTCACCGATGTGAAGAGAGGTATTATGGAAGGCGTCAATACTCATCGCTCTCGAATTGTTGTATAAGTGATGCTGACTTAGCAGCATCCTAATAAGTCGTGATGGTAAGCGTGATAATCGTCTGAAGTAAGCTAGTTATAGAATTAATTCGTAATTTATCTAAACTTTCGATTAATTTGAAACTAAAATCTAAATAACACTCCCTAGTAGCAATAAAATCAAAAAAGTGACATCAAAACAATCAAATGAGATGAATTAAATGAGACAATTTGTCTGACATTATGAGTTTCTTCCAGGAAAGATTCACATGTCATGTCATTATAGGCTTATTATAATGAAATTAAAGCATATTTCTTTTCATTAAGGTAAGTCCTAAATTAGTACTTTGGTTCCAAATAAAGAACCTCTCTTCCCTCAAATGCAACCTGGATGACTGTAAAACATATATCGTGAATGCTATTTTTGGAATTTTTATATTTTATGCAAAAATTTAGTAAACGAAGAGTTTTGTTATAACATTGCTATGATTTCGCAAAAAAAAAAACAACAAAACAGTCATCTTTCTAACATTTAACCTTTTTTAACTATATTCAACTAAAGATCTTAAACGAACTGTTTCTTATTTTTAAATAAGTTGCATAACAGACATTTTGTGAATTCAATGAAGTGTATCGGCTCGGTATTGAATCACGAACATTTTCAAAAATAACAGTCAACACACCGTTAAAAGTTTCAGATATTTGTTTAAGAGACGGGATGGGTGGAGCATCACATAAGCTGTACAAAAATTAAACTATAAAAAATATATTTTAGAGAAGTTTTAATGAAATTAGTTTGAATAAAACTGGTTTTTCTCTTCAGTTGGTCCAAGGAGTGATCGAAATTATACGCATTTTATGATATCTTTTTGCACAAAACTAATTAAATCCTTTTCATCATAATTATTTCTCCCCAATCATCAGTTCTGCTAGCCAAGTAAAATTTGCCATAAAAATTCATATTCGTTTAACTTCATGTATATAAAAACTTAAAACAAGTCAAAATATTACAATTCTACAAAAAATTATTTTCTCATTTCCTTCCGCGAAGTATATGTTTTCATAGGTGATGATTACAAATCTGTAGGAATAGAAGGAATCGGGAGTGGTTATATTGTCAAAAGTACTGAGTAAGATAGCATATATTAGCTTGTTGAAACTATTTTTACAATCATTGGTGGACTAAATGAAATGCTCTGACAGCGAAAAACATGAACTTTTTTCAGGAAGCCTGTATCCCACCCGCAGAATTACATGATCAATAATGCATTTGTTGGGAATAATTGATTATTCCAAAGCAAATATTAGTGCCATCTCTGCTGATGCAGTAATGTGAAATAAGGCTCAACAGTTTAAAGCAAAAAAAAAAAACCTGATAAATGAAGAATTGTAAAAGTTGACTACATCATATAAAATTTTCAACGGAAGATCTGAACAAAAAAAGAGATTTTACATTTTATTTGTTAATTCAACAAAGATTTTCAATATTTTCGTCATAACAAATACAAACTTAATGATTTGATTAAATTGAAACATAGAATGAAAGCTTAGTGATTAATTACTGAAATTTGGAAGTGAGATTTTAAAAAAATACTGAAAAATTAAATCCTTGGAATGAAAAGTCAACTTTCCTGGATGTGGACTCTGCATGCAGGTATCCTTCCTAAATTGTACCTTATATATTTTTTGACATGTTTACGACCGAACCTATGGGCATTTTACAGATTGTTTTGTGAAGACGATCTACTTGCTCACAGACATGTAAATATACAACTTGACTTTTACCCTTTTCGGCATTTCTCATACATTCGTGTATGTATATATTTCTCATACATCCGCACATATTTTGCGTTTGTGCTATATGACTGAATAAAATTTGGGAAATGTTATTTTAAATGTCTCGCTCTGCATTGCTAGTAATGATGAGGAGGTGACAAGGAAAGGAAAGATAGAAGTTACAAGCCGACAGATTTATTATGATACTTGAAGTAAAATGGCGTATTAGGTTGCATTTGTCACATTATTTGTCACGTACTATATCCCATTAGTCACATTTGTCACAACAGTAAAGTACCGATTGTTTAACGTGCACTACATTTATGCAAGCTTGACGGATGTTACTATCATAAAAATTCATAAAAAGACTTAATTTCTTCTTTTTAATACATTCGTCTGCGAAAATGCTACCGTCAGGTGATATTCATGTCCACATACTTTCCCATGGAAATAGGCTTTAAATCTAATGAAGATTCCAGCACTCATGTTAACGGCAAATTAATTTGATTAAAATAATAGATGACGGGACAAGAAATACTTTAATAGTGTTATTAAAGATACGTCACCAGCATGCGTCAACTATGTTTTGGTGAAAAATGACATTGCATGAGGTTATTATTTTATATTTTAAAATTCCGTTGGGAAGATTCTTATTCGTATTCATAATAATAAATTTATAATCTATTTATAACAGTTCTTGATGTTTTAGAATTTTTTCTTATTTTCAGGCAAAATAAATGAAAACTATCCCAATAAATAGTTCATCATGAAGGAACGAATATTTGAGTTAAACATCAAGTCTACTGAATTGATTGATCAGTTTTAAAAAGTTTGACAATTTTATTACATAACAGCAATCATTTTATTGTTTTGATAATCAGAAATAGAAAAAATTCGAAGACATTAGATTACACTTATTTTGTAAAGTTTCTTGTCCTTTACGTGATTTCATCATAAAATGAATAAATATCTGATACAATCTGAATATTTCACAATGAGCTTCAGAAATATTCATCATAATTGATAGATATTAGAAACAAAGATTTCTCCGGAAAAAGAAAAGGCGATTTTTCGAAATTTAAAATAAGACGAAAAATTTTATACCATTCCAATAAGTAAAAAACATTGATAGGATTTGGATTTGTATGCTGAAATAACTTAAGTAGTGTCTTGTCTGGCATTTAAAAGAGAAGACATGATAGGAACAGTGACCAGATAATTCTGATGAATGAAAGTAGTTGAATGCCAAATTGACTGGAATCTTTCTAAACTTCGTTACCAAATCATCCCATACAGTTCTTTAAAGTCTTAAATTTAATCATTCTGACAACGTGACACTGATAAAATTGTTGGTTGGCTAGCATAGCACATTGTCTCTTAATGCTTTTGCATGAAAAATGATGGAGAAAGGCGCATGAAAATGAACGAAATTTTGGAAATAAAATTTCAAAACTATTGGAATGCTGACAATTAAAATTGATATTGTGGTGTTGGAAGATGCACAAAAGGGCTTTCATGATGTATGCAAATTTGCACAACTGTCTTCCTATTTCCTTTTTTTGTAAGCACTTTGAAAACATTCACGATTTATTTATTCAGCTACAGAACCAAACTACTTTTTTGTTATTTTCATCCTTTTATCGATTTCATTCCAGTTTTTCAAAACAAAAAAAAAAAAAAAAGAAAAAAAAACTTTTGTCTGTTCAATTCAAATTTCTGTCTCTTCAATTTTCTGGTCTTTGAATTTACATAAGAAAAGGCACGACTAATCTACGCGATATTGAATGAACTATCAGGCTTTATTTCACATTTCATTTTGTATATGGTATATATTTTTATTACGTTATTAGCTTTAGATCGGCCTCTCGAAGCGTGTTTATTTTTTTCGTTTTTTTTTTTTCCTAAGCCACTCAAAGCATGGCCGTCCAGTTAGTCTGTGCAAATAAAAATGAAAATGTTCGTTTGGTTCAGAATCTTCAATCTCCGAGAGTTTTTAAGCACGCGCCTTATCTATATAAAACACCGGCCTATCCGAATGCAACGTTGTGTGAAAGTTCAAATCAATCGATGAAGAACTTACGATATTGTGTCAAAAGCCACAATGAACATTTACATTTTTATGTATATAGATAGTGTACATTTCAAGTAAGTGATGGATTTATGGATATGAATATGATACGTAGTAATCACTGTCAAAAGTCCGAATCATTATAGTAGTGCTGTCTCGTTTCATCGGTTTTCATTCATTTACTTACCGAACTTTTGTTTAATTGCGTCTAATGTGCGCTATAGAATTGAAAGATGCATTGCAAAAGATTATAGAAATTTGAAATTATAAAAAAAAAGAAGTATTTAAAAAAATGGCTGAAAGATTTGGTAATCTGTTCGTTCCACAAATTGTACACTCTTTGTTCACATATAAAACTAATGACAGCTATAGATATAAGTAGTATCAAAATCAAGCTCATTTTTCTGAGACAGAATAGATTTGTGCAAGATTTTTTGGTGGTAAAATTTAGTTTGTCTCAAAATTTACCGGTTATATATATTTGCTTCATTTTCGAATGGAAGCTTACTTTCCTTTCTGAATACTTTTTGATTATGAAATAAATGCATCAAATTCTTTTCATAATTTTGTACAAATATTCATAAGCTTCGCATCATCATTTTCAGTAATTTTTTCTTGTATTATTTATGAATTAAAATATCAGTTAAATTAACTTGACCAATAAAAATTTTCAACATTCATCATTCATCACTTAGGCTTCAGATGAATTCAATAAGGGATTGGCGTAATTGATTATGACTGATAACTCAAGTTTCTAAAGAATTCTGTGTTGAACTCTGGGAATGAAGTAAGTCTGTGAGAATGCATGAAACATCAGGAAGCCGAATTGAATATATATTTGAGAATTCCTAAATAGTTTAGAAACTGTCTAATGACAGATCTATAAGAGAACTTATTATTGGTGCAAATGCGCTTTGAGTAATTATGAGACTCGAAACCTATTTTCCTACATTGTTTAGCATATTTTTCGTTCCCATGTAAGATCAGTATAAAAGGATAAATTCTAAAGTGAGATTTACGCACGGATCTAATGTTTAATTGCCGTAAATCGGAATAGCCTTTTTCCCTTGATGCAGTTTTGGTTTTTTCTGCCACTAAGCAGGCCATAAAATTCGATCTGGACAAAAAATGTTGTAGAATCTTGAACTGATGTAAACGATTTAATCCATTGATGATTTTAAAAAAAATACTGTAAATCCCAAATTCCTCGTATAATCCTGTCATTTGATGTCAATAAATTTATGTCTTATTTTAATTTTGTTTCCATTAATAGTTATTAATTTTTAATTAAACAAAAAATTGCGCATGGCTATCAGCCAACCTAATATCAAAATAAATTTCGAATGAAGTAATATATACATAAAAGTCATTAAAACAAATAAAAATCATTTATTTCTAAATAAAAAAGGGATATCATCCTTTCATAGTAAGGTTCAAAAACTGTGATAACTGAAAACACTGAAGAAATATTGATGATAATAATAAAGTAATATGATATTGGATAAAATAAAAGATCTATCAATATTTCAGGTCAATTTCTTGGTTTATGAACATCGCTTTTTCCAGGAATTTCAATGAAACCTCAAATTATTACTAATATTTCTCCATGATTGAGTAATAAAGGAAAAACGTTGGATAAGGAGTTTTTTTGAGTACTACTGGGAGCAGGTAAAAGAAAGATTATAATCGTGGATTTTTCAGTATTAGTGAGTCATCCTTTATTTGTTATATTCTCAAATCTTTTTTCACATCATTTTAATAATCATAAAAATCATGATTACTAAAATTTGATTCATAAAAAATCTATTCAAGAATTAATTCTAGAAATTCGCTTCAATGAACAATCTTCAGTAATAATCTGAGATATAAAATTATGATTAGCACGAATCAGCAAAAATGATTTGCTTGAACTAACTGTTACTTTGCTTCTCGTTTTTAAAAAAAAAAAAAAAAAAAAAAAGATATGCAAGTAACTTCGTTACTGCACGTCTGGCTAAATTGATCTAGCATGCACGATAGGAAGTACCCAATTATATCGGCAAGTAATTAATTAATTCCTTATCATTATTCTCCCTTAGAAGTATTGATAAGCGCCAAAAATTGTAATTTATTGAAAGTTATTTGCTCATTTTATATATCACTTCTTAACCCAGATATAACATGTACTGATTTACTTATTAGACACTAATATCGAGAATGATTCCATAAGAATTATTCTAAATTTAATGTAATGTTTTTATTGATAGCAATATTAAGTATACCTGATATGCACTATTTTTATTGACTTTATAAAAGGAATTTGTGATAGCTTCAAACTTGAGGGGTATAAAATAGCTTTCATGTTTTAAATCTCATATTGCATTCCAATTGGTCTCCTGATTCAATTACCGTTTTTTTTTTTTTTTTTTTTTTTTTTTTTTATACTGATAAAATTCCAACTGAAGACAAGACTACGGCTAAAGGTCAAAAGTTGCAAAATAAAAAACTAACCAACTAGCTGAATGGATAATTGAATTCCAAATTTACTTAAAATTTTTCGAATTTTCATCTAGAATTGAAAATCATTAGCCAGAGACAATGAAGAACTAACTTAAGATTGGAAAAACTGAAAATAATGAGAGATTAGTGAAGACCCGAGAAAACTATAGTCAAACCTCAGAAGCCTCGACTTCCTTCTTGACAACTGCAAGCTGAATCATCGAAATACACAAAATATGTACGAATATAATTTTAATTCTGAACTGTTTGCGAAAAAAAAAGGATGAAAATAAAAAACTTCAGAAAATATCATGCTCAGATATGAGCATTTCAGAAAGTTGGAATGATCGAAAATGAATGAAATATACCGAATAAAACGTGGAGAGAGAAGAAAACAGGCGGTGATGCAATCCTTTTCACATGCAGACTATCACTGCAATGTTTGATGGTGGAATAAGCTGCATCGTGGCAAGTGTTTTCACCGTGAAGGTATTCCCTTCCCGGAGAAGTACTGATTTTCCAATATTTCAAATAAAATGGATATGAAATTCCAAAATATGATAATTTTCAACTTCAAAAAAAAAAAAAAAAAAAAATGAAAAATAGCAACTTCAGAATCATCAAATTATCGGAGGAATTCTATCCATATCATGATAATGTCAATAATTCAATAATTCATTTCCCAAGTTGCAAACAAAATTGTTTTGTCTACAGATCATTCCATCTTTATCGGATTTCAAATCTTAAAAATGAACAAGCGAAAAAAAAGTAATATTGTTGGGATTTCGGAAATTTTGAAACGAAATAATTCTGAATGGTTAATAATAGCTGTACGGTGATAAGCCAGTGACTAATCATGGTCCGAAAAAAGCCGTTTTCATGTTTTTATACTAAAAAATCTGATACTAATATTGACTTATGATGTAATTCGTGATAAATTTAGAGTGTAATTTGAATTCCAACATTCATTTCTCTACCACACAAACTGGAATATAAAGACTCTACATTAGAAAAGGTAAAGTCTATTTGTATAGTTTCAGTTTGCAGATGGAGTAGCATTGATTTGAATGATGCTGAATTAGTTACAAACATTCAGTACATTTGCTAGAATTCCTCCTGCAATATTGTTTTTTTTTTTCCTGCAATTCAATAATAAATTTAATTTAACGAAGAAATCAGAAATATGATTCTTGGTCTTAAATCTATTATGTGATTCGAATTTTAACATTTATTTCTGCATCACATATAATTGAAATGCTCATCAGCTATTAATGATCAATCAACCAAGAAGGCATCACTCAATCAACTGCTCAAGATCAATAAAATTGAATAATATAGGTAATAAACTTCAGGGTCTTATATTTATAATAATATAATCAATGACCTGGTTTTTAATACCAGGACAGTAAAAAAAAAAAATTTTTACATTTTATTTTCATCGTTTTTTTTTTTTTTGAAATTCGTAGACATTCTTTTGCATTAGTCAACAAAAAGAGATGTTTTAAAGTTATGCAACATAATCTGATAATTTTACAAACTGCCAAACGTTAATTCAGAAAATAGCAAAAACCAGTGATTATTTTAGCGATCAGAAGTAACTATAAAATAAAATAATCTTAAAAATAAAACAAACTCCTCCGCAATCTTTTGCGGAAGAGTTTATGTTTAAAAAATTGGAACTTCCATATAAAAAATTTACAAATAACAGTTAGCAATTGGACCGTCAGAAATTTCTTATGCAGAAAAAACATATTCAAATTGCATAATCTCAGAAATTCAAAAAGGGAAAAATAAAGTGTACCAGAAATTTAAAATGGGAAAAACAAAGCCCAGAAGCCGGCACTAAATATACGACTCCTATTAATAATATCATATAATGTTATCACGGCAACACAAACAATAGTTCAACGCTTAATCAATTAAAGCATTTAGTCGCAGCACTCTGCCAAACAACAACCGCAACAACACGCTAACAATGCCCATAAACAGCATTTACTGGAATCGTAACGTGAACTTTGAGGCGGTCCCGTTGTTTGTCTGAATAATGAAATAATTATATTCCCGTCAACTCATTCAAATTTCATCGGTTAAAATAACGAAAAAAGTTATTCAAATAATTATGGCTGACAACGATTAGAGCTTGTTCTAATGAAACTTATAAATTATCTGATGGAGATGGATGAAACGATTGCGTAGAGTTTTTTTTTTTTTTTTTTTTTTTTAAAGAAATGAAAATTTGCGAACCGGCCAGCATGCTTCTCTGTTGATTCCAAAAATTATCTCAACATACTTCGAAAATATTCCTCGGTTATGTGAATAGGTTATATACAAATTGCAGTAGAAAATGATGGACACCTTTTTTTTTTTTTTTCTTAGAATTAAAAAAATTCAATGAACATACATAATCTGCGGTTGTTGAGGATAACCATAACCGAAGTTTGGCTGTGGCTGATTCGGATAATACGGTTGTTGTGGTTGTGGTGGATAAGTATAGCCAGGTCCGCCATAATTTTGCTGTGGTGGATACTAAAAGTACAATAACAATACAATTTAACATCACCTAATAACGAACTTATTTGAAAACCACTTTCTGAATGATCAGATTTTGCTCTATTTCAACATAGCATGTTATTAGCAGATTATCAACCGATAATGGTGTCGTGCTTTTTTTTTTGAATAAATTTTTTTTTTTTTTTTAATAATAATATTCAATTACTGTCTCAAAAAAAGATTAAAAATCTTTGAGGACTGTGTAAAGATCAAACATATAGTTACACTAGTGAAAAATGCTTAGAATAGAAATTCCATTGCATTGTATCGAAGCAAATACATTGTAAACGAAACCGGAATTTTCGATATAAAATGTTGAAAATTCGATCAATTGTTGCGAAAATATTAGTCACATTTTATGCGTACATTTCAAAGTATTTGTGCATACATTTCAAATTGTAATTGCATTACGTTATAATTTTTGTTAATTGCATTATGTTATAATTTTTGTTGATATTTAAATTAATTTTTGATAGTTTTAAATCCATATTAGAAGTTAATACAAACAGGACTACAAATCGTCCAAAAGTTGCAGAAATACAATATTTGGAATCAACTAACTTGATAAGGTGGTGACTGATAAGGAGGCGGTGCTGACATTATTTTAACCGAGTTTAACTGGGTAATCCAATTACTCTGAAAATTATTTTATAAAAATTTTTTTTTTCAGACAAATAATGGAAAGTAGAGTATTTGACATATTTCCGATGACTAACAGGATACAAGTTAATCATTTGTTTCTTATTCAACAGAGAAAATACGGAATATTTAATCACATTAATTATTTCTATTGAATTTCAGTAGCGATGAAAAAAAAAGTAACCTATATCATGAGGACTTGATGGAATGGATAGGAAGGAGGATGAAATGAAAACCGGTAATAAATCTGTGTAAGCAGTTCATTTATTTTAAACTGTTAATAAACTTTTTCCACCTTTAAATGACCAGAAATAAACATCACTGCATAAATAATAATAAAATGGTCAAGCATTATTCGAAAATACTGTACTATCCTATCATTATTCTCAACAAAATAGAAATAAGATAATCGCAATTCTCGAAGATTGAACAGAACAAAACAAAGGTAAAAAGACAAGATGATAGTTAGAAACTTCATAACAACGGCGCTATCCTTTTATACCTCCAAAATGACAATGCATATGTGAAATTTCATTGAAATCAATATCATTCAACATAATTTGCATATGGCAACTAAACACACATTCATAAATACGCATTTTTTGCTCAACAGAGACAGAGATTGATCAAAGAGTGCTTCCTAATCTTATGATAACTTGAAGACTTATCAGACTTATCATAACTTCATAATAGATGTTCGAAAAACTTCAAAAATTCTCCAACGAAATTGGAGACTTGCCTCACATAACAATAAAATTTCATGTTTTCCTATTCTCTTCCTTCGCATACCGCAAACTGTTGACGCTAAATACTACTACAGGGTCTAAATACTTCTATGTACTTTTGTAATGTGCTCTCCCCAGTTGTGATTACACAGTATTTTGTCAACAACTTTATCGCATTCTTAAAGTCGTGTCATTACTTACTTATTAGCATCGCTTGAAGTGCAAAAACATTCGAATGTATGATGACAAAAATATAAGTCCTTTAAAAACAATGCTTCAAAAATGAAGACAAAAATGACTGGGCATGGGATTCAATTTCGTTTTGAATTCAAATAACTCCTAAATTGGAAATTTCAAGGAATTCAGAAAAAAAAAACTTTATCTACGTCTAAAACATCTGAACATTTGACGCGGAGAAAAGTATTTAAAAAAAAAAAAAAAAAAGAAAAAAAGACGAATACCAATGAAAGTCAATCAGTGCTCCAGGATAAAGGATACGAAAAGACAGAGAAAAAAAATCGATTAACAATTAAATGACACCAAATGTGTCCACACCTATAGCAACGCTCTGTGCAGAGTGACTCCTGAAGGATTACCAGTTTTTCAAAGTGAATGATCGAGTCGTAGTTTTTATATCCTTGCCACACAAATATCAAACAATTAGAGCAATGAACAGCCGTCCTAGCTAGAGTTTAATTTACAGGTACTTCAGGTAATGAAGGATGAAAAAAGTGATCTCGCGAGAATTGCACATTTACCAGTGGATTCAGGATGAAAGGTGTGCACACTCATGGAATCTAAATGGCGAAATCGCTGAAACGTGTTGCGAAATACCTAATTGTCTTCTCATGAAACCACCTGATTACTACGATAAAAAAGACAATGTTTAGCGTGGAGGACGATTGGCTTTTAAGGTAGGTTTGCGATGAATTGAATGGGATGGATGAATCATACTGACAACAATAGACATGCGTCATCAACATATGAAGGTGTTGGTTCTGATCATCGGTCTTTCAAGCGTTTTATGGTGAATTCTTGCATATTTCCAATCTGATCGCAAATATCATATGGGAGTCAAGCAGTTTTCAGGTAGAAACAAAGTTATGATTTAACAAATTCAGATAAGAAGTGTTATTTCACTGAGAATATCAATGAATGAAATGTCATCATTGAAAATATCAATGAATTAAAATTTCAGTGAGAATATCAGTGAATGAAATGGAATGTCATAGCAGAACAATGAGCGCCAGAAAATCTCTAAAATGGAGGGAAATGAGTATAAATGTGATAGTAATAGGCTGTGTATTGATGTATCTGGTGACCTCGTTGACCTTAGCTCATAGAAGATATATCAAGAGGACGCGAGCAATTCTGAATATTTCGTATGTCCTCTCCTCTTTATTATTCGAAATGATTTCAATTTTACTGAAATTATATTCAATTATAGGTTAATAATCATGGAATAGAGTTTTATTCCGCAAAGTATCGTTATATCGAAGTTTGATTTTTTCTTCCATCATTTTCCAAACATTTGGTTTCTTACGAAATTTCTTCTTCACGTCTTTGCTAGTCATTTTTTTTCCTTTTTTTTCGAATGCTTAGCAAATGATGTTTCATGCAAACAGAACAGATAGTTACAAATTTTGACTAGGATACCTTATCAAAGTAAAGCCTGAAAGAATGATTCGGGCGTTTAAAAAAGCTGAAAAAAAAAAAAGGGAAAAAAACAATGATAGCATTAAAACACTTTGTGTTTAGAACATTCCTCATCATTTCAAAAATTTGATCTTTCAAGCTGATTCATTTTTCTAATTTTCAAATTTAGATGTTTGAAGTTCAGTATATTGCAGCATCATCAAGTTACGAATGAGCATTTTATAACAATTTATGAACTAATTAGTAATTAGTAGTCACTCGTATAAATTTCGACAAACTGGAAGTAAAAATTGATAGGCTTATCAGGTTACGTGTTTCTCATTACTGATTCCATTCCGTACAATCAGTCAAAATTGCAACTGATTGTTACAGTAAAAATGGTGAAAATTAACCAAACGTGATTCTAGCATTTCAATAATAAGTTTTATTAAACTTCATAGTGACCTACATAATAATATACTAAGCCAGCTTATCTAAATAATATGAAAATGTTAGTCACAATGATAAATTTGACATATATCTAGTTCACAAGTAATCAAAACTCGCTGTAATAACATTGAATTCAACAAACTCCTAGCAAGGAAGAAGTGGCATGTGATTTAAAGTTTTCGAAATGAAATTTGTCTCCAAAGGTGACAGATGAATCTGATTTTACAAATCGTAATGACTACTATTCATAACATTCTTCCATGCAGCCCTGTGCAGATCTTTGTTCACATAAATATAAAAAAAATAAATAAATAAATAAAAACGTAAATATTCGTTGTTCAAGGTCTTAAAGCTGTTCACCGAAATTTTGAAATAACGTTGCATTCGAAAGGCGTGTATTTTATACAGATATACCTAATTTGTTTTTTCGGAGATTTAAGATTTTGAACAAACGAATATTTACATTTTTATTCATATAGACTAGCTGGACCGGCCACGCAAAGTGTGGCGGCGTCCAAACAGTGCTCAAATAAAATGAAGTAATTCTACATCATGCGCACAGAAAAACTTGATATATGCAATAATTTGAATAGATTTCCGAATCTGAAATATGAAGTTTTCATAATGTTAACTGAAATATTCTAAAAAGAATTTCTACTTCCATTTTCATGGTGTTTCAAAGTTTTGGCAAAAGGATACAAAGAGTAAAGCAATGGTATGAATGAATTTTTCAAAGGCGTAAACAAATTTCTCAAAATTTCTACCCTAAAAAAACGAAAAATCGGTAGTATTTTAATTCTATAAAATATTGGATAAAGTAATCATGGAGTTCCATCTTTTCTTTCTTAAACACAAAAAAATAGCACATTTGATATAGCTACTGCTGATTAAACGAAAATGGCATTCTTTCAAAAAACGGTAAAATTCTATAAGAACTCTCCGAATTATTGTGATTGAGAAGCGTAAGCACTATATATAACTATTTTCTGTGATAAGGACAAAAATACTGGATTTCAGAAACTCTTTTCATTAAATTATTTGTTTTGCTACATATAACCTTAAAATTAACGAATGCGAAACCATAATACATTCATGCGTATCTTTTATGAAATTACGATATGCAAAGCTGTTGGTTCGCAAATTTTTGCAAAAATTCGATAACGAAATACACGAAAATTTATCTGAGAAATAATGAAAATTTTCCCATTTTCTAATTTGTAGTCTCAACATAATAATAGAACTATAACGGGAATTTTAGCTTATTTGGCCACACCTTGTGACAAAACCAAAATTTGGGTTTTTGACATTATTTTTGAATAGACATAATATCGGATTGCATATTCGGCTTTTCCTGCTGATTTTGCAATTATTTTGCTTCTTATATTTTGAAATAAGTTATACCTAAAATATCGTATTCAGATTAATTTAATTATAACATAAATTTCATTAGTGGGCATAATATTTTGCTACATATCTGGAATTTAGAATAAGAAGCTATTGAAACAGATGGAAATATGTTTCATAGAATCAATCAGATCAGAATAATTCAACTTGATTTCTTGTCCTGAGGACCAAAAGTATTATATACGTGATCATCTTCAAGCAAAAAAAAAAAAAAAAAAAAATCATTTCGATCAAGTTTTTTTCTGCAAAATAAAAATTTTCGTTCATTTAAAAATTTCGCAAATTTGAAAATTTATACTTTTAACAAAGTATATGAACAAACGACATAGGTAACAACATACATGTTTAATTAAATAGAATATAGAATCGAGATTTGATTATGAAACAATATGATCAAAAGTTGAAAATACGAAACACTTCTTTCATTCATTTATGATTGTATTCAAAAAATTTAACAGGACAAAACATGATTACTAGTGACCTATTTTAACATTAGATTATGAAGGACGTTTAGAAACCTGGCATGAATTTTTCTCAGAAAGTCAATTCAGTTTCTGACCTTCAATCATCTGATTGATGAGAGATATGTTGCATTAATTAATTAATTTCATCTGATTAATTTCAACATATTTGAAACTTCTATTCCTCTCTTTGCAAAATTAGGAAATAAGAATTCCAAACTTTAGGGAAACTCTTATATTTAAGTTCTTTGATGAAATCATACTTCACGCTAACGAATTCGCATCAAGAAGTTAATTAACTATGCGCTGACTTGGAGCGATGAACTGCTGATGGAAACTTTTTGTAAGAAGTCTGGTTAGATCTGATGGCTCGCTTGACGGACTGATGCCTTCTAGCATGTGTTGGAACAAATTTTCGCGGAATAATATTACTGGGTGGAATCCATGGGACTGAATGTAATCGACGAGACATTTCATCAAATTTCATGATCCGACCTTGTAACGATTCGTTGAAGCGGCGCTCATTTTCCTGAACAATTGCAGTGACTGTTTTACTGTTTTGAAAGAACTTTAAATTTAAGGTTAAATTTAATAATCATTTACAATGCTCCATATTTGAAAAAAGAATGGAATGAAAATTTTGAAGAACAAAAAACCTTTATTTGAAGCCAAACATCGTAAGCTTCTCTTGCTAGTGCTTCTTTATACTCCTTTGTATTCCTATTTTGCATTTCTTCCGTTTTTCTGGATTTCAGTAACCTGCGCTGTGCTTCCAAACTTCGAGTTTTGTTTTCTTCGTACCTCAAATTGATTTAATTTTCTTCATTTTCTCATACAATAGTTGAATCCACTAAAATAATTGTACTTTAAAATATTTATAAAAGTGTTAGCGTCTCGATTTGTATCAAATCGTTTTTATTCCTCATTATGTCATTTTTTTTTTTTTCTTTAAACACTTTGAATATTATCATCATGAAGCATTTTTCAGTCCTGATTCTACAATCTCGAAAGATGATTCCTTGCTGAACGGCTGAATGGCTTGTCAACCGCTACGATTATGAAAATACTCCAGTAATCGAGAGCGTGTATTATTGCTTGCTTAATGGGAAATGAACTTATTGAGCACTTCATTTTTTATCAGATGATAGTTAAAATTATTTATGAAGCGTGACCGCTACAGCTAATCCATATGGATAAAAATGCAAATGTTCGTTTGTTCAAAATCTTAAATCTCCGGAAGTTCTTAAACACGCGCCTTATGTATATGAAAAACACGGCTTATTCGAATGCAACGTTGTACCAAAATTTCAAATTAATTGGTGAAAAACTTGTAATGCTGTGTGGAAATGAACAACGAGCATTTACATTTTTATTTATCTAGATTAATTATCACTTTAATGCTATTCTTCTATTAGTCGAGTATGCGATTGATTTCTTGCGTAATTGACGATAGCACGAAATAAATTTGCTTGATGTTAAAAACATCGAGAGCAGGACATAGAGAACTAAGCCATTCATTTCCAATTTTATCACCAATTAAATGTTTTCAATTCACTTGGCACTAAACCATAGAGAAAGAATAAAAGAAGATAAATATATTTCTAAACTCATTACCATGCTTCGAATGCTTTCTGGGCCTCATTATTTCTTGTTTCCATTTCGTGTTTCTTTTTCAATTCTTCATTTTCTTTATTTTGTTTATACTGTTTTCGTTCCTTCGAAAACCTTTGCAACCGATCATTTTTCCATGCTTGAAACATCTGGATTCAAAGCGTAAACTACTACATTTTATTTCTAAGATCAATCCATTTTTAGTTGCTACTATCAGATCTCTATTACTAAGGTAACATACTTATCATTATTCACTTACTATTGGCTTAGGCGCTCTCACATGTTATTATATTTGAAAATACAACAATCTTGCATGTAGTAATTATGGTGAACGAAATGGGCGGAAGAACAATGGTAATTACTGAACACAAACCGATTTTGATGAGTTTCATGAAAAATCTTCTCAGTATATTGTCGAACTTCAAATTTATTGCAAGTGATTGGATTCATTTCTCTCGTAATACTTCTTATCTCTCAATTTCATGCATATTTCCAAACAACGTATTCTTTTACAACTTTTTACCTGTTTTCAAGCAGTGATACTTTCAAAGAGATAAGGCTACGGAAGTTAAATTTAAGATTTCGATTCTCGTTTCCCGCTCCCCGCACCTTCTTAAACCTACCTTAGCTGCCTCCTCCTTCTTTCTCCTCATTTCCTCCATCTTCTCCTTTGTTAAAGCTTCCGCTTTTTCCTTTTTTTTCCTTCTATTTTCCCGAGTCGCTTCATCTGTTCGTTGCTTCCAAATTTCATAATTCCTTTCAGCTTCCTTCTTTCTCTCTTCTCTAGCCTTTAATTTAAATCAGTAATTTAAATTACATAATTTAAATAGTCAAGTGCAATCATTTGGTAAAATCAAGATAATTTAATGCTTCAAGATAGCATTGTTAATAGTAACCTTTTCTTCCTCCTCTTCTTTCTCTTTTTGTTTTCGTCGCTTTTCTCTTTCTTGCTTCAGCTTTTCTCTAAACCATTTCTGGAATTTATCTTTAAATATTGTCAATTATTTCCAGTCTTTCTCGATCTTTTTTTTTTTTATGTTATCTTTTTCTTGAAATACTGAGAAATGGCTTTTACCTCATATGCTGCTTTTCCAGGCGATGGACTTTCATTGCGAGTAATAGTTTTTGAATGTTTTTCAACAGATTTCCTCAGTTCGCTGAAGCCGTATTAATATTATTGAACTTCTTTCCGCTATGTTATACATATTTTAGTTGATTAATGGTTTTAGAAACTTGAGTTTTAAGTTTATTAGTGCCTTTACCTATCTGTTTTGTTTCTTGGGGTTATATAAATTGGTCGCACTCGATCCATACCACATAATTTTTCCTGAGATGCTTGTCTTTCCGTTTTGTTGGTCTTCTCGACAGCCTGAATATTTTGGAATTTGTGACTTTCTGACGATTCAAAACTTTCCCAGTTTAGATTTTCAGTAGAAATTCTAAAAATTCTGGAAATGATTTTAATAATACTTCAAGGATATCCTTCAACGAATTTGGTACTACGCCAGAAGAATGGTTTCTCTGTCTTATTGTCATTATCGATTGATCAGAATTTTGTCCATCATTTGAAGTATCGATTGAATGTTGAGAACGATTTCCAGTTTCTGCTGCTATGCTAATCGCTGGTGAATGTGTTATTTTCCTTGCAATCGTAATATTATCATTTTCATATTTGTTATCAGTTTCTACTTTTTGTCTGAAATCATCACTCCATTCTAAATAGAAAAGTCGTACACACTATTTAAGTGAATATATGGATGATGAATACTTTTCGCCTCGAAAAGTGGTCAAGATGGCTTATCTATGCTAACGAATTGTTAAGTTGGACTAGCGATGTTAACGAATAGCCAGCATCAGCCGTATGTGCTTATTAAGGCCAGGTATTTATCCAAATTTTCCAGATTTCTTTTCAGTTCAAAAGTTAAAAAAAAAAGTACATTTTCATCCAAGGTTTACTCTCAGTTCCATTTACATTACTGCTGCCGGAGTTAGATTCATCCTCCTCGTCTTCATCCTCATCATCACCTTCTTCTTCCTCACCTTCTCGTTGCCAACGTTCCACAATTCCGTCACTTTTCTAAACAATTGCTTTTCACTTTCAGAATGAGTAGCAGTCTTCAAGTCTTGAATCGTATGATTCTTTTAAATTCGGAAATTTCAAATATTTCCGTAAATTGGCTCAGTTAAATAGCTAAAGAACAACGTACGTTGGTAGAATCATGTTTGAAAGATAACGAAAATGAATTGTTGATTTGATCTGCTATAACTGTCTCTTGATTTCGACCATGTCTTGTTGGTGGCCTCTCCACCAATTGCGTTTGTTTCGGCAGCGCAACTAAAATAGGCAATGTTAAAGTTAGTAAAATGAAAGTCAATTTGCATAAACTCAAGAAAACATTAACGAGAATCTTGCCTTCTTGTTATCTGTACAGATAAGTAACACCACAAAACTCCATGATAAATCTATCACTTATGATTGCAAGCAACGACCTTTCTGAATTACATTTTCTTCTTTGGATCGAATTCCTAGCATTTCATCAAGCATATCACTATATCTGCTACTATGTCCATTTTTCATCGTGATAGTTCTTTAAACACTAAAAATCAAAAGTTTCGGCAAATTTTGTTGATATCTATGAGAAGTCAACATAAATTAACGATTTTTTTTGGGTTTCTGCAATCATTGTCCAAATCGTAAATGAAAAGATATCATTTCTAGCGAAAAGGTTTAAATCAGAATCAATATAGAATTTCTCAATGTTTTAGTTTTTTTTTTTTCTTTTCAAAGAATAAAACTTATCCATGACAGCTGAAAATGACTCAAAATTTTCAAAAATATCAAAAAAGTCTAAAAATAAATTCGAAAAATATCGAAATCATCGTTAAATCATCGAAAAATTTTCGAGGAAATAGGTAAATAGGTTCAGCCATTCGCCAAATTTATAGTATTTGTATGTAGTACAGTTTTTTGAAAAATAGTAGTCTATTTAGAATCTTAAGAAAATCAGAGAAATCCAGATGGCTGTCGAAACCCTCCTATGTTCACAATCCGAAAAAAATCTGAAGGGTGAAAAGATTGGGAATATCGAATATTAACAAGACGAAAGGTAAGTTGGTAATTACATTGTGATTACATGTATTACATGTAATTACATTCTTCAAAAAGCTCTATGCTATAACCATAGCAACCAATGGACGCTTTGAAAGTGGAATTTTTGAAATTTCATGACGAAATTCGGTTTAATATATTTTGTTTATTGTTTGAACCATTTGCAAGATTTCTAACAGTCGTATGTGGTGCATTATTTTAAGGATTAATGACCCGTTTAGGAAGCGTCAAATTTAAAAAAATAGTGAAATCCAAAAAAGGACAGTTTTTGAAATCTTTATGTTTCTAGAACGGATTGATGATGATTCAAATGCTTCATTACACTAAAAATGCGGTGACACAGAGCATTATACACAAATTTTATTTCCAATTAAACACTTTAAAAGTAATGCCTGCAATAACAGGATTTATTGCAGCGGGATAGTTTCAAATAATAGTAAATACAAGCATTAATAAATTAACAAAGAAATGGTGCATCCATGCAAGGATTATTATCAGTCTAAGCAATATTAGTAAATGATTTCAAAGACATCATTTGCTGTACATCAGAATAATTTTGCAAGACTAACATGAGGGAGATATCGACGTTCACCGAAGTACGATGGCGGTCCATTGACCTAAAATGATACATTTATTTATGTTTAAATAAAAAAATACTGACACTACTTTTTGAATGATCTTTTACATTTTAGGACTGATATTTTTCCTTTGATTTATTAATGGGTGAATCGCCTTTTGTATCAAGCAGATATCTTCTGCTTGTGAGGCCCTCAAAATCGAGACAATCGATAATTTCAAAATGAATTTTAGATAACAATTCACGAAAACAGTGGAAGTGCATTATTGCTGTTGAGATTCATGCTACAATAATATAAAATCTAAAAAAAGCACATTACTTGTGATCCGACAACACTATCTTCCGTAAAACTTCCACTAAATTCGTAACCGCGTTCGTCCTTTTTGCGATTGAAAATGTAATAAATGACAAGCATGGCGACTGCCGTGAATAGTATTGCAAAAACGAATATTAACAACAATATAATCACCAAATCATAGCTTCCACTCCTGCAATTTTTTATTCCAACAGGTCATATTTCATCTCATAGAAATTTTTAAAGGAATTTGGCGCAAGCATTTATAGAACTTCCTGTATTTAGAATTGCAATTTTCAAAATAAAACTTCTCCAATGCCTAGAATGAATGACGTCGATGACATCGATAATGGAAATTATTTATAATAATTGTCCTGATTCCAGAAACTTTGTCTCGGATATCTTACTTAAATATACATAACGAACTGTTTAACTTCCTGAAATGGGCAGCAACCGTTTGGACAGCATCCATTATTACATAAATATGTGATTGGATTATCACTGGCCAAGTTTTTGTAATAGCATAAATAACCACCATCATCTAAAATCTTTTCTATAGTTTTCATTCCTTTTTTAAATCAACAAAAAATTTGTTGCAATGATTCACTTATTCGAAATTTATTCATCAATTTAGACTGAACTAGAACTTTATTGCATGCATAATTTATTTCGCTGGAGAAAGCTTTTTAAAGTCGAATTAAACTTACTGATTCTTTCATGATAGATTAAACCACTCAGATTCTTTCTAATTTCACTTGGTATTACTGAAATCAATCTAAAAAAAAAAAAAAAATCCTGAAAAAAGAAGCATAAAGTGAGTACTTGATGCTTCTTTTTTCATTCAAAATCATTTTTTTGCGTTCATAATCTTATTCATCCAGAATAATAAAAATGGGCCGATTTTGCTTAATTAACTAATACCACGAATTTTTCAAAGAGATTTCTGAGTGAGTGATAACCAATATGATTCTTTTTTGAACAAAGAACAGTTTCGTCAACATACGATTATCACTAGATGGTTAACACGATTGTCGATGATTATCAGCAGCAATGATTATATGGTTTTGTTGACTTTCATAATGTGAAATTTCAGTTTGGTAAACTAAGAGGACGCAAGTTATTATAGTTTCAAGATAAGAAAGTTTCCAATAGGGACTCAAAAATTGATGAAGCACTCAATTCGTAACTCAACACACTTTGATTTTGACCAAATGAAAAAAAAAAAAAAAAAAAAAAAAAAAAAACTTGCGCAGTAGTAGCATGTATCATATGAAGTTGTTCTTGTTCGCTCGACGATAAATTACTCCAACGAAAAGTCATTTGTAATAAATTAATTTCGTCTGTAAGATTTATGATAGAGCATAAAATTCATCATTTGGAGCAATTAGAAGTAGTTCCCATACTTAAGCTAGACTCAAAAAAAAAAAAAAAATAGGCTTCAGAGATTCCACTTCTTGAGTTTAATAGAATTATGTCCGGGTAATAAAATTAAAGTTATTAAAATTAAAATTATGTGGTATAAAGTCTCTGAAATTTATACTTCTATCGATTCTTTCTGAATCAGATGAACAAAAAGTTAGTTAGACTATCAAAGGTCATTAATAAAATTAAAAAACTTCGTATTCAATTTGCAGCTCATAAGATGTTTATCTGCGAGTAAGGCCGAAGTATCCAACTTTTCAATTTGAGCAAACACAACAAAATATTATAGTGAATGGAGCTCAACAAATAAGCAATGTGAAGAAATGATTGGGTGGAGTGATATGGTTTGATGTAAATGTACATACAATAGGGATCGGCCAGGTGGGTTGACCAATCAGAACGGCTATTAAGTCACCACTTTAAATTTGTTTACTTTACGGGTTTGAATTACTTTTATATCAACACTTCATCACTCGACGTTCTTTCTAACAAACCATACCAATATCCGATTGATTTGTATCCTTGACAGACATCCGTTATAGCTGTTTCCTTGTTCTTCATCATTTCATATACATTCTTGTACGTCTCTTTCCTCACCAAATTTTCGGTTTCCAATAAATTTGTGATATCATTTTCACCATTCTCATCGTTCTCTGTAACTTCTCAAGACATACATCCTACAATTAATCGTTGCAACTTCGGTTACCTAATTAATCCAAATACGACACGCACACATATTTACCATTGAATATACAATACAATTTTTGCTTTTCGAAATCCACAGAACAAATTTTAACTGTTATCCAATTCAAAATATGCACATTAGAAATGGGACAGAATAATAGTTACTATAAATTGAAACTTTGGAACCGTGCGAAATTTGGAATAAATAAAATATCATCAACTTTATGTTATTATATGTTAGTCACTCGGAATTTTCACCAGAAAGAGGAAGGAATATTAATCCATGTTATAATGTCTTTGCAATTTCCATCCTCAGAAAGCAATTTGCTACAAATATTACCGGCAGTTATACAAAGTCAATCATTATTGCACATTATGATATATGCACTGAAGAAATTAGTATAACTGTCGGGAAAGCAAAATTTGAGGAAGTACTGGCAATTGGTACAAATGATTTTGTTGTGTAGCGAAGTTCTTGATATGATGAGTTTTATTTGCCAAATTACGGTACATAATGAATTGAGGAATATCGTTAGTAAAATCGATAGTTTGAATTTCCCTTTGGAAAGTTATTTGCGAGTATTTGGATAATTTGAACTTCCCTTTAGAAAGTTTTCTGAGGATTATGGATTTTGGGAAGAGCCATTTGTCGGATACCGATCGAATGAAAGGACTGAAGACTTTGACTGGTCAGAGCAAAGGATTTGAATGCGCTGACCGCTCAGAGCAAGGAACTGAATCAATGAATGAATACCCTCTGATAAGAACCCTTTTTATAGTGAAGTTGTTACTCCACATTACTATAACTACACAGAATTTACAGTATGTTAATAATAGCGTAAGGGTCAAAAATTTGCATACACAAAGATATTTCTATAATACAAAGAAATATTTCGGTTTCCCCGACAGTAATAAAATACTCAGAAGTGTGCATTGATGATTGCTGATGGATCAACATTTCTCATCAATTTCGAAATATTGATGAAGTTTAAGAAACGAATTCCTGCAAATTTCATCTTTGTTCAGAATCCAAATTATCTGGTCTCGACGCGAAAATAAGTGATCGGTAGTTTGAGTTGAGTAATCGCTATGTGCAATCAGCCAAATATGACTGATTTCTACAGAGTTGACTTAGTTTGACTTAATTGGTCGGATGCTTATACGTAGAATGAGAGACGCGCAAACTGTTAACTTACATCGGAAATTTGAAAGTAAGGAGTTGAAGGTACGCAGCTGAATAATTCTGAAAATCTTGAAGATTCTTTTCTCGTTGAAAGCATTGAAAGATATTTTGTTTAGAAATAGAAGGAAGGGATTCACGTAGTTAATAACAGCATAGCAAAAATTGTCAAAGTTTGCGAAATAACGCAGCGATAGAATATTAAGGATTCATAAGACTAATGCTAATTTGAGTTATTCACTTGAACGATAAGAGAAGTTAGCAGTGTTTTGGTTGGAATGTTCATTACTAAATAAATCCGAGTTACAGAAGGCACGAGCCTTCTAATTTGTAATTTCATGTCATGTTATTGGTTCTTAACTTAATGTTTATAATTATGCATCCATTTTTTATTTTATCAAAGGAACTTAGTCAGTAAATTGAAAAAGAGCTTTCTCAATTCTTCATGATGATTATGGTGTCGATCTGCTAAAGATTGAATATGCCATTGAATTTATTTGGAATAGGTGCCGGAGGTGTGAAATCACAACAGCTCGATAATTCTTCCCGAGGTTCATGCTTTATTTCTTACTTTTTATCATTTTTTTTTTTTTTTTTTTTTGTTTTGATATCGCTTGAATTATTCAGAAATCTGTTTATCAAGAAGTTAAGTTTGGAGGGGTTGGTTGTAGCAGCATTGGGTGAAGCATATAATAAGTATTTTCAAGTTTGAATGTGTGATTTTCAGTTGGTTAAGGAAAAATAGAAAATATCATTACGGTCTTATCTAGTGATAACATTTTTCATCTTTTGTTATTTGTAGTACTTAAAATCATTTGTAATTTTGTTTCTTGTATATTGTTTTAGATGCTTTTCCTTATCACTTCATTTTTAAGGACTATGGAATATTTTATTTATATTAAATTCATTAAATCTTTTTCCATTCATCGTCTTTTTCATTTCTTACAAGACATATTTTAATATCAGCTTCTTTTCTTTTTCCAGGAAATGCCGGCACTTCCGATGGGAAAGATTGGCGTGGATCCGTTGTAAAACTTCCCAATCACACCGTGACATTGGACAAAAAACTTGCTGAAGGTAAAACTAAAAATTCTGTTGAATCCTTTGTTGGATATTTTCAATATTTTCTTTCTTACCAATTAGGTGGATTTGCGATTGTATATTTGGCAAGCGATAAGCAAGGACGTCATTATGCTCTTAAAAGACAGTTTATTAGTGATGATGTTCGGCAGTTAGAGGCATGTCGAAGGGAATGTCGCATTATTGTGAGTTCTTTATGTCACCAATTGATGAAATTTCGGCTTAAAATGAACATGTATTACAGAACTTATTTAACTCTCAAACACGACCAAAGCAGCTTTTTGCTCTGATGAGTAGTATTTATGTTAATTTCTAGTTATAATCATTGTATACTCTGACATAAATAGAAAGATTTCGTTACTCAGGTCTGAGGTAATCATGAAATATTGTTTCAAAATGAATGATGAATAAATATTTATAATTAAAATTAACACTGATTTGTTAAGACGTATTTTTAAAATTACTGCTGTTATAAAAGTAAATATAGTTTTCGTATTTTGTTTGAAATTAGTATTATTCTACATGTATGGTTGAATATTATTTGGAGACATTTGCAATTATATGATATATGCTTTTAGAGTTGCTTAGCGGGACACAAAAATATTGTTTCGTACATAGACCATATGATATTGAAGAATAATTGTGGTGTATACGAATGTTCGCTTCTTACTACTTATTATAAAAGTTTGCTTATTCTCTTTAAAACTCTCCATTTTCATCTCATTGTTTAGATAGCTTTGTTTAGCGCTTCCTAAAAAATTGCATATATATATATATATAGTTTCTTTATTGTAAAATTGCAAAATATTAGTTTAGAAATAAAATCTTGCTTGTTTGCAGGTAGCGTATTGCAGCTGATGAATGAGCGACATTTAACAGGACGATGTCTCTCGGCAAATGAAATTTTGAAAATTTTTTGCGACGTGTGTGAAGCAGTTGCACGATTGCATCATTCTCAAACTCCAGTGATTCATCGTGATTTAAAAGTGCAGTTTCATCTTTAGTTCATCCATATAGGAATAAGAAATACTAAATTTTCCTCTTTATTTGTTTTTTCTTCTTTATTATAAAATTAAAGGCTGAAAATGTTCTGATCGATGAACATCGACCTGGTGCACCAGTATATGTTCTGTGCGATTTCGGAAGTGCTACGACAAAGGTTACTTTTTTGACTATTTATTATTTACTCATCCTTTTGTCCTTTTTAAAATAGTTTAAAGGCTTTCATTTTTCGGAAAATGAGTATTCTGTGTTGAAGAGCTCAGTGAATCATGCATTAGAAACCCGTATCAAATTTTTAGTTATTAGTGACTTGACGAAGGAGTGAAGGATGTTGTAAACAACAACAAAAACAATATAAACAAATAATAGATGCTCTCCTTACCAAGTTAAGGAATTAAATCTTTGATGATGAAACATAAAGATGCTCATTTTGTTTTCTTCTGCAGGTTTTATCATCGGATACACAATCACTGCATTTTATTGAAGAAGAGATTCATCGTTATACGACACTAGCCTATCGAGCTCCTGAAATGATAGATATTTATTCCGGAAAGCCCATTGGTTCGTTTTTCCTGAATAAATGTGATTCGTTTGATCAAAGCATATTGTATTAATGATATCTGTGTTGCACTCTCTCGGAAAAGCTTATTATTTTCTGAATTTTAGGCACAAAGATTGATGTATGGGCGCTCGGTGTCATGCTTTACAGGCTTTGTTATTTTAGTCTTCCTTTTGGTGAAAGTTCACTTGCAATTCAAAATTGTTCTTATAATTTTCCCGTTGAGCCCAATTATCCGGAAGAGTTACGTGCCATCATAAGTAAATTCTCTTACTTTTATCGACGAGATTCAAATTTCTAGAAATTTAATACATGAAATTTTTTTAAATGCTGAAACCCTGTTTGAATGATTATATTATGATATTTTATTGCTGAAAAAATCTAATGGTGCGTTCTGCTTTTACCAGTATGATATTAAGGCAAAAATTTTTTCTGCTGGAAAAACCTCAATTTTCAGTTATATATATTTCCTTTGATACATATATTTCGGTACGTGTTAAAGGATTTAAAAGATATAAAAAAAAAAAAAACAATTAATTTACTTGTTGTAGTTTAGAGGTACTTCTTGAGCCGGATCTTGTTCGTCGTCCAGATATCTATCAAGTTTCAACTCTTGCCTTCGAAGCTGCTGGACAGCGCTGCCCGATTGGTAATTTAAATGTACGTTAATTTATTTGATACGACGATTATTTATCATGAATTTAATACAAATGGAAATGTTCCTTTTTCAGTCATATAAAAAATCCTATTTTCCATTAGAACATTTTGATGATTTAATCTTTGTAGCTGGAGATAGAATTACTGATTCGAAAATAATTCATGACGATACATATATTTAAAATCTGCGGAGTTCAAATATTAGTTGAGAGATGTATTCTTTTCACATTATGAAAAGCTGCTGAAAATATTAAATTCATGCAGGTCGTTTACTAGCACTAATTTTCTTAGGAATGATTTTTTTAGAAGGTTCCAGCGTTACGTCTAATTGATGCCATGCGAAATTTGCATCAAAAAGAAGTCAGTACAACAATAGTTGCATCTACGTCAACACGCACTTCGGCGTTTACTGATTTTGATAGCCGTGTTGCACCGAAGGAAACAGCTACTTCCATTAATCCAAGACTGAGACCAAAACCATATAACAATGCAGTTCGTTTGAATTTGGACGACTCCAGTTCTCATTTGCTGAATGTAATTAGGGTTCACTTCACGCTTAATTTTTATAATTCCATTCATTAATTAGTATTTTGATATTGAAATCTTTTTTGCAGGTACCGATCAGTAAGCAACAAAATAGTTCATCTCATCCAGAAATCGATTTTCCACATGCAGGTATTCAAATTTTATTAGTTATTAGAATTACATAAATATAGTCGATTTAGATCAAGTTTTGCCAAGAATAGTTTATTAAATTAATGCTCGCAATCTTGTTTTCATCTTTTAGTTTGTAGCTTTATATTTATTCTTTGATTTGTCACTCCTTATTTCGCAATTTTTGTTATTTTTTATAGTGCAAAAGAGACTGATGTATAAAAATCGGTACGTGAAATATGCAGTAATTTGTTGAATTCTGAATTGAAATGACCTACTTGCTATTTCAAAACTTATCATCTATTAAGGATCTTCACAGAAATCTTCTTGCGGTATTGCAGAAGAACATGGCACTGAAACTCTGAAATCAAGTGCATTCAGGTTATTTTCATATTTGTATTTACAGGGCTTTCATCTTTAACGTTTTGTTCCTTTGAATGCTATTTCTTTTTTTTTTTTTTTTTCTGCCATTTTTGATGATGCTACTGTTCTATAGCAATTTTATAAGGATAATTATATAAGATAGTGCATCATCTCAGCATAATCCAGAAAGTCAGTATTCAATATTAACTAAAGGAATCAAGCTCTCTGCATTATTAGGAAACCTGTCAGCTGATGAATCAACTGAGATGGTTTAATAACTAGCATCATGAGCTTCTAACAGTGTATTGATCATATCCTCAGTCATATCATCAGTCATATCCACCATTCAGTCGCTACATCATCAAATGACTTACTGTTTGATCACTTATCATTCTTATCATAAGTCCATCGTCTCAGTGATATATATTGAATTTGTTTTTTAGACCATACAGTGCTTCGAGCGACAGCAATACCAAGGTTGTAGTTGCAGGATTTACAGCTGAACCCTTTGAGACAGTAGCTGTAACTGTTGCTTCTCCTGTGAATTTACCAGTGGAGGTCTGTTTAGCACAATATTTTTGACGGTTCGAATGTTTTCATAAAAAAAAAAGCTAATTAGCATGTGATTTCAGAATGATGACATGTCTTGGAATCCATTTTTAATTGCGCCATTCAGCTCACAGAGACATAGTTCAGCTACTTTGCAGAATGCTGCAATGGATGATCACAGTTTTGGACATTGTTTTGATAGATTGCCGAGGCATTTAAAACATTCCACTTCAAGTAATTTAGACTTCTCTTGTTCTATGATCGACTTACTTATTCAGTGGTCGAAGACCAGTTTGAAGACTAAATTTTCCAAGATTAATGTTGAACAGTTTTCTAAAATTTTGTACTTTTCGTTTATTGTTCACATTAGGTCATGTAAACTTTTTTTGTTCTGTCCCATTCATCGAGTTTCTTTATCTTTCAGCCAATTTTTCTGTGAGCATACTAATGTTCGTTAGTTTACTCGATTATTTTTTGAAGGCAAAATGGAGGAAGATGATACAGATTTTGAAATTGATGAAAATGATCCATTCGCTGCAGCACCAATTCATCGCTATCAAATGAGGTTTGTTTATGGTTAACTAGAGTTTTTCATTGCTTCCAGCTAAGATATTGACATGGGGGTTTTTTAATGTTTTCTCCTCTACCAATCGCCGCACTTTTGGCATATGCATACTTGTTGTGAAATATGATTCAACATTTGTGATCTAAAGCTCAACACCTTAAAATATCTTTTTTTTTTTTTTATCGTTTTATCTTGCGCTGTGACTGTTGAGCAGAAATTATCTGCAAAGTATCTATTTAAGCGATTTTTAATTCTCAAAATACATTATTCATGGATTTACAGTTTCAGGTTTGTTGAAGAAATTTCCAGAATGAAAACTACAAGTAAGTATTCTATCCTCTTATCCCGTCGATTCTGCATTTGTTACATAATTGATCGCTTTTGTTGTGTCACTCGATTTCTGAATCTAAAATCAGTTAATTAATTCTGAACTCATGCAGGTAGTAATCGTGAAGTTAACGAAATAAATTTAGATGAAGTTCTTAGATTGTTATGTGGGAGGGTTTCTGACGAAGAATCGCAATTTATTCAAAAATTTACAGGTTCACCACAGGAAAAAAGTCAATCAAATGGTAGTGCAATCCAAGACGCAGGTGTTAGTCATGAAGTTCTCTTAGCATCTTGAACTAGCCATAAGAAACTTTGAATATCCCGTTTTTATTGCTTGTTTTGAGAATAACATTTAGAGTAAATAAATTATTTTTATTCAGCATTTGGTTAACACTTAACAGATTTGCAATGAAAACTTCAAGCTTGCGAAAAATGGGAAAAAAAATAGTAAGAAATGTTAGCTGTATTTACATTCCTGGTAAAAAGCTCTTTACGAAACTAAATTTCAAGATAGCAAACCTTCGATATGACGTTTTTTTTTTTGGTTCAGTTAATTAAATTGAAAATAGAAAAAAATGAAATTGAAAGTAGAAAAAATTGAAGTTAAGGTCAAGAATCACTCAGTATAATTACTTACATCATTCTTCATATGACTGTATCAGTTTCTTTGTGTTTTTATGTTCGTTTTGGTTGGTTTGATTGATCAGTATCTTTTAAATATGCAAACTTGCTCAGCAAATGTAGAACTTGCTTGCCATTTAGGGTGTTTTTTTAATTTTAATTTCAGTCTGAAAGAATGAGGAGTGCATTACAAAAAAAAAGAAAAAACCCAATTTGTGGGGGAATTACAATCGTAAACAGTGATGGTACGTTAAACTAGTGAGTAGCTTGCGGCAATGGACATTTTATTTGTCAAGCATTATAAAAGAATTGTTGGTAATGGAAATGCCATTGATGCCGGTTAATTTACCTCCAATAGATATTAAGAAGAATCCTGACCTTAATATTTATAGTTCGTCTTGCGAAATCATGGAAAAATGTTAATTTGGTTCTGCAATTTTAAAATCAATATTATGAGATCAGAATTTTTCAGTCCTACCTTTCAGTCTCACAGAAAGAGATTGTTAAAAGTTTGCAAAACAGTTTGAATTTTCATAGTTTAAGGAAATGTAAGGAGTCGCTTCAGCAAAAGGTGTCCTATAAAATGAGAGTAAAACCAGGTCACTGACGAACACCAACATTGTTGACTGAAATTAAGAACCTGAGTCTTCCCATGTGTTTTAATATTACTTGATTTTATACAATCAGATTAATTAACATCACATATCCTAATTTATCTGCTATTTATTTAGCAAATTTTGGAGCAGATTAATTGCTAGTTTCAAGAATTTCGACAATCTGTGATTTTATTTTCCTTTTTGTACAGTTCATTCAGTCTTGATACCATGTAGTAAGTGTCGTTATTCGCTCACAAATATGATTAAGTAATTGGCATAATCTGACTTAACCACAGCATTCTTTTTTTGCTTCAATTTTGCCCACACTTTTTTGTCTCAAATTCACAGAATTTGTCTTATACTTTAATTGAATTTTATTCAAAATTTCTGGAGGCCTTGGAATTCTCAAAATCCTATTTCTTAATTATCGAAACTACAGGATTTTTCATTTAAGCATTACAATGTCATGCAATTAAGAATTTTTTTTTAATTAAAATGTGCAAAATTTGGATGTCAGACACATTTTCAGACAAGTATCCACGAATTAGGAAATACACAAGACATCAAGAACATTGAAATAGAAAGCTTATATACAGTAAGTCAAGTTTTTGTCACTGAAAATTTCGAAAGCTACATGCATTAATATTATTTGAATTATAGGGTCTTATCAAGTTCTAAAATGTTGGTAACAGAATCTTTGTATGTCCTTAAAATCCGTTGTCTTTGGAATAAACTTTTATGCTTTTCAAGGGGTATGAAAGGTGGAGTAAGTTATTGAAAACTTTTTCTTTAGTTTAAATAAATGTATAATAACAAGAAAGAAAAAAAAAACGGAAAGAATCAAGAATATGTCGTAATAACTTCTTTGCCCGTTCCTCGTATAAATAAAATACGAGGAATTTTATCAGACAATACTTCTAGGTAGTGCATGTAATCATCAAGACCTGAAATATTTTTGAACGTTTCTTAATTATTAAAAATTGATCTAACTATAAACATTTTGGACATGAAACAGAGAAAATACTTAGCACATATGGTAGGCTGTTTTCAAGAGTACCTTTTGATGTTTTATGTGATGTAATATAAAAGCATATGCCAATTTTAATTACATACCTTCTCTAGCAACAGGAGGCTTTGGTAAATTGAGCAGTACCAGTTGACTATCAGCAGAATTTGCAAGAATCAATTCATTCAATCGAACTGCTGTGTGCATTTTGCGCACCTGCAATTTTCGAAATGATTAATGAATCGATCTTTAATTTTACTATGAAATAATAAACATTCATTTCAGATGGATTTCCCACACGAAAGTGACAATTTAGAATCTAATTTCTACGATGGCTAACCTGTAATATTTTTGATAATGAACAGTAGAAGATTTGGGCTTATTCAGCGAGTAAGTCGTTAGCAAAATTTGCGAGTTGGGATTATTTACTCCAATAGTTTTTTAATCTTAAATTTAGCAGATACTTTTCTGTGCACCTGCAAATACTTAATATTAAGAGAAAAAATTTGTAAACTCAGCATAATACATACTTTTTTTTTGTCGAGCATTCTAAATTTTTTATCGCGATCATCTTTGTCATTTCCTGCCACAATTTCATTCTTCGATTCTGCTATTGTCACTCGCCTGTTACAGAGGAATTTATATAAAAATGAACTATAGATGTGAACACTTAAGCTATTACATTTTGCTGTTTAATGAAAGAAATGTGGAAATTGGTGATTAATTGAAGAAACGGAAATTAAAATGTGGAAGAAATTCATGACAAGAAATTGAGCAGTTACTTTTCATCATGATTTGATGACATTTTTTCCGGAGATGACGCTGTTTTCTTCATCGATGATACTTTTTCTTTTGATGACATCGACAATTCCTCATTATCATCATCACCGTTTTTATCATCAGTTCTCGTCTTCGTCTCACTCTCTGTATCGTTATCATCACCATTGAGTTTGTCATTTTGCTTCATTTCTGCCAAGACCAAAGGCTGAATTTTTCGAAATTTAATTAAAATCAAATTTTATTTTCAAAATTCTTTTAACTTTCAAGAAAATGACAATATTTCTTACCGATATTTTATTTAATTTTCCTTTTATTTCGTACATTTCCTGCATATATCGAGTTCTTTCCTCCATAAGAAGTGTTCTTTCGAAAGCATTCTTTGAAATTTTGGGATCTGATAGTTCTATGACCTGGCAATATACCACATGATCATTATGAAACAAAAATCGAGGTTATGAAAATGACTTTTTTTTTTTAATTTCAAAGTATTTTAAGATCAAAATTTTTTAAAATATATTTCAAAATCTTAGAATTTCGTTGTTAAGTCAAAATTTCCTGTTCTCATCCATCAATTTATCGGCTAAAATTCAAGCTAATTATCAAATGGACTAAGTAAAATCAAGCAAATTTTATCAAAGCTCAATTTAATCGGAAAGTTAAAATTTAAAATTCTAAACCATATTTTTGTTTTAGACTTAATCCCCAAATAAGTTAGGCACTTATCATAAAATTAATTCAACAGGAAAATTTGCATATTGAAATGCGCCTGATTTACCATTATTCTCGCATCAATCCTTAGCTGATAAACATATTTCTGAAGATCTGCTTGTAGCTTTGTATTATTATCCATTTCTTGCGCAACTGCTATCACACGAAGTTTACATCCTCGCCATACCTTTGAATAGAAATTACCATCTGATGCTGCTGCTGCTGACCGATGATTTTTAAAATCATTACATAATCATATAAATTATCAAATTTATCGGGAAAAAAAATTCTAAAAAATACTGATCCCAGTAATGAAGGGTTGAATATATTCGATTCTCTCGAAAATTTTACCACATTTAATAAATTATTTTTTATAAATCTCCATATAAGCCATAAGCAACTATACTTTGCTTTGAATCAATAAATAAGCGATAAGTATGCATAAACCACCGTCTTGTACAATCCAGTACACATCAATAGTACCAACAAGACGAATAGCCGAAACTGGGAAGTTAACAATATCTTTAGCAACAACAAGGCACATGTCTGTTGCAACACCTGCGTGCAATTTATCTATAAATTTAGACATTTTAAGAATCCAAATAACTTTTCCATATCTTCAAAAAAGTTCAAAGTTTTAAAATTTCTTTGAGTTATATACACTTCTAAAATATTTTTAAGCAAACCATGTTCGGAGTTCCTACTATTATAGTAAAATTTACCGGTGAATGTATGATAATCCGAATCAATAGCTTCAGCCGAAGAAGAGGTTGTGTGAACAGGCCAACTTAACAGAAGCGTATTTGGTCGTAATCCACCCATTCCGACACTTTGAATTAACGTTGAAACACTTCCTCCAATCTACACCAAATTTTCCATTTATTTTGGTTGATAATTATGGAATTTAGAACAAGTAGATCCCTGATGACAGTCATTAATAATGGTTTTAAAAAAAATGGTTCAAACGGTTTCATAAGAAGTCCAAGTATATCAGCATTGCATTGAATCACTGGAAAATCTGAGTCTGATAACACAAAAAAGGTATACACTTACTTGTGTTTCGCCATATACCAATGTTTTTGCAAAGCCACGAAGTCTGATCTGATTCATATCGAATTCCATTCGTGCTTTTACCTGGTTTATTTACTCAGGATCACGAAACTTTTATTAGAGCTTTGAATTCACCCCCTTCTTCGAACCAATAAAATGGCTATTCTATAAACTTTCAAGCTTAAAACTCTTCCTTCTATCGAGTTTACGAAAAGCATACAACAGATTCAATGCCTTAGCTTATAAAACGAAGAACACACCTCTTCCGCTTTTCTTCGATCATCGATAAGTAGAGGATTGCCACGTATAAATGCGACAACAATAGTTAAGCCACGACTAGCTTTAAGTTGTGATGCGAAATTGATCAAATTCAAATAGCGCATATCAACAAGTTCTTTGGACCAAGGCATTGATAAAAGCAGCAGTAACTGCGGTCTGAAGTAATACCACAAATAACAACTAATTGTTTCAAAAGTTTGATTAAAGGAAAAAACTACAATGTATTAGTTGTATGAATATGAAATATATTTGCTACAGAATATAAAATATTGAATCTGTAATTAAATTTGAAAATTATAACAAAAGACTGTACCGGAAATTCTTTGGATGTGGATCTTTCTCACTAATTTTCATCAACGAATATTGCGCGGTTGTCAAGGCTAAACCACGCATTCCATCACCCCATTCTTTTTTGGCACTGGAAAATATTATTAGAAGCTAAAATATATGATAAGTAAGATTCAACAATGCTCGAATTCTGATTCATCATTCTCCTTTTTTTCTGAATTCTAACTTTCCAACTCCAAATTGAGGAAAAAAGTGATGTAATAAATTACCCCTTCCATTCGACATATTTGTATATAGCAAGACAAAGCACACATGAAACAATTGCATAGTCCCAGTGGGTGCTAAACATAATAAAAAAACAAAGTCCTGCGCCAAGTAATGCTAAAGACCTGAAATTTAAAAAAGTGTAGAAATCAGTTCTTTTTTTTTTTTCAAAAAAAAACTTTTTGTCGAAAATACTATAGAATGAAGGGATTCTGTATTAAACAACAAATTAAATTTCGGATTTTTAAAAATTATAGACCAAGATAACTGCTTGATTAGTAAGTCAGTATTGTACCTTATGATCGCATACTTCACGCTGAATACGGGTGGTTTTCAGCCATTAAAAAAATTGAAAAAAACTGATAATTCCAGTCGTTTAATCTAGTACGAGATTCAGGGCGATGTGACATTGTATTTCATCATTTTTGTTAAAATTTTCAAGAATTTGTTCTGTAATGTTATGTTTGCCTAATATTTGATTACTCAAGCATGCTGAGTGTTTTGAGTTAGATTTCTTGCGATTGGTTAGAAGCAATTTTCCTCAATTTGTCATGCTAACCAGTGGTAGAATTTGAATCGTGGTCTCCAGTTCGGTGCACCGAGAAGTGAGTGCAATGCACAGATCAAATTCACAAATGCGTAACACATCAGGAAGAAGAAATCAACTACCGCAGCTATTTGATCCATTGCTCCCATTAATATGGCTAATTCCGCGATTATAATCGTTATTACCAATCTATAAAAATACGACATTCTGAATTCCTTAAATGATTCATTCCGAGTTAAGCATATTGGCAATATCATTGTTGAAGTCGTAAGCGGTCGCAGCTAACAAGCGACAATTTAATAACATCCGCCATGAACTAATTTTAACAGTGAAATTATAGATACCCTTTAAATGGTTCATTTTTGCTCGTAATTTTTGCAAATGGTTTCAAAATCGGTATAACATCATCTTTAGCAATTGATTGCAGGAGACGTGGCGCACCTTAAAGAAAAAAAAGTCATACGCAAACTTATCTTCCAAGATCTTACAGTTTATTTCCAGAATATTTATTTGCAATTCATTTTCAAAATTTAAGTTACATAAAACTATTAAATTTAATAAATCATTTTAACTTGGAGGCTAGAAATTATTGGTTTCATAGAACTCGCTTTTTACAATTATAAAAATTGAAGGGGCAAAACTAAATTCTCCAGCATTACATATATAATGGTATCAAATACACAAGTATTAACATCTCACAATATTATCTAAAGTTTTAATAAAAAAACATGAATATAAGAAATCAATTTAAAAATGAAAATTTGAAAGCATTAAAAAAAATCATCCAAAATTTTACAGTTTGCTTTCAGAATATTTATTTGCAATTCATTTTTCAAAATTTAAATAGCATAAAACTATTAAATTTAATAAATCATTTTAACTTGAAGATAAAAATTGGTTGCTTCAATTAGAAAAACACCTAAACTTACTGCAAAGACATTGCAGAGCGGCACCAAATGTCGATAGGAATGATCCGGTCAGTAAAAGCCATTCTGTTGGCCAAGCTAAATTGGCAACGATCATGCCACCACGTAATGATTGTCCATATCTGCGCAAATTTTTATGATTAAAGAAAGCTTTTCTCGTAAAAAATTTAATTAAAATTTTCTTTCTTCAGTCGAACTATTTTAAAATAAAATTAGAAAAGTACTTTCTTCAAAAAATTTTTACTGATATGTGAATTTTTCAAATTTGGATTAAATAAAAGTCAATTAACTGATTAGAAGTTTAGTAAAAAAAACAAACTTGTCTCGCAATACAGCACCATCAATCGTTGCACCAAAAACCAAAGCAAGAGAGAAATAGATGAATGATGTCGTCAGTTGAGCAGCAATAGTACCAGCTGGTATTGACAAATTCGGATTCTTCAAATCACCTACAAATAAAATTTCATCAATAGATTTTACTAATATAAAGCTGTAGTTTTGAAGATTTGAAATTTGAACAAACTCAATCGAATATTTATTTAATACCAAAATATTGAGTTGAAATGATTAATAAAATCACTGCTTTAAAACAAACCGCTCATATTAGCACCGGTCAGAATTCCAGTAACTGCTGGGAAGTAAATAGCAAGCAACACAAAAAATGTTGTTTTTACATCCTGGAATACTTCTACATTTCGATCAGCTGATTTTCCTTTTAGATATTCATTTTTGCCGACATAATTTGATCCCAAATTATCTGGAATTTAATTTTTTTTTTTCAATATCAACAAATTAAAGTTGGCATTGCTTTATTGTCACAGAATTTTTTATTTGGTTGAAAGCAACAGTGTTTATTGAAATTCTAGTTTTTATTTGAAATTATCAGCAAGATACCGATAAAGGCATTGCTTCCAAATCCTGGAAAGGCATTGATGCAACGTAATTCATTTTGTATGAATATTTCAGAACATTGACCATTTGGACAAAAATAGTTTAGTAACGGCCCACTGTAACAAAACTTATTCACAGATGGAAATATAAGAAAACAATTTGGAACTCAGGAAAAGATCAAAGAAAATTGAAAACTAAATTGAAAAAATATTGTAGAAAAACTAACGGCATAGAAGAATTGCAATAATCGCAAATATCAGAAAGCGGAACGTCATCAGGTAGAACAACCCGTGCTTGTAATAAATGATCTCCCAGCATACAAACACTAAATCCAGAAATATGAATGGAAAAAAAAAAAAAAAAGAAAGAGATCTAAGCATTATTTGACCGCTCAATCAATCTTTGTTGAACAAGAAATTCAATCGAAATTCAAATGTGTAAAAATTAAGTTCAAATCTTTCATAGCTATTCTTTCTTTCAACTATCAACCTTGTATAAAAATGTCAAGCAGCCCGAAGATTCAGTGCAGCTCCATCTCAAATGGGCTGCTATAATTTTAACTGTATGTTTCAATTAGCTTACTGATTATCTACTGCTCGAATATCAATTTTATAGTGGAAAAGTTTTTAAGCTTCGTCTCAAATAATGATTATTTTGATTAAAAAAAAAATGGGTTTTTAGCAGATAAGTTCATGATAGTACTTCTTTGAAATTTTAAAACATACTGCTGTGCGTCAGATGGTGCAATTGTTTTTTCGATTCCACCAGCGTAACAAGCCAAGATTGATAGGATAACACAAAATAATGATATCTTAATTGTTTAGCAAAATGAAATTAAGATTAGAAAATTTTTTTGTCTTTTTTAAAAATTTTAATTTATTAAATTTTTTGCATATAGAATGAAAATTATCAATTCAAAGAAAATATAATCACCGGTGCAAAGAGCTGAACGAATTTAACCCCCATCGCAACAATTGCAAATTCCAATAGTAACAAAATGGTAGAGTAAAATCGCAAGTTATGCGACATCCAACCCATCAATCCTGGAAACTTGATCTGCATTGCGAGCATAATATTTGTTATGTACAAAGTCCTTGACGTTATGCTACAAAAATTACCTGTATCTGAATGAACTTCTGTACCACCGATTGTCAAACCAGGAAATATATAAAGCTGAAATTGAACTAAGATTTTGAAAGTAAATTCTTCGTCTCATTGATTTTCAAAGTTTCTCAGGATTAAATCCGGAAATTATACATAAAATCGAAAATTTGTCTAAAAATTTAAGTTTGTCGAGAATCAAATAAAAAATTAAAAGCTTTAGTGGTACAATCTGCTATAAAGACAAAATTTCTACCAGTAATATTTCGACACCACCGACGAGATACATTGCTGTGGCCACAGTGTTAGCCAAATAAAATAGTATACCAACAGCTGAGCCAAATTCAGGTCCAAGATTTCGTGAAATCATGAAATATGCACCACCACTTTCTACGACACCATTTGTTGCTATTGCTGATAAGCTTACGCTGGTCAAGAATGTCTACAAATAATTCATTTAATTGATTTTAAAAAATTTCAAGATAAATAAATGATTGCAACAATTGTATCAACTTTGGTTCAGCAAAGAAAAGTAGTGTTTGAAGTGCACGAAATCACATTCAACGTTTGATTATTCTTTTATTTCTAACACTTGGATATATCTTATTTTACTTTTTATTCATCATGGGAAAAGGTGATAATTCGCGAACAAATTTAACAAAAATTCGAAAGATGAGTGGCATAAAATAAGTTTTAGTAAATTTGAATTTTGTTAAATTCAAATTTTTAAATTTGACAAGATTTGGACATTGGTTCTAATTATTTCATCTTAATTTACACTCTATTTTACTCCAAATCGATTGGTATTTATTTTATCATCGACTTCCTCCCTAAAAAAAATAACTAACACAAAGGCAGCAGATAAGCAACAGAAAGCAAGTTTGAGCGATGCCAGCAATACCAACCATCCAAAAAAGACGTATAAACATGGTTACACCAAGGATATGCTGGATTGTTGGTAAATAAACACCCAGCATAACACCGAGTTCAGCCTAAAAATGCAACATTTCTTTCATAATGATAATTAGTGGGAAAATTATTTCAAGTCATACTGATAAAATTGATCAAATCGCTGGCAGTCACTGATATTTTTGCGTAAAATTTTTGTAAAAAATTTATTTATAAGTAAGTTGAATTTTCTCATAGAATTTACACGAAGTAATGACTGTAGGTTTTCAAATTCGAAAATTTCTAGATAATTAAGCTTTTCTTACCTTAGCATGCTTGCTTTTTTCACGTTCTAATGGGCCTGGTGTCGTATAACCTTTAAGGTAGGAACTAATGAAAGGTTCACTTGGCTCTTCGAATAAAGCCAAGTTATTTCCGGATGCGATGATACTTTTTCGTGCTTTGAATGATTCCCATAACATTGAAAAACGACGGGGATCATCTACAAGAACGATGCTAAGATGTAAAAATTGGATCTTATCCAATATCGACTGTGATATATTTATTACAAAGTGTGTAAAAATAAAAGAAAAGAAACGACCTTCCTTATCAAGTCCGATGAAAATACTTCCCTGACGAGTTCTATTTTTTCCAGCATTATCTTGTCGAATCTTTTCATCTCCAATTGTTGCATTTATACTGTAAGAATCTCATATGAAATTCTTGAAATAGAAAGAGAAAGTTGGATGTGTGATTTCATGAATCTAACGTATCATATCAACTGTTTTGAATATATATTCTACTTTCATTTACTAAAGAAATTAAAATTATAAAGCTCAGCTTTTCAAATCATTTAAGAAAAAAATGAAGGATTTTAATAAATTGTAAGCATTCAGTAAATTTGAAAAAGTGAAAAAAATTTTATGCATTTTTTTGATACCTTTTCAAAATAATTTTTATTATTTTTCATATCTTTGTGAAACGCTAGACATAAGGATGTAAATTTCGGAATATTTAAAACAACAAAAAAAAAAATTTAATTTTGGAGTTTGAGAAAATGGAATTTGGAAGTTAGCACTTGGAATTTGACCTTTTCAATTAGTTTTTTCAAAATTTCCCGTAATCCGGTGATGCAAGCAATGAATTTTCGCCATAGCATACAAACTATCTGCCATTATGAAAAGCAAAAGATGTTTATCACAAACCTTGCATCAGTAGCAGTATTATTATTTGAATTAGCCACAGCTGATTGATCTTCTTTCTTCATCAAGTTTAGAGCCTTCTGCAGTGGCTCTTTCCTTAAAATATACAGACAATCGTACTAATGGTATTTATTTATTCGTACAACATTAAATCACTAGCCGAAAATCATAGTTAGACTAGCTGTTCTTAATTTACTTTTTGGATTTTCATTGATCATTTCTGTGCTCTCGCATTTTATTTGATCATTCTATACACCCTATTGCTCATTTCTTGATAAGTGGATGAACTAGATATGAAATTTCATCTATCTTAGAATTTTGAAGGACAAAATGCTTTAAGAATTTGGCTCGATAAACAAAATCGACAGTTTTTTTCTTTTTTTTTTTTCAATAGATCAGTTTGAGACAGTACCGATTGGACGCTGAAACGAATAACAACATAGTCCAGAACTGTTAAGCTCTCTTCTAATTAATTTAATTATCCTGATATATAATGTAAGAAGCTAAATAACAAAGTAACAAAAACATATAATATAATAATGTGGAAAATGTCAAAGTTCATCGAAAGAACAAATAAAATTTAAGGGAAAAAAAAAAGATGATAATTGGATAGTAGCCAAAATTATATTCTCCCTTGCATCAGATAATTAGAAGTATCGTCTGAGATATCACCAGGATTCTTCAATTACAATATTGTCATCAATTAATCGCCTTTCTTAAACGGTTTATTTTTTTTACTATTAAATGCTACTCAATTGGTACAAAATTTTGTCTAAAATTTTTTTTCATTTTCTTCAAAAAATGCATAAATATTGTTTACTTAAAAACAAAATTTTCATGTGAAATAATACTTTTATAATTAAAGTTATCCAAATGCTTCAAATAAATAAGTAAATTAATGAATGACATATAAACTGGCTTATTCAATTGTTCGTGTAATTTTATTTTTTGATGATTTTTTTTTTAAATTAAAAATTCACTTATTTTTTTATTAATGACCTGGGAAGCATCCGGATCATTGATATTCATGAATTTATTTTTGGTCAAATTTTGGTGGTTTGATGACAAATTATTTCACTGCTAATGTTATGAAAAAAAAAGTCACAGAATTCTTTTCAACTATTCCGCTTTTTTTTTTTCGAAGTTAACGATTTTAAATCAATCATTGACTCGATAAAACTCTGCAAACTAAACTTACTACTGTTTTATGCGATTACGGAGAGCAAACCAGTAAAAATTCGTCATGTTGGACGAACATCATCTCAGTATATCAGTTTGTATGTCAAAAATGCATTTTTCAGAATGAATTGCATGTTAACGTCTTAAGAATTCTCAAATTCAAGAGTTATTTGAGAGTTTGGCTTAAAAATAAGCAAAAAAAGTATGGAAAAAAGATAATACTTAATGTTAAAATTACTCTCCTATTTTTTGGGACGAAGAAATATTTTTAAAACAATAATTGATTTCTTTAAAAAACAGCTCTATAATCATTGAGAAAAAGATTTAAGGTAATGAAATATGCAAAAGTGATCATATTCCTGCTAATTATCAGGTAGAAAATTTTTGAAATATCAATCAATAATATGCTGTATTAAAATGGTGAATGGTAATTTCAACTAATAAAAGCTGAATGAAAATGAATGAATAAAAAAAAAAAAATGCTCACATCATACATAATAAACAATAACGAAAAATAGCTCGGTTTTCACTTCTCTGATGACTTTAAGTAAACCCAAGCAATTTAAATAGGATTTGAGAAGTCGATAAGATTGCTTAATAACCACTTATTGTTAAGTGCTATATATATATATATATATATTATTTGTCTAAAATAAACGAAAACAAAACATTATATATATAAGGAAAAATGTTTTGTTTTCGCAAAAACCCCATGATTCAATTAATTGCAAAATTGCCGAAGAAGATGGATCGATATTTGAGAGTAATTTTATTAATCAAACTTATTTGTGATTTTGCTGAAAAAAATAAATTAAAAGGCATTGTTTATATTATGACTTCATCGTTAAGTGCCATATCGATAAATTAAAAAAATCGTCAAAAATCAAAAAATATCACAAAAATTATGCTATATTGTTGCATAAATTATTCCAGCTGTCCATATGAAATATGCGAAAAGTTCAGGAATCAGCAAAAAGTAAACTCTTTCCAATCTTTTCCATACGATTTATAGTCGTGAAACAACCACAGCAAACCAATTTTACATATGCGTGTTAAAACAACTCATGCCGACTTCTCCTCCCCCCACTTTTCATGTCGTAATTTCCTTTCCCTAAATGTTCAAAGAACGTATTTCTGACTGATTTTACACTGAATGATTGATGACTTGATCGGTAAAATTTTTGAAAAATTGATTCATTTGATTTGCAAAGATACCCGAAGGATATTAATGTGAAAATTTAATAAATAGGAAATCTTAATGAAATTTACTGGAACTTGAAAAGTTTTTTCTTTTTTCATCGAGAAGATGTTTGTTATTTTGCTATATTCTAAATTAAGAGCATTTCTGAATAGCAAGGATTAAATAGGCTTTTATCATTTGTTGAATTTTTTTTCTAATTTGAATTAAAGTTATTAATAGATAATTTTCAAGTGTGAAATACATATGATGAAAGGAGAACAAATGAATTGGGACTGAAGTATCACAAAAGAAAAAGGCTCGACTGATAAAGATTAGTTGTTTCAAAAAAAAAAAAAAAAAAAAAAAAAGCTGACAAAATTTGTTCGAAATGAAATATCCTGCAAATCGCCAAACAATTTAATCGATGGGCTCTCTAGTTTACGAGAATATAGTGATTGTAAAAAGAAATTTGAAGCGAAATATAAATTTTGATGAAAACATTTAATAATAAATAACTTACATCATGCAATTTTTTTTCTTTTTTTTTTTTCGATCCGAATAAGCAGAAAAAAAGAATTCTTATTGTATTCAGCAAGTAAATAAACGAAAAATGCATTTTGAATAAGGCAAGAAGCTCGGTCTAGACCGGTTTCTCTTACTTCTGATTTAAAAAGTTGGTAAATTTTTTTTTTTTTTTTTTTTTTTTGAGACCGCTCTGAATACATATAACTGTTTCATTTCTTTTATCAAAAAATTTGTTTCATATTATATACATCCATCTTATATTTGTTTATAAACACTGCGAAGAAAGCTGGTTTAAAAAGTGACGAATACTACAAAATTCCAACTTTCCAAACACCTAATAATTCATAATTTGGTGCAATCAGAATATCATAAGTACTATTTTTCTTTTTTGCATTTTAATAGAGATATCTGAGTCATTTTCGAGCAATGTTCAAATTACAATTTTTAACAAGTGAGAATTACACTCAATCAATCATTTGAGAAAAAGTATATTTAGGAGAAATAAATGAAATTAATCATAAAATATTTAATTGCAAAAATCTTTTAAATCAAAATACTGAAATTTTCAGGATGAAATGAATATATCTGAAAGAACAACAAACAAGTAAAGGCATTTCAAAGAAGTGAGGAGATAAATTGTGAGAAAGAAAAATAATCAGGTAATTTCGACAGTTATCTCGGCAAGCAACAGCAGTTTTGTTGTAAGAATATAGTTTCATTTGATGGCGGATGACGAAAGATTTTGAAAAGAAATATCCTATGACCTTCATAAGGTTAAATCACTCTTGAGACGGTCTGTCAAAAAATATTGACCTTTTATATGACATTTGCATAATGTCTTCTGATATCCAATGATTTTTATGAAAATACTAATTTGCAGTATGAAGCTGTCATTCATGCCAAGAACAGAAATTGTATATTATTTGTAGCGAAGTACCGTAAGTTGCAAAATAACTAAATATATTAACAAGTAATTAAACAGTGAAAAAGAAGAAAGCACTTAAAATGATTTCTTAAAAACTTTCATCAATAAATAGAAATCACAGAAATTATCTGAAATCAGCAAGTGAACAGTCCCAGAAGTAAAACAGATGACATACTATTTCAAGTTTACGATTATAAAACAAGTGCAGTTACTTCTGATTAAAGGTTAAAAATATTGTAGCAAAAATAAAGTTAATTGAAAAAATTGCAGCAAAAATAGGTCTAATTTAACTTTTATCTTGTTAGTATAAGTTACATTTCAACTTGCTACACCAAACTTCCCTTCCACAAGAAATAACTATTCAATTTGTCATCGGACGAACAGAATGGAAGAAAACGAAACTGAAATTTTGTTCTACTATTTATAAAGATAAGAAAAAAGTTTATGTATAAGTTTACAAAATTCATAATATATAATGCAAAAAAAAAAATAAAAAAACGATAGCAATATCCGAAAATTTAATTAAATTACTTGGTCCAACAGCTGCATGTACGCAGAACTGCATTCTTAAACGAAACATGTTTGCTGCATGAGTATGTTTGTTTTATTTCTTTTTATTATTAATACTGACTGTTCTTCTGGCATTTTTGAGACTTTTAACGGACGAAAAGAAACGGTTCAATGACTTCCGGAATGTTTATTTTTGACTACCTTTACATCCGGAATTCAGCTCAAGGCCATAAATTGGCTGGCTACTGTCACAATGTGTATCATTACGGACCCAACATTGGAAAGATATGTATCACTTATGCACATAATGCTCGAGAGTAGGTCACCATCGATTGGTATATCTTCTCTATTACAACGTTGTAATGATATTTCATTCTTCCATAAAATTATACATTCTATGAAAGGTGGGGAATAAAACAAATCCTACCTTTGGCCAATTTGTACATTTATTTTCGATTCATCCACATTAAAAACCGATAATCTTGGCTTGTTGGGCAATCGTGATGCTTCGGTCATCTGCAGTTAAACAAATATTTATTAATCTAACATGTAATCCCACCATCGAATGATATATACATTCATTAATTGTCAATCAACAGAAAAAAAGTCAAGAAATTATTTTCCTAAACAATTGCAAAAATTGTTTTGAAAATTTGAAAATTTATGAGTGTTGACATTTAGAATGTGATAATCAACGCAATGGGGTATAAATTTCTAAGATTGATAGAAAAATAATATAATTCGAAGTACCAATGAATCAGCTTATTTTACATTTCAATGGGTTTTCATTGTGCGATGAAACAATCTGGACATTTCATTCCCAACCAGAATCACATATTCTAAATTTATAAACAGGGAGGAAAAGTGAGAAAAAAGTTGAAAAGTGTATAAATTAAATAAAATTTGAGGATGAAAAATTGAGTTGAACTAATTACATCTAAAATAAGGTAATTACAGACTTAAGATTAAAGAAATATATTAGATTAAGCTGATTGAAATTTTCAGTAGAAGCACTGAACGAAAATGATATATTTATGAATTAATTAACTGATAGGAAAGTTTTAGAGAACGGATAATTCTTAAGTTCATAATTTTCGGTCATACTACTCTTCTTTTCATCTATCTATTGATTAGTTCATTAAATATCAGGAATTTGTCTTTCAAAGGCACTCAATACTTTTTTTTATGTTGATTCTTTGCAAAATATTGCTTCAATATTCATTCTTTGCTACTTCGACGGTAATATGTTATAATGAAAATGATTAAATTATGAAATTCTAATAAATTTAATTTCAAATGAAATTATAATAAATTTAATTTCAAAACAGAATATCACGTGAAATCAAATATCACAAACGAGTGTAATTGGAGCGCGGCAACTTCAGCAATATGGCATGATGAAATAATTTCAGTTTGACAAAATTTTTACGAAAACAAAAATCAAAATTACAATTCTGGTTGCAAGCGTCTGGATAGGAAACTTGTTGGAAGTGATTAATTTGTTCCTAAAAGTAACTGCAATGTCGTACAGAAATATTGACTTATTCTCTTTCCTCCTCTTTCTTCCCCTCTCTGCTTCACGTGTTCTCCAAAATCAGGCAGAATTTATAAAATGATAAAAGAAACTTTAGCCGCACTTCATTTGCATAATCAAATCAACCAGCAAAATTCCAACAAATTAACTGTCCCGTGAATATGATATTGTTTTTGTGGATAGAAAAGTAGAAAAAAATTTTCCCAATATATATCAATAGTTATTATTTTTACCATTATAAAAATGTATTTTTTGTGACTCAAGAAAATATCATCAAGAAATTGATTTCACTTCTTAGATCAAAGTTTTTTAGCTTTAAAGTAGTTCGGAAGACTGTTGCTCACCAAGAGATCCCATCATTAATAGTTGATAACTATTTACGATACTGTAAGCGCCTGTCTCTTTTTTGAGATCCTTAATAATTGCAAAAAAAAGAAATTGTTGCACATCACTTTTATTGATATCTATAAAATGTTTGCGATCATGGCTAAACATGAGTGGCCAAGTTTCTGACGATACACTAATAAATTCAGTCTTTGGGTGGGAAAAAAAATTGTCAACAAATAAAATTCTTGGCAAAAAGCACAAACATCACATTTTGTATGGTAATTACCATATTTCAGTTAATGTACTACTTAGCAAATTCACATGTATCGTAATATATTAAACCACTATAGTGAACTTCACTGTTTTATTTTTTGGGAGATTTTTTTTTCGGAAATTAATTTATTGCTTCTACAAACTTACCTGTCAGCTGGCTGTTGTTGACTGGAATGGTTAAGACTTTTTTCGTTTTCTTTTGCAATTCGTTTCTTTTTTTTTTCTTTGGATTTATTTCTTTTATTGTTTACCTTGCAGTTTTTACAAACGGCACGAGCAAACCGTTACTTGAATATTTGCATGTAAACAATGTATTTCTTCTCAGATATGTGATGAGAAAATCATAAACAACCGTGACTGACTGGTCATTTTAATTAAATTCATCGGCAAACAATAATTTCTATCAGTTGTCAATGAAATTTACATGATTGAAGCTATGATCAAATATGAAATTTTTCGAAATGATCTCTTTGAATAAGCATATTCAACAGATTAAAAAAAAAAAAGAAAAAAGCAAATGATGGATAAATATATTTTCATGGATAACAGAATAAGCAGAAGCAACAAAAATAAAACTTATTTAGAACAACTAACGAAATCCAAAAAAAAAGATTTGACAAACAACATCAGAATGTGAATGTGAATTCTTTCAGGAATGGATTTCCGATGTGGATACACACTCCGATCACTTTCCTGCAAGAAAACCCGCCTTTACCAGTTCAGCAAGATGTGAAAATTAAACATCAAACTTGAAATATCTATAAAAGTTAAAAATTCAATTTCCCGAAAACTTGCATGATGTGAAGTTTATGAAGAAGACAATTGCAAGCTTGCATTTGTTCAATGTAAAACATCGGATGAGCTCCAATGCAATCCTTTACGAAACTGGTCAATGTTTCACGATCTGCCAATTCATGGCCACAACTGTGGTGTAGAAATTTGAGTGAAGCTTCCAACTTATTTGTAAATAGTTGACAAATTTAAATAAATAATCGAAATTTTATCCTTTACCTCCAAACAAATTCTCAATCGAAAAAAGTTACAAAAAATTTAATTTGAAAATTTGAAAGAAAAATTTTTTGCAATACCTTTTTCTCTTAAAGCATGAAGTTGTAATATTTTTATAGCACGATCTAATACAATAATTGTATTTAACTATGACATTTAAACTGTCGTATATTTCTTGCATAAATGAACCAAAAGTCGATTTTGTTGACTTATCGATCATAAACTGTAAACAAGCAATAAAATTGGTTAGATCCGAGAAACGGAAAATAGAAGAGAGGTGCTTCTATAACATAGTCTCATTTCAAAAGCAAAGAATTGAGACCAAAAAATAGATGAATCAAAATTCTACGAAGAAGCATATAAATTAAACTTAAATAAGCGATTAACTTCAAATCAACAAATTTGGGAATTTAATTATTATGAATTTGAGAAGGAAACGACCTACACAATAACTATACGAGTGCCTTAATGGATAGTAATGATCATAGTAAAAGCTTAGTTGTAAAATAATGAATATTTCAACAACACAGATACTAAGCTTTTTTTTTTTTCTAAATTGAAAATTCAATTTTAAGTTTGGATCGTATAGCAGACAAGTTTTACTTTATAAGAAGTTCGAAATAAAAGTACTTCTAAATTATCGAAGTTAATCTCATTAATGAATGTGGACTGAGATTGATTATCGCATCTGAAATATATTCTGGTAACTAGTAAAAAGCTATTCATGGTATAATGCTCTTTCATACATTTTTCATTTTTTCTGCGAAGTTTCAGAACTACTTCTGAACTTTCTATAAAAGACAAAACTTGGAAACATTTACTTGTAGTTTTTCGTCTTAAACAGATGTCTTCAGCTTGAATGAAGGGTCCTTGTTTACCAAGACAATCCACCATATCTTGTATTTTACCACCAAGAGGGGTCAAATTATAACCACAATCACTGGAGCATTTATCCACCAAATTCAATGCTTGCTCTCGACATTCATCATCATCCTCACATTTGCATCGTTGAATCAAACCAGTTTAAAAAGGAAAAGAATCACTTGGATTGAATTTGAATTCAATCTAATAGATAAAAGAAATTGAAATACTTGAACTCATTTCCTGATTACAATATAATCAATAACTGCTTTCCGTTTCAGAAAGTTAGCTTTTCAATTCAAAAGTTTTGTTGCATTGTGAATCTTAAAAAAGTAGAAACTTATGAAATTGAGAATTCATAAATGCTCGACGATAACAAACAAATTCTTAAATTTACTTACAACCAACCTATCGGCGATAAAAACCACCCAGATAATTGCCATAAATCCTGTTCCGAGCATGTTACTATAAGAAGTTATCGGAAAAACTGAGAAATGAAATTTTTACTCATTATTTTATATACCCACAAGATTCTTCTGATTGGGATATTTTTCGAAAAATTTTAGGTATCTTCTGTAAAAGATGCATAAGATTCGAATTTTATCAAACTTTTTGTGTCTTGGGTAAAAGGTATGTAAAAATGATGAAGTTGAATGGTCCTTCTGATAAACATTTTCTGTAATGATCTATAATCTTAACTAAAAGTACTTGATGAGAACAGAATCCGATGCAGGATGATGTCTGCTGAGAAAACTGGTTCAGAATCAATCTGGTTCGTGAGGATCATTTATTTCTCTGACCTTAGCTTTGAAACTTCATACAGGTGGAAGAGGTCAGTGCCAGATAACCATTCATTTTCTAATCCTTTTTATGAGCAATGTTTCTTTTTTTTCTCTTGCTATCATGACCACCTATTTTATTCTTGCCGTGACCTTTACCCTCTGCTTTATCTCGCTTTCCTGATGATACCTCATCTTTCCTTATTTCACTCCCTTTATTCAGTTGTCCTTCTTTCAAACTTTCCCAGGTACTGCGGCTTTTTAAACATTAGTAACAAAAATTCATTATGGAAAAGGCACAATACGTAAGTCCACCCAAATAATTAATGAAATTTTGGAATTTCAAAACAGCGGATAAACATACCATACATTTGCAGATAGCAATGTTCTAGAAATTATTTCCTTTCCATTATGAAATATTTTTTAAAGCTTAATAATATCTTTGAAATTAAAGTAGTTCTTATCATTTTATCAATTTTGATTCTGTAATTGACTGATCAATGAAGCACTTAAGTGTAGCTAACTAATCGATAATCGATTGAAGCAAATTTCAAAATAGCCTTTGCATTCGAAAATGATATTTGAAACTTTCTGCTGTTAATTTCATAAAACTTATTTCAGAGCTTTAAAGGGAGGGCGAAATGTTGCCACTTGCAAAAATGCAAAAGTAATTTTATTCAAACTCAGAAATTGTGAAGAATGATTCAAATCAAATTATTCACAGAAAAATATCTGAAAATAATGACAAATATAAACAAAAAAAAATAGCAAAATATTGCTATTCCTTTCATAAATACTATGCACTGATATACTCTTATAATTTTTATATAGATATGTGTTTCATAACTTCTTCCCTTTCTCTCGAATTTGTTGCATTTCAAATAATCCCCGATCCTGAATAAATCTTAGAGTTCAAAAAAAATTTGTTTCAAATTTTTTGCTCCGAAAATTATAAAATCGAAACTTCTGTGATAGATATTACGAAAATTAAAACAGTACAAAAAGTGAAGAGCAAAGAGCAAAATGCCGTTAATGCCATTCCATAAAATCGAAAATAATTCTGAAACATCTAAATCCAAAAATAGTTTCACACATCATTTTTCTTATAGGCATCTTCAATGGATATACGTTTCCATTCCTTTTTTCACATAATTGTGATTTATAATATTACAAGAATGTGGAATTATTTCTGTGTTAAATTAAATCATTAATAGAGGAAGAAACTAGTCTGAAACATATTCACTACCTCTACGAAGAACTAAGAACAAGTAAAAAGCGGCATACGAATGTAATTCTCATTTTTTGTCATTTTTAAGTGGTCGGGAAAGATCAAGATTCAGTACACAAGAAATTTTCTGGATAGATTAGATACAATACAAACAATCATGAATCATGTCCTCTTTTTAATCATCCTAATGATTTCACTCTAATCATATCACCTCTTTCTCAATTCCATCCCATTGAAATTTCTCACTTTTATTCACTTCTATCCACTAATCCTAGCGGTACAGATCCTCGTCTTATTGAATGATGCCCACCTGAGTCGTTGACAATCTCAAATTTTTGGTGACAATGCTCATCTAGCTGATACAACTCCTTTCTACATCATTTTCTTCATTCCAGCTATTTCTAACAACTTCCAACTATTATATCCATTGTTTAGCCTGTTAGTTGCATTCCATTTGTGCCATTTTATTGCTTAGACCAATGTATAGACATCAAAGTTATTTTTTTTTATTTTTTGTTTACAAAATGTAAACAATTAATTTCAAGCAATTTTCTTTGAACGCTTTGCTGTAAACAATCGAAATTAAGTAAGGTTAACAAGCTTATTTAGAAAAGATGTAAATAACAGTAGCCAATAATATTCTGCATAATTTGGTGAATATTTGAGAATGGAAATTTGTTGGAAAAATATTTAAAGTTGGAAAAATTGAAAATGCTCATCATTTTAAAATGATATAGCACTTAATTTTTATTTTTTTAATTTAGGCATTCCTTTTTCACCTTGCTTGAAATTTCATCAATTCATTAGCATCAAATATGAAATTATTTACAATTACATCTGAAGAGTAGAACTTGCCAATTTTCCAATAGTATTTATCACTTACTTCAGATATTTCGAAACTTTTTAACTCATCTTAAATTAGATTCTGAAATTCGCACATTAACTCAGCCTAAGCCTAGCATCATAAGACAGCGAAGAATTTTATTGAGGAGAAAAATTAGTGAGTAATAAAATTATCGGATCTGTCTGATTAAGTTTCTTTTTATGCTTATATCTATTTCCTCTTCTCTATTTATTGTTAATATTAGAATTTCATCAGAAATTACTGCTTCGGCATGAAGTTGAACCATTTTTTTTTTAAAACAAATTCGCATGTCTCATCGGAAGTGAAATGAATGATTACCTCGGAAACAGCTGGTTCAACAGAAACAGGTTGATGCTGTTGTTGTAGAAAGGAAATATTTTTGGGGTCGTTTGAAGTGAAAGGAAAATATTGTCGTTTGCCTGAGGTAGAAAGGTAAAACTATCTTGTTTTATTACTCTTCGATTTCTTCAAAAACAAATGATTGATGAAACGATCCATCAGAAATAACATAAATGCCTTCATACAGTAGTAAGGATTTTCCTTTTTTTTTTCCTTCCATCTCTCTTCTATCGCCCTTTTTTTTCAAAACAAATTTGTATTAATACTACCGGAAGAAATGATTTCTCAAGAATGCAGCATCTCTTCTCATGTGACAAACTCATTTCACCCTATCAAGAGAAGAAAAGGAAATAAAAATATTGTTACTATGATAAGCTACTTTTTTTCGTTGACAAAAAATAAAATTTCGGATTGAAAACCTGGATTTTGACAATTATTTTTGGCAATGAAAAACTTATTTAAACAAATTGCGAGATCGAAATTATTCCGCTTTTTCCATCCTGTCACTGTTGCCGTACGATACTGAGAGGCATCCAGTTTTTAAAATGTCAAACGTATCATCTGGATCTTATATAACGATGCCAGATTTTAGCAAAATTTTTGAATACAAGTTATTGCCAAAAATATTCAAGTTGGAAGCTTCAAAAGTAATAATGAGATCTCATCATATCATTAATTGGCTATATTAAGCTTCTCCCATCCTTAAAGAATCGCAATTAAAGATTTCAGATTCCATTCCGAGCTCAACATCGATTTCGTCAGTTAAAAAGAAATCGGTAGAAGTAACTTTCCTCCAAAAAAAATCGTCTGATTACACCGAAGAAAAACTATGGAATAATAGTGATTAGAAATATTGTAGTTACTCTGAAATGTTGAAACTGATTTTGTTACTATTGTTGCGTATAAAAAAGACCATATAAATATTCATGAATTGATCTTAAATGAGAAGTGATAAAAATCAGGAGAGCTTAAATCAGATGATAAAATAGTGTTCAAAAATAAGAATTCACTAATTCATCATGAATTTTTGCTTTTAATTCAAATATCTAAAAAAGATCTTTCAGCAATGTTCGATATTTGAAAAAAAATTTCATTATAAGTCGAAATATTCAAAAACATGAATAACTTCAGCTCAGCAATCTCGAATTGCCTAAATTATTAAAAAGAATCGCATGCTTCTCTCTATTCAAGATGAAATCATAGAAGAAATAAAGAAAAAGTTTGGATGATTATCAGGAGTACAAGAATTGAATCTCAAATGTAAAATGATTCTATTATTCGTTGGATCTCTAATCTCTTGAAAATACACAAACAATGCAAATTACTCAGAACCAGAAATTAACGGAAGTAAAATTCTTCACGTTATAGCAGCAATCTGTCTTAGTAGACGGGGAATTGCATTCAGACGAGCTACTGGGCCAAGAAAAATCAATTGGGCCATTACAAGTGATTAGCAGAATTTTTTCATGAATCACTAAAATGAATTAGAAATTGAACCGTTTCTTTCCATAAGATTATTTGTAGTCTTTATTTGATTCACAGTGAAAAAATATATGAATAAAAAGTACTATAAACAATTAACAAGTAGAAATCGAATTCCACCGTACACTTTATTTTCAATGTAAAATATGTGAAGTATGATTCACTTGCTGTTTGTAGATAATCCATAGCAGAGGAATTCGTAGAATTCACTGCGGCGAGGAAATTAACATATTCCTTCATTGAAAAGATGTTATTTTCGAAAATTTTCAAATATTATATTTCTGATTGAGAATGGATGAAACTTTCAGGAATGCTTGCATTTTCACAATGTTTATGAACTAATGATTATGAATTTTAAAAGTTTTGCTCTGCCTTTTTGAAGAGAAATATCGAGAATATTGTAACGGCTTTATTTTTGCAGAATCAAAAGATTCAACGTTAAATGCATGCCAGGAGTGAATTGTTTTCAGAGAAGTGAAAACTGAATCTAAACTTCTTTCATAAAATGAAAATGAGGATTGCCTAATTCATTTTAAGTAGAATAGGAAATTTTAGTTTTATATTAATTTTCACAAGGCAAGATGCTATACTATTGAAATCGCATTAAGCACTGTTAAATTCTTTCGTCTCACAGAACTGCCAAAATTGGAATCCCTCAAAACTCAAATCTCCCAAAACTGTAATTTGTCAATGCAGAACATGAAGATTTACGCTTGTAAATGAATAAATTGTCTCATTAGCTTATTTTTAATGTAATCGCTTGGAGTTTTCGCTGTTAGAGAGCCATTCGTAATACCTAAAATATGTATAAATAAATTAGCAATTGCAATAATACAAAGAGAACTATGACCGAAAATTGATTGAAATAATGACACATTTCCAGAACTTGCAAAAATTCATATAAGATGTAAACAATCAATACTTTTTGTCAATTAGAAAAATTTCATTCTCTCTAGTAATAGCTTATAGCACTAATTGCTTCGTCTGTTCATAAATATCTGACTTTTTCAAATTTAATCATTTTCGTCATTGATGATAGCAAAAAAATGTTCTAGAAAATAATGATGGCTATGTAAAGATAAATCTTGTTCATTTATTTGAAAAAAAAGAAACTTTCCATTTCACCAAAGTTCTTAAAATATAAAACAAATAATTAGAGTTTTATTAGAAAATAATTAATGAAATGAGCTCAATAAAATTTTATGCTAAATAATCAGTGCCATTATAAGATTAACTAGATTATCGCGCTGTTATCTTCTGTTAAACGTTGCTATGCAACCATTATCACTGTTCAACTTGATTAGAGCATCTGTGGTTCAATTATCTACCAACTAATCTAAATCAGCCTCTACCTGCTCGAATCATATTATAAAAAATCAATTTATGAAAAATAAAGTTCGAAAAAATATATATATTGATCGTTTGATAATTTCCATATATCATAAAATTAGCGACATTATCTGTTCATATAGACAGTTTCATTACTTTTTATTTGCATAAATTATAAAGTTAATTCGAAATAGTTTTAGCAAGCAGTAAGTCATAAATTAATGAATAATTCATATTTTTAAATTGAAATTTCTAGTCAACATATTATTGTAAAAAATAGAAGAGATTCAATGAGATATATAATTTATTTCAGTCAATTCTTGATTACAGTATTGCATTTGCATTATCATTGTGATTGAAGCAAATACTCTAATGTAAAACTTGAATGGAACGTGATATGCTCAACAGAACGATCAGATTTAGCAGATTATATTCAAAATAATTTGTACAAAATATATATGGCATAGTGTGTTGAGAGAAAAAGCAAACTATTTCGTTTTTTAGATGCTAGGTAAATCATTTGAGCTATTTTTTGAAATTTTACTTCTCCATCATTCATTCCTCACAATGTAGACTAAAACAGAAAATAACAGCATCAAAATAAACATAATAATAATGTTTTGTCAATCGCAAAACTTTTATTGGTGACAACTTCGAAATGATTAGTGCATTATTAAATATAATGATCTAAAATTGAAACACAATGCTAGAAATATTCTTTCAAAGTTAATGATGTAAAACTGCACAAGCACCATCTTGCATTCATTAAATTAATTAGTTAGATCAAATTTACTTCTTTCTTACCTTAACAACATAAATACTTTGATGATTCGTCATAAAGATTAAGATTTCCAGTCCCATGTAAATTCAATGATTAGAATGACTGGAATAGCAAATATGCTCAAACAAGCAATGCTGTTTACTGAAAAAATTACCACTAAATTTTCCTGCTAGTTCACATTTGTATAACCATTTGCATTTATAATTTTGTTATATATTAAAAAATTCTCATGTGAATTTCACTATCTTTCATAAAAATCATCCTTAAAATTTGTATTTTGATGTTCAAATAACATAAAAAAGTGCTAAAAAGTACTTTAAGTAAATTTGCCGCGTAGAAATGCCCAAAGAACTTTCTCAAGAGTTAAAAAGTTGGAATTTGAAAAATGGTATTGCTTGACAATAAGTCAAACAATGTGTATCGATGTATTAAGTTGTTATGCAAAATATCGCAGTTGGATCATGCTAAAATAACGAATATGGCGAGAATACGATGAATTTAAGCGTCCAATGATATAAAAAATAATAAATTCATAAACAAATAAAAAAAAATAAAAAATTGTAAACAAATATGGTTATGATGCAAAAAAGTTGAATGAGTAATAAGAATAACAACTAATGCTTTAAAAAAAATAGAAAAATTAAGTCAAAAAGTCTTTAGAAAGATTATGTGACATTTTGCGAAGTTTATCTAAAGCAGCTTTCTTTTCAAACTACAATGTGTCAAAATTCGGGTTTACTACCCATCAGAAGGTCAAGAAACAGTTCCAGTAGGCAGAGTAGTTTCAAGGAAAGATACAGAAAAATGGTTGAATAATAATTGCCGTCCAAAAAAAAAAAAAATTAGTTTAAATTGTAAGGAAAACCTTTCAATCAAAGGACTAGGTGACAAAAGGATCTGTCACATCATTATGTGCTACAATTACATCAAATTGTTTGATATCTTCACAAAATTCGTTTATAGACGAGACATAGTCTCAAGGATGCTTAGAGAATTCTTTAATTGTAAATGAGGTAGACAAAGTTATTGAAATACTCATATCTAATCATGCTATTCTCTACTTTTCACTTTTTTTTTCTTCTGTCTAAAACTGCTAAAGAAAGTATCAAAGCAAAGAGCTTTGTACTAGGTCGATGCATGTGTTTTTTTAAAAATTTGAAAATAAAATTAGGATTGTGAACGGAAAAGTTGCGGAAAATCCAGAAAAATTGAGGATTTATATTGTAAATTTTGAGCTTTATACCTGAAAATTTTTGAGCTTCGATCAGAAATCTTAAGAAGTAAACAATAACACAGAATTTAATCACACGTCTGCTTCTTTACTTGGTGGTAAAGGTACACTAGAAAGAGTACTATTCAAGGTATCATTGAGAGAAGAGACACCACAAAGGTGAGCCGGTGATAATGGTGCCCCTTTTCGAAGCGATGATTCTGCAACAAAAAACCAATGTGACTTATTAAATTGGTTTTTTAAACATAGAATTTTTTATAAATTTTTTTCTAAAATAAGAAATGGTTAGTGATTTGACAAAAAGTGACGTGGTTGGAGATGTTCACACCAGGTTATATGTGTTCAGTTATACTAGAAAATGAATTTATACTCAAAGTTGAGAGTAGAAATGGAAAAAATAACAGCCAGAACTTGAAAACTGGGATAGTCCCATTATATTTTATCAAAGAAATAAACTAAAAAAAAGGACACAGAACTTACTAGCTGGTTGAGCATCAAGCTGTGGAATAGAACGTGGTGCAGCAGTTGGTGCCCGTCGAACTTGATTATGTGACTCATTATTGGTCGACTGGAAAGCTATCACTATTTCAATGTTTAAATATAAAATTTTAATTAGTCACAGAAAGAGATTTGTCATTTCCCGTCATTAAACTTTGAGAAAAATTTGTCTCTAAGGCAGTGGAAAAGTTGAATTTTTCTAAATATTTTATGGAAATGAAACTTCAAAATTTAGTAAAGCTCACTTGCAATAGTGGACGATTAGCGCCACCTTCAGATCTCAATGTTGACCTATAATTTTGTCCAGAAGTTGCGCTATTGTAGGAAGGTGCATTATCTCTCGCTCGTCTGTTCAGTCTACAATAATTCAGTCAGTAAAAACTTGATTGTTTCAGACTTCAATTGTTTTTGCAGTATTTTAATTTTGAATTTTGCAATAAAATCTTCAATTTGACTTTTCACAAAAAGAAGGCAAGGGAAGGAATATTAATTGCTCATAGGAATATCAAAATCCGAGAAGCATTCGATTTATATGGAAGATTGAGTTGATTCTTTTGTTGGAAAGAAGAACGTACAGTATTGAATAGATTAGCGTGACAATGAGAAAAATTAGCAGAATACCAGCAAGAATACCGAGAATTACTGTTGCAACTTTAAAACTGGATGATACCACATCCTAAAAATGGAGATTTCGAAATTTTAAGATCGAGAAATAAGTCATGATTTTTTGAAAAACTCACGTCTGCAAATTTGAATCGACAAATGAAAAATCGAATGCAAAATCAAAACAAAAAAGAAAAAAGAACATTTACTAACTGCAGCAGAAGGAGCAAGAATACCACCATCCGAATTTTGACAATACGAATCTTGAGTAATTCCCCATGGACATGGCATGCAGTTTTGGACCTAAATTATCTATCCAGGTATAAATTATTCAAGTGGAAATCTTTGTTTGGACATAGCCTTTGTGTTCGTATCATCTTATAGCATTTATTAGTGTCAAATAAAATTGAAAAAAAGAGTAAAAAACAAAAAATAGTCAATAAAATAACTATTTTTAAACTGACATGAGTATTTCTATATAAAGTCAAAAAAACAAACTGAATGAGCAAATGTAAAGCAGCCAATATTAAATAAATTTAGCTTACTTGTCCATTTTTCATATAAGTGCATGTATAGAAAAAGTTTGTTATATTAGATTGACAAACTGCTATCGCTGTATTTGCTACAGCTTCATTGCAAATTAAGTCGCAATTTCGCCCGATTAAAGCACCCTTACACTGGACCGAATATGCAACTGTTAATCTGGAAAATGAATTAACTTTAAAAATGCTTGAACAACAAAATACAATTCTGCTCGGAGAATACATATTTTGATGTATTTAGCTGTCAAACTTACTGTGTTTGAAGAATGACACCATTGAGAGTTCGTGATTGCATTGATAAATGGCCATTTCCAATAGATGGTATCACGGAATTCAGTGGTAAAATAAAAGTATCAACGTGGACAACAGTTTGAATCTGTGTTAGCTCACCTGTATGAGCATTGATAACGGTACCCATATGATGAACGAATATATCGATCGCTGACTGAAAGTTTTGGCACTTATTCTAGTTGTGATAAATCTTTTTTATCACACTAAAGAGGTAGAAGAGTGATATTAAGTATTTTCAATTGATTTTCATATCATATTTTAAAAGTGATAAATTTATTCTTAAGTTTGAAAACAAATGCATATAGTAGCGATAGTAACAAATTTCACAATTTCATGAATTAATTGATAATATCTAAGCATTTGAAATATTTAAGTTTTTTATGAAATTTATAACCGGTTTCGAAGTAAGATGGAATGTATGGAGCCATTGCCAAGCTTGCATTTGCTGCGGCGACAAACTGTCGAAATCGATGTTTCCAGAAGGCGTTAACGGCATAAATTCAGTTGAGAAGTATTTCACCGACTCACTGAAAAATAATTTCCTTTATTATTATATTTGAATACCGCTTTTTTTTAGGTAGCGTAGCAGCATAGAAAATAAAATGCATTTCAAGATCGAATGGAGAGAAAGGAGCAAGTTTGCAATTTTACACTAGATTTCCAATGTCCAGGCTTAATCTAATTTCAGTATTGACCTGAAAAAGTAATAAATAATTTGCAAAAGCTCACTCTGGTGATAATAGGATGACGGTAAATGACATGTAACATCTGGGAACAGAAGCACCAAGATAACTGCATGAGAACTCATTAGGACAAACACAAGTCTGTCCATTTGGAAGTCTGAGTCCTTGGTCAATGTAATCGATAAGTTGTATCTGCACTATCACATTTGTTGCTTCAGAAGCATTCGTTGATTCAGAATTGTAGTCCTGTAGCATAATTTTGAAAATAATTATGCATATCTGATGTCACAATATGGAAGGAGAAAGGAGAAAAAGATCATGATCCTTGTAAACTTTTAATAAATCTGATAAAAGTGATCCGTTGAGCACTTCTTAAAACGCCAATTCATTTATTTGACGGTTCAAAAAAATATTGTTTTCTTTTTTTTTTTTTTCAAGGGACAAAATCAAAGTCATATTGTTTGGCGACTATAGATTAACCTGAAAAGAAAAAAGTGTGGAATAACTTACAACTTGACTTGTCGGTTGACCCATCTGAACATTTTGATACCTAGCTTCAAAATTATTTTGGCCGTTATAATGATAACTCCTAGAGCGGGAAATCTGAAACAAAACTACCAAAACGATGAATTATTGAAAGCAGAATATATCATTGTGGAAGATGAATGCAGTTTTTTGAACTTTTTTGATGGAACTTTAATGTTTGCAGTTTTAGATTTATTCGTTAAATTATCTTAGAATTTCCACTGAACCAGAAAAGGCATGCTATTTTAATGAATCAAAGCCATGAATTTTCCTTTTTAATTTTGTGTCCATTTGGTTCAATCAATATCAAATGTAACGCAAATATAACATTTGAAAAAGTAACAAGCTGATCAAAATCATTTATGCAAATTTTGAGACGTGAAATGAGATTAGCCTCGCTTAATTCTATTGTTCTTTATTAAAAGTAGTCAACTGCTTAAGTAGAATTGATCTTAAATTGTTGTACGAAGATTTTCTAGCAGATTTCAGCATCAATGCTTACCACTGAAATTATTATGATAGTTCTAAAATAGATTTCACTAGCTAATGAAACAAATAAACAGAATCTGATTTACTAAAATGTCAACAAAGAGTTTTTCCGAAAAGTTTTATCTTCTTAATGATTGCTATTCGAGTAGAAAGTTGCTGGCAATCTGCAGTAAATATATCAAATTCACTTTGCCAGTAACTTACTAGATTTCTTTTCAAGCAAAAAAAAGTAAAACTGAAAAGTATTTCTAAGAAAAAATTGATTAAGGAAATTTAAACAATGTTACAATTCAGCAGAAATTTGAAAAATAGATTTCAAATTTCCATGTTAATTTGCTGAAAAAAATAAGATCCAAATATTTGAAAATGAAAAGAAACGAAATATTGGCTATTTTGCTCAGTTCCATCTATTACAAAAAGAAATTAATTGAACATTTTTTTTCTTTTTTTTAGATTTGGATGACTGAGAAGTGAAATAGAAATTCGACTTTTGCAAAAACACAATTTACAAATTAAAGAAAATTACTTCTTGAAAAATAAACAACGAAGAGCTAACCGAATTCATGGAATTTTCGTGTGATCTAAACACTCTATGATTTGAACCAAGATTTTGATTTCCATTCATGTGGTGATCATTCTGGCTAATACCAACTTGAGTCATATTCGAAGCAATTGTTTGTTGAAAACAAATAAACAAGAATGACATCACACTAATTCGTCTCATCTTTCTCTTCTAATTCTTCTCAGTAATTCAGTTTCGCCTCAATTCTATTTATATTTCTATTTGTTGATACTTGAGCTTCTATATCCTTACCTTGGATTTGATTGTTTATTCAGTTCTCTCTGCAAATTGAATGGCTTTTTTTAAATCACAGTGTAATTGCAGTCCCATCAAGAACGATCAATACAGATCCAAGATATTATTGTTCATCACAAAAGATAAGCTAGTAACTGAGCATTTATAAGTTCCATTTATAATTTTAATTATAAATGGAAAAATGACAATTCTTATTCTGCTTTCAACTTAAAAACTACGAAAAGATAGCCTAAATTTTTCTTTAGATATTCATTAAATAATTCAATAAAAATAAACACATCATTATCAGTAATTATCAGTGTTGTATGTGGTTTTATTTTATTTAATTAGTTAATGAATTCCGATAAAGTCATGAGTGTGAATTCTTTATATCACGATTCATGCAAAAGTAGTAGCTTATATTAGAACCTGATTTTCAAAAAAATTCTAGATCGAATCACAAATTGGCCTATGAATGAACTGCAACTGAACTTAAGATGATAAGGGATTCGTAAAAATATTTAGAATTAAGATTTCAACCAAAATAAAATGAATTTACATTAATCTGTTGAAGATTCTATGCAAAACATGAGATGCTAAAAATCTGAGGAAAACGATGAAGAAAAAAAAAAATTGTTATAGAGATTTTAAAATGACAATCAATTGTTATCACAAAGAGGAGAAAGGATGAAGAATGTATGCAGTAGCTATAATTGAGGGACAAAACCTGAAATGCTGCAGTGGTACCACAAATGCGGAATTATCCTATAAAATAGCATCATTGACTGAAAGCAAAAGCAGCAGCTTCTGCAACTTTCAACCAAAACTAAAAAGATAATGGCTTCCTCATCGATGTTCTTCTCTCCTGTACGGCAAGAAAAATCCAAACTCTCGCTGTTACGAACTGTTTTGTATGTTTAATGATTCATTGCATCACTTTATTGAACATTTCTATTGCTGCATCATCGAACTTGGCTTCGATCGCGTTGCAGGTAACATGCAATGATTCGTTGACCACGTCATGCGTGATTTTGCCAAAAATTTGTTTTTCGATCTGAAGGGTAACGAGATCTCGATTGTGCCATCCAAAAATGACTTTTTTTTTTTTTAAAAATAGTTTGAAAAAAAAAAAAAAAAAGTTAACTGGAAGATTTATTAGCGTTGAAATGTGAAATGATTGATTAATTGGTCAAAAATTTTTCAGTCTCACTTAAATTTGCTGGAGGATAAATTTATTGTAATGTTTATAAATAGGTCTAATTAGACGAGAAATGAATTCGCAATAAAGCAATCATAGCAGGAATGATTGAAGCTATTTACGAATGACAGAATTTTCTAATATTTTGAAAATTGAAAAACTTGAATTTTAGTCAGATGATTCTTTGTCATCACCATTGTACCCATTCATAATATTCAAAAATTTATTAACTTCAATTTCTCTTTAATTTCGATCATTTTTGTTGATTTACCCAACAGCAGCTTTATCGGATAAAGATTCAAGTTTTTGGATATTAAATTTAGAAACTAGCGAAAATTTCGACTTCATAATATTGGCAAAAAGAATCAAAAATAGTTTTAGTCAATGCCAAGGAGTGGCTCGAAGTTTGGAGGAAGTTCCGAAAATAGGATACAATTTGTGAGTAATAAAAAGAAATACTTCTCATTTATTGCTGTGACATAATTTAAGTCATAATGTGTTTATTTTCTCATTTTGCTTTCAAACTTTCCACGTACTTTTATATTTCACTATGCTCGGAATCAGCAAATTATGCTCTGAATCAGCGCATTATGATGAAATTATTCGGAAGTTTAAACGATGACTCATCATTTGTGAACCCTTTCTCTTAATTGCTTTTTTTGCCATCATATCAACAAAAAATATCAAACTTGGAACGAATATTTCAAAATGGAAGCCTAATGCTACGAGTTTCAATGCAGTCTCAAATCATTTACTGCATACCGTTTTCTGATGAATGAATTGATCGATTGAAAAGTCAATGGTATATTGAAATCTGAAAAATACGATGCCAATCGTCTAACTACTTCGTTTATTCTTTCTATGACCGAACTACCATAAGTGCAAATAAATTTTTAAAAACCGATATTTAGGATTTTTTGGTTACAAATCTCTAACTCAATTTTAATTGTTTGAAACAGACAAAACAAAACAAAAACAAAGCAAAAAACAATAAAACAAAACAGTAGTTTTATTCAAAAGGATTTTGAAATATTTGTTGAAATATCCCCGTATATTTTGAAATACTCAAAATTTTTAACGAAAGTGCGTGCAATTGCACATGGATTTAAATATTCCGATATTTGATTATGCCTACTTGCGTTAAATCGGATAGAGATTTTTGGACATGGGTGTGTAATTAAACTCTTTTATCCACTAAATTTAGGCAGACATAAAGTATACAAGAATACATCCATAGATTTTATATAATACACGTATTGATGTTTACATAAAACTGCATTTTAGGAAACAAGTAAGACTAGGAGGGAAGCAAAATATAAAATGCATCATAATTTATACTATTCAAATTTCAAAAAGTCTTTTAGCTCTAATCATAAATTTGAAAATTACCATGTTACAGATATGAAGCTTTCGAAGGGGACAACGAAATCGAAGATAAAACATGAATCTTACAGTGAAATTTCGTAAATAGAAACTTAGATGAAGATACACAAGATTGATTGATGAATAAATCATTCTTTATCCTTCAATAAGGATTTTTATCATTCAAATTTATTTCTATAATTTAAAATAAATCAAAGATAAATACATCATTAATTTTCCTTCAACAAGAAATTTAATCATTTAGATTTATTTCTATAATTTAATACCAACTATAGTTACTTTAGCATCAGTTATAGCAATCTTCGTAGTAGTGCAATTTTCCAGTTCTTTATCAAATTTACTGATCATTATCAGCATGTATAACACAGCTAGGAGACCTGATGTGTACAGTGAAACCATAAATACAGCTATTAGTCTGAAATATAAATATTTGATGTTAAAATTCTTGCTAAATAAGCAATTCAAATTTTTAAAAGTTAATACTATTAATTTTAATAAACCGTTACCTTAAATCAAAATTTTTAACACTAATTTTTAACACCAGTAAAAATGATTGTAATAGTATGCATAAGCTTTTTATGCTTAAATTTTGAAACTAAATATTTATCAATCCTCTCAATACAAAAGTATTTTTATTAAGAGCAGGATGCGCTTCATTTTCCTGAATTAATGACACCGTCCGTAAAACACACTGTTTAATTCAATTGCTCATTATTGAGAATTGAATATTTGTCCGAATATTCAAAATTTGAAAAGCATAAAAATGGTGACTTCTGCTTACCCTGTCATCATGTAAAATACAATAACATGATGTTGTGCGTAGATAAGATAAATAAGCGAATACGCTATCAACAGGCTTATAATCATGCTGAATTGAAGTTTTGTCAGGGGACAAAAGCTCCAGACTTGTCGTGACTTCGAGTCCGTCACCGTTGAACCGTCGTGCATATGGCGTACGACTACCACGCATAAATATTTGTATTTCCTTCCAGCAACTTTATCGAACTATTTCTTTCTGAAATCAAATAAGCCATCTAAATATAGCTATCATAACTTTAAAACTTACAGAATTAAGGAAATGTTAAAAGATAGAGCGAGAATCTTTTGTTCTTAATTGTATAGTTATAATTCATGCGATTTATGAGATAAGTGCTCGAAGAGACATCCCTATTAACCATCGTGCACATTCATCGCCAATTCAAAATCCGGAAAAACAAGTTTATGAGCAAACAATTTAAGGGATTATTCTAATAAATGAATGATGTTCATTCCGGATTACGATTCTCTTCTGTTCATTAATGAAAAATTTATTCAAACTTTCAAAATTCTAAGATCTTTCGAAACTTACGATTTGAGTTAATTCATTTTTTTAATTATATATCTGATGTATCCTTGACAAACAGCACAAAAAAGTCATGTCGTATTTTCCACTTTCGTAATCAGTCAGTTTATCGCTGTTGTTACCTAAATTTGAGTGAAAATCTAAATTTCGATAAATTTCAATGAAAATTTTTTACGATTCATTTTATCCAATTTACGCCATTTAGAAGTGAAAGACCTAATTAAATATTCAATTTGCTATTCAAGGAAATTCTTTCACTCATAAAAACTAAAACGTTAAAATATGCATATATTAATATAAGTAAATGAAAAATTAAAAATTGTTACTTATTCACGTTTAAACATGAATACACATAAATAAATCAGCGCATTTATAAATATTATGTACGACGATACATTTTCTGTGATATATATATATATATATAACAGAAAATAAACATGTATTGATTATTTGACCTGTCTGTTTGACAATTTTATGGATAAACCATCGATAAGTTTAAAAAACTTTCAAAACTTATTATTGCTGACATCTCTTAGAATTGTTCTCTCAATTAATTTACTAAAATTTAAAGCAGTCGCTTTATCAGCTTCTGTTTCACAAATTCTTAAACGGTTTTTTCTTTTTTTTCGAAAGTCTTTCTTTCCCAATTATGGGCATCAAAAACGACTGTTAATTAAGTACAAGAAGGATTGTTATAAAAGTCAAGAGAAAAAAAAAAAAGAAAAAAATTGAAAAGAGAAGATCCTAATATAAGCGCAAATGGTTTTAAGTTAAAAGTGCATGAAACTTTTCACTTCACACTACTATATAGCGATCTTTCTCGAGCTAAATTTAGTGTGAAGCATTTTAATTGGTGTTAAATATATCACTTTCATTAAGCAATGCTTCCAAATAAAATTTTAAATTAATAATCAAAAATAAAAAGGAGCGATATTTGCATTAATGTACAGTAGAGGAGCGCAGATGTTCTTAATTTATAATCTCATTGTTACCGGTTAAATTTTGATATCACAAGCGAAATGATGATGATAATCTTAAATGTTCTCTTCAAATAAAAACTGAACAATTCGACGATAAGCAATATTAGGCACAGTAATATTATTGCTAGTAGTGAGTTTATTTTTTGGTTCATTTATCTATAAAAGGTGTCAAAGGAAAGCAACCTTCTCTGGTACAATTTCGTCTAATGAAACAACTGATCTTCTCTATGTCTTTATCTTGCAACTCTGAAATAGTTTATTCTCATTAATTTCACAAGCACGCAAATTGCATTTGCAGTAGCAATGCTTATACCATATATATATAAGTTAATGCAAAAGAGACACATTTCTTTACTGAAACATTTACACCTGCAACATGTATCATTGTTGCAACATGTTGCAGTGTAAATGTTCCAGTAAAGAAAATTATCTGGTGAAATAATTGCAGTTTAGATAAGGAGTCCAGATTTTAGCCTGGAAATTAAGGCTGAAACTAATAATTAAATAAATGAATAAAACAATGAATTGAAATGATTGAATGTGTTTTTCTCCAATCTGAGTGATAAGAAGAGAAGTAGCGATACATGGACGAATATATTTCCGATTCTTCCAGTAAGCTGAGGAAATATTACAATGTATTCGATAGTCTAAAGGTCATATACGGGAAGATTAGTAGCTAGCACATGAATTCAACAGGAATGAAGCACCAATTCAATGAAAGGAATCACTTAATTAGTAACATTGCTTTGCGAATGTGGAAATCTTTGAATAAAATATGATAAACTATAATGAAATAGTGGTGAGGAAAAAAATGTTTCAACCCACTGCATCGATCATTAAATAAGACCAATGTGGTGACAAAAATACACTCCGATGGACAGGGGAGCGGAGGAGGAATTCAGATTCCGTTCCAAATGCGGTAAATTCAGCAATCAAAATAATGACTACATTTCACGATTAAATAATTCACTCATTCACCATCATCGTACAACGGAACTAAAAATAGGACGTCGTCATTTCAACTATCACCAATTCACTTCTCAACACCGCTCGTACTCGAAGTTTCCATGTTCAGCACAGACACCATCTATTGATGTATCAATATACATCATACCACGCATTGTTTGCATGCAAACTGCAGACATGCAGACAGACATGCAATGATACATACAACTGCAATATACCCAACAACACAGTTTTGGTAGTGACCGGTTTAAATCTCACCCCAGTTTTAAATTTCTAACAGTCCTTTTACCTTCTTATTATCAACGTATAATTTTATTCAGGCAATTTTATCAATTTTGTCCAGTTCAAGACGAATTCATCATTTTTTGAATTTTTTTTTCCACTTCATTTGTTTTTATCGATTAATAATTTAATCATTAAATTCCCTTAATTCAAATACCATTTAAATTATATATGATAAAATTGGGTTGCAGAAGAATAAGTTATTGATAGCAAGCAAGAAGGCAATATTTTTTCATTATCATTTTCTATATTCGTCTACTGGTATGAAATAACGGCATCTTGAAAAAGAAGAATGGAAAGTATGCCAATTCCAACCGAAAAAATGCAATGATGGGTAAATGCTTAAAATATTTTACATGAATTCTGCTTAAGGCAACGGAATTAATTGACTTCGATTGAAATCAGTCTAATCCTTCAAAAAAATCAGAAGCTTTTTCTAGAAGCTGAAAGAATGTTTCGATCTCTAAATTATTAATTTTACAGGTGCAACGTAAAATATTTAAGCAAATGAATTACAAAGCATATTAATCTTTTTTTTTTTTTCTCGCTGATCATCCTTTTAATGAATTGAAAGTAAAATAAGAATTGAAAGATGGAAAAACAAAAAGCCGAGATACTACAAATCTTCAAATTACAAACAATCACTTGTGAAAATGAAAAAGTTAACATTGTTCGGTATAGAAAATTGCTGTAGTGGTTCATATTGTATGTTTATTTACTTATTTTGTTATCATCGCAAACTCTTTCTTCTTGTTTCAGTTTCACTTCTTTTGACATGTGAATCTTGAACTTTAGTCAAGTATCCATGTAAACAAAATGCTCCTTTTGATTTTTACTGCAAATTTTTGCAAAACTTGTTATCCATGCACGTCTTTCTGATATAAATCAATAAATTTTAAATATGCGAGAAATGAAATAGCACTAGTCAAATGTGAAAAAAGAAATCACAACTTTCGAAGTTTCTTGTGAAAATAATATTTCTTGGTGATAAGGTGATTAATTTAATCGCAAAAAATTGATTTTTCTTCAAAACAATTTTTAACTTCAGTCGGATGGTAATGAGATCAGCAGTGAAACAGGTTTACTACTCAATTTTTTTCTTTTTTTTTTCGATACTTTTTAATTTCTTCGTGAAGATTAAATTTTAAATTTCTCCGAGAGATGTGTCTCTATAATGATTCATGCAATTTGTTTTACAACCGCGGAACAATTTCCCTATAATGGCTGAAATGAATTTCTTAATTTCCTGGCAACCTCATTTTGACTATTTTACCATCCTCTTTCTAAAATCGCTTTCTTAACATGTATTCGTAGTGCTAAATACTCTGAAAGGAAGTTGCGAAATATATGACCTCTGAACATCGGACGAGCTAATTTTTTATTAAAATTTCATATTTAATATTCGGTACAAATAAAGGTCACGAGTAGAGAGACTTCTAATCGGGAATTGCTGAGCATTATCAATTTTCATTACTAATTGACAAAACCAGAGGATTATCACTGCTTTCTTGCCAGCTAAGTTTTTTTGGATAAATGAGAAATATCTAAATGAACAAAAAAGTAAGAAATGCGCTAAATAATAATCTCATAATTTATAGAATAATGGTAAGTAAATAAATGATGTTCCTGGCAAGGTACCAAGAAAGCCAAATAAGTAAACAAGACATACGATCAAAGACAACAATAGGAAAACTGAAGAATGAGAGCACCAATTACAAAATTTGTGGATGATAATACATCATTTTGGGACAAATATTGTAGTCCTCGATGAAAATGATTTTCGCCGTTCGATTATTTATGTGAATTCTGTTCATGCATTCCAAGCTCCAAGGGCAAATTTCTGTTCGGTTTATGGTACTAAGCCCAAATCCACTTGAGAGATTGATTTAGGCTTAGTACCATAAATTATCAAATGAATAAGTGGATGGCATGCTGCTTCGATACTGTTTTTATTGTACAGATTGAATATTCGACACTTTCGAAGAAAGAAAATCAATTACTGATAAAAAAAAAGTTTGTCAATCAGTTCGAATTTTGTAGTACATTGCTGAGATATTTCAAAATCAATACCTCAAAACATAAAATTCGAAATTTTGTAAAAAAATTTAATGTTCGTTTTATAATGTTAAATTTAAAATTAATTTCCCTGTAATAAAAGCTTCAATAAAACACTTTTTTTTTTGAATAAAAATCCACCTTTTCTCTTATTATAACATTATAAAAAATTTCCGAATGAGCATATTTTTTTTCAGTTCCTTTTCGTGAAAACAAACTTTCCACTCCTATATATTAATACATGCAAATCTACTTATTATTTGCCAATCTACTTAATTAAATCTACTTAATAAATCTACTTAACAAGCATTAAATAAGAGAGTGGACATGAAACTCTTTCATTTGATGTACTTTGTTGATGTCGCAATTCTCTTTTCGAACAATTTTTAATTTGAACTGAAATTGAAGTTGCGATTCAACTGCAAGAATGCACGTTCTTGCTAGAGTCCAATTAAATTTTTGAACCAACGTGAAAACAGCTGATAATGACACTGTTTGAAAAAATTCATTCAAAAATATTTTTCCATTTGCAGGCTAAACAAGGGAGTTATGAAATTCAAGAAATTCGAGGAATTATTCCGAAAATCGTTTTAAAATAATGCAATGAGAGATTTGTACTGGTTGTAACTTCCCTTTTTGGCTTGGTTTCTTTGTTTAAAGTTCATAATTGAATTTTTCTTTATGCAAATTTTAAAATGAATTTACTTACGAGAAAAAATAATAATTAAAGAAACATTTTCATCTTCATCACATTACAAAAAATTATATTGCTCCCGGAATAGTTCTGCAGAAATGATTAGATAACTGGTATAAAATGTTTGTTTTCGAATTATATGATAATAATTGAAAGATATTTTGCAATGCTTCGAAATTTGAAATTAATTAAGAGCTAGTGAGCAACAGATTTATAAAAGGCGACTCGAATGTGATACATTGATATCTTAATCAATTCGCCATATTTTTTTTACAATTTTGTAGTTACATTCGAAAATACCAACTTCAATCAATTCAAAATTTGCTCACAAAAAATTTGAAATAAAAAATGAACAATGCTAGAAATCCAGTCATGTAGTCAAAAGCACTTCTTTGATTACAAAAATATTTCAATGCAATCAAAAGTTACCAACGGATTTTAATGTCTATTTAAGCATTAAGATATAGATGTAGAATTTAGAGATAAGATTACTCTATTCCGCAGAAATAGTATCGAATTTTTCGAAATGAATCACTACTTATAAAAGGTATTCATCAGATAAGCATCCAATACTAACTATTTGGCTAACAGTAAGGTGCATCAAACTTATGTTCATTACTCTATGCTTCTTTGTACATTATGCGAAAGTATTTCGGGAATGATATTGATAAAAGATTAAGAAGGATAAGCTCCGATGATTTGAAGAGATTTCGAAAATTATTTCTACATGTAAATGAAGAAGTAAATTTACTGAAAAGGCAAATGCCTCATTTGACTTTGACTCAACAAAATAATGAGTTTTATAACACAAAGAGCAACATTGTTGTTTTCTTACGCTTCTTCAGCGATTCCATTAATATTCTGCTAATGATAGTAATATCAGCAACGTTGAAAGAAGTATTCCTGATTCATTGTTTATGGACTATGAAAGAGTGCTGGCTATTCTCAGAATTCCGGAATTATTTAAAATGATTATGGCCATTCAGGCTAGACAGTCAATTAATTAATACAAAGAAAAATTAAATTTTTCTAAGAGAAAAAATTTAATTTTCTAAAACTTTATTGGAAAGTGTAATAAAATAATTGGTCCTTCTGATAATTTCGAAAGCATTCTTCGTCGATACTGAATGCTCTGTTCTAGCACTTTATAATTGGACAACGAATAAAACATATGCAACAGATTTTCTGTTGCGGTATCAATTGAAACGGTTGAAATTCGATTCAAACGTTACTATAGAAAACATATATCATTTTCCAAATTAAAAGTACAAGAAACTATTTTTTTCTAAACTGAATTTCAACGGTCATTTTTCAAATTAGTTAATGTTGAAAGTAAGTTTTCGAATTAAATTTTTTGGAGTTCGTTGCTTCTTCCAACACAAACTTGTTGATAGCAAAAAATTACTAACATGTATGGGTGCTCGTTTTTCTGCAAAAAGCAAACTCTTCTTCACAACGACAGAATGAACGACAAAATTTGCTGGAAGCTACCGGTTCGTATTTTTAAAAGAAGGATTACTTTTAACTTGAATTGACAGTTAATGACTTACGTTCGTGGTCGTGAGTAATTGAGCTGCGTGACTAGTCGGATTTATTTGGACTTTTATTCTTGCTCAATGGATACAGGTACAGAAGCGGAAACCAAACTGAATTTTAGTTGAATCTCCAACTTGGGTAATTAAACTTCTATAAGGAAGCATTGAAAACACTAAAACGGATACGACAATTACAATATCAATCATATCAACAAAATAATTTTAATGACAAACCAAAAAGAAGAGTGAGGTAAATTAATCCTGACCTACAAAACGTCCGACCTTGTGATAACATATCTTTTAAAACGATCCTATGCTCAGGATTCTCCTTATTTATAGAGAGAGGATAATGTAGAATTTGATGTACAAGAAGGCGCCATTATTAGCACATGAGAGCGCGCCTTTATTGGCGCGTGACCTAGACTACAATATTGAATTATTGATTGCACATCAAAACAACAATTTAGAATGACAGAAATGATTGAATTATGCAATTAATATCATGAAGTTCCTTGGAATTTCCGATGACCGATGACAATGTCTAATTGATTGCAGCTAATATTCCTGCTTGGAAATTGTCTCATAAATTAGCGACAGATATGTTATTACACAAAAATTTACACATGATGAACAAGTATTGGTAAAGTTATCAATATTATCCTGGAAATATTCTGATGGATAATATTGGTAAACTAATGCATTGCATGTTCATTTAGTAAATAAAGCAGTCGAGAGAAATAAATATAAATAGCTGCCCTCTCAAATATTTTAATTCAAACTTTATCAAAAAGACAGGTCAAATAGATTTTGTGCTAAACCGAAATTTTGTAGAATTCTCATATTATCAACTAAGAAATAGTTAAATGCTAATTCAATGAATTCAATCATGCAATATTTTCACGAAATCTTTTCATTTTACTTTTTATTACAACATTTTAGTTTTTTACTTCAATTGACTGTTTCTTTAAACTTCAATCTTGTCATTATCGGCAAGTTCATAATTTCGAATAAATTTTGGTAGTTTAATTCTGTTCTTTTTAGGATAAAGCAATATTCCTTATCACTACGTTTCCAACATTAGAAAAAAATGGAATGGTGGATAAAGTTTAATCCGTCAAGTGTATCAAGCAACAGTCCTCACTGGAAAAATTAATTCCACATCATTTTATTAGTATTATGATTTTTAGCCGATTGCTATCAGAAATATCAATTTTTTTTTTATAAGACTTTTATGTTGTCGGAATATCAAAATGCCTCGTTTAAAGCTTATCGCCTTTTCGACTTATTTTTATTTTTTTCGATTACAATGCTTCATTGAAAATACTATTAGTTTAAATAATAGGAAGTGATTATTAAGCAGATGCTTCCAATTTTATAAATTTGATTTATTTGAAGTATTTTAAAAATATAATATAAAATGATTAGAAACCTTTCTTCTAATTGTAACTTCGTTTCGGACTACCTTTTCAAGCAATTTAGTTATAATTTTGGAACTTGCTGATGCGGAAAATAGCCGTAAACAAAGGCTGAATTTTATGCTTTACTCCTTTTTCTGCAATTTCTTTTTTAATTTTTTTTTTTTTTTTTTTTTTTTTTTTTTCTATTTGAATAGACCAGAAAATCAGCAATTTCTCGCAAAAAATTACTTATTTTCTGAGCTATTAAAAAAAAATAAAGGTAATAAATTCAGGATAGAGTCAAATTGAATTTCCAGCTGTTTGTTAACATATTTAGAAATTATTAACGACATACTTTTGACATACATTTTAATAAGCAAATCTTTTCTTTTTATTGATTTCGTATGTCGATTTTAATAGTTTTACTTTTTGTGTAGTTAAAAAAAAATTTTTTCTGAAATCTTATTTAATTGAATGTGAAGATTTCAGGCAAGAATTTTAATAATTAGTTTTATATTTTATATAAATACTTGAAATCATACTATGCCATTTATGGATTTCTTTATTGCTTCACTGCAATGCACTGATTTTATTACTATTGCGCCGGCATCTGCAAATATCGAAAATTAAACAGATGAAATTATTTCGAGTTATTCCAAAAATTTCTGGCAATTAATTTTGTAGGAATGAGTAGAGATATTCGGTATCACTCTTCTTTCTGATTCTATTGTCCTTCTGACATCAAAAGCGAATTTTAAATTTACAATTTCAATTTTCGAGAAACATTTTTTCGAAAAAAATTTTTCCATTTGATATGCTTAATTAATTCTTAAAAAAATGAATTCAGGGAAAAGAGATAAATTAGTTAAAGAGAAAAAAATGATCCGATTTTACTTTTAATAGTTTCACGATTTCACAAAAATTTAAAAACTTCTGAAATTATAAAGATATGATTTAGTGTGAAGACTATAAAATTTTCTGATCACCATTTGAAAATTTAAGAAATTGTGAATTTTGAATTTTTTAATAGATTTTATTAACATGAATGTCAAGCAGTTGCAAATGTAAATTTCCATTATTTCAGATCTTTTGCAACAAATGTTGTTCTATATTGATTTGCAAAATACTTAAAAAACAAAGGTAAGAGAGAAATCGGCAAATTCAGTGCAATGCCGCTATGAAACTTTTTCATGATAATGAATTTCTCCTTCAGTCTCAAATGAATGCATTTTAAATCTGTATAGTTTTTGGAATTTGTGAATTTATAAAATATAAATATAATAGCGAAAAAATCAGTCTGCAGCAGTTAAACAGATCTTAGCTAATGATTATCTGTTTTTCCCTGAATTACTGGCTTAATGCATTAGCTGACTGAAAATTTTTTATAAACTTTCATTTTACAAACTAAACTTGCTGCTTTAAACGACATCATTCAAAACGTCATTCATTGATTCTGAACTTGCAGTGTTGCAATAAACCTGCAGTGAACCGTTGCAGTGAACTTGCATGCGGTGTCGAAATGCAAAACAGACTACCAAATGTTCACTGGACAGATTTTATAAATAATTTTAGAGCAAAATTGTGCAAAATAAATCTCTAGATATGTAATCAAATGTATTTTCTTTTTAAACAAAGCTACTCCGACAAATGATCGCATTTTTTCTTGGAGAATCCTAAAAAAAAAAAAAAAAAAAAAAAAAATCGTGAGAAAAAATGAAATATTTTGCATAAAATAAGATTGAATATATACGGCAGTGGCACTGAAGCAAAAAATTCTTTCTTCATAATATTAAACAATCTACAAGATAAATTAAAGATGAAAAGAGAGCGAGCCATAAAATACATTTGCATGACTTCTAAACAATCGTTGATGAAATTTCACAAGAAATTTCTAGATAATGAAAAGAAGTACAGTGTTCTGCACAATTAACAGTTGGAAATTTGGTTCGAAATGCCTTGCCCAAACAAAATAAGACTTTTTTTTTCGAACAACTTTTGTCGTCTTAATTTAAGAAAATTTTCATTGTTTCAAGAACGTATAAAAGCATTCAGCAATGTATAAGGGTATTATTCAGCAAGCAATTTGTAGGAGATCTTAATATCCAGGTGCTGTGCGTGGTGGTGGACAGTGGTCGCATGAACCAGCACCGCCAGCGCGTCCCATTTCACCACGTTGTCCTGGTGCTCCGGGCTGTCCTGGAACGCCGTCTGACCCTGCATCTCCAGGCAGTCCTGGAGGTCCAGAGAAAACATTTCCTGGTAAGCCAGGCAATCCTGGTGGTCCTACTGGTCCCATTGGTCCGGCTGGTCCTGGTTGGCCAGCTGCAGGCGTCTCTGTGATTTGGCCAGGTAAACCGGGTGGTCCAGGTGGTCCCATTCCACCCAACGGTCCAGCTGGTCCCGGTGGTCCAGATGGACCTGGTGGTCCTGGCAATAGAGCTTTTCCACTCATGCCTGGCACGCCAGCTTCCCCAGGTGGTCCGTTGGGACCAATTTCACCGGGTGGTCCTGCTGGTCCTGCTGGACAGTCGAAGCAAAAGTCTTCGGGTTTCGGTACAGCATCTGGTGCGGCGTCCGGTCCTGGAATACCGTCGCTGCCCGGTGCTCCGTCAGGTCCTGAAAACAATGTCTAAATCTTGATAACTTTTCAATAACAGTCTAAAGTTACGGAAATTTGAAAGAACAACCAAATTGTACATTTGAAAGAAATAATTTTCCGCGCATAAAAGGGGATGAAGATTGAAATTTATATTTGGAATATTTGAATTGCTCATTTTCTTTTTTTTCTTGATTTTACAAACTGTTGATGCCGTACCTTTTTCGCCATCGATTCCTGGAGGTCCAGCAGGTCCCGCAAGTCCAGAACCACAACTACAGCACGTGTCTTCACCTTGTACAACAAATTGTGCAGCCTTAGCACCACCACCACCACCACCACCACCACCATTAGGCGGTTGATAACCGTTAGCACCATTAGGCTGTTCATAATTGTTAGCACCAACTGGATAAGTGCTTGATGTACGTTCTCGAATTGTTCTTCCGGCTGTTGTTCCTGCAGAACGATAACGCGCTTCTCGTTTCAATCTCCCTTGTAAACCACTAGCTTCTTCAATCTAAAATAAAGACTCACTAACTTTATGGATTTCCTAGTACTGGGAGAATAAAAAAGTAAAAGACATAAATTAATTCTTTTAAAAATCAAAATATGGAATGATTACTTTTATGATTAGAAAAAGCTATTATATTTGTCATAAATTGGTTAATTTCAAATTGATTATTCAATATTTAATTCTTCAAAGTTCTACAAAATCAAAATAAAAACATTCAATTCTCAGCAGTTATATACTATTATTACAACTAAACTAAAACGTTTAAGAATGATGCAGTAAAATACAATTCGATATTCATTCCACAGTCCATCGGTCCTATATTTGCAAAATTCGAGCTCGCCCTCCAGTGATGATTGCACATGCTGCACATAATTGTATAGCATTGGTACGGCAACAATTGCTGTCAATGTCGCAACAGTTGAAATTGCGATTCCGAAGAATGCTGAGCGCCGTAATCCATCTGCTTCTACTTTTTTCAGCTTCTCATATTCGAATCCCATCCTGTGCTGCAAATATTCATAATTTTTGCATTCATGAAGATTTCGAGAATTATTTTGCAATAATATTCATCAAGAAATTTAAGTTTTCGGCAAATTCTTCAATAAAATAAAAATTCAAATTCGGCATTAGCTTAGCAATTATCGATGATGTAATTAAAGTTATGCTAAATAGAGTAATATGATGGTTGGCAATTAGACCGCAGCAAATTCCTTTCAGGAAACTCGTCAAGTTTACATCCTAAGGCAATCATTGCACCACCACTTAAAAGCTGATTGGAAAGTAGTGATAAATAGTTTAAAAAACTTAAAAACATAAAGTAGTAAAGAACAAAACATCGTAAACAAACAATGTTCAAAATAATTATAAAAAGTATTAGCCAATTATGTCGAAAAGGAGAGATCAAGAAGCAAAGTGGAAAGAGCAAATAGATTTTATTTTTCAAACCTGATAAAACTTATTTTCTTTCTATTCATAGTTCAGAAACAAACGAATTTTCTTTACGTGCAAGTAATGTAAGATTGAAAATTTGATTCGACACAGAATCAGAATTAGTATTGCCTAAGTAAACAAACTTCCGTTTTTTCTTCTTTTCCGATTAGCATTTAAATTTGATTTCCATTTTTTGCCAAGCATCAGTTGCTAATAATTGATGTTTCAGTTAGAAAGTTATAAGCAAAATATAAATTTTCATTCATCTGTTTTAGCGCAGGAATTTTAAAAGCTTAAATGCTAGTATCAATTTAAAAGAAAGTTCTTCAATATTAATAGCAGTATATGTGGTCATGCATTATTCGTCTACTGAATAAATTTTCCTGTGTAATAAATTCTGAAAAAACTTTAAAAAAGATTGTAGATCTGAAGATATAAAATTTGTATCAATCATTGCGAGTATGCTTTGTTAACTATTATTAATATTAGTTACCAGTTATGGCTGATTTTTGCCATTCAGCAATTATCGAAATAAATGGTAGAAAGAAACGAGCAGAATGAAGTTGGCCTTGGCTTTATTCATTTGATGAAAGAATTTCGATGAAATGACTTTTTGAACCAGACAAAAAATAGAAGACCCGTTGCATAGCAGCAAATGGTATATTCAGCGACAGTAATGCAAAAAAATTCCAAAAACAAGTTTCATCTCAAGCTTTCCTCATTTTTCTTCTTTTCCTATGAAAAAATTTACCAACACATTTCCGTTGTAAAGTTGCTGATGTTTGTGTCTGTTGTCCTTTTAGATCCGTTTACATGAAGGAAAATTAGCATGAAAGGATAAATAATATTTGGATGGAGTCATTTTTTACCGCACATGGACTGTGGTAATTATTAATATTACAAGATGGAGAACGATTCTTGAGAGATACCATTAATTTGCTTCTATTGAAGAAAATGTCATATTTTTATAAAATTCAAAAAATTATTTAATAAAAAGTATCATTAGCAATTCAGGTACAAACTATTGTCAAATAATTATGCCTGCTGAATCACTAATGCCTCATTCGTCGATGAAAACTAGTTTGTTAAGTTCTCATCAACAACATGACATAATATTCCAGAGTTCCTAATTTAATAATAACCTAAATTCGTGGACCATCTTAAGAACAAAAATTATTTCCTAAGTAAATTATTTCTGCCCATTCTAGTTTATAATAAAAATTAAATTCAATCTAGAATGGAGATGTTCGTGGCAGCATATTTCATACTTTATAGTCAGCTTGATTATTAAAAGTTCACAATATAGCACATCTAAACAAGATTGAGAATGTAATATCTAGAAACTTGATTGACAAAACAACGCAGATAGATTAATTGTTAAGTCTATAAAACTTTTCGCAAAAGTGAAAGTGTCGCAAAAAAAGACGATTATAAATCAGTTATGTATGGAAACTGTCCTATTTTTGAAGATAAAAAATTAGTTTTTTAACTTTTAACTCAATTTTTTGATTTGAATTAATTTTTTACTTCGAAAACAAAAATCTCTGTTCCAACTTTTAGCCTAAAATTATCTATGATTCAGTGACCAGTGCACCGTGTAAAACATAATTGAGGATGACATGGTACTGCCATGTCTTTGCTGATGAAAAAGAAAAGCGCTATATTTGCAATTAGTGAAGAGAAGGAGTCTATTTAATAAAAACAATAGATCTTGTGAAGTAATTAAACTTTATAATTTAAGTTTACTCCTTTTATAATTGAAAAAATTAAATTTCAATTTTGAAAAACCGTTTAACTTCATAGAGAGAGAACGTTTATGTACTGATGAAATATCAAAATTTATTTATTACCAATATTCGAATAAACAATGGAGAAATCGAATTAATTTTTGGTAGTCACAGATTTTGAGTTCGAAAAACTAAAAGAAATATGCAAATCTATCAGACATAATAAAACAGTTCGGAACGCAAAATTTCCAAGGGAAGCGAAAAAAACATTTTTTTTTTCCATTCTGTACAGATGTAATCTGTATAAATGAAAATGTAAATGTTTGTTGTTTCTTGTCACACAAATGTTTCAAGTTCTCCACCGATTAATTTGAAATTTTTATGCAACGTTGCATTCGAATAGACGTGTGTTAAGAACTTTTGAACCAACTGGACCGTCCACGTTTCGCTTGTCCAGCTAGTGTGAAGTAAAACGTGAAATAATGTAGGAAGTCAAGATTTGGAAAAAATTATATCTTATTAATCCAAATATAAGCATAACAGAACAACGATCATTTCATACAAAAACTTTCGAATGAGCTAATTGCAAAGTAAGCATGGAAAATTAAGCTAAAAGATTGTTTTTCTGCAAAATTAATCTCTTACAATGCAGCAAAAGTTGTAAGAAGATTGCTCTGACATTGGACAAATAAGATCATGAAGGCAGCAAGCATGATGATAAAAATTTGCGAAGCAGCAATAAATGTCGCAACTTTCAGGTGTCAAATGATAACGATAATATTAGTCTCATCTTCAGCTAGAAGATGTAGCCAATGTTGATGATTGCAAAAGTGCTGATGTTGCTACTGCTATTGCAACTGATAAACGAACTGTTTATAGCAGCGACACTTTTATATGCTTCATTACTCCATTTCATGTTTTTCACTGCCTTTCTTACGATTGGTTTACTCGAAATGGTTGAAAGATTTTTTTCAAAGCAAAAAGCTGCCGCCCATATTCATTTTTCTGATTGTCCCATCCATTCAATATTAATTTAAAATTTGACAAGGGCGTGGTAAAGGTGTGCATAATAAGTTGCACAGAACCAGCGAAAAATATATTGAAGATGCATGATAGGACAAGTAATTTGATATGGAATGAATATACTCATGTCCAGTATTCTCATTCATTCCTCTTCTCTGTCCAAATACACAAAAACAGGTCTTGCACTAATTTATACTCTACCTGCTATATATCAAATGAATGCCTAAGCAGACTGAATTTTTATGATTCGCATCACTGGAAAAAAAAAAAAAAGAAAAACTGAATTTTAGATATCAAAAGAATCTGATGAAAGAAGGTAATCGATGAAAGGATAAAATAAACAAGACTAATCTAAAAACAAAAGTGACATTTAGTGCTGCATTACTTTGGTAGAAACTGTATAAAAATCAATATTTGAAGAAAGTACTAAATCAAATTTAAAAAATTTTGTAAAGATAACTGTTTATTTTTTAAGCCTCTCACTTCTTGTTATAACTTTCCAATTTTTCTGTAACCCTGGCTGCAATAATTCCTAAATTTTTTTTATCGCACTTCCGGCATTTTTCAACTTCGCTGTCCTATGCTCATTATTCATTGAATTTTCTTTTGTCTCTAATCGCACAAATCACAATTAAAGCATTGCTGTGTTTACAATCTGAAAAATACCGTAAGTTGCACTTCAATATGAGCAAAAAATTGAATATTAATGACTTTTATCTATCTCAACAGTCTTTTCATGAAAATTTACAACTTTTTTAGAAAACTGTCGAATTTCGCCAAGGAACTGTAAACTTGGAAAAGTTACCTTTGCAGCATTAATAAAAATAGAAGCAATAAAAGGATTTTTCTTTCATAAAATTATAATTTGATCAATGCCACCCAAGTGAAATTCTTTATTGGCTTTTCGTAATTTCTGACTCATTGAGAATAATTTACGTAAAACTTTTGTCCCAATCAAAATAATTTAAAACAATTTTATAATTTAAATTTAAATTTTCCAATAATTTTTTGCTTGGAGCTCATTGTGATGTTTGCCATTATGGAATATAAGTATAACATTTTAGAGTAATTTTTAAAATAACATTTTGCTTTTGTATAATCTAGCAATTACAACTATAAGTGTTTTTTTGCTGTTCTACTAACATTTAAACTGAAAAGAATAAATAAAATCCATAGAGTATCAGTTTAGAGGAGAACAATATCTTAGCTACTTTAAAATTTACTATCTAAAATTTGCTTTTTTCTTTTTTCATTTTATTGAAAGTTCTTGAAAATAACTCCTTTTTATTGAATTAACTTCTAGATCTTTTGAAAAATCTCCTACCTTATATATTGAAGCATTAATCAACTCTCGAAAGCTTCGAATCGAATGTTTTCATCCTAGACAGTTACGACCGAAAAAAGAACTTAAATAGAATACAAAAATGATAACTTTCATATTAAAGATAGCAAATTTAATGACTGTATATGTGAAAACTATTATAACGATTGAATATTCATTTGCTTGCAAGAATTATTTGTTTTACGATTCTATTATCTTTGACAGCATAGTTTTTTGAGATCATTTCTGTTATAGTCTTTATGAATCTTAACAATATTGAAAATTATATGATCATTAACTAATTTACTTAACTTTAAATGTGTGTTAAAATTTACAGTGTGCTGAAATATTCATCCGCATTCACTTCTAGTATTTTCAAATTTAACATTTCATTTCGTTTTTCAATTCCAATAAAATTTGACAAATTTTGACCATTTTATTCTCACACTTATTTTCATTTTGTCCATTTTGTTCATCAATGTTACCATTCAACAGTAATTTCTTCTTTTTTTTTTTTTGATAATTTGAGCGACAATTTTTTCTTCGCTTCTCAATTTACATCTTTATTTTTAATTATTTTTTTATTTCTTGAACTCGATAATTTAGTAAATGATGTATATTTGTGAACAAATTAAAAGCAAACTATTTAAATAGCAAAAATTGTTTTTTATATTTTTTTGCAGACTTTAAATTCAAAAAAAATGAAAAAATATTTGCGAATTTTAAATTCGAGTAATAATTCTCTTCTTTTTTTCTTGCTCATCCACCGCAAAACCTATACGTAAAAATATTTCATTAAGAAATATTGTTTAAATGATGCATGGAGGAAGAGCAGTAAAGGATTAAGGGTCTATACAGCTGTTTTGAATTAATCGGTCCGAATTTTAATTGATTTTGGGTTTCCATTATGTCAAATACTATCAAAACACATAATCCAAGAAAAGGAAGCGGCAGTTATTTCATGTGTAACAGTCCTTTCAACTTATCTTAAAAACTTGTATTTTTTTGTTAAAATGAGAGTAGTAAATCAAAAACGGAGATTTTTGAATTAGCTTCATTTCTTAAATCACTACGAAATCGCTAGTTTATTTCAAACCTTCATTTGATATATCATTGAAAAACAAGACCTTTTCTTTAAAATGATAAATGTCGTTTGCCTTTGTGTCTTCTCAGTCTACCACTTTCCTTCATCACATCTTTACATAGCAGTTTCACACTCCCAATGACTACTATTAATCAAAAATCTCTTTATTCCTTAACATTGCTGAGAAACTTGAAGTGCCATTCATTATTCTAATTACCAATTTAATAAAACATTCACAGTTTCTACCAAAAATGTAGAATGGTGAGTTTTACTTAAGATTTGAAAATTTTGGATTTTGGTAAATTTTTCAGATGAATAAAACAAATGAAAAGCTTTAATTTGGTCTACAATGGTATAACTGTTCTATTGCTCTCACAAAATTCGATTTCAAGTTTTGAAATTAAAATAAAGCTTTACTTTCACTTATTTCTCATCATGAATTACAAAATAGATTTTTTTCTGCCTCGTTCCCTTGTTGGCCATCCGTTAGGTCATCGCCTCACAGAACCTCAATTGCGGTTTGTATTCAAGGAGAAATCAAAGTTTTAACTTTTTTGTGATCTGCTTCGAATCCTGAAAAATATTTTGATTGTGTCCTGTTCTTAAATTATTAATGCTTATCTTCCTTTCCTTCATTGCACTTCTTATTCCCATAATACATCGCTTATTCGATAACTTATTAAATGATTACATATCAAATTTAAGATTGACAATGAGAAGTAAAAATTGTGAAAAGTTTAATAATGCATAAGCATCAATTAGAAATAAAACATGGATAATTTACAATAAAAAAAAAAAAAAGATAAATCAATATAAGCTTGCTCAACTTCATTCATTTTGCTAAAAAATTTATTTGGAAAACGGTTTGTCCAATTGAAAGTAAAAAATCATTAATCTAAATATACAAATACTAATAATTATTTATTGGTATTTGCACTGTTTATTGCTTATTAATAATTATTTATTAGTATGTAGATGACTAATATTGTCCATGAGGTAGCGTGACTGTGGATAATGATTATGAGCAGAATATTTATGATTCGTCCAACTGTTATTCTCATTCGAATATCATTTATTAACAATGATAATGATTATTAACGGTGATGATGCGATGATTATGATTTCCAAAAGTAAAAAAAATAGAACTTCAATATTTGTATGACTGAATCTGTTACTGTGAAGTTGTATATTATAAAATTTAGTGCAAGCTGTTCTAAAAATAGTGCTGTAATAATATTTTAATACATTCTCAATTTTCTATTGAAGAAACGGCTTCATCGATATATTTTAAAAGCATTATGATAATTCATCGAGGAAATGTATAGCAAAAATTTTAAACATTAGGTAGTATGAAAAACATCAAGACACATGTATAGGATGAAATTAATGCAAAAAAAGACTTTAAAAGATAATTTTTTCTAAAGTTTAAATTGAATCTGATATTCCGTGAGTTAAAATCATTTAACATCAAAACTTCGCAATACGAAAACTTCCTATAGATTAAACAGTTGATTTCGTAAATATTCAAAATTATATTAGAAAAAAATATTAAAGTGATCCTAATTTAAAAAAGAAAAAAAAGTTTCTACAAATTTTCTGAAGTGAAATCTAATGACTGACACATTAAATATTATTGTCTCGTTAATGAATTTAACAAAATCAGTAAATATCCTATCGTACAACTTATCTCAACTGATGATTTGATTTACTGTAGTTGATTTCTAATTCTTTTCCTCACCTCAAGAATTCCTTTATCACTCATTTACAAAAGATTCATTCAGTAATCAACCTTTTAGCAATCAAGTTTTTATTTCAGAGTAATAACATTTGCATTATTAGGTATGGTTCTTATAGACATGTTACTCTAGCTTGAATTTCATATCATCCATTCATTTTTAGACTCTAAAATGATGAATCTTTTACCGCTTTAATTTTACAGTTTGATTGGTATGCAAGAAGAAAATCGATGATCTATTGAAATGATCCGTAATTGAGAGAAGAACTGAGAGAAGAATCTGCAGCTGTACGGGCAGCAATTTGTGCAGGTGTTTTAAAATCAGAATTTAGCTTTATCGAATGTTTGGGATTTTGGAGCTCAGTTATACTTTATATGTAATCGAGTTATATGTACAAATGTTTCTGGATAAATTCATATTACTTTCGAATTTGAAATTAAATTTAAAGTCTATTTGTTTATTTTAAAATGACACTTGACATTTAGTTTAGCTTTATGCTGATAAGTCGAAGCAGAAATGAAAATTTTTACAGACGAAGATTCTATCATGCTTTAAAAGAATAATTGAATAGAATTATGCATGTTTGGAAAGATTGTGACAATGAAATTATCCTGAAATTACTCTAAATGAAATTTGATTTTATTATAATTTGTTTCAGTTGAAATTTATGGATGCAATTCATTTTTTGTTCCAAATAAAATCCAGAAATGTTTTTACATTAGATGAGAAGTTAACGATTTGCATTTACAATAATTAATTGTTGTTTTAATAATTAACAATGTTCTTTTGATAAAATCAGTTTGAAGATATTTTTGTGTAACGTTGCATTTCTTTTTTTTCTTCTTCGCTTTCTCGTATCTCAACGGTAGTCTCTACTTTCATTTTTGGATTCTTTTTGATTGAATGATTCTTTTGATTTGAAATGCTTTAATTTTGCGCCTCTCTGCGCTTTTTAAGAAAAAATAAAAAATTCATTTAATCAAAAGAATCCAAAGAACGAAAACTGCTTTCTCTGTTTTTTTTTTTTTCTCCTGCCAATGATACTTTTTTATAAATCACTTTTCCAATGCATTATTTTTTTTCTTACTTGCCCTTTTATTTTCGAATTTTGGAATCATGAAAAACAGAAAAAGAACGCTCAATAAAGGATGTTATGTGTATGTATCGAAAATTTCATCTAGCTTCCGTTTTCTAACCTTACAAAAGAATTAATAAATTTGGTTGAAAAATGAATCGAACATCTATGAAGAACAGGTTGAAGATGTTATCGATCACAATCGCATGGACGTTGCACATAAATTTCCGTCAAGAATTTCTGTTTCTTTCATGTATTCCATTCTGCATTATTCACACTTCTCTCCGAAAAAAAAAAAAAACTTAGAAACCAGTACCATTCAATTCAATATAAAATGGCAAATCATGTGAATGAAATGGATTTGAAAAAAAATAAAATATAATTATGATGGAATCATTATCTTTTCGAGCGGTGTCATAAAAGGCAATATCTTACAATTATTTGTTGCTTTGTCGAGAAAGAGCTGTGCCAGTATTATTGGTCATGAAAAAACCAAACAATCAGATATTTGTTGTCGAATAAAATATATAAACATTAAGCAATTCTTGATAATGCAATTGTCTTGATTGGATCTGTACGATGATAATTGACCAGTCTGATATAATAATGCCAACATATTGACTGTATAATAAATGTCATTATTTTAATGATTATAAATCAAAAACAGTATTTTAATGAATATTGAAAATCATCTGTGAAAATTGTTGTAAAATTGCTTGGTTATAATCCGGATATTCAGATAATTTACACTGTTATGACCTATCCATTACCTAATATTGACAATTAAAAATTACTGTCACTCAGTCACTGGCGGTAATTTTTAACTTATTCAAGAAACCTAAGATTTAAACTTCCCAGTCAAGTAACTTATATCTTGATGAAAGTTTAAGGAAGTAGCAGATTTCTAATTCCCGACTAACAAAAATTATATTTTCTTTCTAATTTCTCTAACTCTCATTTTGAACATTTGTTCAGTTTCCCCTTTCATCAATATGCAAACTGTTGATCAAAAATCTACCAATAAAAGTTGAAACCATAAAAAATTGATCAGATTTACTAAGACTGAACTTTATGATGCATACTCGACTTGTTTTTTTTGAGAAGAGTTATGAACTTTCTCAACTTTTCTGTTACACCTATTGCTGAACGTAATTAACTTTTGGTACTTCGACATTATGATCAATTAGTCAAGAATCGCTATCAATAATGAACCTGTCTCAGATCATAGTTCCGTAAAAGTACCATTTTTTTTTTTTTATTCTGAAGATAAATAATTGTGACTGTTTAGCGTGTGAGTTGGAATTTCGGAATTTTTTCAACAAAATTAAAGTATTCCGAAAAATAATTTATAATCAGTAAATTTTGCGGAAGTGAGTAAAAACTTTCTGTTCCATTTCTGGGCAAGTTATTTTCATGAATCTTATTTTAATGTTTGGATGATTTCGTTACGGAAAACTTGAAAAAATTTCTTAAGAAAGTTTAGCAAATTTACTTGTGAGAAAAAAGTTGGGAGAAAAAAATTTTTTTTATTGCTAAAACATTTATATGGGCGAAGCGTTCTTATTTATGGGAATTTTTTTCTTGTCAGAAATAAGTTTGTAGTTGAACCGGAAAATTAAGATAATGGTAATTTAAGAGCAAAATTGGAAGATGGTGATAATTTCTTCCTTGAGAAATAAAAATTTATAGATAGCAGTAAAATTTTTTTTAGATACCAGTAAAATCTTGATAAAAGTATAATTGCCGTTGCTCTTAACCCAATTGTCCGGTGTGATGCTTCATATCAGCAAGTTTTTATTTAACTATTCGGCAATCGCTCATCATGTAATAAAACTACGATTTAGGTGCTCTTGCAAACCAGCACTCATACATCGAGTACATGCAGCTGAAAAAACACTGAAAGCAATAGTTTTTTCGAAGTGAAAAAGTGAAGAAATAAAAAAAAAAAGAAAATGAAATAGCTTACTGATAAACTGACATCTAATTTTTGCCTTTCAAATTATTTGTGTAAGATCTTACGGTAGGTGCCTCTACAAAAAATTTATTTCTTCTCGTTCTTTTTTTTTTTTCTTGTAAAATCTCTTAGATGGAAAATTTCCAAACAGAAATGATTTTAAGATAAGGTGGCAAAATCATCAATGTTATTATTTTAATCCAATATTTTTTTCAATTTTTTTGAAAAAAAAAAAAGAAAAAGGAAAAAATCTTTGTAGTCTATCATCTATTCGATTTAAAAAAAATTCTTTTGAAAACATTCGCAAAATTGATAGTTTGGTTTACTTTTTCTGTCTAATTCAAACTTTTTACGAAATCTGTGGAATTAGCGATGATTTCATCCTAAGTTATTCCTAACTCCACAAAATATTACTATAATCGACCATATGAGAAGATTCAAAAATATTTTTTTCAAGAAATTTAGAAATTATTAAAATAATGACGCTGATGATTTTTTCGCCTCATCTTAAAATCATCTTTGTTCGTTTAATTTCATCTTCAAGAGATTTTACAGGAAGAAAAAAAAGAGAGAAAAAATGAAATTAATAGTTTGTGCCATTTTTTCTCTTCTGTAACTCTTTCCTTTAATGGCGGTTCGAGGCACCTAGTACAGCGTATTATCATTATAATTAATTATTAGGTATTATAATGAAGTATTAGTGCGATGACTTTGCTCTGAAGACATTATTTAAGCATTAATGTCTGAAAATTAGTTCAGATAATTGATTCAGACACTAATATCTTCAGAGCAAAATCATTAATTAATACTAATTCATTGACCAAATAAATTCAGAACTGACATTAATTAAATTAAGACATTAATTGATTAATTAAATTAAATAATTAATTCAGAATTGTTCCATTGTTAATTCTTTTTTTTTTTGAAAATAGTTTAAAGTTTCCTTTTTTGTTATAGTGCAAAAAAAGGCCATGGCAACTGGAAATTATTATTGGTCATGTAATCTTGCCATTTTCATTATTGTTCGTCTCGTTGTGCATAGAATCAATAATTAAATTAATTTAAATTGGCTTTAAATTTATGAAATTCATTTGTTTCTTGAAACGAAGAGACTAATGATCAAATCATAATTACAATTATTTCAAGATGCTGACAAGATAATCAAAATGGTGAATTGATAAGATAATTCTGTGTTATTTCGATAATATAAAAATGGAAAACAGTAAAAAGTTAGATTACAAGTATAATATTATAATTTTTCGTACTGTCTACTAGCACAACGAAATATATCTACTGCATGTTAGAAAGAATTAATAATATTTGATTTTAATTTGCACTCAAGTTGATATTGAATCAAACAAGGTTAATAAAACATGTCACTGTATAAAAGCAAACAAACAAATACATTATATTGGATGTGCAAAAAACATAATGAAAAAACGAAGATGATCAACTTTCTCCAATCAAGCTTTTCGGATCTAACTTCAGTTCAAGAAGTACAAAAATGACTGTTTTCTTTGTCGTTAAAATAGATTTGTCGGCCTTTTAAAATTATATCATTTGCTCGAAACTTATTTGTGGGATGCAAGCAAAAGCAACAAAAAAAAAAAAAAAAAATTGTCGGAAAAACCTTTCCTACTTGAAAAGAAGATTCACACACTATTTCATCCGCCTTAGAAAGCTCAAGCAATAAAAATATAGGAAAAATGCACTAAACAGATGACATAAAGTCACATTTTAGTGTACTTTATAGCATAGCTTTGAATCGAAATAATGAGCCATACTTTTAAATCGTAATAATCGTTTCATCATTATCATTGAGATAATTGTCCTGTATCAAACATTCATCAAATCTATCATTCATAGATATTTTCTTAATTTACAAAGAATGAGTCCTTGTAGTGTAATATATGTTGGAATTATGTTAGTGAATCGCCAGCATTGCTGATATCAGTGCTAAGGGCAAAGTGTGATGGAAAAAATGATACCTTGTCTTACTTGGGGTATAAAGTGATACTTTGCTTTACTTACTAAAGGACAAAGTATCATTTCTCCACCATTCATTTGATTGATTAATTTATCAGAAATTTTGAAGGAATCGATCATTCCTTTCTGTCAGTTACGCCACAAAAATTGATTCCAAATAATTTTGAAATCAGCCATGATTAAAGAATCAATAGTGAAACTCATGAAAATTTGAAATTCTCTAGTGAAGATTTTATACTGCTAGCAGTGTGAATGTTTTTAATCACACTTCATCCATCAAAATACCACGGATTTGTTATAAAATGCCATTAAGAATTTGAAAAAAATGGGAATTTTTTTCAAAGCAAATAAGAATATTTGTGTTTCATTTTCGTTATTTGCCACGGTGGATTGAATGAAAAAAGAAACGCGCTCAAGTACTATCTCTTACTAACTGATATCAAATCCGCAAATTTATTCTTTTACTTTAATTTTTATTAAACGATTTTAATTCACAAAATGGCGAAAAAGGAAAACTTTAATGCAAAATATTGGGTTGTTATGACCGTAATGTCAACAAAAATCAATATAAATAAGCAGCAAACCAGGAATGGAAACAAACTTGCAAGCATTGTAATCCTTTTTAAATGTGGAATTGGTCTCGAACTGCCCTAGTAATATCTGGCGTTCCTTAGATGAAATTCAAAATTTTCTTCTGAGATAATTCAGAGACAATATAGTTATGTAAGTAAGGAGTATAAAATTGATGGCTTTTATATGTTAAAAAGAAAAAAAAGCAATGATAACATTGGGATTTTGGAAATAACTCAATGAATTAATTTCAGTTCAATTCCGAAGGAAAAACTTGCGCAACAATCCAATTATTTTTAAGAGTTCAAAGTAAGAGATTTAATAGGCAATTTGTAGACTTACCAAGTTCTCAATTATTAAGATAATTATTAAGATAATTGAGACCCTAGAATTGTCCCTGAAGAATGGTTGTAATAATATATCATTTATTCAAAGATGTTAACACGTCACTCCAGAAGAGAAATCTTTTTTCCTCATTCCACAGTTCAAATTTCATATTTTTTTTATTTTTTTTTTTCTTTTTTTTGTTCATCGATTCCATGTATCTCATTTTTGACGGCCATATTCAAGAACGCGAAAATGCAAGCTTCAATGAACAGAATTGAAAAAAGTTGAAATTTAAACTCCAGTTGGATTTCGAATTGATGACATTTGCTTATTTCTCCAATAATACAAACTAAAGATTGAAAATAAAGATATTACTAATAATTAATGAATAACTTTTCAGTTTTAAAATCCTTGTTTTACTCCAACAAACTTCATAGATTTCCATCATCAAATGTAATTTCTTTTGTATTCATCGATATAAGTATTAGCGATTTTCAAGTTTTACAATTCTTTATAACAAACGTTGCATATTTCCTGCAACCTCGAGTTTCTTTCAAAACATCCGGAAATAAAAGCGATAACCATTTCGCCTACTGAGAAATTTGGAGTATTGAAATTAAATAAGTGGTTAAAATTTTCCTTCAATCAGAACCGGATTTGGATCTGGTTAATTGATTTGCTTTAATAAATTTAGCAAAATTGACATGCTAAACATCTTTACTGATTTCTTTTTTTTCCATAGATGTAAAAGAAGAATTTAACGAATGTTTCAAAGATCATATTAGAGAGAAAGAAGAAAACTCCATTTTCATTTTTTTTGTTTTGTTTTGAGAAGCTCTCTGATATAGATAAAGTGCAATCAATAATGAATGATCTATCTTTAATGGTTAGACATGTAAACAAGCAATTTCTCGATGATTCTGTTGAATGACTGAGAAGTTGGATGGAAGGATGGATGGATGGAAGGTTGGTGATGTAAATAAAATATGGAGAAAAGAGAAAAACGATACAAATGCTTGTGTCAAACATCTCTCACTGCCAAGTGTTTCTACTGCTGCTGCTGCTGCTATTGCTGTAGGATGTTTCATTGATTGATTTATTTTTAAATAAAAATTGTGCCTTTCATATTGGTGTTTTTTCTTCAAAAGCTTTCATTAAATTCTCGTGTCACATGTTCAGTTTCTTTCGTTTTATCCACGATTATTTTTCAATAAATTCATGTTTGGTACGAGTATTATTTGAAATCCCAGAGTAATTGGCTGCCTTATCACATAGCTTATCATATTGTGGCATATTACAAATTCTGGAAATCTGGAAGATAGTCTCACATATCACTTGAATGAAATCAGATCAACTGATAAAAGCAGGTAGATTAAAAAGAATATTCCTCTGATTAAGCGGATGACTTATCTTGTTAACTGTTAGCCATATCACATCATTCTTCACAAAACATTTATCTTGTAAGATGCAGAAAGATAGTTGTAAAAGTAATTTAGATTGTTGCAAAGGTAATTTGGATTGTTGTAAAGGTAATTGAGATTGTTGTAAAGGTAATTTAGTTTGTTGTAAAGGCCATTTGTTGTAAAGGTAATTTGTATTGTTGTAAAGGCCATTTTTTGTTAAGGTAATTTAAATTGTTGTAAAGATAATTTAGACGTCAAATTAGTTTATCTGAAAAAATTAGAATTTTAAACTTAAGTAAATTAGGTGAGACCACTGCAAAAAAGTGGAGAGGAATATTGTCACTTGCCTCGTATTTGTTTTCTTTTTTCTTTTTTTTATTATAACCGATAATGTGTTAATGATTTTTAGGCAGAAATAAAAAAAATAAGGAATCGAAAGCAAAGACCCGTGAATTCGAGATGAGAAGAGCAAGCAAAGGTACTATCCTAACAGTTGAATAATAGAGAGGTTGAACGAATAGTTTTGATCGAGAATTAAATGCTGTCTCTTTGCTGATTGCTATCATAGTTATAGTGATTAAAATCATAATCTAGAGTAAATAAGGTAAATGAAGCACTCTAATCATCTTTTTCACAATGTACACAGGATGAAGATAAAATTTTAATAGCTCAAAACTTAATTTTAGCAGCTGAATATGGCATGGAAACCGATGCCATGACTTTACAGCGTTTCGTTCTTCAAGATCAGCGAAGACATCCCACAGCAACCGGTGATCTTACTAATCTCTTGACATCATTGCTAACTGCCATCAAGGTAATTTATACTAACTATTCGAATTTGAACTGCAGTATGTATCACGAAAGTCAAAATGAAGTAAGATATTGCTGAAAATCTAAATTAAGATGGTATTTGAATTTTGATTACAAAAATATTATTCAAGAATGATAATAGTTAGGTGTTATTCGTTAACATTTATGATTACATTTTAAAAAATTTGCAATAAAGACCAGAATGTGATACGTTTTGCGAGAAATTTTAGGCAATCTCAAGTGCTGTTCGAAAGGCAGGTATTGTACGATTAACTGGATTAGCGGGTACACAAAATATACAAGGTGAAGATGTCAAAAAATTGGATATTATTAGCAACGAATATATGATTAACATGCTGCAGTCATCATACACCACATGTGCAATGATTTCTGAAGAAAATGATGAGGTTCTCAGACTTTCAGTTATCTGATAATAATTTAATTTTTTGAATGATAAGCAAAACTCATCTTGTCATTAAATTAAATTATGAGAATAGCTCAGAAAATATATGGTGTCTTAGACTGTTGAAACCACACACAATCCCTTCAACATCACATTGCATGAATGGGTAAATTAAGTTTCATAATATCATCAATATTAATATTAACAACATGGAAATATTTAAATTATATAATTTTAAGCTGATTGAAGTACCTCCTTCTAAACAAGGCAAATATATCGTGACATTTGACCCACTGGATGGATCATCAAATATTGATTGCTTAGCATCAATTGGCACAATTTTTGGAATCTACAAAAGACAATCAGATGGCCCCATTTCCATGACTGATTTTCTACAGAAAGGACGAAATATTGTTGCAGCTGGTTATGCATTATATGGTTCCGCCACTATGCTCGTGCTTTCAACGGGACGTGGCGTTAATGGATTTACACTTGATCCTGTACATTCATCCTTTTTTTTTTTTCTTTCATTTCAGAGTTCCTAATTAGGAATCAGAATCTTTTTTCTTAAAAGACCTATTCCATTAATTTAGAACTTGAAATGCGACTATTTAAAAACTCTTCAAACTCACTATAGACACCCCAATTTCATTAGAAAAGATCGATTCCAGATTTCATTTTCATCGAAATCCCTTTTAATTCATTTCTTATAAGTCATAGAATTTCAGAGTGTTGGTGAATTCATCCTAACAAATCGGCAAATGAAAATACCACAAAAAGGAAAAATCTATAGTGTTAATGAAGGAAATACATCTAAATGGTCCAAAGGCATCCAAGAATATGTACACACCAGAAAATTTCCATCAGAAGGTCAACAAGCTATGAATGCACGCTATGTTGGATCCATGGTTTCTGATATACACCGTACTTTGCTTTATGGTGGTATTTTTATGTATCCTGGAATGAAGGATAAACCAATGGGAAAGGTATTTCTCTTCCCTCAACTTTCTTCATCCATCGTATCGCACTGCATCTTGATTCCCAATACCAACTTCTTTAGGAAAAGAATCTGTCAATCAGAAAGCGGTATGCTTTGCAAAAATTTGATGAATATTTCCTTGGACATCATAGCATCCTGATCGAAATTTAAAAATATTTAACGCTGTGTGAGAAAATTCTGTGTACTGATGATGAGTAACTTTATTTTTATACAACTTGTTGCTTAGTGAGAAAAGATGATTTGATTTATACTAGGAGGTAAGCTGCAAAATACCTAATAACCAATTTAGCTCCGGCTGCTGTACGAAAACATTCCAATGGCATATATCATAGAACAAGCTGGTGGAATGGCATCGAATGGAACTAAACCCATACTTGATATTGTGCCAACATCGATTCACGATCGGAGTCCATTATTCCTTGGTTCTCCTGATGATGTACAGGAACTTCTGGATTTTATCAAGAAATATGATTCATGAGAAACATAATTATTTAAACAGAAACTGTACGATATTTCCGATATACTTTTTTTACCTCATTTCCTAATATGAAATTATATATTATGCAAATAAAGATCATCTAAAGACAAAAAAAAAAAAAATCTTTATATGATTTTGATAATAACATTTTGAGGATATTGACCTGGAAATAAAAAAATCTTCATATCAGTCGAAAAGAAAAAAAAGAACTCTGCAGCATCAATGGAAAAATAGAACTTTCCAAGAAGCGTGAAATCGAATGAAGTTCCTGACTCCATGACATGTTAATCTGACAGATAACTTAAGGGCATGAAACGAATGACGATAAAAATTAGCAGTGTTTTTTTTTTTTTTTTTTTTTTTAATGCAACGATTATCAAAAAAAATTTATTACGTGAGAAATCTCAGAAGAACCAAATTATTCTATTGCCCATACCATTAGTTATTTTTTTAGTTTTAGTTGAAGTTGGGATAACCACTCAGTAACAAATTGTTAATTTTATATTTTGTGAGAAAAATTAACACACTAATAAGGGCTTTCTATAAAAATAGCAAAGTAAAACAAAGCAAAAACCAATCTATCACTTTTTTTGGAGGTACTCAGGAATCTTAATATGAAGTTGTAATCGCATAGGGTAATAATAACATCGAAAATGTTCCAACATAAGCAGTTCTGACTATGCGTCAAAGCGAGAACAATCTCAACTCATTTTTCAACGCTTTTTAACTAAATAGTTTAGCAGCATTGGTGATGTTGAACTGCAGATCAAATATCAAAGGGAATCGATCAGAAATCAACAAAAGCAGTGATAGAAGATTCTTCAAAGATGCAATTTCATTATCATAAACTTTTTAATTTGTCACTTAATAGATAACTACTACTAAAATTTTGGCAGAAATAATGAAAATCAATAACCATGATGTCTAGGGAGGGAAGAACTAGTAGAACAAAGTAAGCTACTCTAGCTAGTCGCATCTTTGCCTGATCACAACAGCGCAAACTTTAGGCAAATCGCTTAAAAAATAACTGATTTTTATCGTAATATAATTTCAAAAATCAAACAGAAAATCCAAACTCAAATCTGAAACTGCAACAGCCAGCAGTTACTAGGAATGTGAAAAAAATTATGGTGGAATGACAACTGTTTAGAGGAACACTAATATAACGGCCCAAATAATTGTAGGAATCAAGCAGTTAATTCGGTAAAGCTATTTGGGACAAAACGATCCAGGTATCAATCATCAGATGCATTTTTTTCCATTTTCCTTCAAAGATGCATGTGTAACTTTCAAGGGAATAATTATGTAAATAATAATGAAATGGAATATCTAAACACTCACAAAATATGCAAAATTGTAACAGTTATATGGCAAAAGCCGATGGGTGAAACAGCAGAATATCATTTTTACAAGTTAACAATGAAACATGTGCATTCAAATCTAAAGTTACAGCAAATTAAAGATGTGAGTTCACGAATTTGGAATATAAATCTTCAACAGTGTATATATTTTATTTTAACCTAATCCTTCTCTGATTGAACTGAATATAAAAAAAATCTATCTTTTAGACTTGCTCATCCTTTCAATTAAATGAGGCAAATTATATATTTATAAAAGTAAACACACTGCGTAATCAGTAAAAAAACACGAAAACGTGGGGAGAGAATAGTCATCAATTGGAAAGACAAAATATCATAGAGCAAATAAATGAGTACGAAGAAACAGTTAGACGTAATGTGGGTGTAAACGGGCAATAACAGATAGGCCGAACTATAGATCAATTCTATTTTATCAGCAAAACGATTGAAAATGAGGTATATCTGATCAATATAGCACAATCGCAAATTTTTCGTTGATTTATAAAGTTCAAAGTGATTTAAGTTGTCTCTGATTAAAATTCATCTTTTACTTCAGAAATACTTGCTCAAAGTCCCTTCAATAAGCTAAATTCTAATGACACCAAGTTAAAATAGCACCTATCCTAAGGATTTCTCATTTTTTTTTAAATTCATGCTTATCTAAGATTGGCATCCATCTTCAAATGAAAGTAAACAATAACAAAATTTGAACATAAAACCCAATAAATAAACAACCAGTGAAATTCATTTACCGCATTGTTTTCTCCGTTGTGCATGGGATATTGCGTTTTTCTTAATCACAGGGTCAGATACCTTCTTCACCTGAAAAACTGCAAATTCACATCAAAAGAACTTTGATATGATTATACAAAAATTAAGAAAAACTTGGAATTTAAAATTAAATTTTATAAGTCTTTAGATGTCTCTCGTATTATAATATTTATGTATTGGATGTGGTTTAGTATTTCCGATACAATGCAGCAGTAAAAAAAGTAGTAATTTTATTTCATATGAAATCAAACACTACCAAAACGGAATTTTGCCTGATATCTTCCTTGTTGTGCAAAACTGAATTCCCGGTCGGTGTAGATGCACCAACATCATCTAGAACAATTAAAGAATGATTTCAAGACTCAAAGAACACCTCAAATGCCTTACTCTAAGATCGTATTTTTTTCAAAATTTTACTAACCGTACTTCAAAATATCACAAAAAGTGTGATACGTGCGAACAGAATGCTCCTTCCTAGAGTAAGATGTGTACAAAAGTACACTGGAAACACCTGCGCCCCAATTCTTGAAAGCCTATAGTAATAGTAGTCAAAACGATCGGTGATATCCAGATTTGTATCACTATCGAATAGGAAAGAAGAAAAACTCTGCACCTAAAAGTAATAGGGGCTTAGATGAACACAAAGACAGCTCAAACGCATTGCTGCAGAATCACTAGTATGGCACACCTATCCCCAAATCAATTTAATTGAAAAATAATGAAAAACAGAAAAGTGTTCATATTGATGAATTAAATACTTTCTCCTTACTTTGTTCACAATTTTTATCATAAACAGCTGTGAGACCATTAGAGTAATTCGGTTTCTCAGCACTTGTAATATCCAGGAAATTACGTGCAATATTTGGTTCGTTGTAAGTTGAAATGTTTAGCAGCTCCCTAAGGCATGCATTCTCTGTTGTCAGCCTTGCAATTAACTGCAGCAAGTTTTTTTTTCTAATCAAATAATGAAGGCAAACAAGAAAATTCTAACAATTTAATATGATGTATGACTTATTTGCTTTCCCCGATGGGGAGCGTCTGACTAAGTTGAATTGAATTCTCAGTTGTTATACTGTGGAAGACAAATCAGTGTAATCAGTTAAGAAATAAGAAATGAGGTATAACAAGCTATCAGTTATTTTTAAAAAGAGATCGTTGATCCCAAAATGATTTCTATGGGAGATTAATTTTAAATTTAATACATGGAATTCCAAAACTTGTGCTAATGATACTAATTAAAACAATAAATAGCACTGTTAAAGCATCCTCATCAATTGTACTCAGAAAAGAACAGAAATAAAATAACCTCTTGATCATGATTCGAAATACTCTCGCCATCAGCAAGACATTCATTCAGTAACCTTGAAAGATTGACGATTTTTTCGTTTATAGAGACTTCACACTTTTTGTTTTCTTGCTGCAAAAAATTTAGCGACACTACTTCAAATAAAATATGAAGGGTCTCAAAAAAAAGCAGAAAATAAAACCAAAAAATGAAAATAAATATAATTAATTTACTAGCTGCTAATTAATTACTTATTATAAAAATGGAACACAAATACTCTAGCTTACTGACTAAGATTCGAAATGGAGGAATAAACTGCTTCGCAAGTTTTGTTACAACATCTCTATGTTTTTGCATTACTAATTGTAGAGTATTTTCGCAATCCTCCAACGCTTGTCGCAGTTCCCTAAAAATTTCATTAGTGTGTTTTCAGCAATTTCGAATAAACTTCGATATTATAAAATTCGAAAGATAAACTTTATTTTATTTTCCGTACCCAATGACGTGTAATCATAAAAGGTCTTTCTGTTTGCAACTACGGTGTAATCTAATAAAAAATGAGTGAATCATATAAATCCAATTAGCTTGATTTTAATGACATATGAAAAATTTAACAATTAAGCAAATAGTAAAATACTAGATAGGATCAATCCTAGATCACAACATAGTTTGTTGTATTTATACGTACGTACATAGGTTATTTGAAAAAAAAAAATCAAGGCATCCATGATTGCAGATCGTTTGTTGTTTGTTGTTTGTTTGTTGTTGTTGTTTTGGTTGCTTTTTTCATAAGAGTCATAAATTATGATTACACACTTAAAAACAATTAAAACTATACCATAAACAGCACCTGTTCTCTTGCTGTAACTGCAAAATTTGTCGATTTTCATGTTGCAAGCCTGCAACAAGTACTTTACGTCCTTGCATTCGCCAACAATCATTCATATTTGCCACTTCGTCTTGGTACTAAAATGAGATTCCTCAAATGACAAGTGCACATTTTGTTCGCAAACTCATCATCAGATAGCAATAATGGCAGTGCTAGTATTAGTTCTAATTGTCAAAGTTGCAATTCTGAGTTATATTTCTCGCTACGCATATTTTGTCTCATTTCATTTTTCACTGTAATAAAGAATTATTTGAAAATTTTAAGAAAAAAAAATTTAAGCTATAATAGACAATTTTCTTCTATGGCTCCAGCTTTAGTTTTCATTATAAATCATGCTCATTCCTTCCTTGTTCACATTATGAAAGATAGTTCAATCTAATCTTTCAAATATCTTTTAACAATATTTCTTGCTTGAAATATTTGAAAGGAAAACAAGAAGCCTATCTAATTACAAATACATAACAATTCACGGTCTGCAACAACCTGTAAAAAAAAGGGCCTTAATGTACATAGAGAATTCAATCTTACAAACAAAACTAGTGAAGCAAAAGAAATCCTCTACGCTACTTTAATATTTAGTCTTTAAATTAACAGTTATATAACATTTTCAAAAAGTTTTCTTACCTCTTTCATACCAGAAATTTTGTCATTAACAATCTGGCTTTTTGCGAGCGCATTATCCGTAGCACGTTCACGCGTTTGCAAATTGATGACAAGCTGACGCATATCAGCCATTAACTGGCCGATACTTGTTGAACTCATCGCTGAAAATAAAACAGAAAAAATGCTCTACGGTGAAGACGGTAAAATAGTTAATAAAAACGACATCAACATCAAGAAGAGATGATAGAAGTGTTACCGGCAAGTTCTACTAAATTTTTTCAATATCGATACGTGCATGTGATGTTATATTATGTTCGCAAATAATTAAGCAAATCAATGCTCAAAAAAATAACTGAGTTAATTCCTTTCCATAGGAAGTAAGCATACTGTGTAAAAAAAACTTACAAAGCAACTTTTGCTGATAGAAGTGGCAAACAACTTTACTTCATGTCATCCGTTCTGTAAGGAAGTTTGAGATCTAAAATAAATATCGATTGAAACGAAATCTTTCCTTCCTCTCGCATCTTTCAATCACACTTATCATGAAATTGCTATAATCAGAAAAAGAAGAAATTATCACCTACCCACACCCACAGCCATACATATACGCGTACATACGCACATACATATGCACGCATACGCATGCACGCACATATGCACGCACATGTGCAGGCATACGCACGTACACACACATACGCACACAAACCACTGACAATGAATCCCTGTCGTAATACTACTGCCCAAATAATGCACTTAATCGCTGTGCAAACATTTCATTTCAGGTAAAAGCTTTGTCGAAGCAGTTGAAATTCAAGTTGATGAGAAGGGTCAGAGAGTTACCTAAGAGAAAAGTCCAGTATCTTAAAAGTGATTGCTGTCCAGAAAATTGCTAGACCTGAATTGGAATTTAATCGAAATCTACAAATTATATCGCTAATATTCTTTTATTTAAAAATTATTTGAAATTATTTGAACAAAATATCCGGTATTTGAAGAACTTTTCCAAATTATTTGGAATAAATTAGATGAGTCCCCATATATATATATATATATATATATATAATCTGTAAACTCTGATTAATGCACCTATTAACTTACGATAATTTCAAATCTTGGTCGACAAATAAAACTGCAAACTTTAAAAATTAATATTTCTTTGTCATTTAATAGCGGCACTTACAATAAATATAACGAAAAAAGGGTAAATGGGAAAAAAAAAACTGATTGCCAAAATTTGTCATAGTGAATACATACGTATATATTGGAAGACAACTTTTTAAAGAAATTTAGATACTATTATTCAGGAATATTCCTGAATAGTTAAAAACGATTGAATGTCATCAGTGATCTTGAGATCTTTGATTCAACATGACAAATTCTGGTAACCAGTTTTTTCATTTAATTTTATCTCTTTTTATTTCGTATATATGCGGCTAATTGATAAAGAAATATTAATTTCCGTAGTTCGTAGTTTTATTTATTGACTAGCTGGACCGGCCAAGCGGAGCGTGTCCGGCTCCAACTAATCTCCATAAATAAAAACTTTAATGTTCGTTTGTTCAAAATCTTAAACCTTCGAAAATCCTTAAACACGCGCCTTATCCATATTAATTCAAAATCTTTGATATCGAAAAGTCCTTACCTACTGCTTTGAAATTTTGACAAAACTTTGCATTCGAATACGCGCTTTGCTGTCGCTCATTCTGGTTAAATGGAAAAAAAGAAAAGAGAAAGAGAATGTTTCTAGTGCTGAGGAAAAAAACTGATACTTTGTAATTGATTTTTGGTTTGGTTGGATTGGAGACTGATCCTTGCTATTGTGATTAGGCTAGGTCAGCAATAAATGTGAGAAGTTTTTTTATGTCTTGAGAGATGAATGCTGTTGAGAAATGTTTTATTGATTAAAACTTAAAACTGTCTTCTTATCATTGCTCTACTTCCATAAATGCTACTCATTCTGATGCAGATTCTTAAAAAATATAATAATCCAAGGGAAAATATTAGGATTGTCTAAACCTATCATTTTCGAAACTGTTCAAAGAAATAGTATACATAGTTTTCATCTAATCCAATTTTTCGTACGAAAATCAATACCAAAAGACTAAGTTTTTTCGAATGAAACAAATAGCAATACTAAAATGATATGACTTGTTAGAGTATTTTTTTTTTTGTAGTAACTCTATTTCAGAAGTGAAAATTATGATAGGTATTCATGTAAAAATCCTGAAATGCTGCTTTGCGCTGCTTTCCGGAGCTGACACCATGTAGTTCAAATCTCTATGATTTTTTCAGCATAAATGAATTTAAAAAATTCCTTGCTTAAAAAAACTTTTTTAACACAATCATTTTTAGCAGAATGAACTAAAATTGCAAGACTGTCGTATTACTAAATGAAAACAGAGGCAGAATATTGATGTAGCAGCAATGTCCGGTAAATATCATTACTTATTGTCGGTATACTTCCTTTTACCATCAGGTCACTTGTATTACGAAGAATTTTATGTTCTATTAGAACGTTTTATGTTCCAAATTGTTTCTGAAAATGTTGTAAAAAGAAAGAGCAATAAATCATAACATTTATGATTTCTTAGGAACACATTACATGCCACATATTCACAGAACTGATTAGTGTAAATATTTTCACATAAATTTTTTTTTTTCATTGTAATTGCTAGTAATTAGTAGCATTTTTATCAGTGCTTGAATGTGAAGAATTAGAAGTTAAACAGGAGAAAAAAGAGTTTAATCAAGTGAATGCGATGCTCTGATGGCATGTGACAAAATGTAAAAAGTTTAATATCCGCACAGATCATCAGATCATCTTTTTTCCGACTCAGAAATATAATTGGAAGAAAGATGATTCACTGATTTTCAAGTCTTATTTCCATCAAGTGTTTGCTAGATTGACTTAATGGCAATATTTGTGTACAGTTGTTGTAGTCATGATGTCTCATGAATTTTTGTACTACTCAATCTTCTCCGGTTTTTTCGTTTCACTGCGGTAGTAAATTCGCAGAAATAGATTAGGCATAAATATCAATGTAAATTGCAGCTTCATGAATTCCAGCTTCTTATGACTGGAAAAAGAATATAAAAGCAAATAAATTAAGAAAGTTTCGGAACAAGTAAATCATTAACAAAGCTATTGCACAAACGGAAAATTATTCTTAAGTGGAGCTAAATATAATATGTGATTTGTCGAGTCATTGGTTTAGATCTTTGGAACTGAAAATTTTAAACGAATTTCTCGTCGTTTTTAATCTTCCTCTTTCAGAACAAATAAGCTTTCTTTATCCTTGATAAAATCCAAATATATTAATAATTTGTCAAAAAAAGGATATATATGTAGGTAAGTTACGAATCTCATAAATTCATGGACTGAATTTTTCTCAATTTTTTTTTCCTTTTTTTTTTTTTTGAATGTGAAAATTTGTGATTATATTGTGCGGAAAGCTAAAATTATTTACAACAGATTGATGGAGATTAAGAATATGAAATGCTGCATGTGCATTATCTTTATTAAGTATTCTCAATAGTATTAAAACAGAAAAAGACGGAAGGAAATTGAAGACGAAGAAAAAAAAGTGGGAAAGAAAAAAAGGAAAAAAGTGTAGCTCTTATACTTCATGTTAGCCTGTGTAATAAATTTCCTGAAAGATCTCTTCTTTTAGTTGATTCGAATCATAATTATAAAAGCTTTTGGAAAGTGCGTTGAACTATTCATTCACAGCAAATGCTCGAATTTTTCCGTATTTTAATCGCTTCTATCTCATGCCAACGTCGAAATGATCCTTTAACAAGGTAGAGTACCATTCTTTTGGCTAAAATTCTGTTTCAGTTGATTTGAGACTAATTCAAGCCATTTTGCAGGAACAGCCGACAAAAGCACCAAAATGTGAGGCTAAACCAATGTCAGATCAGCGGTATGTTTTCCCTATCACTTTTTTTTCTTTTTTTTTTTTTTTGGGATTCGACGATATGATTTGTGGTCATTGTTAATGACTGAAATACGATTATTAGACACAAAAATGTTCGATGAAAACTGAAACGAAAAGCCTTCATTCTTGCATGAAATTCACACCTTTTCTCAACCGACTTTTGAATTAGTCATTACTAATTAGTTTCTTACAGCATAAATTTGCACATGTCTAGGCTGAATGTTTATTGAACGTCTAGCCTTAATAGGTTCTCTAATCTCTTGAGTTGAATTCGAACTAATTTTTTTCTAAATTCAAAATTAAAAATCAAATCTGTTCACTATAAAATTATCGATATAACTAAGATTTGTCCACAGTGACCAAGTCAGTACTAAGATGCACCGTAATGCTTAAATCTGTGCCTACTTTAGCGTGATGTCAGTTCTTAAATATGTAGCGACGTTAAACTTTAACGGAGGGATTAATCAGTGGAAATTGCTGAGATAAAGTTAAGCTTGGTGCAAAAGAGTTATCATTTCCGGAACATTATTCGTTCATATAGTTTTTGCATGAAACTTACCTGAAAAGGACGATCAAGAAATCTGTATTTCGATATTTCCTTTCACAATATTTATGAATTTGCAGTGTTATGTATATTAAAGCTTTTTTTTTTTCTTTTTTTAAATTCTGTTATTCTAGAGAAAGTGAGAGAAAAAAGAACAAACGATCAGGAAGTTTATCAAATCAAGAACGTTCAAAACGAGAAGAGGTATGATAAACTTTCAATGCAAAGTGATGAGGAAAGCAAATTTCGAGTTTTCTTCATTAAAAATATAGAAACAAACAAAAAATGAAACAATTCGGAATTAGAACCTTCATAATTTATTGGATTTCATTTCTCGTTTTCCTACCGCCTACTCTTTTCAATCCTGAAGATTGTCTGTCAGTACTTCAACAATGCAGTTCCCTGCACAGCTGAGTACAAAAATTTCGTGTTCAGAATAGAAGAGAACCAATTTGGCAATAAACAACAACTTGATGCAGTATGTAGAACAGTTCCACAACTAAAACCACCACAAGAGAAGCTGTTACGGCCAGACAAATTAACAACATCCTTCGCACAAGTGGCTTCATTTGGCACGCAAACTACTGTAATTCTTTCTTTTTTCGTTGAACTCATTTTTGCGTAACGATCAAATGCCAAGAATATATTGATTGTCTCGCTTTTTAATTATTTTCAAATGAGTAACAATGAAATCTATAACCGCTGAGATGGTTACACTCAAAAATTATTTGTCGGAACTTTTCAACTTACTCATTAGCAAGTTTCTCATAACTATGGTCCAGCGAGTGTCAGGTTATATGATCATTTGCATAAGTGCAGAAAAAAGGAGAAAACTTAAAATAACAAATCGGAACTAAAATCAATCTGACCATTTGGGAAGTCTTGAAATGATAGGATATTTTCAACAGCAGGGCCAACAATTTATAATTTTGCTTCAAAGCATACCTTTTTATGAAAAATATGTTGAGTATATTATTTAATGCATTAATCAATCTGCAATCTTACACGCTCTTTCATGCTAACTCGAGAGATTCAGTACTCTTGAACTTTCAATCTTCAAGATTTAGGAAGAACGGAAATCTAAAAAAAGTAAAACAATAGTATCCAAAGCCACCCAAACGCCACCATTCACCACCAACAAGGAAACCAATGGAAAAAACGAATCCGAAGAACATCTAAAGGTACACTTTTTTTTTTTTTTTTTTTTCATAAACTTTACCTAGCATAATAATGCAAATGGGCGTATTGTAAGTAAAGAAAAAAAAATAGATATAAAGTATTCATCAAAATATTCATCACAGTCGCCAAGAATGTGTTATCAAAAGGGAAACAACAACTCATTATCGACCAGATTTTTTTAAGTCTATGTAATCGACAAACTACTAGATAAAAAAAATGGAAATAAGTACATTAATAGCTGTCCCACAAAAAAAAAAATTCAAATTCCATAACTATTACTGCAAAATCCTGACTGATCATTTTTTATGTCCGTTATTGTATATATTTTTTCCAGTTTCAAGCATGGAAAGATGCAAAATTTTTCGTGACAAATCAACTTCTAGCGCAGTGTCTTCAGACTCCCAGCCATGAGGAAGTATTACGTTCAGTAGGAAGTTATTCTCCGATTAAATCTTAAAATTTTGATTTACAATTGACGTTGTTTTGAAATAAGCAAAATTTAACGAAGTAAACAATATTCTGCACAACAAATAATTTGTAAAGTAATTTCATTCGGGAAAAGATCAGCTAATATCTACATTCTTTACAATTTCATTAATCTAAAGTAACAGTTGAAACAGGAATAGCTGCAGTCAGATCGTATTTTACGTACGCAATGCAAAATATTAGTAAAATCACAGCCTCTACAACGGCCAAAATGAACCGCGGAATACCAACATAATCTACGGAAACTCCAACCTTTTCGGAAATCGTATATCCAGCCAAAGGCAAGGATATTATGACTAGTGTAATGACAACTTCAACAACCAAAACAGCGATCGCTACGAAACTGAAAAAATACGGATAGTTTTTCAAGATGATAATTAAATATCTTGCTAATTAGAAGAGAAGAGGAGCGAAACTTACGTTCTTCGCATCCGTATACATATAATACATGAAACAATACTAAAAATCCAAATAAATATCACGATAATAATACCAGGGCCAACACCAAGTATGAGCATAGACATCTTCTGCAGAATGCAAAAATGTATTAAAAAGATGCGTAATTCATTCATGATAAGAAGAGGAAAAAAAAACAGGTAGAATTGTCTCAAAGTGGTTGGATTTTTATTGGTCATATAAAATTGTTGTCCAAAATGATTGATTCGTAAGTTGCAATTTCGAGAAAATGAAGCATACAAAGGACTCGAAAATTTTAGTGAAAAATATAGCATAATATTACAACCTAATAATAACCCAATTGCATATCACATATGATTACGCGTGAATCTTTACAAAAAAGGTCATAATTGCGATCAGCAATTAATTCAATTAATTCGTTAATTCAATTAATTCGTTGTTCAAGCTGACTTTGACTCTTTTTTTCCGAATACAGCAAGTACAACTAAACTACATCAATTAGGCTTCGAAGATACACGTTACTATGGAAACCATTAGCGCAACAATCATGGCTATCCTTTCAAGCGACTTAAATAGATTAGCGACTAGATTAGCAACTATCATACAGTTGTAAAATTTACGAACCATTATAACAACTTAATGACTTATTCAAAATTGGAATTCGGCAACTTAGGTATAGGCAATTCAAAATTTCTTATGAATGAATGGTGCTCTGGCGTTGTTCATGCATTTCTTTAGAACTTATATATAATGCTTTGCAGAAATAAGAATATGCAAAGCAAGTGGTTTTCATATTAGCCAATGCGCGTGATATACAGAATTTAACAAAAAATCATATATGCTAAACTAACCAACAACATTAAATATTGATTTTTTGAAAATTTGTTTCGAATTCAAACTTGAATCACCTTTAGAATATAATTCGACAAATTTAAAATCAAAATGAAAACTAAGCTTCTCTCGAAATACCCATTTCCAAACTTAATAGTAATTTTAACTGAACATCTTAATTAGATGTACTAATCCAGTCTTAGAAAATTAAGCTTCAAACACTCCTAGTATTTTCGTTAATTGATCAATGATTACAAACTAAACTGCTACTATTATGCAAAGTCGACGATATTCTAACCTCATTACACAAGAAATTTAGTTTACAATTATGTAAAGTAAATGTAAAAAAAAGAAAATCGAAAGCAAATTGGGACAAAAATTGTAACAAGTGATGTAATTCATGAACCCGACTACAATGGGGAGGGAGATAAATGGGAAAGTATTAGAAATTATAAATAAAGCAATATTATCTAAAATCATCAAAATGATGCAGCAAATTTGAAATATGTATCTATCTATATATATACATATATATATCATGTGGGACACAAAAGATAATTTTCCTAGAATATCACTTTAGAAGGAAATATTATACGCTTTGTTCGTGAATGTCGATTTTCGTCACTTTTTTTTTTTTTTTTTTAAGAATTTAGAGTTTTTTGTTAACTTTGTGAATAAAATTGAATTAAATTTTAATAAAAAATTTGTTGAATCGTTGATTTTTTGTTCAGAGTGAGAATAAATTAGAAAATGTAACATTCGACTATATTTGATGCCTGGCACATTTAGTAAACAGTATTACGGTTAACTTTAAGTGAATTAGAATGTAAAATTCCATGTTATTCTACCATGAATAAATAACACTTCCACTATGTATTTCTGTACTTTGCGAATATTTGACAAATTTGCTAATTTTATAAATGTAGGCGCTTTTATTTAAACAAAGTCCAAAACATATTCGATTTTTTGGAATATCTGGAGAGAGGGTCTACAATGCTTCGTGTATTGCATGAATATATAACTGAAATAGAATAGGTAATTCATCTTTCATTCTTCTTTTTCTTTTGTCATAGATTGATTGTAGTGAGGAATTGCATAAGAGCTGCAGAAAGCGCCCTTAAATTTAAAACTTCGATAAAAAGGAAATTATTTGCCCGTCGATGAAGTGCATCAATTCACAAAATGCGGGAAAAGATTTAAAGTTGGTTTTGGTTCGTTAATAATATCCATAGAGGTTCATAAATTTTCAGCAATTTTTGTCAATCAGCATTTTACTTAAGAAATAGCAAGATCATGGGAGAGTAGAAGAAAAGGATGCCTATACGGAAAGGTTTAAAAAGTATATCCGAATACCATCGATGTTACAAAATTAGTAAAAAGCCAGTAAAGCTGTAACCAGTAAATTAATAAAGATTGACAAATATTTGATATATTCAAATTGAAGATTAGCCTTTATATAAGTGGAATATATGGCAGGAAATCCGAATTTTATCCATATTCTCAGATCATTTTGCCTAGATGCCATTCTATTAATGCTACTGGTTCGGCGGCTGGGAGAGATGCAGTTGAGGATCGAGCAGCAACCAGAATTCAGGCTGAAATTCGTGGTTTTTTAGCACGACGGCATCTTCAGCAAATAAAAAAAGAAGGGAATGAAGCCGCGAAAAAAATACAAGCACATATTAGGTCATCAATCCATTTGTTTTTCTTTTATTTAGTTTGTTTGAAAATTACTTCAATGATTTTGTACAGTGCGAGGTGAGATTCAATGTATTCTCTAAAGTACTGTTGCAGTCTAATTAATGCAATTCATTCAAAATCTTTCGGAATCGCTTGCTTGCTTCGGTACAAACTTTTGATGATTGTTTGAATCAAACTGTCAGTAAACTTTAATGTGAGAATTACTTAATTATTTCAAAGTATTCTGCTCTTCACATCTTGAGTTATACAAAATAGGAAACTAGAATAGTTGATATTCTTTAAATAAATAAATTGACATGTTTTTCAAATGAATATATATATATATATTCTTTGTTGAACGTTCAATCTCTTAAAGTGCGATCCTTGTATTTCTTTAATACATTTAAGCAATGAATTTACTACAACCGAAAAAAGCCTACATTCTATTGAAGGAAATTTCATTGTTCAGATGCTTCAGGGGTTACTTAACGAGAAAACACCTTGATGAAGTGGGTATACCGCACAAACATTCGACTGTCGCACAGCTGCACAATGGTCTCCAAGAGGTTGGTCAAATTTTAAACCATTTTGGTAGGCTAGAATTTCTGAAACTTCCAAAATTCCACATTGCAAACTAGGAAGCTCGTTTGCCATTGGATGCATTTAAAATGCTCCACATAAAATGACAGTAATTTAATTATAACTCATCAAATCGGTAATATATTTGCAGCATGTTTAAAATATACAAACGAATTAAGAAACAACCTGAAAAAAGAAAACACCATTTAAACGACAGGAGAGAAAAAATCCAACGAAAATGTGCACAGTCTCCTCATGATACTGAATGTCCCCTTTTTTTTGATTTGGTTTGATGAATAAGTATTTGTCGCTGTATTGTGTATGGTTTGAGCAACATCATTACTACAGTACAGTTTTTAGCTTATTGTTGATTTGACTTGTATAATTTGGCATTTTTTGTACTTTTCGAGCTCAAAGATTCTATATATTACTGTATATATTCTTAGAACCAGCATTTCAAGTGCACTATTCTTCATTGAATTACAATGGACGAAATTTCCGATCAGTACAGGTTATAATTCCCTATCATTTTTCAGGATTCATTGTTGTATTGTAATTAATTGGCTGTGTGAGATGCTTTACTATAACTCATATAAAAGTTTAAGCATATTGTAAATGGAATATTTCAATAATTTTGCTTTATGGGAAAGTTGCAAAATGATTAGTAAATCAGTTTTTGAAAGAGTTCCATTCTACCTTTAAATCACTTAATCTTTCATTTATAAGAATTTAAAATTTTTAGTGTTTGAATAAATAGTAGCTTTCATACCCCTTAACCGAACTTCAATCAATACCAATAAAAAACGTCAACATATGTAAGCGTATAATATCAATCTGGTAATTTCACTCAGTTTTTTGCAGCTCTTTCCCAATGCCTCAATAACACTGTTGACAAACATCTAACGATTAAGTCTTCCTTCACATTTTCATCTGAGCAAATGAGCTTGATCATTATTACATAAAGGAATTGCAGAGATCCCATCATCTTTCATACAACCATCAACTAGTTAGCAAGCCACCTTTAAATTCCCCAGCACAATTTAATAGGAAGTGAAAACAAGATAAATTGAAATACTTAACCATCCTCCTTGTGAATCCTATCTACCCGTCACTAGCTTGCTTTCAGATACATTGCCTTCCTTCATTCATAATTATCATCTGATTTCATGATTATTTTCATTATATTATCTTGAATTCATAACATTTTCATTTAAAAATTCGACTGAAAGCGATCCCAAATGCTTGAACCGCTTTGCTCACCAAATTTCATTTAGTGGTGATTACGCTATCAATTTAAATCTTGCAAATATAACTAACTAAAGCAATTTCATGAAAAGATTTAATAAAGCCCAAATAATATTATGATGTCCAGTGGGATATCATCAGCTGCAAGTAATGATGGAATAGTTTTTTTTTTCTTTCAAAATAATCACTTTCTGACAAATTTTTAATAAATTTTTTATATCTTCAAATGACAGAAAAATGAAATCGAAATCTACAGGAAGAAAGACATCGCTCATACCACCCATATCTTGTTGTCTTGTTCGCGAAAACATTTGATAATCTAAAAATTATAACAGCTTATACTAATTTTATCATTTCCATATATTGTTTATTTCAGTTATTGGATTAAACGAAATACTTTAACTATAGTGTTTTTTCAGAAATAATTTTCGATGTGGTTGCAGTAGCACCTCCATCCTCAACGTTATCATATGAATTACACCACATTAATTAACTGACTGGATAGTAGTGGTATCAAGCAAATTATGTCAAATAATTCAATTCAAAGAGATGATTAGAAAGATACTGGAAAGAAACGTAACATATCTGTAATGTTTTTCTTAATGAAAGAATATTGTCCTCGAATGTTTTTAATTAAGTATAAATCGTTGACATTTTTGACATCTTCACCAATTCAAATGTAAAGATTTGAAAATCGTTTTTAGGGGGAAAATTTCAAAATACTAAGGGGAAAAACTTCTGTATCCTCAATCTTTTCTTTCCTTTATGGCAGAATTGCAAGAAACAACAAGAAATGAATTGCTTAGCGACATTAATTATCGTAAAAATTGAACTGGAAAATGAAATGAAAATGATGGATTGAAACTGAATGGAAAGACTGAAGAGGAATTCAAATGAATCATAATTTTCAGTCACAACTGTATTTTCAAATTTTTTCGTCTAACTTGAAGAACTAATATCCTTATTATTAATGAGATTCCAGATGGAATTATACTTAGTATTCATTTCACTGTTAATCATTGATTTTTTTACAGAACTATTTTTGACTAAAGCAAACTTCACAAGATCCCTGCTAATCGTTTTACATAGATTCAATTGATTGAAAAATGAACAAGCAGAAGTGCTCTGCCTACAAAAATGTTTAAAACAGAGATATTCGAAGTATGAGGCCTTTTGGTGCCTCTACTAATCAGTCGCAGTGATGAGGAATTATTCAAAAATCATGCCAAAGTTCCGTTATGAAATTAGTCACTTGTAAATCAACACATGAAATAACATTATGATTGAACTGAAATTTGAAATGTCATCGATGTAGTACAGTAGGGGTTGTTCGTTCATAATTTTTGCTTACCATTAGTGAATAAAATAGGTAGATTAAATAAGCAAGTATATGTAATTAAAAGATTCAAATAATTACACATCTTGGCTTCAGCAATCACTCTTTCTCCGGATACTCTACCTGTCGTTGTTAATAAAAACGAAAAAGAAGACAAATGAAATTTCTTCGTTTTCTTTTGTCAAATTTTCTGAAATATTCGTTAAATCGTATCGAAATGACAAATAGTTCCCAAAATCTCAAATTATGCTTTTTTTTTTTCATTAAGTTATGATCGACAAACTTATTTATTATGCTGCATATAGCTTGTTTTCTTTTTTTTCCTTTCTCCTGAATGCTTTAAATAGTGTTTTCAATATCTCATTCTAAACCTTTCTCTTTTTTCGTCGATCTCAGTTTTAAAATTAACAACCAAGTCCATCGGTTAAGTGAACGAAGATTAATAAACAACAAAAAACTTTGATGTCCTTTGCAAAGTCTATGGGTTGTTTGGGTTGGAATTTGGGAGTCTCAATGATTGACCTGAAGTGAAATCTAAGATTGAGCAAGAAAATTTGCATCATTTGTTCTTCTTATGCATTAAAAAAAATAAAATAAAATCTTAAATTCATTATAGTTTTCTTGCTAGAGTAGCAGCATAAAATTGGAATTTCCAGATTTCCAGTTAAATTGTTCGCTATAGGAAGAGATGATGGGAAGAGTTGCATTTGCAAAAAATGTAGTTGATTTTTTTTTGGCAACGAATGAATTGGTAAATAATAGGGAACTTTGATCTTATTTTAAGTGAAGAAGAGTTTAGTAAATAAACGAGAAATTTAGTATTATTATTAGTGAAAGTGGATTAGAAAATAACATAGAACTTTGATGTTTTATCGAGTCTTTTTTTCTTTCAGCTGTAAGTAAAATTTCTGATAACAACAGCTGTAATATTATGGCAGCAATTCAGTGTACTGTGCAGTCTACTCCATCTAGACGCTTCAATTTTTTTTTTTTTTTTTTGATACACATCATCTCTAAATCATTTCGGAAAATTTTTTTTTTGTTCTTTACTTATTTGGAATTAAAAATATGTGTTCTGTTAAAGTGATAATATTGATATGGGTATGTGTAACTATCTGACTGACCAGATATATCTGTTCTTGAAATAATTCAAAAAATTTTTTGATTTATTGTGCAAGAAAGAAGCTTTTCATCGATTATGTATACTTTCTTCTACTCTTGCAAGAAGGAGCACAGTGACAGAAATTTGAAAAAAAGAAAAAAAAGTGTGTGTTGTACCAAAATATCACTTTTGTATTGTTCATTTCCAGCTCAATCAAACTGTGCAATAAAATTTTGGTTGTTTTGATTAAAACAGACAATGTCAATCAGCTAATAAGCACGCAACGTAGATTTCTGATAATCGATTTATTTATTACCTGTAATTAATTGCTCGGTAAGTGCTTTGCGGTTAAATTAAAAGGAAGCGGATAGTGTTTGTGTGTTAGGTTTTCTGTTGAACGCTATTCGGAATAGCGTATCAAGACAGAACATTATCATCGATCCCAGAAAAAATGATACTTGCTGAGGTTGCTCACTCAGTCATCGTTCTCCTATCAATCATCAGAATTTTATGACGTGAAGCAACACTTCGTCAGAAATGACATCATTTTTGTTCATGAAAAACAAAAACATTTCAAAATTCCTGTGATTAGTGCATATCAGTGATTTTTGACGGTAGTTGATGAAAAATTGGATATTAACACTCTTTTTGGATTTTCTCTGGATTTCTCTATTTGCTTCCTCTCGTTTTTGATGTTCAGTATGAAATTTATTTCTGCAAATTTGTGCATGCTTACCAATATTCTTCCCCTTTTCACAATAAAAGTTAAACAAAGGGGAGAAAAGAAATTCGATTTTTAGTTTTATTTTTCCACCCTGTCTACATGCATTTCTGATTTTAGACTCATTTTTCTACCATGTGTACATGCATTTCTGTTGGGTTGTTTCTCGCCGAAAAGCTATTAAAGACTTTGGGATGCTTCCATTTCCTAAATTTCAAACTTGATTTAAACTCACTTATTTTTTTAATATGCTATCCTAATAAACTGATTAACTTATGGAAAGATCTGACCACTATTGCTTCATCGTCAGGCTCCTGATGACTTGATATACTGAATTGCTTACCTGACCAAAATGATCTTTTTCGATTTTTTTTTTAGATCTTCGGAAATCTTTTTCCATTTTAATTAAAACTAGCTAAAAAAATGGGAAGGATTGGATTGTGTCAGAGCTCTTAAGGTGACAAAAGTAGATGAGTCGAATAGAATGATTTGACAACTAACATGATGGCTGTATTTTATAGAGCTCACATGCAGTGTTTCCAGAATAGTCCCTAATTTTTGTTAGTTGATTAGGGCCAAGTCTTAAGCAACATATGACTTCAAGTGTGTGCAGAAGGCAGGATGCTCAAAGTTGAATGTTTTGAATTAATTTTTACCGAATGAAACTTTTGAAATCTCTATTGCATAGCTTAGAATTGTTTTCTTTTCTTCGATAATGATTCTTTTAGTTTTGGCATAGATTCTTAACACAGACCATCGATTGCGAATCATTTCTAAGGAAATCTCTTTCAAACGTTCAACGATCCACTTTTTAAGAGCCATTTTTTGTGGCGCTCACGTAATCATTAATTTTAAGAACGTAATACGACACATTCCTTAGCTTATATATATCACGTTAACATCCAAGGTTCAACTTGTCGTAGTTTGACTTTGTAGCTACTGCTGTATCGACTGTTTGGAGAGGTTGAACAAACAGATGCGGAAATGAATTTCTCATTTCCCGTCCTGCAATTGATGCGGTCCTCCGATTTGATTACTGTATTAGATTTGAGTTCATTTATCTGTACATGTTTTTTTTGAATGGCAATTTCTCAAACAGTCTTCGTGATGTGAAATATCTGTATAATAATATCAAAGAACAGGTTTCCGATTGGAATTTCAGCGCGAACCGCGGTAACATGAAAGCATGGTGACTGGTCAAGTTCAGAAAACTAAAAAAATGGATACTGAAAGCAATGAGTGAATAAAGATGTAGAATTCGGTAGCTAATCTTGAATGGCTCATGTATTCCTATCATAATCTTTGGACTTTTTGCATTGGGTAGTCGAATAATCTTGATGTTATTGCCTGATTAGAAAGAAGCAATCCAATAAATTGATTTTTGTATGATAAATCTCTTTTTATAGGAGCAAATTTTTGTCACCAATTTTGGATGCAAAAGAATAGAAATATAAATGGTCAATAGACACTAGTCATCAATCAATGCTTATTACAATCTTTTCTTTTCAAATAAATACCACCGGAAACTTTTTTTTTTGATTTTAGTTTCTTTAAAAGAATTAAAACGATCGCAATCCTCTCTTTCATAGTCATCGGATGTTATGTTCATGTAGTAATTTCAAAAATTTTATCAGCTAAAAAAAATAGCTGCAGTGATGCGAAGATCAATCATGCCACTATTTCTGCTATCCCCTGATGCTGCTGTCGATGTTAATTTTTCACGACTTCCCTTTCGATGTTTGTATCAATGCTTTCTCTGCGTGTTGAAGACATGATGAATTTTATTATTTTCGCTTTTTAAAAATGAACGTGAAAATTTCTTTTTTTTTTTTTTTTTGATCGCATTGCTGTCAAATTTGTCTGGTCGATTTTCTTTTCGTAATCAAAATAACCAATCGTTGTTACGGGAGAAGTGAATTGAAAAAATGAAAGATCTCCTGTCCTACTAAAGGATTTAAACAACGATACATCGGAACGACGACTCGAACCGTCCTGATCTATTGGGCAAAAAGTAGAACATAGTACTATTGGTAACGGCCTCTCTACTACTTTTTATCTTCTTCCCGTTCGTCTGTTCGTTTTCTTGTCGAGAATTGTGCAGTAAAGTTTCAAATCGATGTCCGAAAATCTAATGATATCCATACAAGCGGTTCGTTCAGTCGTAATTCTTTCTCGAAACTACTGATTTTCTCAATTCTTTTTCCCAGTCTACACTCACACAATCTCTCGTAAACAATTTTGCACATGATTGGTAAAGTGTTGAATTTGAAAATTTTTGTTAAGTCTGTAATTAAGCGAAAAGATTTTCGACCATATAAGACCAAAACTTTGAAATCTGATTGTCTCCAGTTCATCATCATCATTCCAAGTAGTGATTTTGCTACAGAAGAAATGACACATAAAATGCATCCGTATTTTGTCCTGAAACGTTTCTTTCCAACATCGATGAACAGCTGATTTTCATGAACATGAGTCTGATCAGTGTAAAGTCCCTTGTTCAGTGGCAATACTCTCATGACTTTTTTTTTTCTGAAATAAAAAATTTTTGGATGTTCTTTGCCTTTTCCTATCAAAAAATTTACCACCATCATTAATTTACACTCATTAAAGCTGTCAGGTGCTTCTACAATAACGCGTAGCTCATACGCCTTTTTTTTTCCTTCTGGCCATCTTTTTTGTTTTTTGTTTTTTGTTCCCTTTTTTTTTTTTCTTTTTTTTTTGTATTTTCGTTATGTTTGCTCTTTTCTCTGTGATTCCCAATTCCACTTTTTACGATCACTAACAATTTCAAAACATTCTCGAAATGTATTGCAACATTTCATCACATCAGGCTTGTGTGTTTTTCCTGGATTATCAGATGGATTGTTGGAATGGATCCAAAAGTTTCTTTCTGAAATTAAAAAAAAAAAAATTACTAACTTTGAGTTTTTTTTTTTTTTTTCGCTTAAACCACATACCTAAATTTTCTGTTTCAAATTCTTAGCGATAAAAAATCTTCCATTTTTTCATTAAGATTTTTGGAATCGTTTTGATATAGTAAAAAAATGTTGCATAAATGAAAGAAGACGGAGAAATACTATCGTTGCAATACAGAATATTTACGCTACGTGAACTTTTTGCGTTGTTAATTTGAAGTTTCCTTAAAGTCGTTTGACTTCACAGCTTATATGCAGATATTCTCACCAGAGAGCATTTCCTTTTAGCAACGAAACTGGCCAAAAATTAGGAAAGCACCAAAGAAAGCAAATCAAATTATCCGTATGTTGCATACATATAGGTCGATTCTCTGTTTTCTTCCCTTTTCTCGACAACAGGAGTTGAAATCAATTTTTATTTTAAATATAAACATTCTTTCTCTTCCATAGCTGTAGTATTGTCTTTTGCTAACTGAAGATCTATTACCGACAAATACATGAATTACACGACAATATATTGTTAATAAGCATGAAAATGTCGGCTAAATACAAGATTGTTTAATTACTGCTCAATTTTTTTGCAAATACTTTTCTACCTGAAGCTTGTTCTACCCTCCACTAACTAGACTGATTTTTTTTTTTCAACTGTTATAGTAAAATTTTTTATGAGAATAACTGGAAATTATTAACTTAAATTTCCACTAATAGTTTTTCTGTACTAAAGAATTTTGTGGAATTTAAATGTTAGTCTGCAAATCCATACGAATAATGCATTATTTGATGCATGATCTAATCTTATCGGAAACAACAATGCATGGATGTCTTGGAAGGAGTTTCTCAGGATTATTCGATTCAGACCATAGTCCAACGAACAAGCTCAAAATTTTCTAAGGAATATGTCATATTATGCGTCAACAAACAAAATTTTTGCTAATCTCACATCACAATTTGATTCATAAAGTCGGATCTCACAGAAGATTTGCAATCAAAGTACTAATTTTTAGTTGCTAGACTTTTACACTTTTTGAAAAGTAAATTATATACATTTGTTTCTGCTTTTTTGCGGGTTGTTGGCGAAATTTTGAATGCTAAACTTCTTCATACCCATAAAAATTCCGAAAATAATTGTCTTCAAATTGCTTCTTTTGCAAATAGCTTTTTTGTAATTTGTTAAATTCATTCGTTGATTTCATTTTGCAATTTTTATTTTGTTATTTTAAAAACGATGTGAAATAACTTTTTCCACTTATTTTTCTTCAAAATAAAGCCTTCTTCTGCAGTAGGCAAATGAAAGATATTCTTTTCTTTCATTTGAATTACAAGTGCAAACGACGACGTTGCCAACATTCCCGACGAATTTTTTCGCAATTTCATTTCTTCTATAGCTCAGTTATTAACAATTAACATTTACTGCATTCTGCACACAATGCATTTTTCTTTCTAGCATTTTTTCAACAAATTTTTGACATGTTCCTTTTTTCCCCTTTTTTTTTTTTCATTCTCATTTCAAAAATTCGAAAATTTCCTGGTTTTCTCTGACTTAGAGCTGTTTCTGAGGAAACAAAATTTTGACTGACCACGAAACATTATAACTTGTTGCTTTTTAAAGATTTTGTGCATTAACAGTTTCCGTTAAAAGTAATCTTTGAGTGGTATGGGAAAATTATATAAATACTAAATATATATAAATCTACTTTAGGTGTAATGATCTTTTCCGATATGCGGCTAGATGGAACAGGATGATGTCACCGTCACAGAAATCTTTTTTTTTTTTTTTTAAAGGGATCAGTGTGAAGTTGTGCCTTACTTGTAGTTGAATCATCATAAGAAAATAGGCCTAGTAATCTTGAAAATTATTTATCCATCGGTTTTCTAGATTTTAAATCTTATCCGTCTGTACCGTAAACATGTACGAATTGTAACATTAAGTCCTTTCAGATACTTGGACTCTGAGATATCTGACAGAGCCAAATGTTACAATGTCTACTTGTTTGTGAAACAGTCGGCTAAGATTTAAAATCTGAATATCTTCATTTTTATTTATTACTAATTTCATGTTGCATATTTTCAATATGATAATTTTTTCAAGTGTCACGCGACAAATTTGTCATTTAACATTTTCAAATTAAAAACATGTTGATTCGGGCACCGAAAAGCAATGATTTAGGTTTGAAATTTTGTGAGCAAGTTCGAGCTCATTTAATCGAATAGAAAGTTAAAAAAACTCGAAACAGGAAAACTATAATGGGATATTTAAATTTTCCCTGACAACAATTTGCAGAAAAAATCGATTTTTTCATAATCTAATTGCATTTTAATTTTAAGTGTTTTGTTTTAAGCGCTTCAAATCCTTCGTCTATCTGTAACTGTAAAGGAAAAGTAAATTTAGCATTAGCAAGTTGTTTGCCATTTATTGAGGAGTAATGTGATCGTAAATGTGGAATCCAATTTCTTATTTCAGTGCTTTACGGTGTACACTATTTTCATTTGTTTACCTAATTAGGCAGAGTAATAACCATTCATCAAACAAGTGAAGTTCCATATTATTCAAATAAATCAAAGAAATAAATTTTAGAAAATGTGTAAAATTCTAAATTCAAGAACCGAAGTGCGAGTTTTACAAATGTAAAATTGGTGTTAGCTGATTGGTAGTTGAACGAAGAAAAAGGTGTATGACATAACAAGTTTTCTTGTGTGAAAAGATCCTTGCTAAATTCTAGTAAGTAAATGATGATTAATATAAGATAGTTATACTTTTAATATTTTTATTTCTAATATGATACCTATTGAAATGTTAAATACTAAAATTTATACCAAAACTTTGAGCAAATTTAAAAATGCATATTTTGGCGTTTTTGCGTGAAACATCGGAAAGGAAGTTTTTCTTCGAAATATGAATTTTTTTTTTCCATCGAAAAAAATTCCTGGTTCATAACACTTCCGTAGTTTAAGAGGTAATAAATATTGTGTTAGAGTGCATTTCACATCACATTTTCAACAAGTTGGAACAACTGTTTTTAGTTTTTCCTAGCCTCAAGATTTAAAGATTCTTCCACAATGAGGATAAATAGGATGGCGGAAGTAGAGTTACAGCACATAGGAAGTGCATCGGAAGGACCCATATAATAAGGCTTCACCAGTAGTCGTCCATGAGTTCCTAACATAGTGAACAACTCTTGAAGAGTTCTCAGATCCATTCAGACCCATATTTGCCTTTTTTTCATTGACCAACGATTACCAGCCGATCAATCATCTACTGATCTATAGCAAATCACTTTCAATATTTTATTTTTCTCGGACGATCTACTTTTCACTTGTGCTGGGTAAAAATTCAACGGATCATTTCAATCATTTTTTAATTATTTCTATTCCATTTCATTCTACATTTTTTCGCTATTCGGGCTGTTTGTTAAAATGTCAGGTCGCTTTTTTTTTTTTTTTTCCTCAAAATCTTCATATTTCGATAGATACCAAAACCACCTTCTAGATTCAGTTGAGAAATCTACACTCTCTTACAATCTTAATTTTTTGCATTATGCTCGCCAGAGTTAAGAACACTTATCAGTATTTAATTATATTAAGATCAGTATTTTTCTTAAATTTTTATTCGAAGAATTGAAAATGATTACCTTGCAGAGCTTACTGAAAATTACACAGATCTAGAACAGTCAATGCCATCTATTATACGCTTGTTATATTTGTTTCGAAATCTTTCTTTTGTAGGACATTTTTGTTGTCACATATCAGTATGATTGGAATCAAGGTTATTTTAAATATTTCTTGTTCAAAAAATTTCTCGAAAGAATTTCATCCGTTTAACAAAAATAAAATTTATTCTGGAAAATTTTTGAGTTAAAAATAACATGTGACTAAAAACATTGCAATAACTTGATAGATTACAGTGTGATGAAAAATATGGCAATAATTTTCTTCGAAATGTGCTAGTTGTTTAGGAAAAGGAGTCGTTGGTTTCGTTAACGAAAGGCATGCATTAGAATTTCTACTCTTTTGTTTTAGGTAGCTGTAGGTGAGGTAAATGACAGTTATTTGACGAATTAGCAACTGCAACTGAGGAATCAATACTAGCTTCGAAAATCCTCCTGAATAGATTGTATAGAATTAGGTTATGATAGTGGCAACTAAAGTCAAGCATTTTTAATCATATTCAACACCTAATTTTCAGTAGCTATGATAGAATTATAGAAAAGTTCAAGGCGCATGAATGATAATGTTTTTTAATGAAGGACCAAAATTTCCCCTCTCTCGAAATGATTCTCAATGCAGCATGTTTTGCTGTGATGTTATGATGCTACTTGCATTCATTATTATAGCCGTCAAATCATTCTGCTTTCGCAAGTCGAATCGATTCAGAACAGTGCAAAATGCATTCAGTTTTAGTTTTCTACGAGCAAAAAAGACAGCATGGACAGAAATGGTAATTAATGACTTGAAGCAAGAATAAACCGGCTATTTTCATTCTACTTCAATAAATCTTGATTCACCACAGCATGGTTCTATTGATTGGAGCGCGTATCACATTGCACTCACGTACACGAACACGTACACAAATAAGTATTTTTTATCGCATAGTTGAAAGCAAATAGCGGTATGTCTACTGATAAATCGATATTTCATACGTTCCACGTTATTTTCTGATGAGTATCTTTACCATTAAAAAGTACTTTATTTACTCGCAAGATACCTCTCAGTCAGTTGATTGGTACATTTGGAGAAATCCTCTTAAAATTGGGCATTACTTTAAGCTTGATTGATTTACACGTAGAAATAATAGACAATGATTTTAAAAAGTAGCTAAATGATTCAACTTTATGATACATTCAGCCTTAGTTTCATCTTCTAGTACTAATTTATGTCGGTATTTCATCCGATATTTAATGCATTTTATACAGTTTGTAGCAGAATCACTTAAACAGCTATAATTTTGGCGAAAAAGTATGAATTTTTGTGATGAAATCTGAGTAGTGTTAAAGAAACTCGATGTTGCTTATCATTTCTAATCTTTCCGTTACTTTATCTCAGTATTCAGGCTTATTTGAAGGCAGTCATAATTTGAAATTAGTCATTTTTCAACTTCACTGAAAAGAAAACTTACTTAAGAAAATTAGAAAGTTTAATCTAACCTTAAGATATTAGCTAATTTCGAATTTATTTGAGCAAATTTCATTGAAAATGTCACTTTTTCATGAATATTACTGTCTTTGTCAAATGGATATCTGGTGCAAGTTATTTACAGAACACTATGTTAATTATAGTTCTTAAATTCGAATGAATTTTAAGGATATTTTCCATTATTTCTAGAATGTAGAGCATTTGCGAAAATGGGGCTGCATCTTATCCATCTTTTAAATGAATGAGATTTTTTTTCTAACATCATGAATTCTGGTTGTATTTAGTAGCAATATCTGATAAACAGTTCTAATTCTCATTCTGTAAAATGGACGTTGATTTAACCAACAATTTAAATTATAATCAGAACCATCTAATACTTCAGTGCAAAGTGTTTCTAATAGCGAAACAATGCCTGCCACTATGCAATGAAGGCTATCAAGGCTTTACTTTCTAATTCAAAGTTGCCGATATCTCGGACTGCCTGATATTCTTCAATAAACAAGCGGCACAAAGTTCCCGACTTTTCTGAAGTTACCGGAAGCATTTCTCTTTATATTACCTAGCATTTGCCATTTACCATACTGCAGAGTGATGTTTCCAAGCTGAATTTTATGAAGCATGAAATGACGGTCATATATGAAAAAACTGTTTTATATTCGAGCCGGCTGCTCGATAGCAATAAGCTTAAGAGCAACACTGTTGAATATGAAAATATGTATGATATCATTATAACATCAAAAAACTGCATATATTCGTCTGAAAACATAAAAATAAGTTCTGCCCAGACCAACGAATAATTTCTGCTAAACTGATAAAATTAAAAATGAAAATTAGTTCGTCCGTTTAATTACTGAGTTGAAATCTGAAATGTTGTTTAAAAGTTGTTTGTAATAACTAAAAGTTTTGTGGAAGTTTCGAAAGTATATCAATTTTTTTTTGTTTACTTGTCTTATTGTTAAAATTTGAAGGTTGTGCAACATATTCTGCTCCGGAACTTAGAGTAACAATTAAATCTTTTGAGTTCGCGCATGTAATACTGGTGTGTAGTAATAACGCTTAAGTAGTTGAATGCAATAACGATACTAAAGTTTATCTTTTTGCACTTCAATTTACATATTATGAAAAATATTTCGTTTATTCCGACTGCTTCACTAAAGCACCTTCAGTAAATGAATTTGTTGATGTATTATTTTCGCCAAACGATTTAATTAAGATTGACGAAATTCTATTGACTTTAAGTTTCATTGTGCTTATGTTTAATTTCAGTTTCTTGAAGATTCGAATTTTTTGGTACACTATTTACTGATGACTCACTCTTTCATCTTAATTATACAAGAACTATGAAAAATGAAGACATTAAACTTAAAATATAAATCATGACTCAGCGATATTATCAACAATATATTTTAATAATGCTTGCAATTATTTATTGCAGCTTATTTTTTCTGTTGTTAGCTTGACTTCATCCTCTTGAATATAGCTGAAAGAAAGTCGCAGTTTTGTCATTCCGCTTATTTTACTTAATCTCTTCGTATGACGTCGATCGTCATATGCAACAATGTCCTTTTAGTTTGTTTAAAGTTCCTGAGAATACGTTTCACCTTTACTTAGTATTTAAGATGAAGCAATTAAAAGCATTCTTCTAGAAATCAGTCTCAGAACTGTATGCTTGAAAAAGCTTATTAGAAGAAAAATGATCGTTTTAAGGAAGAAATTAATTGCTTTTAGTGAAGAAATAAAATGAATTTTGTCCTTATAGAGTAATAGTATCGTAGTTAACTACATCATAGTCAACTACTTTCATTAAAAACAGTAAATTATTTTCTCCCATTTTTCTTTTTTTATTTCTCATAATTAAGAATCAGTAAGTAAGACGTTTGAATCCTTCCGCAAGAAAATTTTCGCGAAATTTAAATTGTAATAAGAGATTCAATTTTACAAATAATTTTTTACATTTTCTTTTGAGATACATTTATTGTGACAATTATTGAGTTTCCCGTAAATCGTGCTGCATAATAGTAATTTTCGAAGAGATTCTTTCTTCAGATCTGTTTGAATTATTTCAAAATCAATTATCGCTTTTCGACCCGTTGTTTTCAATACTATGGTTATAGGTTCTCCCCAAAAATGACATGCTCCAAATTTAAAATTCAAATGAATTGTTATCAAAGCCAAGATGCCTATTCATTAAAAGCATATTATCCAGGAAAATTTCAAATTTTTCGAAAAATTGTGCATTATATTTATTCATTTTTTTTCAACATCGCTTTATAATTTTGTAATTTCGTTAATGCGATTAATGTATTAAACCTGATGGAATTGCCAGTGTGTTGCAAAAAAAAAAAAGAAATTCATTAGTAAAGGAAATCCGAAATGATTTTCTTTTTAGATATCGATATGCAGTGCGCAGTAAGACCAGATTTATCCGAGGATTGGTTACGAGGTAAATTTTTATTCATTCTAGAAAGTAGATTGTGATACTTGCTTATATGAGATTCCAGTAATGAAATTCAAGACTAAAAATTCAATATCCGCCTTCAGAATTGGGTCTAAATTGAAGCTATGAGGTGAAAATGGTTTATTTGCTTAGCTGCTTCATGTTGTTCGTGCTATCAGTTGTGAAATACCCAAAATTGAGATTTTTATCTAAAGTTAGAAGAATGGTTAATTTGTTCCAAGAGTCGTTGGTGCCATTGCATACTCAATGGAAAAAATATTAATTAGTACTAATACTTACTTTATTTTGTTGATTAGTCATTTTTCCTTTGTTCGTTCTATACTTTTTCCCAAAAATTTTTTTGATCCGCCTCAAAAGATAATTCCTTCACACTCTAATTGCACAACAGTGTTACAAATTTTATTTTTAATTTCTTTCATTTCTTTTTTCTTCAAATTAATTGTAGTCTAGATTTCATAATTTTCCCTTTTCCCCGGAACAGGGAGAGTAAGATGAAGAAGTTGTTTAAATGTTGGTAACAAGTAGCGATGACAATATGGGTAGTAATAAAAAATACAAAATATGGTAGCACAGAATTGTGTTATAACTAGTATGAATGTTAGTTAATAAATGACAACGAAGTTTGGAATTTAAAACAGATATATATTTGGCTTATAGATTTATTTTTCATATATTACTACTGCAAATTTTTTTTGGATTAATTTTTTTTTTCTTGACAACGAAGTTTGGAGATTGTTGACATGCCTGAAAAGGAGAGTAAATGCATTTCTGGGAACTGTGGAAAATGAAATCGAAAGACGTGGATTGAAACAGCAGTGTTTTTTAATATACGGTTTACTATTTACTACCGTATATGAACAATTAAAAAAGAATATTTTTTTAGGTGATCTGCGATCTGTTAGTTCTGATCCATCATCATCAACATTATGTCCAACCATATGCCGTCGTGCGGCATCATTTCCAATTGTCAACGGACACCATCCAGCACCATCTTTATTGAGAGTTAGTGGATGTTTTTAATATTTGCTGACTGTTTTAGTTTCAAAAGATTAATTACAAAAAAAAGAAAATCGAAGATCCCGAAGATTTTGCTAAAATGGATAATTAAACCAATCAATAGAATGTTTTGGTCACTGTCTTGAAGATTTTCTGTTCTTCATCACAATAGCAACTCCTTTTATCCATTCTGTGTTAGAAAAATTTTAACGCTTGGAAGTACCCGATCTTATATCCTTGTGAACGAAAACACATATACCATTATTGATGTCTTTTTTAGCTACCATGACGAGAAATTGAAATCTTAAATTTTATTTTGATTAAAAAATTTCTGTAAATTATTTGTAGGTACGTTCACAGAGTGAGTCAGATGCACTCAATCGATTAGGTCTTATCAATTCACGAACAACACTTATAGAGCAATTGAAGAAACGCCAACTTGCACCAATTTCGTCCGAAAAATCAGCGGGAAATGCTGGTAAACCACTTTATCATCAATTTTGAAAATGCTTTGAATTTGGTATATATCGAAACTGAAAATGAAAATCCCATTCAACATAAGCATAACTTCCCAAGTTAATAAAAATATCATTATGCTTTCTGGATGTTAGTACTGAATTATGATTTTGAATTTTAGATTCAATATCGGAAATAGAATCAGATGTAAATTCGGGCGACAACAATTGTGTCAATAATGGTATCGGCAATTTGAACCAATTATCAGTGATTGTTGAAAATGTGATTGTTAAAACAGCCGAGGTTGCTATTAACTCATGTAAACGTGTACGTTTTGCCGATGATTGCGGTAAGGAACTGACCACTGTGCGGGTGATGACCGAACCTTCAGATTATCCACCGACCATTAATGCAGCGGTATGTTTCTTCGTTTGTATACTCGTTACTCCAATCACCCATTCAAATTTATCAAAAGTTTCAAAATTACTTCTGGTTCAGTAAAAGATTCATATCCTGTTCCAGACAATAATTAATCTGCAATTTTTTTGGAAAGATATGCATCTGCGACTATCTAACTAATGAATTATGCAAATATTACACAAAAATTGTGCATATTATGCTAAATTTTCCTATGTACAGCAAATTGTTTAATTGCAAGAGGTAGTAGTAATTTAAAAAAAGTTTGTGAAAGCACTCGCCTCATTTGGCTTTCGGAGTGTAAGTATTTTTGCCGAATGGATAATGAAGAAAATTAAGGCCTGTGCATTCTCTTTCCAATATCTTTATTCAGTTAAATAATCACACCTGCAAATTCATGTTCAGGTAATTCATCGATTATTGGGGAAAACAGAAGAAGACGAGAAATGTCGTCAGACATCCGCCTCATGGGTCATATCATTCAAGCAACCAGCTAGTGAATACGTCAAGTTTCGTGAAAACCTAGAGAGAGGATTTGTTGCATTGGAAAATGTTGTTCTTAAAAATGAAATATGCCATATGGTTGGCACCATTAAGGTTTGTTTCAATTTTTTTTTGTAAATTTCTTATCTCTTTTCATTGATAATTTCATCAGTTATATTAGTCTCGAAAGTACAGTTATTGAATTCAATTAAAGAAAAAGGCAAAAAATTTTTGATTGTCTCATCGTCTTTCTGTAATTGCAGTTAAAACTTTTAATCACACCATACCATTCCATAATTCATCCCTTTTAAAGGTCAAAAATATAGCATTTGAAAAGAAAGTATTTGTGCGTATCACGTCGGATGGATGGAAAAGTTTCCTGGATCGTATGGCAACTTATCAACCATCATCGTCCAAATTTTATGATACGTTTAGTTTTGACCTCGAATTGCCCACAAATGACTGCGATCCGAATGCACGAATTGAATTCTGCATTTGTTTTGAAACCGGATCTTCTCAAGGTAGGAAAATTTTGTGTAAATTTTTAAGTAACTTGATAAAATCCAAATATGATACAGCCCTTGATGAAATAGTTTTCTCAGAATAACACCTTAAAAAGAAATTTTCTGACGCTGTGTTCAACCTAGAAAATTTATTGTTTTATTAATTACTTTTTTTTCTTGTTATTTTGTGATTGAGTTTTATTTCTATTCGCTTTTGTATCATAATGCTTTGACGAACTTAGCCACTTCCACATTTTCAGTTTGTTTTCGTTGCTGAATGTTTTATGCTTTAACTATTTCTAAAATGTGACATGAGAAGTATAAATTATAACTTAGTAATTTAAATTCTATTATGCTGCGTCAAATAGTACTTCTTCTACATCACTTTTTACTATCCATAAAAAATATCTACGATTATATCGACATAGAATCATAAAAAAGCAAGGCGAATTGACTCCATCGTTATGTTATAGCAGTTAGGCTCATACTGCAGCGTCTTTTTTTTTGATCGTGATAAATTTTGACTTTAATTAAGTAAATTGAGTATTTTTGATGAAATTACAGATGATACAAAACAGCAACAATATTGGGATTCAAATGGCGGTCGAAATTACGTGCTAACAAGCCAAGAAGCCGCAAATTCTATGTCATCGTTAGCTATTCCAGTATCATTTGGAAAACATGATCCCAATGACGCATATACATGTGAATTTGACGACTGGACCAAATTTGCAGCATGGAGAAATCTATCAACTGAGGGTCCATATTGGTAAAATTTTACAACAAAGAAACAACGTCAGCAATCAATATATTTCCTAAAACGAACATGAGAATTTGTCGAAACATGATTTTTTCTTTTGCCTTTTGCAAGTGTTATTTTTAATCCATATTGCCTGCATAAGCTATGGATTTTGGCATTATGGATCTTTTCAGGTGAACTTTAGTTATTCCAAGGAAATTTTGGGACATAATTCATTCGATACAGACTGCTTCCACTGGAATTACCTGGTGAACTCAAGACGAAACATATGATTCGGGAATCAGCACAGATTAGGTCCTGTAATTGCACCATTTCTATTTTTGGATTTCTATTCAGCTTTTTGCCTGTATTGAATGAAATACTAGTTCTAGTTGATAACTTCCAATTGATGCAGGTCCTGCATCAATCATCAATTCCTGTTACACTGGTATTAATTTCATTTATTTTCGCTTTTTCCATAATAATAATGACAGTAGTGGTGATGATGACGATTTAGATGATGATTTGCTATTGTTCTGCTTTTTTTATTCACTGCACAGCCTCTTTCATTGTCATCAGTTTAATATCACTGTTTCATTCTCGACTTTGACAGTTAGCATGTAGTTATTTGAAAGAATTGCACCATAATTCGGAAGGAAAAGAGCAAATAGCATCGAGAAATTCAGTCTGGTTTGAAATACGAGAATTTCTTTTTCTTTTTGCAAAATTTCTGGTTTGGTCTTACTATTTTGGATTTTTCTTTGCTTATTTTTTACGGGTAACTATTGAACTTGTTAATGGTTAATGAATATTTTAAGGCAATGAAATGCACATCAGATATCCAAAATACATTTTGACTTCTAATATGCTGCTAATGTTAAGACTTTTCTTCAGCGTATAATTATAATAAATTCCATCTGATTGTTGCCTGGAATTCCTCATTGCTCTTGTGAACACATGCCTATTCTCTTGAATGCAAAACTTTTTGTTCTTTTTTTTCTAACAAGAATGCCTTTCTGAGCCAAGAAAAGCCAGTTAGTAAGCCAATGAAAGCATTTCCTTTCAACGCATTTGAGACGTTAAATGCTGTGAATTAATTTAATCCATGTATATATGTGTCCATGCATTGTCTATAGAATTTATATGTTGTCGGAATAGTTTCAAACTTTATAAACACTATTGGAATACTTTGTATGAATGCATTAATCTCGACTGGATAAGTAAAAAGATCATCCGGACATGCATATCATCCAACTTGCGCTATCCTCGTAGACCATATAAAGCACTGTCAATCGCTGTTCTTCTCAATGAGCCTTAAAATCCTGCTGCAGCATATCCTCAGGAAAGCAATGATTCTAAAATAATTGACATAGAACAGACTTAAGATACCATTAAGCTGATGATATTAACATTATAAAAACAAATTTTATATATATTTTCACTTTTTATTTTCAAAAATTTCAAAAACGAAATTGTTTTCTAGTTGCTCTATATTATTCAAAAGCTAATCATTTTTTCCATCACGTCCTGAAAATCCTAGATTTTGATTTTTGCAATTTGCTACCATGTGTTTCCTCTTCCCAGTATTCTGAGATGTAATTGTAGCCCCGATAGTCCTTGTTTACTTGTTTTAATGAGGGAATCAATAAACTGCCATGTCATATAGGCAATAAAAATCAAACACATGTCGAAATATATAAAATAATGATGAAAATTCAGCGGAAATTTCGTCATTATTATTGAGATTTCAGTAATACAATTACAATTTAAACGTTGCCATTTTAACCAGTAAAGCATCTGTCTCCAAATTGTGACAGATTTTTTAACAGTCCACTGAATAATGTAAATCATGGTAATTTAATGAATGCCAGCATCTGCAAATTCTTTTTTCACATCATTAGTTTCGGAAGGTTCTAGTGTCTCAGACGGGAAAAGGTCTCACACATTAATCTTCAAAAAGTTAATAATAATCTAATAAATCATTGCCCCTAACAAATCTAGTCTTCCTATTATTACAGCAAATTTAAAATTGAAGAAAAAAAGACCTTAAATTTATTTCAGTTAATTTCTAATCTCATGGATTCTTAAAAATTGGGTTTGATTTACGATGATATCACAAAATTAGCGTTTGCATAGCTCTTCTATCTTTTTTAGTTAGAAACAATATTTTCGTACACTTTCGCTGTGAATTCCAATTGCAATTTAACAAGAGCAGCGTCTGTCGTACTTCGAAGAGTAATTTAAAAATTTCAATTTCAAATTATATATGTTTCCGATTGGACTCACCATGGAAATTAGTAAAAGGTATCGTAAGGATGATTTTGATTTCAACCAATGTTATTACTACTTGCTCATTTGCCGGTTCGTTTCATCATGATTGGCAGTCATTCGGCGGTGGTGATTTTTGTACATTGATGCGACTGCAAAAAAGTAAATAATCAGAATAAAGATCGAATAAAATTTTGCAGCACATTTGGTGTTTCTGATTTTTTGGATGATTGACATTTTCAGGAGTATTTAATGAATGCACTTATGATTTTTTTCAATCCTAGCAAATATCAAATGCATCTTGAACTTTTGAATCTACTTCACCGATTTTGCACATCTACAAGTTTCATCTTTTTTTCCCGAATATTTTTTAGTAATATTCTAAAACATGTTTCTTCCAATTTCTTTGCCAAAGAAATTTTTTTTTCAGCAAGTTAAAAGCAACACAAATTGAAGTAATAAATATTATATCAGAGGAAAAAGTTGAGGTACAGAAAATAAGGTGGTGAAAATGAAGAAACAGACAAAACAAAACACTAACTGACTTAATAAAGAGTAGATGAAGATTGAGTAGAGACATATTGAGTTAACAAGTATATATATATATATATATATATATATATATATATTCATTTATTCATGTATTGTTGTAATCCAATTACCTCTTAAATTATTTTACCTATCATATTTTAATTAATGCCACTTTTGGTCTTTTCATAATTCTTTTATGAGGAAAATATTTTTTAGTGCCTTTCCAATAATGATTACAGGAAGTAAAGAATCAGCATACAGTATTTATTTTATAAGTGCATTCAATCCGAAGTTTCCAAACTTACACATTTTAAGCTACAGCAATTTTAAGATTGCTTACCCAAAAATCTTAACTTTAGATGTTTGCGAAATCCAAGCGTTGTCGATTTATGTTTTGAAATACTCGTGCCATTACTAAATCAGACACAAAAAAAAAGATGAAAAAATTGTGAAATCAAAATTGACATGAGCTTTTTATCAAGTAAAATTGTTTTTGTGATTATCATAGTAGTAATAAATTGTGTTTTGGATATTGCTTCAGGGAATTATCGTTCGAACTATTTGATTTGTCCGGAAAAACGAACATCATAATCTGCTGATTCAGCGATTTTGACTTAATAATTAGAGCATTAATCTAGAATTTCATTTTTATGTTTTTGGTCTCATTATTCATGAATCTTTGTGCGTGAATTAAATGTTATTATTTGATGAAACTTCGTTTTTCAGCACTTTTTCAGTTTTATAATCAATTTTTGTTTGGGAAAGCATATCACAAAAATGCTTTGATCGACAAATTTTTTTTGATAAGATGGTATTGAATTATCATCTATTTCGCTGTTCTTTTCCCGTTGAAACGTAATCGTAAGATGCACTGCACACTTTTTGCCATTGTTTTTATCGATTAGTCTTTTTTAATTCGTTTATTTTCCTCCTGACGTGCAGGTGGCAGTGAGCTCTTTTAATGATGAAATGTTATGCATAATTCATTAACTGTTCGATTCATTTTCTTGTTCATACCTTCTGATCAATGCTGAGCATCACTTCATTACATTAGGTCCACTTTACTTTTTTTTTTTCTTTCAGTAATTTTTATTTCCAATGCAAAATATTTCCTTAGAATATCGAAATTTACTAGAATTTCGGATTTAAATTAATATTTTATAATATGTATCAAATGTTTTTTCAAAAAAAAAAAAGATTCACAAAAAATTTTCCAAATTATCAGTAACGCTAATTCGAAAATCATTGGAATTTCAAAGTTGACGTCATTATTAATGCAACCGCAACGTTTTGTCGATATGAGAATTGATAAGAGTCCGCCTTTGTGATGATCATTTATCTGGCTCTTATCTGTTCCTGCTTATCTATCTATCTGGTTATTAAAATGGAAAACTGATGATGAGATAATGTGATTTTGCAATGAAAGCGAATTTTTCATCCGTTCAAAAAACGAAATTTGCTGATAAATTCATATGATTGAATGGATTCTTGGGATGATGTAATAATACAATTTTGAATGACGAATTTTTCGTTTATCCCTCTATATTATATATATATATTTGAGAAAATATATTATATGTCATTTTTGGATAACAATTAATGCGCAAGTAGTGAGATGAATGCCTGTTGCGTGTCAGTCGTCAGTTTCAGTTACCTTTTATTATTGATTTTTTTTATCTATTTTTTTAAGTTTAAGTTTAAGTAAATAAAGGAAAAACTGAAAACACAAAAACCCAACTCCAATAAAAATACAAACTAACAAAAAAACTCCACACTTTGAACTATTCAAACACAAATAACGACGAGAACACTTTAACATCTGTCTAAACAAAATCATTCCACAAAAAATGATAAGGTTATGTTATGTTATGTTTTCCATTATTGAACATGGATTTGCTAATTTTTTTTTTTTTTTTTGAATTCTGTGTTCTAACACAATTTAATGTCGTAAAAATTTTCTTTTCATTTTTTATGCCAAATTCCCAAATTCCGGTTAACAAATTATTGCCAAGAGTTACGAGAGTGACAGCTTCCTGTCCATCAGTTCTTTTTCCAATCATTCTACTAACTATCCCGCTACTGTTTATTATCTTAATTCATTTGAAAAAGTATTCATTATCAATAAATCTCGTATGGATCAGGATCAGTTTGTCACATGCAGAAGATGCTACACTCTATTGCAATCAACTTTTCGTCATTAATATTTTCACTTCGCTTCACGAATTTCTGCGGGAACAAGACCAATTATTCAGAAAAGGATTTAAATTTTTTTTTTCTTTAACCACTTATATTGAATAAAAAATGCACCAATTCTCAATCTTTCTTAATTTTCATAATTGAAAATGTGAATTCAATACCATGCAAATAAGTTGAAATTTACAATTTTTTTCACCACAATCGAACACGTATGATTGTAGCGATAAAAAGTTACGACTGAAAAAGTTTATCCATTCATCTGATTTTCCTTACAATTTTTACACTAATTCCTGAAATCTTTGCCAGATCAGCAAATTGAGATGAAGAATCGTGCAGTAGTTTTGAGAAAATGTAATAAACTCAAGAAGTCATTCATTGTTAACTTTCTTTGGTAAAGAATTGAGTTTTTTTGATGGCAGCTTCTCTACCGATAGTCTTAAATGAGGATAATGGGCAAGAAAAAAAATGAAATTTGAAGTGCTTCTAAAAGTGCAAAGCGATATATCGAAATATCGATTACTGGTTCACAAAAGAAAACTTATTTTCAGTGCCTATTAATTTGCTTTAAATCACTTACCAGTTAGGTTTTGAAGGAGTTGATAATTGGATCTAAATTGCAAATACCAACACTTTTGAAATATGTGCTTTTGACAATATTAGTGACAGTATCCTTATGTGAAGTATATCCAAATTCATCAACTTAATGGCTGGTAGAATATACTGAATGCTTTGCTCATTACATGGATTTTGCAAATTAAAGAAAAATTTCGTCCATGCACTGAACAATCACGGGAGATATAAAGGGATATAATTCAATATATCTGCAATATGTTGAGTGTATTCATACCTAACTTTCATTGCGTTTTGAAGGAAAAATAATAATAATGGTTTAGTTTAGTGATCTTAATCATTAACAAGTCTTACAAAACATAGTTCCTGTACTTGCTTAACAGTTATTCCGAAGTGATAGTTTCGGGATGTGACATATGCTTCGGTATGATCTTTGTATGTATTTTGAATTATGCAAATTGGAAAATACCTTGTGCAAACTGGTTATTTTGATGTAGTACATTTTCTCGATTACTTAATTGCTGCACCCTTACATTCGCTTTTTGTCTGTTCCTTAAAGCAAGCTATTGGCAAGCTTATCGAGGTTTTTTTTTTATCTGTTGGATGGATTCACTTGCATCCTGATTCCTTGGATGAAGCAGGCAATTATAGTTGCTTGCAGATTATTTTGCTACACCAGCAGTTTTATTTCGATTAATCGAAATGAATCATTGATCAGAATGTTTGTTTTCCACAATTTTTCCATCCTGCAAATTTATATTCATCCTGAATTATTAATGGAAATTGAAGCCATTTTTTGGAAATAAATTTAATTTAATGGATAGAACATTTTTCTATTCACTTACACGAATGGATATAATCAATTTTTCTCATGATGAGTTAGCTTGATTTGCAAATTTATTGCGAAATAACCGATCTTCTATGGATTTATGACTTCGATCCTGTTCTCGTTTGGTCGAGATAAGTTTAAAAAGAAATTAACGGATACTCGAAGCAAGAGAAATCGAATATTTAGCAGCAATCTCTCTCTCCTTCTACTTCAACATCGTGCAAGTATTGGAATATATTAAGAATGTAAGCTTACTATTGCATGCATTCAATTATTTTTATCACATCGATTGGATGATAATGAGATGCTCTGCAAAATTCCCAATGCTGAAAATTCCGCAATGACAAATTATGCTAGAAGGATGTCGAAGTGAAGTGAGGAGCTCGTTAAATGTCCTTCTCGACCATGTCCACCATTGATTCATCGAATTCGATCTTCCCATCTCAAGATCAAGTTGTTATTTGACAATTAACAACACATCCGTCGAAAGGATCAATCATCAATCAATCTCAAGAAATCCGATTTGGTAAAATGAAAATCTTGGAATTTTAAAAGCTGTTATGAGATAAATGATGCCCGAAGGCAGTCGTCCACCACAATTCAAACTCTTTTCTGCACGAAATCTTCTACTTTCTCATTTGTCTGCATCCCTACTCTTCGTTAAAGCGAAATATTTCCGCATACTCATTCGATCTTCGCGAGCAACGGCAATTATTCGGCATTTTTAAACGTTCTAACTTGACAGCCTTCCCCGCTCCGTCCCCCCCCCTCCTTCCTCTCCATTCATCTGATAATAGGGACCGCACTAGAGAATTTCGAAATGTGAGGGACAGAATGAAAGGCGGCATTAAATAGTATGTAGTTTGGGACTCAAGAGAGATGCAAAAATAGCACAATAAAATATGGAAGAGTGCATCCAAGATAAAAAATGATTTGCAAACTTGCCGAGAGGGAGTTGTAAGATTGCTTTTGCAGAATTGAAGCTTGAATTTTGGTTGCAAATAATTACATCACTGTAGGTCTTGATGGGAAAGGTATTATGGCGAGGTTATATATATTCGTGTAATTTACATTTATGCAAAATTTCAGGTTACGCTGATAAGTTTGTTTATTCGTGAAAGGGCATGAGACATATGCAAGATAATTCCAGCATTTTTCTTTCCCAGATATCTGTCAGAATAGCTCGTATTATTGCTGTCTTTTGTGGACCGCTCTGTCCGTCGTACAACTGTTGCATCGTCGGGTATGCGCCATACTAATAGATCATCCAGTGGTTCCACTAATTCCAACCATATTTCATCAGGAAGTTCATTCAATAAAATGAGATAGCTCAACGCGACTGCAACATTTCATCCTCATAATTTTTGTGTATAAACACTATATATTCTTCCAGGTTACGTTTGAATTTTGGTACATTGGTTCTTCGATTCATTCTCATTCGTTCGCCACTTTCTCCTCCACAATGATGGACAGGAAGGAGGAAGTTGTCGGAACGAAGATAGAAGTTGCGAAAGCAGAAACAGTTCTCCCAGATTGGATTGGTGCTCATTCGAAGGTCTTTCATTGTGTTTTTGCAAATGAGGATTACATTTAAGCGAGTTAATTCATAAAAATATGGACTAATTGCAGAACAATAACTCCAGATTTTCAGTCATTTTGTTTAAACTTATCAATTGATGAAAAACAAAAAATGATTGATTACTTATCACTCTCTCATAAGCGTTTTTTTTTTTCATTCGTATCGGAGGTTTTAGTTTGATGAGAATTCATTTTAGTTTATTTTTAATCTGTTATTCATCTTCCATATCTTCGAGCATCATATTAAAAGTTTTGATGAATACATGATGTGATGTAGTTGCAGCTTTATTTCTTTTCTTTTTTGTAATAAAATAAAAAATGCGAATTTTATTTTGCGAAAATAAGTACTTTTTTTTCATTCCATCAATGAGGACCATGTTCACAATATTATTTGTCATTTAGGTTGTGGAGAATTTTTTTTATTTTAGTCACTTGTACTGATGATTTATGTTTTGCGATTTATCTTTCACTTGCAGGAATACCAGTTGTATACCAATCATTTGCATGTACTGCAATTAGAAAAGGAAGCAAATCAATTTCCTTATCGCGATAAAGGTACAGTTTTTTCTTTATACTTATAATGAAAACAAAAATGATCATTTTCTTTCTAAATGAACATTTACTATTAAACTTCAAAAAAGATCATAATTATTTGAAACTATAATAATTGTAATGTTAGTAATGGAATGGTATCTTTCGTCGATAAGTCGCTGACGTTGCTAATTCTATGTTTCTTAATTTCCACACTTGATTTCTGCAGTATGACTATTGATTTTCTTGCAACATATTCGAATACTCATGTAAGTACGATTAGCCATAGCTCGAAGATATCCATCAGGGCTCTTGATCAAATTTCGATCATGTTTCAGATGATACAGAATCGACATGTTCATCGTCAACACAAGAACCAATTGCACCGGACGGTGGCTACGGATGGGTCATTGTTCTTGCGTCCTTTCTCATCCACTTTATTTGTGATGGTAATTGTATCACTTCCATTATCATTCTAATATATTCGAATTTGTTTGTTTGTTAATAATTTGATGAGAGATTTATTTCTGATATCCATATATTTGATCAATGTCTGTTTTAATCCCCGTGTGGAATAATTATACATCACTTTTTAAAATTTGCATAATTTTTATTCAGTGTAGGGCACTTTAAGCATTTCATCATTATAGATTGGTAGATGTTTAATATCCATGAAATTTTATTGAAAAAGAATCTCAAACAATCAGGATCAGTTTTCTAAAATAATTATTAGTTTGCACCGTAATTACTGATTTTTTCCAATTTTATCAATTTTCTAATGCTTACAGGGATTTCTTTTTCATTTGGCATCATGTTTACGGAAATTCAAGAATACTACAATGTTACAAAAACAATGTCTGGGATTGTTGGATCAATTTTTTTATCAATACCGTTGTTATCAGGGCCGATTGCTGGAGCTTTAACCGATATTTATGATTGTCGGTCTGTATTTCTTATGAGTACATTTGTAGGATTTGGATTTCGAAATGTATTATATATCCGGGTTGTGAATTAGCTGTTTGGAACTTTTGAGGATATCTTCATGTATCTTCGAAGTAAGTGTTCTTGCAGACGTATGACAATTGTTGGTGGATTGATAGCAGCTGGTGGTGCATTGATATCTTTTTTCGCATTTAGTATTTGGCATTTTTTGTTCTCATTTGCCTTCATTACGGGCATTGGCTTAAGCTTTTGCTTTAACACCGCTATTGTTGCAGTCACTTATTATTTTCAAGTACTGTTGTTTTTTTCTTAGATCATTTCACTCTGGGTCCATAAATAATAACTAAGCATTAATAAATTCTTAGAAACTATATTCATCTAATTCTTTTCTTTTAAAGAAAAAACGAGCCATTGCTACGGGTATTGCTGTTTGTGGTTCTGGCGTGGGTACTTTTGTTCTTGCACCATTCATTGAAGTGGTCAGTTTAACTTCATTTGAATGGTTTGAAATTAGCTCATTAATTTTTTTATATTCGATTCAGTTATTAGCTCAAGTGATGTTCTCTCTTTCTGAGATAGTTGACTTTCGAGGTGTTTTTAATTTTCAATTTAGCTATTTGCAAAGTTTGGTTGGCATTGTTCTCTTGTTTGTATTGGATTTCTTTTACTCCTCCTTGTTGGTTGTGGTTTTATGATTAAAGTAAGTTTTTGTTTTCTTTATATATCGAATAAATTCATGAGAAATTGTTTGACTAGTCATTGGCTTAAAGTTATAAAGTTAATAGAGACATTTTCTATCAGATACAACTTCACTCTGATATTTTGAATTTGTAAATTGCCTGTTCAGGTAAACGGGACGCAAATTATTATAATTCCATTTTAGTCAATATCCCTTCAATTTGGCTGCACGGCATGTTAAAAATGCTTATAAAGCGTTTCCAATATGTCGTAAAACAAACTAAATCGAGGGGATATTGGCTAAAATCGGAGTAATTTTGGTGATCTAATTTAAATTCAAATTTTATTGAAGGATCTCGAATGGCCACATGATACTATAGAATACAAGAAAAAAAAATTCATCGAAAAAACTGAGCGTGAAAAGTTACGGTTAGCTATAAATAATGCTGGCGACAATTCCAGTGTCTTCAATGTTAGTTGCAGTTACTCAATCAAGTTGATATTTATACAAATCGTGCGTACCAAAGTTCTAGTAACTCCTAATCATAACTTCATGTCCGAATTGCTGTGGGATTGGGCTGCGAAAGTATTTAAGTTGACTCTTTGCGAAATAAAAATGCAAAGAAAGGAAATATTGCATTGCGTGTTTAAAGTCAACACTTAAGTATTAGAGAAATTTTGCCCTGATTTTATGAACGATTTTTTTAAAATCTTTTGGTCTGTGATCACAATTCTTTGAATAAAAGATTATTTCTTTTTATAAACTACGAGAATCTTCTATTATAAAATCTCAAAGTTTCTTTTCCTTTTAGATGGATTTTCCTTACATTGGTTCTGCTACTCGCCGTACCATATCACTGCCTTCAATACCAACGTTTGCAATACCTTTTCTGCAAGTTGTCGATCAATCTTCAAATGTACAGTCTGTAAGTGCATTTATAATGTAAAGCAAAAGCTACAGATGCAGAAAAAAGAATAGAGTTAAAACTCTGCAAAACATTATTGCCTAATTCATCCAAAAAAAATTGGAATCAGCAGGATTATATAGAAATGCAGTAGTCTTCTGAATGTGTCAACTAACAACCTATTGTGTGTATTTAATATTTATAAAGTGATATAGTTATCTTTATCCATTTTTTAGACCTTGAATGATCTACAAATACCGGTATCAAAAAGTTACAGTATGGGTGAATTTTTGCATGTTCCAGCAGATGGTATAACAAGAGAACAAGTACTTATTTTTAATGTCAGCCGTACTGGACAACATAATTCGGTAAATTTTCTTTCTAAACCCAACAATTTAGTTTTTTTTTTTTCTTTCTTTTACAAAAGAATAAAACAATAGTACTTTTTTCATTATTTCGACGATCATTGCGGTATGACCCGGCGTTTCTTTTAAGTTTAGGGGGTGCATGATGTCGAAATTGATACATCATTGAAATCATATCGTCAGATTTGCTCCAAGGAAAATTATCGTGCAGAAACTGGCGATTTGATATCCAACCAAGTATCTGAAGTAAACACTAAATTTTCAAAGACAACCTTCTGGTATTAAATTTCCATTGCGTTATCTGTGGCTTCCATAAGTTAAAGATATTTGGAAATATGATTTTTATTTCCTTAACAATTTCGAATTCTTTGCTTTTGCTTACATTGTTCCAGAGTTTGATAATTAAGGAAAAATTTTCTCCAGTGTTTGATGGTGATGCTTTCTGAACTAATTCTTTGCGCCATATCTTTATATATGTCATCGTATTTGTTTTAGTGCTGATGATGATGATATTGTGGATGACATAGTTGACAGCGGGCAAAGCGGACTGATTCATGATAAACCTGTAAGTTTTAATAAAATTTTGTTAAAATCATGAACAGTTAGTTAAATTATCATATTCACTATATTTTCTCCACTGAACGGTTTTGAAAGCATGCAGTTTTTACTATGTCAAGTGCAGTAAATGATTACATCTAATTTTTGAAGATCTCTTCTTCACGAAATTAAACCTTACATTTATCCTGGCATTGTAAAATCTGTACTTTTTAATACGTCAGGAACACACAGTGAACTATAATTTGCTACGAGAAGATGCCACAAAGCAACCGTTGTTAGGCAATGACACTAAGAAAGGGAAGTCGGCAACACAAACAGTTAAAACCTGTATGTCCTTGTTATGCTATCAAAAAAAAAATCAAAGATTTACAAGAATATTTTAAATCAAAAATTATTTTCGGAACTCATTCAACATCGTAAGATTTGAATAAGGATGAATCAAATATCATGATAATGTAATTTTAGACTGTATTAAAATCCTTTGTCAATAACAAATTTCATTTTATGACTATTTATATATGAACCGCGTATCTTGACCTCATTTTCAATTTATTGGAACATATTAACAGAAGAAGGTAATAGCTGATAGAATTTTAGTATTAATTGATGAAAAAGATTCATGCTTTTTTAGCAGAAGATATTGCTTCTTTCACAAACCGTACTATTCGCAATTCGTACATTGTGACTTCATTGGGCGGAGCGCAAGGTCGAGTACCCGCAACTAACGTGTTATATTTTCGATGGAAATTTGTACCATTTGGTGGTGGTATGTCGCGACGAATACCTTCTGCTCCTGCCATTTGTAGTCGCAGAAAACGAAAGCAAAGAACAATTCAGTTGAGTAAGGTAAAGTCTTTTTGACTAATATTGCGAAATGCGGTATTTGGAGAATCTTTATTTCTGTTAAAGTTTATTTAAACAGTCTTATTTCTTGAAATGCAAACTGCGAAATTTGATATTTCCAATAATAATTATTTGACACTATTCGACTTATGAATTTCGAAAAAGTTTTGAAATTTGGAAATATATTCAGATGTGGGAATCATTTCTGGAATGGCTTTCTAATACAAAACTGGTACTGGTAGTTCCCGAGTTTTTTGTCTTCCTGTTAAGTACATTCATTCTCTACGTATTCTTTGATATACCATATGTCAATTTCCCGGAATATGCTGTAGAAGTTCATAATGTTACTGAGACTGAAGCCTCGTACCTGGTATCTAGCATTGGTCTTACAAATATGGTCAGTATGTTGTTTTGTGGAATCATCGCTGACTGGAATCGAACAAGTCAAGTAAGATCGTTTATTCTTGAATCTTAATGTGTATGTCTCTTTTGCAATATATTTTTTGAGTTCGTTCGTCCCGGCGATGTAACTTTTAAATTATGTTTTCATCTTTAACAATTTACTATCCAAAAAATTTTTGAATCTATTATTGTTGTTGTCACTAACTATCTTCCGCTTTTTTTCAGTATATCATCCAAACGTATGGAATATTTATAACTTTAGCGGGTTTATGTGTAGCTCTTGCACCATTTGTTACTTCCTATATTCATTTAATGACACTTTGTATTGGTTTTGGTTTCTTCATTAGCGCAAACTATACCTTAGCATCCGTGATTACTATTCAAATCCTTTGTTTATATGATTTTCAAACCGGTTATGGAATTCTCTGTTTAGTGGAAGGTCTTGGAAATCTTGTCGGTCCAGCATTAATTGGTAAATTACAGTTCAAAAGCTTAATCTTTTCTAGTGAAAGAAATAAAAATATCCTCAATTTCATCTCAATTATTTTTGCTGATATAATCATCTTTTTTATAGGTGGTGAAAATGTATTGTATACTTTTCACTTGTATGCCAGAATATATGTCTAACACAATGATTTTCAGGTTTCATTCGCGACAATTTAACTGGTTACAATAATATATTCTTGCTAGCTGGAATAGGCATGATGATTTCTGGTCTTATGGTTGTAGCTATCGATATATTCATGCGTATATATGATACTGATCACGAAAGGAAAAATTCGATGAGACGTGACAGGTCTTATTATGAGAGATCATTTAAAGAAACGTTCAATGAAGCATGACATTTGCTTCTGTCCAAAAATAGAGTGATTTTACTAAGCAAAAGCTCAATAGAAATTCAGTAGCAAATTTTGATCTTGTTTATTACTGTTTCTTGAGCGACTTAGTTTTTTTAAACTAACATCTTTTTTAAAAACGAAATGCAGAAAATAAAGTAATGGCCAATTACTGAAGAACATTTGTTTTCTTTAACCATTGTTGTCTGTCGTTTGAGATACTCTGGACTTCATTTCAAATTTCAGTCCTCTTTAGTGCATATTTATCTTTTCTCTGTACTCGTAGCGGAGGTAAGACTTTTTGCAGAAATTATCTACAAAAGAATGAAAAAAATTTAAATGTTATTAAGATAGTGAAAAACGATGAATATCTGTGATGCTTATCATCTCTTCGTTAAAATATCCTAAGAAAAACAGATTTGAGAAATTTAAAAGTTAGTTACTGCAACAATTTTTATCCAGAAAGCGTATTTACATGAAAAATAAGCATCAATTCGTTTTCATTGTTTTTTTTCGTATTCCCAGTATCCTAAACTACAATAAATCTGAAAAGCATTTTGAGATACAATTATGTTATTTATGCGTACATCACCACTCTATCAAATAGAGGATGCGCTGGGCTGATGGATGGTTTCGTCGATTTTAAAATTTCATTTCTTTATTTGTGGGTATTTCTCTCGATGGTATTGGGTATTTTGTCTTAGCATTTCTAACAAATGATAGAACAGTTTCATTTTTAATAAAAATTTTGTTTATCACATTTCTTTCTTTCCTGTATGCATGCAAAATTTTTTCTTTTGTATATGATATATGATCCAGTTTAATATAGAGAATGACAACAGCAGCTCCATTACTTGACACAAATTCTAATATAGATCAGTTCACTTTTTCTGTAATATTTTAAAACTTTTCCCCTCATTTTTTATCTATTGAGCATTTAGTTTGAACTAATAAGTCCCAATATTTTGACTTTCAGAAAGTTTGAACTGTTTCTTTATTACAGGAGATTCCACCTTTTGCATGAAAAATTTATTTCCTTCGGGTTTTTTTTACTTTTCTTTGTCACTTGTTTTTTGTCATTTTTTTTTTTTTCTAACAAGAACCATATGCCCATACTTTTCTTGTTGTTGTTTTTAATTCTTCAACCTTGCGGCTTTTCAAAAGAACGAAATTTTTCAAATTTCCTAAATCCACAAACTGTCCTCCATAAATTACAACTTTCATTCATCTGCTTTATTGGACTTACACTTCCAAACATCGTACAGTGCAGGAGGTATATTGATGATAAAATCTGTAATTTTATGAAGGAAGGGATTTCTGTTTTGTTCTGGCTACACAGCGGTAGTATATATTTTTAGTTAAGGTTATGTGCCCAACTACATTAATTTTAGTACACGTAACTTTAGGAGAAGATATGTTGCAATTTTAAAAGAAGGATTACTTTTAACTTGAATTGACAGTTAATGACTTACGTTCGTGGTCGTGAGTAATTGAGCTGCGTGACTAGTCGGATTTATTTGGACTTTTATTCTTGCTCAATGGATACAGGTACAGAAGCGGAAACCAAACTGAATTTTAGTTGAATCTCCAACTTGGGTAATTAAACTTCTATAAGGAAGCATTGATAACACTAAAACGGATACGACAATTACAATATCAATCATATCAACAAAATAATTTTAATGACAAACCAAAAAGAAGAGTGAGGTAAATTAATCCTGACCTACAAAACGTCCGACCTTGTGATAACATATCTTTTAAAACGATCCTATGCTCAGGATTCTCCTTATTTATAGAGAGAGGATAATGTAGAATTTGATGTACAAGAAGGCGCCATTATTAGCACATGAGAGCGCGCCTTTATTGGCGCGTGACCTAGACTACAATATTGAATTATTGATTGCACATCAAAACAACAATTTAGAATGACAGAAATGATTGAATTATGCAATTAATATCATGAAGTTCCTTGGAATTTCCGACAAGATCTGCATTTATTATATCTCTGTCCTTTCCAGAGTTTTGTCTTTTTTCTGTATGAGGTTTTCGAATTACATGAAGTTGTAAATTTTTTAAATACATCTCCAGCATTTCCATCAATTTCTGGAAATGAATCTGCTTATATGTATGTATTTTACATACATAATTTTCGAAGTATTTAATTTAAAGCGATGATGTCAATATACAAGGATTAGGCTGTCGAAATTTGATCTTTAAAAGAGAAAATTAGAGCGTTAATGTCGTTAAAAATGAATTTTTTAAACTGTACAATTACAAACTTCATCTGTTCCATTTGTACTTGAAAAAAAAAGATGATCCTCACCAATTTTTGCTGTTTTCATCTTCATGATTTTTAACTAATTCTTCATTTTCCACAATTATCCCGTAGATGCGTGTGCACACATTCGAATTTAGGTTCAAATTTCAATTGTATATTCAGATTATCATGTTTTGTTATGTTTATGCAGATTGCATTCGCTAGATATCTGATGTATTTTCTATGCTTACTTCCTATTTGATTAACTGCAATTCGATAAATGGAAGAGAAAGCTGCAATCAGTAGTTGGGTTTTGTACAGTAGCTTTCTTGATTCATTGAAATAAAATAGTGAACGAACTATTTTGAATTAGTGGATATGACTGATTTCTAATTTGACGCTTTGTTACATTTTAAATCCTTTATAATTTCACTTATTGATTATAGGAAATTTTTAAGCGAAACTTTATTCTTCGAAAAATTACAGCTGGAAAAAGAAGATGGAGCAACGATTGGCTCATATCGAAAATTGATAATTGTTCTTGATAAGGTGTATCTTCTGCAGCAATAATGATTTGTATTATTTGACTCCCTCATCTGTTTTCGTCCGTTACTTTTTTGAACCTCGTCCATCAAGACCTTGTGGACAGCTAAAACTTTTTGCGAGGACCTGCAAGTATGTATTTTTAATGCTTAGAGTGCGCTAAATTTTTTCTAGTATCTTATTAAATCAGATTTCAATGCATTACATATATAGTTGTGTAATTATGATGAATTCATGTGCAATTACTTTTCTGAGTTCTACTATAATAAAAATTATAAATTATGAAAACAATAAAGCAAATATTTCATAGGATATGTGAAATTTGCAAAAATTTAATTTGAAGAGACATCTGAAAAACTCGAATTTATTAAAATTGTAAGGGATTACTTCGTTCACATATGAAACATCTGATTTTTCTGTGCAGCTCTGAAGTAAGGCAATTGCTTGTTCACGGAGTTGATGCAGTCTGCAAATTAATTTATGAAACTAGGAGAAAGTGGAAATAATTATGTATAAGCTATTGTTTAAAAATGTTGTGTGGTAGTTAAAGGTTGTAATTCCCTCCTTAATTGAGCGAGGTTTATTTCGTACGAAAATATATATTTAACACGAACTTATAGTATTCGGCCTCTTGTGTTAAGAGGGCTAAGCGATCCGGATCTTTCGGTAAGCATGCTTCCCATAATTGCTTTGTAGATTTCAAACGCAGGTAATTCAAGATTATTCCAAAACTAAAATATATGTTACTTTTTATGCATTATTCACTAAATTAGATGAAAATTTGGAGGGTAAACGATTAGTTCGATATCTGATTACAATGAATCATTTTTCTTGATTGCGTTATTATAAAGATTATTTGACAAAATAGAAGAGTTGGAGTTCGTAATTTTACCTGATTGGGTCTCGGTCGATGAAAAACGCTCCTTTGCCGTCTTTTTCTAATGGCGGTTTTGCAGTTTCTCCAGTGAACCACTAATTAAAAAGTTGTATCTATATTTAATTTTTTGAAATCTTAAAATCCCCATCACGATATAACAGAATGGGACACTGTGAATTTCAAGTCTTAAAAGAGCATTTTGCCAATTTACTATTGCAGTTATACTACAGTTTTAGGGAGATGTACCGCACTGAATCTTGCGTAGACAGTTGTGGTAATAATTTAAATAAAAAGAAAGAAAATGAAACTAACCTCATTAAACAGAGAATGTTTCTCATGCAACAGTGTGCTTGCCGTTGTGGAATATTGCTGTCCACCAACATTGAAGTTAAGTATAACCATCTGAAGTTGAGTAATCGGAAAAATGAATTAACTACACTGCGACATAAATATAATTTTGTTAACAGATTACGAAACGGCAAGAAATTGAATAAATATTCTATAACTATTGCCAAATCATCTAGAGATTAGGATCCTACTTGCTGGATAATTTTCTAAACGCAAAAATCAACGATGTCCTTCAGGAAAACACTAAGAAATTATCTAATGGATCTAAGATAAACTTTATTTATTTATTTATTTTTTTGATCAATACATTATTACTGTTATTTGTAAGAGTGGTTTCATAAAATCCGTCTAAAAAAGCGGAAGAAACATTTCAAATGAAATACATGCTGAAAAATCCGTCATAGCAAATAAGTAGTACAAATCAAATTTTTCAAAGGTTGTTTTCTCAAAATTAAGCAACAAGATGAGATATTTTTAATGATTCTTTTAATTTTCAATTTCGGGATGTGAGAAGTCAAAATCATGAAAAGATGGCAATTTCATGGATTTTTAGATTGAAAAAGAAAGCAATCAAAAAACCAAAGAAGTGAAAAATTTTGAAGATTCGACAAAATATATAACGAAGTAGGAAACGATGTTACCTTTGGAAGCGGAAACTCTGAGCCTTATCAAACTATAAAACTGGGATTTAAAGATGTGCTTAAAACCTTCCTTGTGCTAAAATGAATAGCAGTTACGGGATACATCTCCATGGATCTGATTAAAATTGAAAAACAGAATCCAAAAAGCTGCATCCATCTTTTGCTTGAAAGCTAATGAGAGGTAACAATAGGATTCGAGTTCGGGATCAAAAATTCTCGAGAAAGAATACTTCGGTTTGTATTCTTCTTTGTCGTGGTATCAGAAAAAACCAATAGGTACGGCACGAGGTTAAAACTGGGAAACAGCACTTCTAGATTTAATAATGTTCGCTTTTCCCATCCAGTTCGTACACGTCTCCACAAATGTGTATACCCATTGGCATAGCACATGGCATCTCGAATGTATCGATCATCAATTCTGAGATGCACGATAGCACTCTTCGATTCCATGTCTGGCTTGGCTCTTCCGTTCCAGCCATAATATTTCGTGGTCAGAATAATATCACAGCAAGCAACTGCACTCACTATATCTGCTAAATTAATTTGGTCGAGATCTGGTTTAATCAACTGATTTAAAGTATAAGATAAGTAAATCAAGTTTGAAATTTTTTCAATTCAGAAAATCAACTTTCTACCTTACCTGCCAACTTTGCGTATCTTGACCAAGTCACTGTTTCTAGTTGTTTTCGAAATCTAACGCTGAAATTCTTTATGCGAAATTTTCTTAAAAATAAGATAGGTAAATTCGTAAATTGATACATGTCATATGCAATGAGGCAAATGCATCACAGTGAGTCTTTTTATGTATCTTTTTGCATATGGTACCTTAAAAATGAAGTCTTGCAAAATCATATTTCAATTTCAAATTCCACATGCATGCTACGTATATGACCTATTAGAATCATGAAACTGAAAATTAGTTGATATCTGATGTATATTTGGCGTCTCCCGTGGGTTTTTCTGCTTACAATTTGTGGCGGATGCAAACACTTGAATGCCGCATGTCAATAGATTGTAAATAATGCAGTTTTTCGTATAAATTACTCATCAATCTTATTTTGAAAATGGTATGACCAATCGTTTGCTAGAGACAGAAGCTGCTTGGCACGGATTGATACTACTACAAGCAACTATGCAGTTTATACCAAAAGTCGCCTGAATTTTTGTTGTCCTGTGTTTGCATTTCCTGGGAAAAATTTTGACCAAAATTTTTAAATTATTTCTGATAATTCCATCACATAAAATATGGTTTTCATTTTAAAAAAATTCGGAAAAAGTGTTAAAAAGATAATTGGAAAATATTTAAATTTCATGGATATTATCTAATATGCTCATCAATTTCTGTTTTCTATTTTACCTATGCACTGCTATTTCCGTCTTTATTATCCAACACTGTGAATTACGAGAGCATATAACTGTCGCAGAAAAATGAATGAGACAGGGAACCAAAAAATCAACATGAGATCAGACAAAAAAAGTATTTCGTAATGTGGAAATATATTCCGTATTTTTCAATTAGAATTGACAAACAATAAAGTTTTATCATCCAAGTCTATGGTGTACAGTGCGAAAGATATAAGTTTGTTCAATATATTTAGAATCTATTTATTGTGTTATACAGCTGGTCCAATGTTTACTAAGATCATTGCATCGAAATCGTTTTGTATTTCAAACAGGACAGCAAAGCTATAAACTTACCTAGTGAAAAATCATCATCCGGTTCATTTGGTTGACTGTCCAAAATCTTCCAAATTTTCAAAGAAAATTTTTAACCAAAAATTTGAGGCAATGAAAAACAGATTTTGTATTCTTACTGAGAATAAGGTTTCAAATTCTTTAGTTTTCTTGACGTCCTAAAAAGGTTATCAAAATGAATACACAATCTCAGCAGGTCAAGTAATGACAATATTTACCATCTGAAACAGCGGATATTTTAAAGTGGACGATATTGTTGGCATATTTCTCATTCTATTTATTACCAGATGATTGCTCCTGATGATCGTGGTAATCAAAAACTAGCACGGCAGAAAATTTAGTCTCTCACTCTATAAATTATCATTTATAATTAAATTTACTGGTGAGATGAAAGCACAACTTTCGTGTAATTCCCAACATAACATTAAGAAAGAAGTAATTTTTGCAAGAGATATTTTTTAGAAATTTGCGAAAAGTTCAGTGATACTGTCACTTGTTCATATATAATGGTATTACAAAATCAGCAAGTTTTTTTGATTCTAAAATTATTAAAATTTTCAGAAGAATGGACGAAAGAGAAAATAAACAGAATACGTGATGAAGAAGCAACAGCATAAGTTTTACAATGGAGTACGATAGCTAGAAGTATCAGGTAACTTCACAGAAGTTTTCAATTATTCTGCATATGGTAATAGTTTATAATATCATTTATCATCTTAATATATATATATATATATATATATATATATGTATATATATATATATATTCTCACACTTTTAAATCTAATAATTTAAAACCGCCAAATATTTCGACATTTCGACACCTCTTTAAAACCTGGCAACATAATCATCCATAAATTATTTTAGCTTAAAATTAATTCTTCGTTATATTAACTTTACTAAAAAGTTTGCTTAAAATCCGTGAAAGTACTTCTATTGGAAAGTGGCTATCCTTTTCTTCTCAAGCATCATTAAACTGCCTCGAGAATGGCAGTAGTTATCGGCAACGGTCGTTGCGTAACGCTGAAAGTTCCTGTCAAACACTTTGCTTCAAGAATAAATGCAAGATGAGTTAAGCCAGCGAATATTTTCACGTATTTTAGCCGAAAATCTTGTTAAATTTGATAATTTTTTTTTTTTTTTGCTTATTCATACACAAAGCTAATTTAATTTAAAAGAAGTCTTTTGCAATTTGTTGGATATACATAAAAATATATCAATTAAATTTTGAATAAGAGAATAGTGGAAAGAAAGAGCAATAATAAGCATTTAAAAAAGAATGGGGATCATGTCAAAGTTCCATGCTGACATCAGAAACATTTGAGTGAATTTCAGATAAAAACTTATTTTAATCTGCTTCTCATAACTGCTGAGATTCTTACACACCAAAAATTGTTCTATAAGTAATCGATGTCTACTTTATTCAAAAAATATGTTCTCTGTGTTCCCTCAAACTATACTTTTTTGACTTATAATTACAAATAATTTTTGAATTTCCAATATAATTGCCCCAAATGTATTGAACATTTAAGCTAATGTTAATCTCAAAAGAGACAATAAGTTATCACCGAGAAATCAGAACATCATCTTAATCGAGAAGATTCAGGTACGATTATACGCTTGAAGCTGAGAATATTTAAAAAAAAAAAAGAATGTAATATAAGTTAAGAATTCGATACTGCCATGAATGTCACTTCCCAAAATGGATTTTCCTAAAAATAACAGAACTGATAACTGTTACCCAAATTACCTAAATTACCTGAATTATGTAGAAGATATCCAAATCTGCCGAATAGATGTGCTCAACAATCGAACCAATGATGCTAATGTTAAACAGATTAAATAATAATGATTAGGAAGACAAAGAAAAGATATTTATTGAGCATGTACGTTCAATATGATGCAGATTAATTGATAAATGTACAGGATTATCATCAATTTGATAAGATATCGTCATTTTTAAACTGTTGAAAAATAAATATTAAATTGGACAAGGAAGCAATTGATGAATGTAGTGGGCTTCCGACCTAAATCATCGAGTTCGGTCATTTTCTTCTGTCATTGAAACTTAAATGATGCATGGCATATTTTGTGCATACTTTTTTTTCACATGAAGTTTTTTTTATTCAGTCTGATCATTAATCACCAATTTATCTATCTCTGTTATTATTTGTTTCTTAATTACCATGTGATTTTATTTGTTTAAGATAGTTATTTCAGCAAAGACAGCAATGCTTGAATTCACCATTTTGTTTCATGCGAAGTGAAAATATAAGTAGAAGATACTGGTTTTTGTCGCTCTCGAAAGAGCAACTTTCCAAAAAATAGAGAACATCTACCGTTACCTTAAATCTACTTTCAACAATGCCAATAGAAACAACCAAAAAAACCGCTCAACAATCAAATCAGACAATCATTTCAAACCGAACACACTAGACAGGCATTAGTTCGTAGATTCCAGTGTGTGGTAAATGCTAGGGTCATCTTCTTCAGTCTTTACAAATCAGTAATACCAACATTGGACAGATTACTAATCAGTGATGACCAGAAAGATAAAGAGAAAGATATATTCTGGAATGCACTCCCACTGTTACGCACTATGTTTAATCTATCATTTCTTTATGCAGTTTCAATTTGTTCAATCCGTCCTTCTTGAAAATGCCATAATGTTATGCGAAAATGAAGAAAGACTGAATGATTTATAAGATCACATGTGTCGCTGAAATCGGAGGATAAAAGAAGAAAATCAGTGATCTCTTTATTTTAAATTTACATTGCATATTTGATGTAGTTGACTATGAAATCATTTTTTGTCTATCAAGTCAATGAGCTTTAAAAAAGCTCTCTTTCATCTTCTGCTAACCACAAGCACAATTTCATGCGCACCAAAGCGCATGCTCCCGAGACAACAAAGGATCTTTCTTGTCTCTACAAAATGATACCAGGACCTCCATCCACGAAGAAGATGAGGGTCCTAAGTACAAAAATCATTTCGACGAACAAGCTGCCATGAGCTCGGTCGGATGGACCAGCTCGTGGTATACCAATTCTTCTTCTTTCCGTAACCTATCTCCCCCTCTTTTTTTGCATTATAATTTCTTCATGATATTGTCGAAATTGTATTGTTAATGTAATCGTTGTAATGGTTAATGCGTACGTTGATTAACAAATTAGTCATAATAAAGGTTTAATTACCCAAGTTTGAGGTTTGTTTTCCAAGTGAGTAAATAACAAAATTGAAGAAATTGTGAGAACTGAAGAACAGAATTCAACTTATTATTTTGTCACTATCAGAAAGAAAAAAAGCGACAACATGTGAATTGTAAATTAAGAAAGCAACATATATGCTACACTTTCAGAAAATTTTGCATAATTCTGAGACAACGTTTGAATGTCATTCAGGCTTTCTTCATTTTCAGCAAAACACAATCGAATTTTGAGGAAGAAAGGATTGGATAAAGCGAAATTGCACAAACAAATACTGATCAAACATGATGCAAGATGTGCATCCAGCGTGCATCACATTGAAAATGCATATCATGATGTGTCTTCCCTGATCATTAATGATCTGTCTAATATTGGCATCTCAAGCATGCTAAAACTGAATGGAATTAATGGATGAAGATCTGCTTGGCTACTACCTGTCTGGTTTGTTTGGTCCACCTTAATGAATGATTGGCCTGATTATCAAGTCTGTGTTTTCGACTGTTTCTATTGGTAGTAGTAATTATTTTCACGGATGGCAATCATTTGCTCTGTCATTTTTTGGAAAGTCGTTGTTCCTACAACGACAATAATGGATCTGAATCTAAGCCGACTCACTGCATAAAATGATAAAATCAATTTTTTCATCGCTTGTTAATTTCTGATTAATCACTATATAGTCTTGTCAATCATCTGAAAACACTTTAAATAATCTTTCTTGTCCAAAACATTTCACCTGAAAGAAGTCATTGAATTACATCATAATTTGCACAAATTCCATTATGCCAATCGATCTCAATGTAAAAGAAAAATTCATTGCTAAAGAAAGTATGAAAGACAATTTGCCGGAACACAATGTAAATTTTTAAAAAAATTATAATATTTTAATTTGTAAATCGGAGTTTATAGTTTCCTTCAAACCATTTCATTGAAATATTGGGCTGAAATGATAAATGGATTGATAATTAGAAAATATATAAAAAAAGATATGTATTTATTATATTATTCCTTTTCTAACAATAAACTGAAGAGAAATAAATTTTGTATCAATTAAAAATATTTGTGATATTAATTTCTGATGGATCGGAGAAAAGGTTCATCTGATTAATGAAACTATACGATAATTTAAAGTCGGTGAAATGTAGGAGCTGAAAAAAGAGGCGGATTAATAAGCAGAAAATATGTAAAAGAGAACAGATCTTTATNGTCAGATATTATTCAGTTCTTTGCTTTCAACATAGAACAATAGAATTTCAAGAAGACGGGTGAATAAATTGAAATTGTATAAATAAGTGCAAGATGAAAGAAAAAATACAATAAAGATCTGTTCTCTTTTACATATTTTCTGCTTATTAATCCGCCTCTTTTTTCAGTAGCTACATTTCAGTAAATGCTTTAAAGGAAACCATGACTCCGATTCATGGATTAAAAATATTAAAACTTTTTTTAAAATTTGAATTGTATTCCTGTGTTTTCCTGTCATAAATTTTTTCATACAATGAATTCTTCTTATAAATTAAGATTAAAAAAATCGATTAACACAATATGAAATCTTTGCAAATTATAATGTAATTCTATGATTTTTTTTTTTCGTTTTGGATGAAAATGATTACTTGAAACAAATATTCTCACATGATCGATAGGATTTTGGAGTGATTAATCAGAAATTCGTCAAATTGATTTTTGAAAATAAGAATTTATTAATTTATGTAATGAGCTTACTTGAGATTCAGACCAGCCATTATCGATATATATTGCTACTGTCGAAACAGCAACTTTCCAAAAAATGGCAGAGCGGATGATTGCCATCCAAATAACAGGACTATTACCAATAGAAACGATCGACCATACAGACCTGAAAATTAGTCCAGTCATTCATTACGGGATCAAACAAACCAGACAGGTAGTAGCCTTAGCATGCAGTTCCGAATCATATTAATTCACTCCAGTTTTGGTATACCAGCTGTCGCTGAAAGAAGCGAGAAAGATCATACAAAAGTGATTTCTTTGTTTTAAATGGAGCAAATTGTAACCGTTGATGTTGCAAGAAATTTATCTCTTTGTTTCAAATTAAATGGCTTAGTTTATGGCTTTGTTGAGTTGCTTAAGCTTGCCATATGATTGTGTTAAACGTCTTAACCTTTGTTTCATTCTGTTGTAAATTATACCATAAAAGCGCTATCTCAAGCGCTAACAAAGAAAAGATTATCATGTTACAAAGATGCCTTTGTGCATCATTTTTCAAAGGAAGCTAACAGGGAGACGGTTGGTTCCACCGTCTGGTTTTTGGTTTTAAAGACATCTTTATCCTCTTTTCTTATATTAACAAATCGTCATCTAAATTGTTATNTAGAAAATCGATTGAATTATGGAATTTTCGTAAATTATGGTGTAATTCTATGATTTCTTTCTGATATTTTGGAGGAAAAAGATTGCTTGAAGCAAATATTCTTAGACGATAGACAGTATTTTGATTAATCCGAAAATAATATCAGACCGATTAAAAAATAGAATTTATTAATTCATGTAGTAAGTCTTGAGATTCAGATCCGTCATTATCGATGCATATTGTTGCTGTGGAAACAGCAGCTTCCCAAAAAATGACAGAACAGATGAATGCAATCCAGAAATAATGTAACTACTACCAATAGAATTAGTAGAACAAGCAAGACTTTACAATTAGGCCAATCACTCATTGGGATGATCAGACAAACCATACAGGTAGTAGTCCTTAAAGGTTGCAAACTCATATTAATTCGTTCCAGACTTAGTATACCAACGATGTCAATACTGGACGGATTACTAATCACTGATGATTAGAAAAATAAAGATATATTATGAACATACACTTTCAATGTGATGCACACTAACCGACAATATTTCGTTTGCATTTACTTGTGCAATTCCAGTTCGTTCAGTCTTCCTGAGAATTCTAATGTGTTATGCTGATGGTAAAGAACTGGATGACATTTGAAGTCCTTTTTCCTTGCATAGTAAATCATTGGACAGTTGTTTGCAATAATTTATGACATTCAAGATTTAATATACCTTAATATTTTCCTTTCTGTTGATATTCTTAAGACAAACGAAAATCAAAAGAAGGATAACGAAAAGATCGGAGTATTGCCGATAACGTTAAATAATGTCAATTAATCCTTACCTTTTTCATTTAGCTAATCGAATAATGATTTTAGTTGGAATATCTCATTCACAGGTTAATTTGAAGGTGACTTCTTTGCGATTTCAATACGGTTTATGGGTAGCACTATGTCCTTGTCTGTCGATTATCTTCTTTTCTATTTATGGATAATACGAAAAACATACTTAGACCCAGGTAGTACAATTATGGATTATTTTGATTTGCCAATTGCTAATTTTATTTGATGAAGGTGAAGGTTCACTGTCTCATATGTTTTCTATTATGTAAAAATGATGCTGTTTGAAAATGGCTTCGAATTTTATATAGCTGTAGATAGTGAATAAATCGCAAAAGAATGCATGTTAAGGCTGTTCAGGCTTCCTTCATTCTATGTGACGATTCTAGGTCTCTTTTCAAGTATATGCAATAAACAAATACCGATTTTTTGATAGATATCATGATGAATATTAGAAGTACATTTGTTACATTAGAAATGGTGCTGCTTGGAATGAGTATTGTACAAAGGTAAAATAAAAATAGCAAAAAATAATGATATCATTAGTGAAACGTAAAATAGTCCCATTGTGATACTTATGACAAGTAACAAATTAACTCTATCTGGTTCATAATTTAAAATATTAGCAAGTACCACAGCAAAGTACGTGTTCTGGCCATTATTTGTTTTGGAAATTGTCCTGATAGACAAATGTCCATCATGTGCGACAGAGGCGCTCTCATTATCTAAATATTTAGTCGGCTTAAAAATGATAATTGAAAGTCAGAGTAAACAAGTAATTTTGTTCAAACACCACCTTGAATATAGCAGAAAATTCATTTTTGTAGAAAATATATTTCGCAAATCGAAAACTAAATTTTTTTGTAAAAAAAAATTTTTTGCATTATTAAAACTGACATAAATGTAACGAAGAATGTTAACATTCACTATATCTTGATAATCCTTATCATCCAAATCCATCATTTTACCGATTCGAAGTATGGCTGCGTCACAATTAAGATATCGATGCCATCCAGAAGAATATTTTGCATATTTCTTATGCAGATAAAACACAAACATCTTTTACGATCTAATTTATTTATTGCATTATGCTTTCAGAGTCATCTCAAAATTTTAGCGTCCTATAAGCTTTTACTACGCAATTTCAGGTTTTTCCTAAATTATCAAATGAAAAATTTTTCATTAATGAATGATATGCATGAAAGGCAATACTTTTTTAATAAGAATATCTAACTTGTTATTGCACCTATAGAACGAAGCATTTCGATTTTAACCGAAGTCACTGCTGATCTACAATTTTTTTTCGTTTGTTGTTTCTTCTAGAAGTAATAAGTTAGATTTCTAACTTATTAAAAAAGAATGCAAGTATAAATATCAGTCTTTAGACTCACTGACACACCAATTTTTGTATTACTGAATATTTATTGTGCGCCCAACTTTACTTTATTGGATTTTGCTTCATTACAAGGGAAAAAATATGCTCGTCCACTATTTTCAATAATTTCTGATACAGTTCGCATTCCTTCTTCCTGTAAAATCAGATTTTTTGCCACAGATGAAGCCAAAAAGTTCTTCAGATAATATGGGAAGAGTTCATATGTTTATGTAACAGATTTCTGTAACTATGTGACAAATGATATTAATTCAATAGCTCATTGTTCGATTGCCGGTCATGGTAATTTTAGCATAAAACCCTTTGTTTACAGAAATTGCAATATGTGCTTATTTCATGTGCATAACGAAGTGGTTTGCACTGCTTTTCAATAGTTAACCAATTTTATTTTGTCCATAAGTTCTGGGAAATAATTTCTTCCATAATTTATTCCAAATATAATTACGAATTGCGAACGTTTTGAAATAAGATATGCAAATTTCACAATTTCAATAAATTATCGAATAAAAAAAAAATATTACCTGATCAATATCTAACATACAAACGATAGCTCCCTCTTCTAATATAATTTTCTGCGCCAGTCATTTTCCAATTCCCGATGCACCACCGGTGATAGCAACCATCCAAAATGAAATGAATAGTTTTCATGACTTATTAAATTATTCATGGATCCTAGCTTTCCATTTAGAAATTATAATTCGATTCTACAGATAATTAAATCAGAATCATACATTGTCACTGTTATTCTTAGTCGTAAATTGATCCAGACTCGTCTAGATCTGGTTGGTTCATAATTGTATGATTCAATATTTGATAGTCCATTAGCATTAATCTGTCTCGCATGAATGCGTTATTTATATTTCCAACAAATCAGACCATATCTTAATTGCAGTATTGAACAAATGTTCGGAATATTATTAAAGTTCTCAATAATAGTTGAAAATTAAAACCTGATCAGTTATTGTTTTTCTTCTGAGCGTAATCATCCGTGGCAAAATCTCAAAATAATATACATGAAATATATTGTATTACAAATTTCAAACTGATGAGTATTTGTTGGTAAAGTTTCGCACAAGCCATATGATCTGAAAAAAAAATCTATAGTCATCCATCAGCAGTTTTTTTTTCTTGTTGTTGAAAATTATAAGTAAAAATTTCCAAACAATAATGTGGCATTTTGCCTTATATCTACAATTTTGAATATAGATTTGAAATCACTCCTGGACCCTCAATTCTATCTTAAGATGCTACTTTTCCAGCAAGTTTTAGATTTTGCTCAAGATTTAAACAGCATGACTTCTATGAAGTTATTTTTTACCGTTAATTTGAATGTTACTACTTGAAAATACTATCAAAAAATGCATTTGCTCACATTGTAAAAAAGTTGAACGCAATAAATCCACGAGAGATTCAAAACAGCTATCATTCAACGATTTATCTTTTCAAGCATCACTTATTTTGCATATCTGCAGAAACTACAACTAGTTCTTAAGATCTTTGATAAGATTTATGAAATCTGCATAGTCAATTACGCTCATACATAGTCAAAAATGAAGGTAAATAACATTTGAATCACTACTATCATTCTAATTAATATCAATATTGCCACCACTGTCATTAATATCGATATTATGTTTATGATCTGCTCACATATCGATGAATTTAGTCTAAAATTTATAATAAATGAATATATTCAATTTCGCTAAGTCGCTATTTTTGAAAGGAATAAAAGAAGTTTCTTATTAAATCTCAAAAACTTTCTGTCTGAAGGAAAAGTATTCGTAACTGAATTCATTTAACCTTGACCGACTTTCACTGATTGATTTACTTGCTCGACTAGCATGCTTTTTACTTGACTTTAAAAGAGTCAGAATAAAATCTTCCGTTCAAATATATGTAGGCCGATTTTTAACAGTTCCAAACTAATTGAAAATTTCAAAATTAAACTAGTGCGGCTTTTAATAAATGGATAACAAATGACAAAAATATGAGGAAAAAGTACCAATCACTGGCAAAAGATTCATATAGAGTGCTAAAGAATTTATAAAATGGGATTTATAGTTGTGGATTCAAAATAATTATCATTAAAATTACGAATTATTGGGTGACACATTGTATCTTTGCCTTGCATTATGCAACTTGAGAGGTAATCTGAAAATCTTCTTTTGAAATCTTGAGTTCAGCAGTTCGGAAAAAGAAGAAAAGGAGTATTTTATTTCATCCCACCTGAAACTGCTTTCTTCAATTTCATTTCTGACCTTTTCACTTCTTATTCCATCAAAAATTGATGAAAAAACGGTTCTTATAATATCTCTTTTCGAAATACTGGTTTTTTAAATTTCTGAAAGAACAGACTCCATTATTAGAATGTCAAAGTTCATCCAATATTAACGGCAAATATGATTATTTGTATTTATTTGGATAACTGAATTCAATCATTTTATATTTGTAAGAATTTATTTCAATATGAGGTTTCGGATGTTTGTAAACCTATTGTTATTTCTTGGAAAATCAAAATAAAACATGCGAAGACCAAAATAACCAGAACGTAAAATTATCTCTACTAAATTTGAAAGATGAATTATAAGTAATTGATTCACTTATATGTTTTTCAACCTTATTTCCATAAAATAACAAGAATAATTTACGTAAAGTCCAAAAAATTAATGCATCCAATGTCAAAGCTGAAATCGTACTTTCGGAAGACTATTTTTAATTAAACTAAAGAAAATTGAATTCGCAAATAAGGCCAAGTGATAAACAATCTAGCTGTACATGAATTTCAATTATCCAAAGCTAAAATGTTGCTTTCCATGAGTATTGATATTACTCCGGAGTTAACCCTGTAAGCCAAAGCCTATATAAAAAACACTGCCATAAATACTATCCCTCATAATGAAAGAATTATAACTCTGTTCCGAATCCAGAACTGATATTTCATTAGCAATAGCAATTTCCGTCTGGTAATTTTTCTTTTCGATATCTTATCTACCATTGCAAGGGAAAAAAAGTAAAATGTATATATAATCTATATAATAACGAAATAGAAATAAGAACGAGCATTCCAACTCAGAAGCAACACTAAACTATACTTCCTATTGACTATAGATCGAAAATTAGTTTATTAAAATATCCAATCTTGATTTTCTTACTTTTTGTTGCTTCCCTTTTTTTTGAAACGCAACAATAAAAAAACAAAAAAGTTTTTATTTTTCAAAATAGAAAAGTCATAAAATTCGGTCAATATAAACATAATTGCATCCTCAAAAAATTAAGGCCTTGATAACAATCAATGCAACTTAAATGTTTCGATTTCAATCCAGAAAATGAAAAATACGAAAGTAGCTCTCATTTTACAGTGTATAAACGATCACCAAATACATTACATGATTTAAAACATCAAATACATATTTACACGAAACAGCTCATGGAAGACAGAGAAATGTGACAGTTACCAACTCATCAAATGAGCAAAGTATATTTTAATCTTAACAAAAAGCTATCGCAAAATTTTATAGAGATTTCTAGAAAATGTTAATTCTGAATATATTAAGTAATGACTGATATTTTCACTTGAATCTTCTTCGAATTTATTTCATATAAGCATTTTATTAATGAAATTTTTTTTATATGAAACCCTATCTCAAATAAGAGAAATTTAAACATGGCACAGATAAGAAAAAAACTTTCGTTGAATTTCATGTTTGACCTACAAGAATATTCCTAAAATATTGATCCTTTTGCTGACCATCCCACCCATAACAAAAGCAAAAAAGAAAAAAAAAACTTTAGAAAAAGTCTCTTAATGCTTGATGCAGATTAAGCAAAATGAAACTGAGAATAATTACATTCCACATCAATCTGTAAATCAAAAACACTGCTAATAGGAAAAAATAATTACGTATTTCAAAATACTAAGAACTGTTCCGAAAATACATTCAAAAAAAAGTTTAAATTCTGAAAAAAAACAAAAAATTTTAAAATAACGTCAAGACACAATTGCCTATATACTTACCCGAAATACATTGCACAGAATAGCGTTCTAACTTCCAGGAAAAAATCTAAAAACATAGTCAGATAAATGACAAAATATCTGGATAGCTTATGTGACAAGCTAATTATCTTTGTTTTCCTGACCGAATTTTGTTGATATTTCTTGGAAAAGATAACAAAATCTAACTTGGGGAAAAGGAGGAATATAGAAAGTGGGAGGAGATAGGTGGAATAAGGACTATTATCAAGTGCGGCGAAACATAGCGATAACTTGGCTAGAAGAGATGAGGATCGAGACCTAAATGAACGATAAAATAGTTAGGTTAATTTTACATACTTTTTCAGCAACGTTTTCATAATTTCTGCCAGGGAATCTTACTCCGTTAATGTCAGCAGAAATATGTAATGAAAATGAAATTATAACCTCTTGACAAATAACATTAAATTTCACTGAAAAGCTGAACATATTTTAATACAGTGAAACAAAAAGGATTGCACTATCAACAATGGAATTACTCCAGATAAAAATCCCCGCAAATAACTAACTGAATGCCACTACTAAGCGGTGATATTATAAATAAACCTCAAAATTCACAAATTACGGCATCGCTTATATAAGAAGATAAGCAATGAACATTTCACCTAGTACTACTTTCGTCCACAATGAACACAAGGCCGTCATCTGACAAATAGTCATTTTCTCCATCATTTTCTTTTGTTCTTTTTTTCGAATTCATTGAAGCACTGTCTCTTTGTTTGTCAAGTGATTTCAGATCCACATCTTCCATTTCTTCCTACAGGAAAAATAAATATGAAACACTTTCAACTGCAGAATTTATAAAAATATGGTGTGAATGGTACTAAACAAGGCATCAAAAATCTCATAAAATTAGACTTGAATAAAATTGCCATTTGTCAAAAACAAAATGAATTTCCACTGAGTTTTATTAGTCGATGAGTTTCTCATCTTCAAATGTGTAAATTAACTCTATTTCTGGTAAAAGCAAACCTGAGCTTTCCTCCAAATATGAAGCTGAGTTAGCTTTTCAGTCAAACATTTGGTAAAGTATTGCGAATGTGCTGGTGAAATCTCTTCAAGAAGTTGTCTAGCATTATCATAATACTTTGCATGCAACTCAACCTGCAAAAATAAATGCATTTTAACATCTGCCAGATATTTAACTTAATTTTTGGTAGCATGACTATAAGGCTTCTTGCCTGATGCTCCCATAATCGATGATCTGTAAAAAAAAAAAAAAAAACTCGATGAAAAAAAAACAAGATGCTCTCCGAAAAACAAACAATTCAGGCTAAATAGTTTTAAAAAACCAATGAACTACCACAATACCCGTTTATAATCTCCATTCATACTATCACACTGCAGCGATGCAATTCTCCATCCTTTCATTGTTAATTCCAACGTATAAGGATGACCTGCTTATAGTTTAATAATCAAAACAGAAATGAAAAGTTATGAAATTCTAGCCTTCAGATTAATAAAAATTTGATAAGTGATGTACTGAAGATTAATTGTTCAGTGTGATGAGGAATATAAAAAAACCAATTTTTTTATTTGCCTATGTCAATACATAAAAAAAAAACGACTTCAGAAATCACAATATATCCCAGAGCGTTTTTAAAATTTGAGATTGAATATCTTGGATATCAAACTACATTTTTCCTCCCCAACAGAAACCAATACCATTGAAGTAAAAAAACAACGAAGCAAAGAGAAATTTCTTCCGCATAAAACTCTCAGAACTACGAAAAATTCTGAAGGAAATACCAACCTTCAACAGTTTTTATATTCACGAAAATTAAATCCGCTGTTCGTGGCAAGATTTCTGAGACAGCAATTGAGCGCACTTCATTTGAAAGTTCATGCACGGCAGCTATAGCTTCTAATTCTAAAGGGCCACCAACACTTTGCTCATTTAGTGTATCACCAACTTCAGCATGACGTTTTCGATTGGCGCGACCTATTTCAACGAGAGAAAGTGGTGTTCTGAAAAGACAGTAAGCGCTATTTTAAAAATTTCATATACTATATGAAAAAAAGACAGCTTCCGAACTTTTTCTCGGTTATCAATTTTCTGAATATTTAACAAATATTAATTTGATAAAAATATTCAACGGTAGAAGTAGAGACAATCATTCAAAACAAAATAAACATACCGCTCTGTCAAAAAACTTCGGTGACATGTATGAAATAGTAATTTCATGCATCTGGTATTTGGATCTTAAAGCACAATCATTGGATGCAACAGATTTAGGATAACATTTTAGGATTAATACGAATATATTCCAATATCGAACAATTCTTTTGGCACCATGAACGAGACAAAAACAAGATCTTTGAAAAGCGAACTTACGAGGATTAAACTACAATTCATACCCGAAAGTGTTGTGAACAGCGGAGAAATGGTCGGATATTAAGGCTGGAGTTAAACTTGGTGGGTACATGAATGCTTCGTGAAATCCATCTGGTACTGGGCTGTGAGTACGACTATGAGCCCGGCTGTTTTGATAACTTTGGTAAATTTGTGCAGCGCTTTGCCAACGAGCCGAACTAAAAATACAAATGATTAGAATTATGAGCATAAATTATACATATACGCAGCACTCTATAACAACTTCAGATTTGCACATTTCGCTCTATATAAGTATTAAATATATAATTCCGTCTTCTACAAATAAGAATACTTTAAGATGGAGTTCTATAAGATAATTAGTATAAAGATTGATGAATCTCAAGCTCTACAAAAACTACCTTTACATCTTATAGAAAATATCGCATGACAACAAGCCATCGTGCTTATAGTGGTTAAATTAATCGTAATGCTACGTATTTTAAAAAAATAATGAAAAACTCCTCTATCAAACTGCTGGAAACTTTTGTTCATAAGTTATTTTTTTCACTGAAAATTTTTCTGATCAGTTTGAAAATCATGCCTATGTGCCGGAAAAGAAACTAATTTCATTTTAGGCATGATGGAAACTAACGACGGGTGAAGGATTACAATTAGAAGGGAAACTCAGGAAAGAAAGAGTGGATTCATGGAAATGGATGAATCTTAATCATATTGATGATAACTTAAGAAAAGTAATCAGTCATGGTGGTTGAACTTATTTAAATGTTACGTATTTCAAAAAAAAAAAAAGAAAAGAAAACTCGAAAGAGAACTCGAAAATTAGTTCATTTCAACTCTCAAGTGTGACGAACTTTTTGCTAAATATGACAAAGAAATCTTACCTGTGTTGTCGATAAAGCGGCGAAACTCCAAGAGAATCGGCCAAACAGTTGGCGGTGGGTGTAGTTATAGGATGAACTGTATGAAATGAAAGTGCTGATGGCATAGTTTTACAACTTGGCGATGACGGAGGAGTAAATGGCGGCGAATGAGCCATCACCTTTTATTCTGAAACGTGTACCGATCTGAATTAACTCAGTTTAAAGGAAATCACAAACGCTAAAGAACTCGTCTCTATAAGAGAACTACAAATCCAACTACTACCATCAAAAATGCAACATGACTAGAACTTTCGGTGAAATCCGATCTCTATGTTGCATCAAAGCTGGCAGTGGTTACATCTGGATGCCAGAAACTTTGAATTAGTTGAGAAAAGGTAAGATCAGATGAATGGGTTCCTCAAATAACCCAGTCGAAGGTTATTTGAATGGGATGGTTTAAGAGCTTACATGGAGCCTTAACACGTGGCCCACCACGTTCGCCATCGTTCAGTCATGTAATAAATGAACCGACAGTTCTAGTAATGAGGATGATCTGACATAGAATTAATGGATATCGACGGAATTTTGTGGATTAGAAGCTAAATTCCTAATTTCAAAACCTTCTTCATAAACAGACAATAAACAAAATTCAACAACGACTGATATCTACAACAACCGAACACCCCATCATTTCTCGCTTAGTGGAAGATTCGATCATTATGAAACTTCATCGTCCCAAATGGATATATGGACATAATTCATGCGAAAGGGAAATCTCATAGATCTGAAGAAATATGACTCACAGTTTTAAAATTGCTCACCATAAGAAGGGGATTGTCGCCACACGTCTAATTTACAAAAAGATCTGTTCAATATATGCATAACAGATACCCCATTGTTAAATAAAAACTAAGGACACAAACTGGTTAGCTACGGATACGAAATTTTAATAATCTGCACTTTGACAATATTATACAAATTCTGTATTATCCTGTCGGGAAAACCGAAATTATCTAATATGGATAATACATAATCAAATGGTTAAAGAACTGTGAAATTTCCTTTTTATTGATTTCTCCTCTGTAAAATCATCTCTCTTTGTTCTTGTCTACACTCAAAACATTTCTGTTTACAGTTCTTTCTTAAAGGGGGGCAAACAGGGGGTCAAAATACAAATTTGTCCCTTTCCATACTCATCTACAATCACATCAAAATATTTCTGCTTATAGTTTATAAGGTCATAGATGTGCTTGTAAACTATTATCTTTAAATCCAATTAAACTATTGTAATATCCTTTCCTCTATAAACAATCTATTTCTCAAAATTATCTCAACATCAATTGTCTTTTATTCCAATAACGCCAATTCTTAACATTCAATATACCCCAGTGGAGTACAAAACCAAAAATCATTTTCTCATCTTTCATTGTTTCAAATAGTTTTGGTACTGACCAGGCGATCTAAAGTTTTCTTGCTATTGTCCGAGCTCCCGACATTCTTCTCCAAATCCAATCAACATCACACAATTTACTTCACTTATCTACAAATTTCTTTCCATTCGTCTGATATTTATTGTACTGTTAACTACGTATCAACTGATTATTACTATTCTGAATAAAGGAATTCATATAAATCTATTCCTTCCACAACTCAAATCAAATTTCAAACCTTCCACAACAATATTTTGGTGCCACGAGCCGGGATGTCCGCTACAATAATTAAAAGCGCACAACCGGCAAAAGAAAAAGTAGAGAAACTTCTCGATGAAGTCAGAAAAATGGATCTGACACAATTCGACCAAAAACTGAGCAGAGAAGAAATCTATCAGCATTACGAAGCTCGGAAGAGAATGATCGAAGAAAAAATAATGCGTCTTGAACTCCATATTGATATGCTTGAAATTGCCAATGCAGAATGGCGACAATATATTCAACAGATCTCGACCTCTGTAAAAAGAAAAGAAGAGGAGGATAAATACGCTCAAATGGTCGACGAGAAAACAGGTATTTTAAACTTAATAAGTGAAGGAAAAGAAACAATCATAATTTTAAAATTGCACAAAAATGAAACTGAGCTAGTACTCCAGCGTCTAGAAAAAGACGATAGAAAGGAGGAAGTAACTCAGCAAAAAATGTTAACCCAAACGGCAAATCACTTAACTGTGAACTTACCGCAGTTGCCACTGCCTAGCCTACATTTAGCGGCAATCCCAATCAATGGAGGGGATTCTGGAGCAGTTTTGAGGCAGCAATACATCTTCAAAATATTCCGAATATTCAAAAATTAAACTATTTGATTGCATGTCTCAAAGGAGATGCTTTACAAGCAGTAAGGGGATATGATATAACCCCTGAAAACTATGATGTCATAAGAAAGGTTCTCGTTGAGAAATTTGGACAATCACATACGATCAAAAGATCACTTTATAACGAACTGCATTGGATCAAGAAGAATGATCGAGAATGGAGAGCCACTGTTGAAGCTATTGAAAGAATACTTCGACAATTGGAAGCTATGGGAGAAAATTTGGAACAGTTTAGTATTGAAATAATAATAGAAAGCAGATTGCCAACTTGGATATTGGATAAAGTTTACCAACAAAAGGAACAAGAGCCATGGTCAGTGAAAAAGTTAAGATGCTTTCTTGAGAAACTCGTACTAAGAAATGAGGAAGTAATGAGAAGTCAGTCTTCGAATACGAAAGAGCAAAAACCATTCACAAGTAAGTCAAAATCATATTTACAACATAGCTCTAACGAAACTTCAGCCTTGGTAACAAATGTGCCAAAGAAATCTGAAGATGGGAAACCAAAAGGAACCAAAATAAGAAGACCTTGCGCCTTTTGTAATAAGGATCATTGGGATAATGAGTGCCATAATTATACCACTCTGAAACAAAGAATAGAACGTTTGAAAAAATTGAATGCTTGCCACAACTGTTTCGAAAGTGGACATACCGCAAATGATTGCAAAAAGAGAAAACGAATTTGTTTCTTTTGTAAAGATGATCACAACACAGCGTTATGTCAAAGCAAGTACAAGGACCACGAACGATATGTTGGACTGGACAAGGAAAGAAATAACTCCGTGAACGTCATTACACCAGATGAAAATACGCGATATGGTGAACAAAGAAAGGATGAAGTTCTACTTTTATGTAAGAAAATTAAAGTCGTCAATCCAACCATGCATAAGATATAAGAAGATGCTATAGTATTGTTTGATATAGGTTCAGAATCATCCTTCATTTCGAGAAAATTAGCACAGCGATTGAATCTAGAAGAAGGTGAACATTCGATGATAAAAATTTCCACCTTCAGTAATAAACAGTTGACGTCATACCCAAGTTATACAACAGTAATTGGAATAAAAACTACAGACTCAAGAATTATACCACTCAAAGTCAATGTTTTAGAATATTTGACCAAACCATTACCAGTCGTTTCATTCGATCAACATAAGGTATCAAACATTCTGAATCAAACCCGATTAGATGGCGAATTAAAACGGAAAAAATGCCCCGATATACTTATCGGTGCTGATTATTTTTCAGAATTCATACAATTCAAGAAGAGTCGAAAAGCAAAGTCAGGATTCTCCTTAATAAACACAAAAGTTGGTCCAATATTGACCGGTTCAGGATATGTAAAGGAATCATATAATGTCAACGAAACAATTCATCCGAAATGTGATATCATGCAAAATGTGACATCACCAAATATATCAGTTGTGCCAACAACTGTACTCTTTAATAAAACCACTCCAGATATCGATCAATTTTGGAAATTAGAAGTTATAGGAATACAGGAAAAGCCTGACAGTAATGATGATGAAGATTGGAACGGCACGACTGGTGGTGAAATTCATGCAAAGCCGAATCGTAAAAAACCTAAAGGCAAACAGAGGATAGCTGGTTTGGTGGCTGAAAGCAAGCAACAAACAGAATTAACAAAAGATGAGAAAGTTGCCAGAAGTATGGAAGGGTTATCAGGGCAGTGGGATGTCACCAAGAAATTTAGTGCTGAATCAGAAATGATAGCTACTGCAAATATTCTTCACGATGAAAATAAGAATACCGATGGTAGCGAACGAAAAGGAAAGAAAAAGAATCGTGCTCGACGGAATGAAGAACATTTACGTGAAATCCCAAAGGAGGAAATCAATTTGAAAAAAGAAACTGTTCCAACTGTGGAAATCATGGTACCTCTCGAAATTGAAGAGAAAAAGGTGAAACCAAAGAAAGTAAATCCATTAAAAGATATGAATGTGAATAAATTTCAAACACGTTTCAATGCTATCGCAGAGCTTGAGCCAGAGTATATCACGTTTCTTACGAATTATATCAACACTGTGAATACACAGAAAGCTAAATTAGATGATGAAATTATTTTGATGCGAAAACAAATTGTCGACAAAGATCGTCTTGTCTTACAATGTACCGATAAACTTACCGCAGTTGAACAGAAGGATTTAGAAATTGCAATGCTTCAGAAAACATTAAATGAAGAGAAGAGAAAGTATAAATTATTTGAGCAAACGGTATGCGCTCAGTTGAGTAGTAATGCGCAAGAGAAATCGTACTTACAGCGAAAATATGATCAGTTGCAAGGAGAATTTAGTGCATATAGGGAAGAAATGAAAAAGGCACAATCTGTTATTCACTCGACACCACCGCCCATTGATACTAAACCTTATCAGCAACAAATTGACCGATTGAAAGCTGAATTAACATCCAGTAAAAATCGTTGTTCACAGCAGGAATTGGAGTTGAATCAACGCATGCAAGCAATACAACAAATGAGGAATAAATTGCAGAATCAAGATTGCCAAATCGAACATTTGAACAAAACAAATGCTTTAATCGAGAAACGCTTACAAGATGTGGAAGAACGTACTCAAACAGAACATAAATCTCCCAGGTGCGTAGAGAATAGAAGCCCTTCAGTTGGTGAAGTTGTACTTATAAATGATCCACGAACCCCACGTGGTATTTGGACATTAGCTAAGATAACAGGGCTTAATGTAAGTAAGGATGGAAGGATAAGAAGTGCTCAGATAGAAATGCCTCATGGAAAAAGTTTAAACCGGCCAATAAATATGTTATATCCTTTGGAAGTTAGACAAAAGGATCAATCAGAAAACACTATGAATGAAACTGTGGAACAAGAAGAACCTATTGCTCGACGAACTCGAAGTTCAACAAAGAAATCGCCAATTCCAAATGAAGAATCGATTATTCAACAGAAAGGAAACACGATGCAAACCGCACTTTCTCCCTCGGGAATGTTGGGAAAACCGAAATTACCTAATATGGATAATACATAATCAAATGGTTAAAGAACTGTGAAATTTTCTTTTTATTGATTTCTCCTCTGTAAAATCATCTCTCTTTGTTCTTGTCTACACTCAAAACATTTCTGTTTACAGTTCTTTCTTAAAGGGGGGCAAACAGGGGGTCAAAATACAAATTTGTCCCTTTCCATACTCATCTACAATCACATCTACAACCGCTTATAGTTTGTAATGTCACAGATGTGCTTGTAAACTATTATCTTTAAATCATATTAAACTATTGTAATATCGTTTCCACTATAAACAGTCTTTTTCTCAAAATTATCTCAACATCAATTTCTTTTATTCCTATACCGCCAATTCTTAACATTCAATCTACTCAGTAGAGTTTAACTACCAAAACCATTTTTTCATCATTCATTGTTTCAAATAGTTTTGGTACTGACCAGGCGATCTAAAGTTTTCTTGCTATTGTCCGAGCTCCCGACATTCTTCTCCAAATCCAATCAACATCACACAATTTACTTCACTTATCTACAAATTTCTTCCCATTCGTTTGATATTTATTGTACTGTTAACTACGTATCAACTGATTATTACTATTCTGAATAAAGGAATTCATATAAATCTATTCCTTCCACAACTCAAATCAAATTTCAAACCTTCCACAACATATCCTTCCCTATCTTCTTTGTTCGTGCTATAAACGATGCCATTAGGAAATGATATATCAAATGCCTGCTAGCCTGAGGTTTTATCTTGCTATTGGATAAGGTCACTTTTTAGTACTTTATTCATCCAAAATAATTGTACGAAAAATTTTCGATGTCTAGATGCTAAGTTAAATGTATAATGTATAAGATTTGGAGCATCAATAAACGTATCATTCTCCATCAAACGATAGTCGATATATAGTTAGAATCATTCTAAAAGTTATACCAATGAAAAAAATTTGTGGGACTTCTTTTATTATGAGTCATTTATTTTTCAAGTTTTTATATATTAGAGTTGAAAAAGAAAACCATATTTACAAATCAAAAAAATAAGATATCTAAAACAAGAAAATAACACATAAAAGACATATAAAGACTGAGCAATCAATTTAATAATTGTATTAAAAAATGGGGTGAAGTAATTAATGAACAAAATCACTAATATTTTTCAATTTCCTCAAACTTTTTTTCAGAAGTTTCACGAAGTCATAAGGTTGTATCATGACAGTGAAAACAGACAAAGGTAAAGAATCGATATGCCTCAAAACTTCATCATCTTCTGAAAATATATTCAAAGCATGCTTATCTACACAAGTGATGCAAGCAGGAGTTATGCCTATTCGTGTAACTGCCGGAACTGAGGCCCGAATACCAGCTTCCCATGCTGGTGATCCTTCAAGCACATCAGCCAGCTGAAATAAGCTGCAGAGATATGACAAAATTCCTGACAATCAAACCAAAAAGAACAGCTAGATCTCCAGATAAAAGTCTAAGTATTACTTTGATTTTATGTTTATCCAAAATCAAGCCCGCATCAAATTTCTGTTTCGTTTTCTGCAGTGTGTAAACTGTTCCGTGAGGCACTCGCTGGATAGCAATATTTACCTAAAATAAAATACCAATCATGTCTATCGAATTTCTCAAAAATTTCCGAGAAGCAAATAACATTTTGTGATATTTATTCTGAAATAAAACAGAAGGAACTTTTTAACGGTTAGCATTTTTCTTTCAACAAACAGGACTGTATTATGCATGGCGCATGTTACAGAACGATTTTAGTAAAGAATAAGAAATATTGTGATTTACAAAAGTACCGATAACCCCGTTTTTAATGCAGAACTGAAAGCGAATGGAATTTGTTGTGTATTATATATGTCAACATCAGCAACTCGTACAAGTTGATCACCAACAAATAATTGATCAGCAAGATATTTCTTCGCAACTGCAGTCCAACCCGTTATCCTTAAATAAAGCAATGACTTGAGCTATAATTATTTGAAAATTATACCAAAACTGAGAGAAATCTGAAGCCGTATGGAAACCAGTAGTATGAACTGAAATTTCTGCCTAACCTTATTGAGATAAACCAAAATAATATAATAGCACAACGATATAATAAAGATTAAAGAACATGTAATCAATGTCAATGGAACTGCTCTAAAAGTCAAGAATTCAGTGTAAAAAGAGAACATCATAATACTGACCATACTTTCCCGCCGAAATCCACGTATGCAATATGCTGCGTGCAAATGAATGGTTGCACTATTAAATTTCTCAAACCACTTGAAATACCACAATTATTAATGGACTGTGAACTGTTATGATTTTCAACTAACATTCCACTGCTGTTTCTTTCATTAGGTAAATGGCTTTTTTGCAGTGCGATGCTTGTGACTGGTAAAATCCGATTCATCACTTTAGAAGGTGCGTCATAATCGAGTGACAGCGAATTATTTGCAGTAATACGATGTGAGTGAGCTATATTGACATTCAAAGTTCCAGCTGGGACAGAATAACCACGCTTCATTGATTCGGGACGTAAACTTACCGGTGCTGCTATTTCGGTGTCCAATGATGTCGGTCCTTCCAAAGTGCTGTAAATATTTCTGATCTTAAGTACCTTCCTACTTTCATACCATTGCCGAATTTGTCAAATTTTATACACTGAAAAGAAATGATTTCTTGCACATTTTGATAGATGGAGGAACTGGAACAATTAAGATTACTTGATATTAGTTATTTTACTGTAATGGAAAACACGAAAGCGAAGTTCTGCTACCTTGCTATATGTAAACAAAATGAATGTTTTTCCATGCTTAATTCTCCAAATCAGTTTCATTTTTAACTAATCCAATATTTAGAAGTGGAAACTACACAAAAAAAATGACAACTACAAAAGATCATGAAGAGCTGGCGTAACAACGTAAGAGAAAGAATCAAAAAGTAATAGTATGAGTTATAAACCTATATACAGAATTTTGTAGACTAATTGGAATATCTCCCGAGCGTTCTTTTGCAACTGATGAATTTCCAAAGGATGTGGATGCATGATTCTTCGGATGATCATATATGGAATAACGCTACAAAAGTTATATAGTGCAGAGGTTGAGTATTTTGTCTATAAAAATCAATGAATAAAGAAATTCATGTCATGAAGTAATAAAAAAATTTTAGCGATTTAAAATATTTTAGATGAAGTACTTTTGTGCACTTTGTCTAAAAAACTGAAGGAGCTTTAAAACAGAAATCATTTTCCAGTTAGAAATTAGTCAAGCTCGATTTAAGAATGAAGGAAATCAAATAAAGACTAACTTTTGTACCAGTTTTGGGAATCTGAACTTGTGAGGAAGAAATATTACGGGGCGGAAGCGGAGGTGGAGTTTTTACCATCCCATGATTCTTCTCTTTTTTATCTTCAGTGCTCAGCGTACGAAACAGAGATGATATCCCAGGCGGTTGCATTGTCAATGATAGGCATCTAATGCGTTCGTACTCAGAGTTCCGCGGAGTAGAAGTTGGTAATGATGGCGCCAGTTCTTCAGGTATCTTAAACTTTATCATGATTAATTCCGAGTCACATAATCTTTTTCAATTTTTATAGTTGGAAACAACAAAGAACTACAAGTATCAAAAGTGATCCAAGTTTCGATTTTGCACGAGATTTAAGATGTCTGTAAGTTATAATACAACTTACGAATGTTATGGAAAATAACTGGCGTTAATAACCTTATATTGATCCATATTTTGAATTCAAAACACAAAACAAAGTGTTCTCCGCTTATATGAGCCACAGAAAAGAAAAAGACTAGTCTTACAGAAAGCGTTTGCGTTTTATGTGTCACTAAATTTATCCTACAACAATTTACAATTTATAATACGTTAAATTTCAGTCTTTAAAAAGCATACCTCATCAATACCTGCATCTTCATAAATAAATTGTTCAGCTGTTTTAGATGATTCACATGCAAAATCAGGTACCGAAATATAGAGATTTGTGGATTCTCTTAAGCAGTTTAATCGTATGAGCGCGGATGTCGCTGACCGAATCCAATCATCACAATCTTCTCTGAAAATGTTACTAACATTTCAAGCAACAATTTAACCATTTTCGATTTTTATGTTCCTATGCGTTTCGGATTGTAGAAATATACGAGCAAGAAATCCGAAGATATTCGATATCCAAAGCTTTAAATTTAATGCCTGAATTTTAAATCTCTATCTAAAGAAATGATTATATATAATCAGAAAATATATATATATATATATGTTTACATATATATACTTTACCTAAAACAGAAAATGACGCTTTAATAATTATTATAAATCTTTAATTTAGAAAAGTATTACATTGTTAAAGCAGAAAGCTCAATGGCGTCACGTGAACAGTCCATAAAACCAATCATGAAACTGCGTCTGGATGGGTCATTCATAATGGCCCTTACAAAAGACGAATCCAACAAATCGATTACCTTCGAAGGTCTAAAATTATGTCTGTTATGTAAAAATCCAAAGCAAATGTATGGAAAAAGGAATTTTTTGATCGAATGTCAAGGTCAGAAACCGAAGCAGAATCTTGCATGTAAAAAATATCATTTATAACTGATTCACTAAAAAAATTAGATTCACTAAATATCTTCATCTAATTGAATTTTTGATATAAAATACCTGTGTCCATCTACGTATTCTTCTGAGAAATACCATTCCAAAAGTGGTATACGACCATTGTGAATACACAATACGATCCATTTCCCTTCTTCATACAGAATTTTCTGAAATAAACAGAAGTAAAAGATAAAATAATGCAACAATGACTGCTGATTGTAAAAGTGCGTGAGAAACATTAAAATTAAATCTACCTTTTTACGATGTAAAGTGCCACCTTTTTTATGTATTACATGCTGTAACCAGCTTGCTTTTACGATTTCGCGTTGTTCATTCATTCATTTGTCCCCAACCGTTAGAACTAGAAATTTCCAGGTCAACAACAAACAAAATTGATTCGACATAACCAAGATCGAACTACGCATGAAGAAAAAAAAACTTCAAACAAATCTTGACCTCAAGCTATATCATTATTCAGTAAATAGCTACCGAGAATACTACTGCTAGAAACAAATATCGACATTTGAAAAAAATGTTATAAAAGATTATGACGACTTACAATGTCACTGTATGAAAGTAGAGACATCATCGACTGATTCAAACACATAATGTACGAACTCTAGAACACTTTGTTTCATTTTTTTCTTTTCTTAGTTCAACTTTACGAGTAGAATGCTCACACTGAGTGAAGAGTAATGAAAATCTGAATTTTTGTTATGATTAGACCATAATAGGTATCACTGCTAACTTGATCATATTTGTTTTCACTACATAAACAGATTATGTGTACAGTGATTCATTCTCAGTGAGCGAAAGTTGATAATTCTTTCGTAATGTTTAGGTTAATAATCACTTAGCCAGTTAAGTTGATCCGCTGGACAGTAATTTGAGCTAAATTCACAACTCGTCAGACAATCCTTCATCTCAAGCTCAATAACGATAAGTTTGATTTAGACTCACATTTAGAAATCTTTTTTTACAGCGATTGCTTGAGCGCTCTTCCTAGCAACTTCAGCGTAAAATATTCAGAGCAATAAGCTAAATCCTAGTATCCCTAAGATAAAAACGTTTTCACTTTTAATGAAAATACAATGCTGTCAAAAAACCGAAAAACTTTTTTACAATAAATTAATAAATTTCCTATATACTTCATTTTCAAAAGGGATCCATACAAGAAGATGCATATAATTCGTAAGTACGTAGTGAGTTGACAAAATTCCTGCGAAGCGCCATTCATTTGACACAATCTTACCTTCCTCCGCGTTCTTGCCAACCACTATTTCACTATTTTCCCCAATACTTGTAAGTTTTCCGGATTAATGAACTAATGAATTCATCATTGTCTAATTTAAACTTAAATTTACATCATTTCCTACATTCCATACAATAATAGTCAATTTTTTAAGGGGAACACTTGTTTAAATATCTAATCTTAGCTTTTCTCCTATAATAAGCAACAGTGAACATATTAGATAGGACATATTACCCATCTTCTTGAAAAACGGAGATAACGAAGATGCCTTGCATCATCCAATGCTATCCACGGGAAAGAAGTCGTCCTCTTCCATCTATTCCTCCGCCCCACTAGATTTACATGGTGTTAGAAGCGGCGATCGCATTACAATAACACACGGTGTGTCGCACTGAAAGTCCGAACGATCTTGACGGTCTCAATGAACGTTATCAGTAACTACTTATCAGACAACCACACACTTCCTATTGTATCATATAAATGTCTCTGTTTCAAATTAATTCATTCAGTATAGTGCACATTTCGCACCACAGTACGTTCATCATCTGTTCTCAAAATTTCCTTCTGTATCCACTTTTACACTAAATTTCTTTTTCACTTTTACACAAACCTTATGCTGTGATCTGTTTTAAGAACAACATGATACAATTTTAAATAATTTTATTTTTGGGATGGAATATCCACATGTAAACCCACAAGAACAGAGGGAATCGTACGCTGTACATGTAGAACGTAAAGCGGCCTAAGATCACCGATGTCGTCAGATCCAAGGATGTGCTAAAAAAAGATACCTGTGCCTTCAACTATAATCGCTCCAAGATCCGGATCTTGTGATATCGTCCGAATAGGAATATGATATTTGATTATGAAATAGCGCTTTTAATATGTTTAATATAATAATTATATAAAAGTTGAGTTTCGGAATGATGAAATCAACGAAAAACATGCAACTAACATTTAATGAAATGTTACAGACAAGCAACAATAAGACAAATTTAAGACGAACAACATTAAAATGGCTATGCTTGATGTACGACAACATCTACATAAGATCAGGAACGATAGGACACTTTGTAAATAACACCCATACATCTTCGGAAAATCCAATTAACATTATCAATCGCTTGTTGAGTCCTTGCATGCCCATTTCGAAGGATTCAGCAACACGCTTGCTTTCTCCTCGGCCTTCCGTTGGATCTTAATGAAAAGCTGCATCTCATGAGGGATTCTGCGGCAGCTCTATGAATATGGAATACTTAACTATTAATTATTTCTCGGGACGCACAAAGTAATTACTTTTAACCAATTTCTCACTATCTTAAATAGAAGTGACCATCTGGATACTTGGTTGGATGCAGGCTACATCATATTTGATGTTAGAATATTTTTTCCAACTCTTAAACCCGAATGGAAATTTCACGGTACTTTTGATATTTATTCCGGAAACTTTTCTCCCTGTTTTGCTTTTTGACCATTGTTCCCTGCCATCGTTTCAATTCATCATAACACATCTCCCGCAGTTCTTGTTGATCTCCGTTCTCCCTTCATCTTTAATATGTAAGTTTGAATGCTCGCAGTTCCACTCAGTTTTTGTAGTCCCCTTCCCACTAACAATGTCACAGTTTTCGTACTTTCAGCAGTTATTTCATAGACTTTCAAGTGGAATCAGTTCTGAAATTTGTGGCGACTTTTTTTTATTTCTTATGTTAGGTTGAAAAAAGTTATTCATAATGGTCAAGGACGAGTTTCGATTTAATATGGATGTCTTGGAACTGATTTGGCAAATTTATTTACTGTTTTCACATGTTTTTAAAACGTGGTCATCGAATGGAGGGAACTTTTTTCCTGTCTATTGAATTATGTTTCAGGGCTTTTGTTTTCCATGAACGAAATTGAAAAATAAAAGAAAGATGGAGAAGATGCGGGAGGGTTTACAACGACGGGCACGTCGTATGCAAGAAAATTTACAGCAGTCTGTAGGATTGTACGTTATCTTCTGTCTTCTTGTATGAAATATAGATTCATACTATAATGCTGTTTATTACCATGAGGATAAGTCAGTGATAACTTAAGATGTCCATACTTAATTTGTTTATTTTTTCATTGAGTTATGAATAATTTAGTGTCTTCCAATAATGCTTATCAGAGCAGACTTTCTTTTCCTGCAAAAAAAAAAAAAAAAAAAAAAAAAGAAAAGAGAAAAAAGATTGGTTGATCAAGAATTTTGTATTGTATGGTAAATTTGAAACTTTTTCATTGATTTTAACCGTCTTTTGCTGAAAAATTTGCTTGCAGGTCTGAGAAAAAAGATGAGTTGCAAAGTATAAGTCATGTCGAACAGAGAAACCAGAAAATTATTTCAGCGGTAAAGAACACACGGCAGAATTTGCAGAACTGTATAAGAAGTGTCAATAGGGAGGAAGCTATTGAAAAACGAAAGGTATAACAATAACAACATCACTCGACGCTTTTTAGCAAGTTTTCTGAAATTTTGAGGACAGAAAGTCGCTGTGAAACTCATCGATGTTATGTGCTTCTTGTTTCTGATTTTTCTTTTGGTCAGTGGTTTCGTAGCTAAACTACAGGGTAGGGAACCCTTTTATCCGAAAAAAAAAAAAAAACGTCGGAATCCTATTGTTTTCTAAGATATTTAGGAGGAAACATTTGTTAAATTGAAAGCTAAAATTAATGATGTCCTATTAAAGAGTATGATCAATGTTTTGTAGAGGCGATTAGATAAATTTGGTCTTTGGCAACAACTGCTTACGGATGCGAAAGAGTTGGAAAATGTTTATCCGCGTTCGCAACCATCTGTTCTTGCTGACACACTGAAGCTTTATGGCGATACCATGGGTGTAATTCTTGAAGAACGAGTCCTGACAGATCAGTTAATTGAGAAAAGGTTTTTATGGAATATTAATGTGAACCAGTAGCAAATACTATAGATGAAGATAATATCATTGAGTTACGCACAGTGATGTCATAAATTATTCATGTTATAGCGTTCTGGATGCTTTTGGGAAGTATATGGACGATGACAAAGCGCTATCAAAAGCAAAAGAAAAGTTAACGCGTACAGTAGTTGATGTTGAAGTTAGCAGAAAACGTAAGCAGGGAAATCATGACGAATCAAAGGCACAGGAAATTCAGGATGAATATGATGCCTTACAACTTAAATTAGAATCTTATAAGGTTAATTTTTAAACTCATGTATTTCTTATAAGATTGATTTTTTAGCTCATATGATTTCTTTAATAATAATTTGAAATGGTTTGTTTAATAATCGATTAAAATAGCTACGTTTTTTTATGTTCAGGACAACATTTTTACGGATATTTTCGTACTGCTGTCAAAGGAGGCTGAAATTGCTGGTGTTTATAAAGAATTGATCACTGCACAAATGGAATATCATCGGACAGCTTTACAGAAACTCGAAAACATTCTACCTGAAATCGATAGAAAAATCGGTAAGCACTTCATATGAAATCAGAAAAACGATATTGTTTTGTTGTGTATGAATTCTCTTCCAGCCAATAGGGTTCCTGCGCGGATTTGAATCTTATCATGATCATCAGTTGTAAATGTTTACCGTGAAATAAATCTACTGTTCGTCTCAAAAAATTCTGGAGCAATGATTATCTATAATCAACGAATTTATTACAACACCCTGAGTGAGTGATCGACAGCAGTTTCTCTTGTATTACTTTAAGATGATTTATTCAATAATTTTCATATTTCATATTGCTTCATTACTTGATGTTTTTCTCAGAATTCATATTTTTTAGCTTCGTATCCCAATCGCCCAGTATTTGGATGTCATTTAGAAGATCATTTACGTTGTTCTAATCGTTCAGTGGCTTTGGTTCTCGAAGTGTGTTGCTCTATCCTGAAATATCAAGGTTTCCAGGAAAAGGTTTCTTAATTCCAAATCGTAATATGAACAGTATTTTTTTCTAAGGTCTTTTTATGGTAATTATAAGTTCACTTAAGAAACATCCGTGACAATTTTTTAATTTAGTATATGCATGAAATCTAGAAATCTTAGATATTTCCGTATTTTATTTGTAGGGCCTTTTTCGAGTCAGCGGTAACAACAATCGGATCAGACGTCTCAAAGCAGCATTTGATGCTCATCAAATAAATAATAGTTCGTTGGAAATTGCTGAATACATTAATGATCCTCATTCAGTTTGTTCTGTCCTAAAATGCTATCTTCGTGAACTTCCTGAACCTCTAATGACTCATGCTCTTCACTCAGAATGGGTTATTATTGCCAAGTAAGTCATTATTTGTGTTACTAGTCATCGGTTTCATGGAGCTGTTACAAAATAATTGCATAATTCCCTTTCCTATCACACTCTACTAAGATCCATAACTTTAAATTATAGATCTTAATACAGTTTGATAGGAAAGAGAATCGGAGTGTTCCCATTTATGAAAACACTTAGTTTTAATTGTAACCGGAAAATAACCCAAGTTTTGCAACTGACTTTATTTTCATGCATTAATAATTTTAAGGAGAGATCCGGATTATCGGAAGGAAGCTATATATCGACTTCTTCCTTTAATGCCAGAAGCAAATCGATACAATCTTGCTTATTTAATCAAGTTTTTGCAGCTGATATTGGATTATGAGGAATATACGAAGTAATTCCTTTCATATATATATGTGTATTATTATGTGGTAATGGGTGATTTTAAAATTTCTTTTCTTACAACATTTTACAAGAATAAATTTTGGACGTCTCAATTTTATTGCAGAATGAGTGTAGGCAATTTATCGATCGTTTTCGGCCCTAATTTGATTGATGCTGGCAATGGCACTGAGTCGGAAAATATACTTGGTTCAAAATTAGTGGAAACATTAATAATCAATGCCGATTTTTTCTTCCCGAATTGTAATTTTTTGAACAAATGGTTTTCATGCTTATTCATGTTTGCTAGTTGCATACTGACTTCTCCAGCTTTTTGCCTGTTTAAGAGTTACCTATTCTTTCAAGGCAATCTTGAAACAATGCTTGCTTAATTTGAAATGAATCTTGAATACGTCAAACAAAAATCAATGTTTATAAAAGTGTGACCGGTATGATTACTAATTTGTTAATTACATGCGTTCTAACTTTTTGTTTCGCATTTGTGGCGAAGGAAGTTTCCAACGAATTATATCCAAGGTATTTTTTTCCAACGAAGGAACGAACTTATTTCTAACGAATAAGCAGAACTGTCAACTATGCTTAAAAACTATAAAATTTTGATTTCAAGCATAATCCAATGTCGTTTTAGAAGATAACTCTGTTTCATGATTTATATGACAATGCTCCAGCATCTTTAAAATTTCAGTCATCTTTTATATAATTCACTTGTTCTAAAAAAGTTTGTTTAGTTTTATAGATTGTGAAATTAATATTTATAGATAACTTCAACTACACATCGCCATTGCTTGATTCATTTCTGCAGCGAAAGTCCGATGCAACAAGTAGCTTTGGCAGTGGAGACCATACGGTTCCACGCGGTACACAGGGACAACAGCAAATCATTCTTCGCCAAACACAAAGCAGCAAGTAAGCTCAGTCTAGAATTAGTATCGTCATCAACATATAGCTTCTCCATAATCATTCCGTTATTTTTGTTTTTTGATTCTATTTTTGCCGTTGAAGTTTAAACTGTTCTTTTTCTTTAATTGTTGTTTCGATATACTTGAAAGTTATGAAACTTCCTTTGCAATTGCAGTTCTCATATTATTTCAGCAAGACATGCATTTAACCTTTTTTAGTAACTCCAGCAAGAATTTAGCGCAGTTGCGCAGCACAACCTCAATGCTACAACAAGCATCGCAGCCACCATCAGCTTCTACCACTTTACGTGCTCGTCCCAAGTGGCCGGCACCACCACCACCTGTTATAGATTATTCAAATTGTAACAACAGTAGTAATAATTGTACAACGAATTCGAATCCTTGCAGTGATAGCGTAGAAGATATGTCGTCTAGTTTAGAAAATTTGAATAATTTTGTTAGCAAAAGTCCATCAGTTGCATCCAATGATTCAATGGCTGAATATGGCTGTACAACTAATGTTGAAATATGCGATAGTTCTGCTTTGCAACAAATGACTCGTTCATATCACGAACCAGGCAGACCATTACGTCCACCGCCACCACGTAATGTAGGGCGATCATCTACACCGGACGGAGCATATCAAACTTCTGCAGTTGATTCAGTGGAGCATGATAACTCGCAAGAAGTTGCTAAAATATTGCAGTCTGATCTGTTGCGAAGCTCATCTGGCATACAAAATTCAATTGAGATTTGTCGTAATGCACCGGTTCCAGTTGCTTGTACAGAAGACAATCGTACTGTGGTACATCTAGATACTGATGCTTATCATATTGGAACATTACCTGGAGTTGAAAGCTATAATACATTGCCTAAACCTCCCTTGCCTTATAAACCGAAATCGATAATCGATTTAAACAAACCAAACGAGATCACTAAGCTTTAGTTTGTTTTATTGTTTATCATCTCTTTGTTCACATTTCTGTATGCATATGTTGACATCGATTGACAAGTCATTTTTTCTTGGAAAACCATTTTGTGTTGAAATTTGAAATTATCGAATTTTTTGAGACCTCCTTAAACTTTTTTTGATATATTTCATGGATTTCGAAATTTATTTAATCAATGTCCAATGTGTTTCCATCAGAAGAGTCATAATCTGAATTCAGCTCTGAACGGATAAAACATTTTGATGTAACATATGTATAAACGACTTTCCACCATCACTTCAGTCTTATAGTTCACTAGATTTTCACATTAAACATTATTCTCATTTATAAAATTAGTTTATTGCATATTCATCAGACAATAATTTGTTCCACAATAATAATCAATTGTAAAGATATGCTACTTCAAGTTAGGATTTCTCCCTCGATTTTTTTGATTGCCTGGTTTTCCTGAATTATTTTAGGCATACTTTATTTTTACAAATTTTGCAATTTTATGTGCAGAAATTCTACATCGATTCCAAAAGTCTCAAATATGCAGTGATAGTTTTTCCCACTGAATAGAAATAATAGTAGATAGTGACAAATTTGATGATCACTTGTTTGCACTGGTGAAATAAATAACAAAAAATGCTTTTAGCATTTACTCATTTTTTTTGACGAAGATTATAGTTTTTGATATGCACAGTCACCTTGTTTGAAGTTTAAAGATCCTGATTCTGTTTTGAAACCATTCCAAAATCTTTTTTATTGCTAGTTTTGATACAAAAACTCTTTAACACTCATTAGGATTACCATTTCGACGAATTTTCATTTAAAATTTGATACTGCAAATGATTACAGTTCCCTTTGTTAAGGAAAGTCTTTTGCGAAAGTTACTTTGATGGAGTTTCCGTATATACTCCCGATTAATTTCCAATATTTCATATGTAACGGCAAATTTTATGATAAACTCATTTTCTGATAATGCGTTCATTTATCATACTAGAATATGGCGAAGAGTTGGGAATTATTCAGTTTCTTTCTTCCATTCCGTAAACACTGCTTATTTTCCTAATATTGGTATTCGAATGACGTGTGTCAACGTTTTTTGTGATAAAGTTTGAAATTTTTCTCTTTGCTTGAAATGATTGGTCATTTCATTGTTATCAACTATGAATTTATGTTATTGAATGTACATTTCCTGCATATCCACTTGCGTGTGATTGTCCTTTCGAATTTAATCTGTGTAATATCCGCTGATACTGTACTTTTGAGTTTAACTTGATGCTTATTAGTGTACCATTGCTCTTTACAATGTTAATTCTTATGGGCAACGTTTTATTAATGTCGCTGCTCAATATCTGATTGTTTGATTGCTTGAGATTTATGAAGGCAGTTGAGCCAGATTATTTAAAGTCGTTAGTCGCACTTTTGTCAATAAAAGAACCGTTGTTCTTAAGCAGATCATGAATTCAAGCTATTATCGGAAATCAGAGTTCAGCAGTCGGAAAATGAAGAGTTGATCCAGTATAAATCGTCCCATCAAGTAAGCCCGTAACAAACTGTTTATCTTTTCCTATGAAATATAATTTGTTAATCGAAGATTTGCATTATTCGTGTTATAAATATCACTTAATTATACTACAGTTCCATTCCAGAAAAGTCTAACTTTTGCACATGCCTAGACACCAGTACTTTAGATTAGATATAGTTAGTGTGCTGAGATTTATGGGAACAGGAAATGCATAAATGAATAACTGTTTTACTGGGACTTCATAAAGAAAATGAAAAAAGACAGAAGTGGTAGTAAAAGAAATAACAGCTAAGATTTCACATGTAATCAAATGCTAACTACTGATACACAATATTAAATTCGGTAAGAGTAACATCCCGCACCAAAAATGGATACAGCCGATATTCAACATGGTCATTTCTCGAGATAATTTTTGGACGAGAATGAGCGTATACAATGATACATAAAACAATTGCACGACTGAAAAGAAACAGATGAAGGAAAAAATTACGAACAGAATTAATCAAAACGTTGCCAACGGTCTCTGGAAACAGTATAATTAACCGGACTTGATGGTGAGGAATTGGTTGATGGTAGCGATGCGAATGGATCGGAATTCAAGAACTGTAGTGAGAGATGATGATGTGGCGAAGTATCTACAAGTTTCGCTGAACCTGTGATCGTTTCCCTTTCAATCGAAGTACAAGGTAGTCGTGGTGAGTCAGTAGCTTTATGATTCGATGTTGATGGTAATAAACTGTCACTGAAATCGATCAGATCCGTTGTCTCTTCAACTGCTGATGACGTGGGCTGAAAGAAGTGATACGGTTATAACCCCATCGGAATAAACGATTGTTCTATGCTTTGCTCTTCACCATTGATCACAAAGCGAGATAACGCGTCAGTTTTATAATGAAATTATATACAGCTAATCATCAAACTGCACTGTTTAATTGACATATGATTATCACGACAAAAAAAAAAAGGTAGCAATAAGATTGAGTAAACTATTATATTTGCTTAGAGTGTTCCTTACTGAATCTTATCAGATACTTGTTGTTCAGATTTCTCTAATTTGAAGAATATTAAAATCACACCTGATCAACTTCCACCTTATTTTCGGTCATCCATTGCTGTGTATCGAATGAAAGCGCTCCATTATCGTAAAGAGGATGTGATTTTCTAGAAGAAAAGCGTCGAATTTCTTTTGGGGTTAAACGGCCTAAGCGCTCTTTTAGCTGAAAAAAAAAGCGCTTGAGGTTTCAAATTAAAATTGTCCCTCTTAAATTAACTTCAAACTGAAATTCAAATTGTCGAACTAGATTAAATTCCTTCTAAACCATTAATTTAATCTAATTTTTAACAACAGGGAATACTGAAAGAAAGGTTTGGTACGAAACTAAGAAAGAAAACAGCTTTACTGCAATGGAATGAACTTGAAAACAGACTTACCGCAATGGAATGGACTTTATCCTTCAATAAACCAATCACATCATTTGCATTTTCTCTAACCTAAACGTAAAAAGAACTTAACGAAAAACAATAAAACAACAATGAAGCATTCTCACACAATATACAATGAACAATTGGAGAGGAAATTAAACCCCTAGTTTTAATCAATTAAAAGAAATTACGGCACAGAAGATACTGGTCTGATTAACATTCCAGGAATCCACTTCCAAAATAAGAAAGGAAACCATTCAGTTTCGCCAGACATAAGCAAAAACTGGGGACAAGTTTGAGAAAATAGTCTTACTAGGTCATTTGCCAATACCAATACCTCTCCTTTCTTGAAGTCTAACTTTTAAATCAAGATCACACATAAATGGAACACTATCACAATACAACAACCACAACAGCAGATACTGATGAAAATCTTACAGAAATTACTGCATTTTGAAACATTTCTGGATGATTCTGCAACAATTTTAAAATTTTCGAACTGATCAGAACCAAAATGATGTAGTGGAGTTTGGGGACAGGAAATGATTAAATGATGAGACTCGTGGTATTTCTCAAGGATCTAAAGTACCTACCAGATGTGATGTCTTCGATGATTTCATTTCATTAACACGAATCTCTTTTTCAAATTCATCATCAATTGGTACTCCAGAATTCAACGATGCGATCCTTTCGTCGATGAACTGCAAAGAAATCAAGCAATAAAAATGTAGGATGCTTTATCATTAAAATATGCAATGCATTGAATGATTTGACAATTTTGGAGACCAATATAGTTTTTAATGTATGCCAATAAGCAAAAGTAGCATAATTTTCACACGATCAATTATTAAGGCACTCTCACCCGTTCAAGGTACTGTACACCATCTTGCCCAAGCAGAGATCGCAAGTAAGCCTGAAGACCAGGTTTTTGATTCTGGATAAATTTTTGACGATCCCATGAAAAAGAATACGATGAGCATGATAATCCTTTATGATAACCACCGAAAAGAAAAACGTTTGTCCTATAATATAATTTGCAAAATAAAAAATTAGCATGTAAATTCTCGGATTGTCGAACTTTACATTTTAACAAACAGTTCTGATTTACCTGGTATGCTAGGATCTCCAATGTTTCACTCATTTATATTAAATGTTATGAAAAACCGTTACTTGAGAAAAGAACGAGCTAATCCATCGGAAAAGAACATGTTGGAGGATGAATGCAAATGATGTCGAAGAATACTCAATGCTTCAGCCGGCAAATCCATTACATCATCATGAGCAGACTGCAGTGTGCGTTCCTCTAAATCAATGACCATCACATCGTCCAGCTCAAGCTGCTTCATAGACTAAATTGGAACTTAGAGAGGCCAATTCAAATTTATACATATTATAACATATATCCTTACAAAAAAGCATAGGTTTTCACAAAAGATTTTAAATTGAGAATTTTTTCATCTCTTTTGAAACAAGTATATTCGAAACCATTAAATAACTCTAAACTAACTTTAAATGTGACAAAATCAAAGGACAAACCTGCAAAATTTTCTTTGGCACGCCTATAAGATATGGCATTGGCGCCCTGAAATTCACGAAAAAACAAGCTTCGGTAAACAATATCAGTTCTAAGCGAACTCTTACCATTAGAGGTAAAAACACTTTCGAAAAAATCTCCTATATGTTGTAATGTGGCAGAGATGAAATTATTCTACCGAAACACAACGAGCATATTCAAAGAAATTTTAAACAAGATAAAAACATAATGCTGATGTTGTCCGAGTAAGGCCACGGTGGTTCGAACTATCCACAGCGCAACTAGCAAATAAATCAATTGAAATGTGAAGACGATTCGTATAGCGTGCCTTTAGTAATCTTATAAGTAGCTGCATTTATCATATGATCATGGTGCAAAGGGAAAGAAGGTCTAACAATAAATATCAGAAATGGATGTAGACTTTTTTAGCACTGATGTGATAAACAACATGATCAATGATATAACCAAAAATCATGAACTAAATCTAAGGAACAAAAATAATCACACTGCGCTTGGAATGAATCTAGAAAAAACAAGGAGAAAAAATAAATTAAAAGAAACCAAAAAGATGAACAATAAACTTACATAAGCATATCAACTAAACCAGCAGGAAGTACGGGAATGAAAAGGTTTTGCCAATGCATTGGATAAAGTAACGCAGCAGCAGCAAATACACACGATGAAAGTTGACTTAATTTCGGACTCGTAAACAAAATGCGTCGTTCTTTCAGTAGGCTGCAAAATTAAATATTTTCAAAGCTTTTGAAGTTAATAAAAGTAGGAACTAAGAGTGAAAGTAATGAACAAACATGCCTTGCATACAGTGCGATCATTTGCTTTTCTGATATGGCATTGTAAAATTCAAGCATGAATTTATTCTCTTTTAAGGTTGGCAATCTACTGCTATCTGGCACAATTACTTGTAGTTTCTGCAAAAAAAAAAAAAAAAATAAAAAATAAAAAAAAAAAATAAAAGACTGAATCCAGTATGTAAACAGAACTGAAATAATAGTTCCTATAAAAGCAACATATCCTATTTCCGTGCTTAATTTTCTGTTTTTAAAAAATCTGATCATTCTAATATTGCACTAAAAATAATGACCTAGAATCTCAAACTCAAACAACTCTTAATACGAATTTTAAAAATTTTAATCGTTTTACTCATGTAGTGCTTTGAAAATTTTAAATTACTGTCGACAGTGAAGCAGAGAAACAAAAAAGATGAATACATGAATGAAGAAAAACAAACATTTACACCAAGACTAGATTCGATAAGTAAACTCTCGCCAGCACTAGGAATAGGCGTATGGTAAGCACACGTCAGGAAAGACTCCAATTCATTTGTCTTAAAAAATTTGCAAATTAGAGCATGAAATGTTGGAGGATCTCCAATTAACATGAATTTTTATGAGATCTCGGCTGCAAAAAACTAATACGGCTGATTTTCGATAATAAAAAGATTTATTAGAGTTCGAAATCTTGACATACTGGTCTGTTGTTCATCACTGTTGATATATGATTAAGAATTTTGTAGAAAACATTGGCCCATGGAAGACCGCTGCAAAATTTTCACTTACTGACCGTCAAAATCAGAACAATTGAAAGTGAATTAAAATTTTTCTTTCTGAAAAGGCACTCAACAAAACATCTGAAAAAAAAAAAAGCAGTCCAAAGCCATTTATTTCAAACAAAGAATTAATAAGTATCATTACTTCTGCGGAAATTGTAGGGATGATCTGAGACTGAACGAAAATACAGCTATATGCGGCCAACAAAGTCAAACATACTTCATACTCGCAATGTATTATAAACTAAATTTGAATTTACAAAAAGCACTCGAAAATTAGAACGATTTTAAGGAAACCTGAGAATACAAATACATGTATTATTGTGTGGCGTATGTCGACAAAAAGCATACGTATACTGCGACTTTTCGTCTGTTAAGACAAATGAAAACAGCTGTACCGTTTCCATGTTATAACTGCAAAGGCCATCGTTTTATTTCGTCAAGCATTCGGGGTACTACATTTTGAAATATCAAAACAGTTTAAAAAATGAAATTAATCTCGTCGAAGTTTTTCTCTTTATCATTTTTACACCCATCCCGGCAATTTTGAAGTGCCATTTCTTATCTGGCTGACTCGATTGTGATATACAGCTTTGAGCATTTTTTTTTTTTTTTTTGCGCAAAACGCGGAAAAAGTTATGCAACAGAAACAATACCAGTGAAAAATACTGCTACAATCATTCCATATTTGGAATTTCTCAGAACAACCTGCTGATAAATTAATCTTTTTCAAATTCTAACTAATAGTAAGCAAACACAATATTATGATAAAGACATGTTTTAGTAAAGAAAAATGGAAATTTTCGCCAAAAACTAACTCGTCGACACCACAAGGAAAGCTGAATTGAGCTACAGATTTCAATGTTTGTTCATGATTGAAATCATCAGGATATTTTTGAAGGATGACAGCCACCCCACCATCCAACGTTGCACCAACTTCACAGAATACGTCGAACAAAGTCACCACATCTTTTCTGCAAGTCCTTTTTCGAATGCTCAAATATTCAAAAAGAAAAAAACCAAGAAAACTGAAAAAAATTCCTTCCTCGAGAAACCAATCTACGGAAACTGATACAAATACATGCAAATAATAGAATGTAAATTTTAAAATTAAAATCTCCAACAGAAAAATTACCGATTTCGCGACATGCCTCATCAGAACACTCAATAAATAATGAAAGATGATGATGACAGCTTGCACATTCAAATAAAATATAACTCATTTACAACTGTTAAGGCCATGAAATCTCATCTGAAGTACATAAATTCACACATTTTAAATAAAGAGAATTCAATAAATGCGAAATATAATTGCTTCATAGGAAGCATTCGTTCAAGAATTTCAAACTACACATGCATATCATTATACAATACTACCTTATTAATCACTGAATCGGGCTCATGGAAATAATCCTTCAAAATTGAAAAAGTCAAATATCTTATTATTAAACAAATAGTATCGACAGAATGCTTAGCTATTAGCAGCACAGCATTCTGAAAAAATGAAAGATTCTTCATGCCGTTAATCCAAAAACTCTACTCTTTCGCATAAATTCCTCAGAAATCTGCCCTTCCACTATCGAACTCCAATTTTATAAACCTGAAATATTTACCTGACAAAATAAAATGATACCCACCAATCCTGGAAAATGACCTACTGATTTCTGACAGACATGTACAAAGGTATCCAAAACAATATACAGTGTGCTCCTTACGATATGCAAATAGGTGTTTTAAAATTGTCAAACTTTTCCATGCAATTATATATTAAAAAAAAAAGAAAGAAAAACACATGAAGCACCTCACTGTATGGAACGAACATGTACATATTGTTAGATTCAGAAGACAAAAGCGAAATTCCTAAACAAAATGTTTATTTTCATGCTGTGCATCAAGTACTCAAAATTGGTGAAGAATAATAAGAAATACTGTGTAATAAATCACATAGAAACTGTAACCAATAAAACAAAAAAGCTCACACCAACTTAGGAAATACATATAAATGGGCACGGAAGTACGGGAAAAAATTAAACCAATACCTATCTATGTATGTTAAAATCAAAAAAAAAAAAAAAGAAAAGGAAAGAAAAAGACTGTAATTTTCCAGATCGAAAATCCGAAAATTCAAACATCAAAGCGCACATTTGGCCTGGCTTAACTACTTTTGGGGAAGTGTAAATGAAAAGAATTTTCTGCATTTCACCGGCAAAATAAACACAAATAGTACTGACTACAAATATTCAAAAGACGGTCTAGATTTGAGGGATGGATAAAAAATTAAAACTACGCAACATACATGTTCCAATACCAAAAGCAAAGTTATACAGCATGTCAAGAACTAAGCGCATATATAATCTAAGCCTTAATTTTTCAACGAGAAAAGAGATACTTACTTCGAATCAACCCTTGATCTCAATCTACGGTATCCAAAGCACGACTAAACTTGACCACTATCATAAAAATTTTATCCATCGCGATACATAAAATTTCTAAAGAAACAATATTACTAGATTCTTATCTAATTTGGTTAATAAAAAAACCTAGACCATTACCTCTATTATTCACCATTACCTCTATACAGTGTTGCGAATTCCAGTAATTCGTAATCATTACGAATTCTCCAAAAGTATATTGTTATCACGAAGCATTTATAATTTGTTTAAAACGAACAAAATTTCTTAACGATGGTGTCAAAATTTACTTAAAGTAGTCAAATAAAATGGTTATTCAATAGAAACTGAGGAATGAGCTGAATCGGCAAACGTTATCTTCCGTTCGTTTTGAAAATCTTAAATTCTGTTCTTATTCCCTGCATCCTGAAATGCCTCATATTCTTTCATTAACATTTGATTTCATTTGAGAATTCGCAAAAATTCGTCACAGTTCGAATTTTCCAAAAGTTTTTCAAACTTTATAGCAAAGTAAGCACGAAAAAAATGAAGGATTTGAATAAGATACGAAACAAAAATGCATCATATCTGCATTTGTGTATCGACGAAATATACGAAATTACAGTAAAAGTTCATGTGGAATGTAAAATTTGTATGGTATCATATCATCAGTACAAGCACCAAGTGTAAAATTCGTCGAAATGTGATGCACATGAAATCTCTAACTTCGAAGAACCAGTCTCGGAAAACTACAACTGATATAGGGAAGCTAAAACACGTCAACCGCAAAAATAGCCGTGATTACAATATAAAATTGTTGCAAAGCTATTATTCACTGGATTAATGACAGAGGCCATTCCCAATCAAATTAATACATAATACTGTTTTGGAATTATTTATTAAAGATTACAGTAATAATGTAAACTATACCAATACTAAATATTCATTTCTTCTGACAGATTCCCTATAATTTTTCTCATGCTCTAAATTTGCATCACACTGTCATGATTTCCAATACTATACTACAAAATTCTTACCCTAATCAGCAAAGAAAGCAAACAAAGGATTTAGAATAACAGAAAAAATTATCAAATTAGTACGAATGATGACATTTGCACAACGATGCATAACTGCCTTCCACATTTCATACATTTGATTATTATGGACTGCTCCCATTTTCTGCAGAAACTCTGGACCAGAATATCTTCAATTCCAATCAAAAGTAGAAAATGTCTCGAATTTCAAGTCAAATAAATTGAACAAAAAGAAACAATAAAAATTCCGATATCGCTTTGTCCACTACAAAGTAACATAATACAAGTAAGTTATAGATGACGAATAAACTAGAGTATCAGCAACTTGACGACGAGGTCATTCGCATGCCATGAATACTTCTATACACAATAGTTTTTTGTTTCTGCTTTATACATCAATAATTGTTTGCTGGCACACTCAAAACTGACCCGTGATTTCTCTGAAAGTATGTTAAATGTAGTAAAATATCCAAAAAAAAAAGACAGTAAAATAGCCGAAATACAACAAATCCTCTCGCTCAGGATTTAAACACATATTTACTTGTTAAAAATGAGTTTCTAAGCACTAAACATGATGGGATAATGATCACAGAAAATCATTAGCTTTATTCATCCTTTCACACTGCATTTCTCTAAATCTTAAACAAACTAAAGGAATTTAATGCGAATCTTTGCCTACTGCAATTAGTGTGAAGCTCCAAAAATACAGCTATACACTAAATCATATCTTAATAAATCTCAGATATACTCACCTATTCCCTATTTATTTCAAAAATAATAAATGTACCTTTACTGTTCAATAGTCATTCTTTGTTGCGCTATTTGCTGTACCTGCGATGGCTGCATACGTTTAGCAGTTCTATAAACAACAAAACTCATTCTGAGCCAGAAAAGAGGCAAGTAGATGGAATGTCACAACCAAATGAGTTTAAGTTTCCCTTTCTTTGAACAAAATCAACAATGAAAAGAAGATTATTTCTCTCATATATCTAATTTCTTGAATCAATCAAGCGTCGAAAACTAGGCTAATTCTATTTCGGTTCAACTTGGTTTTAATCACGATTACGAAATATTAATATCTTATAAGGGAGATGATGAAAATTTATCGACAAAAAAAAAAAAAAAAAAAAAAAAAAAAAAAAAAATTTTTAAAAAAAAAAAAAAAAAAAAAAAAAAAAAATAGAAATGCGAATCGTTGACTTCCTACTTGAGCAAATTCCAATCGAAAACATAATCATAGGTGAAACCCTGCCGATGGAATAAATTCCGGAAGAGCTGACGAAGATGCGAATAATCTGGTTGCTCTTCGAAGCCCAAACATTTACAATACTTCAGATAAGCAGCGAAAGCTTCTAAAAATAGGGACATAGTGGATTTCAGAAACTAAGAGAATGATGTACATTAAAAAAGTGACGTTTTACTAAGACCGCTATTCAATTTGCAGCAGAAGGAAAATACGATATAAAACAAGATTTTGTTATATCACCTCATTTCTGTTAAATACTTATCTCAAGAAAAGACGTCAAGAATTTAGTTGCATTCGAAGTGGTCATTATAGACTTGCCAAGGAAAATCCGAATTCCAAATTGCCAGAAAACTTAAATAATGAACGCATATCAGGATTAATGCAAAGCAAACAAAAAGACCTGCCTGGATATCCAGCACAAAGCTCTTCAACAGGTGTGCTCATTTTCTTCTCTGAGATCTTGTCATATTTCTGCCGTTTTGTTGCTGCTTTCAAACCTTGCCAGGGCAAGGTGCCACGATTGAAATACATAAGTACATACCCGAGTGATTCAATATCATCCCTTCGACTCTGCTCTACAAAAAACCCGAAGTAATAAAAGTCATCAGTCATTAGCTGACTATCGCCTACTACTTATATCCAAGTAGCTGTCAACAACTGTCACTGATATTATTGCTACCTCACCTCAATAAATCCGAGAATAACAGTTCAAGTCACTCCTTCACTCTTGTCTCCTTATCATAATTTGCACCAATTCCGCAATGAAATATAGATAATACGAAAAATCAGTTTCAATTTTAAATCTGCTGACATAATACTTATATTCACACCTATTCCAAGATGAGTGTTAACAGATGCATATCTTGCTGTTCCAGTAAGGTTCTTATTTTCTCTATAAGGAATATGAGCATGTGTCCTACTGCAGCGATATTTCTTCGCAAGTCCAAAATCAATAATCTGAAATTCGTTTAAGGAAAACTTATGTGAGAAAAACTATGTTTCTAATAATGTTTTCATAGATGAACCAAATCGTCCTAATCACGAGGAATGGTATTCGTACGTCACATATCACATTTTAAACTATACTGCCAAATTACTCTGTTTATTCGACACGATTATTAGGTTTGAACTGCTTGACTTCTGCCAGATATGCGGCAATATTATGTTGCTTAAAATTCTCGGCAATATTATTTTGCAGTGTATCAACTGAATAAAATTTCGTTGTAACTATCATCTAAAAATCATAAGACATAAACTGATGTCTTATAATAAAATATGTGTCTATAAACAGGAAAATCAAAAGGACTTACATAAACTAAATTGCCTTTCTTGCCTAGTCCCATCAAAAAATTGTCAGGTTTGATATCACGATGAATAAAATCTCTCGAATGGATATATTCGATGCGTGAGAGCTGAAAACTAACTCATTAGAAACTCAAAATGCTGTGTTTTGAACATCAGGATACTTTGTCTGAAATTTGCTTCCACTCCCACATAGCAGTTTTATGACACTTCATATTTAAAAGAAAATTTACTGAAGGTAAAAAAAATTTTTCGAATGACTACAATAATCACAACTCGGAGAGCATGTCCAGTAGTCATTAGAGCAACGTTATGTAATCTTAACTAATTGATTAACTTCATGTACAAGAATTTAAATGTTTGATACTGGTTCCTTTTCCTAGTACCTTACTTACAATTATGGGTACAAAAGGACCTCTCTGGTACTCCTAAGCTTATACTATAATGCAAAGATATAAGAAAGGAAGCCTGAAATCTAAATCATACTATTCTTGTATACAAACTACGTAATTCAAGATAGTAAACTTCAAATATTTAAATAAATCCCACCATTTGATCAGCTAAGAGCAGCACAGTTTTTAGAGTAAATTTTCGAGAGCAAAAATTAAATAAATCCTCCAGAGATGGTCCTAATAGCTCCATTACCATAACATTGTACTCGCCTTCGTAACCACACCATTTCACCTTAATAAAAAAAAAAAATGTTTTTTTGAGGGAACTTTAGATTGCTAACAGTTTTGAAAATTTTTTTCAAAATTCAGAATTAATGTTCTAAACTAGCAAATTTATGCTTACTGTTGAAATACTGACATTTTTTTTTCTGAATTAAAAATCCATAACTGTATTATCTGATCTACACAGTCGAAATTAATAGACGTACCGTAGTATATGTATATGTGGGAACCGTCGTATACGTAACTGCTTACTTCTTTATGAAATATAACTATAACTAAGCTGAATTTGACTATTTAATCAAGTTTTTTCCTTTTGAGCAATTCGCCTAAATTTTATCGTGATTTAGGCAAACTGCTTAGAAGGAAAAAATCAGTTGAACTGCAAAAGAAGTATCACAAATAATACCCACTTGTGGAATACCTATTCCTCCACTCATCAATTTATATAATCTAGCTTCGATGTGTAGCTGTGGATGCTTAGTTTTCACACATTCCAACTTGATTGCTACCTCCTCCTGTGTCAGAATATTCTGGCCTGTAAAATAATCGACAGTTTAATTAACAGAAAAAAAAAAAACGAAAGTGAGAAGAAAATTAATTTGAAAAAAAAAAAAAAAACCTGTGTGTTCTAACTCTGTTTCGTTTCTACCAATCAAATAAGAGAATCATGAGAGAATATAATCATATTCTTTAACACTCCATATTTCTTAAATTTAATCCTAGTCTTAATCACAAACATTACCTATGATATCCTTGAAGTGAAGAAACAAAATTCTAAACATTACCCAAATAGATATCACCAAATGAACCGCTACCAATTTTGCGGCCAAGTCGGAAACGACCGCCAACCCTAAGCTCCATCAATACTGCAAAAAGACATGAGCATATTATTAAGGAATATAGAGAAAAATTCAATTCTGCGTTCAGAAATGTCCAGAAATGCATCCGATCATACTTCTGATGAGAAATTAGTCATACTGTTCTCGGTACCTGGGGATGTTATGCTAAGAGAACTCGATAAAGGACAGAATAAAGAAGCAATGACAATTTTTTCGAACAAAAATCTGGAAGAAGCACTTTAATTAACTGGAATTAGAAATCGAAAAAGCCGGAAAAGTAGCAATCAATCAGAAAACCGATTCAAAACAACAACAACACTACGAATTCGCAATCAAACGAACGGACAAACCCATAAATGACATCACACAAGCCAACCTATCATTTCCACCCACCCACATATCCATCCCCTCACATTGTCAAACCAATGCAAACCAATCAACCACCTTTGACGATATGGCTTGTGAAAAATTTATAATTGGCGTAATTCGGTTTTTTTAGTTGCGGCAAAGATTTCATGAAAGTTATTGAAATTAATAATGCACGAATTGCTGTAACTTTGATGCGAGTGCTTTCACACGAAAAGCACGTATTGAATATGTGAGAGGGAATAAAAGAACTTTGACATGTATGAAGTGATTGGCATGTCGCAAAGTTTTATATATTAGATTCTCATTTTTTATTTTCCTTCCATACCTACAAATTACACTCAATTAAACACGGGAACAGTTGGTAACATTACTGAAATGTTTTTGATTGGAGAAGAACAAACCCGCAAAATTGAAAGAATTAATTGATGACAAGTGCTGCGCGTTTTCAGTATATAGAGGTAGCGATGCATTCGTAATGGGCTTTGATACATAGTAAAATTGATGTAATTTTTCGGATTCCATATGTGATGAAATAGCACGGCGAGATATATTTCCGAAAGCTGCAAACAAACAAAAAAGACAATATAGCATGTTGATCAGCAAAGATCAAAGAGAGTGAACAGCAAGAACCTCCTGATTAGAACAGATCAACTGCTCAGATGTACAGATGACTTTGATAATATTTGACACAATGCATCCTGTATTTTTGTAACTTGCATGAGTGAACAATTATTGCTTATTTTTACAAACATTATATTTTTGAAAATTACAAACATGTAAAAAGAATTACAAACTTGCTTTTTGCATATTTAAATTACGATTCTGTTTCCAAGTAACTCAGTTGGTTAAAAATCTGCGCATAATGGACACGATTTAATCATATCATTTTGCTTGCTCTCGTTCGGTTCGATAATCTTAGGTGATTGATGAGCCGACTTTTGTCATCAGATCGCGATCATATGTTCGAAGATGTCGACCGCTGGGAACCATTAACTTCATTTAATCGACACTACACTAGTCTTGGATGTTCTGATGGACCAACCTCACCAAATACTATGAACAATTTCAAAGTGGACACTCTCTTTGATTACTCATTAATGAAAAATGATTATAATAGAAAAAAAATTATCCAACTGGATGGAATTGCGCCAATTATTGAAGGTTTGATTTTCTGTCATTGAAGTAGCAGTTGATTTTGAAATGTCTTGCAGAATTTGATTTTAATAATTTTCAAAGCAGATAATCATTTTAAAATTGAACTTTAGATCGTCATCTCAACTGAATCCATAGATTTTATAGATGAGGATGATCCAAATTTCAAAGGAGACTTATGTCGATTAGAACATCGTCGACGAACCAGAGGAACAACAGTAGAATCGAACTATTCTATGGAAGTCCCCGTTGCACTAACCCGCTATTTGCGCCCAAATTTGAAATTTGATATTGTCACCACCAGAACTTTCCTTGCAATGCTTTGTAGGTAGACATTTTAAACCTGTATTGCCTACCTTTCTCATATGCTTTAGTGTCTTCTTACTTCTTACTTCACTTTGAAAAATTCAAATTTCATCACGTTTAAATAGCGGTGGTATTTCTATAGACAATATTCTGTCTGGATATAGCAGTTGTCGGGAAAAATTGTTTTATAAGTAATTCCTCCAGTAGGCCTGTTTTCCTTTTCTGTCTTACCATTTCCGATTTTTTTTTCTTTCCTCAGTTCGGAAAAAAATTAGACTTAATGGCAAGTTCGTTTAGACTGGTGAAAAAATACCGTTGAAGTATTATTATTCAGAAAAATATATCGGAGAAAATTTTTCTATATGCATTGATCAACAACAGTATCATAGTTCATTTCGTTTTCCGTAAATCTTTAAAATCTTGTTTCTAGATTCATCGGAAATGAACGTCGCTTTTATCGCTTTAATATCGAACGAGTGGGAAATTTAATAATTGTCGAGGAAGCGCTCTTTGGCGATGCACGCCCTTTGAAAACCTATCTCCAAGGAGCTCTGGATATTTTGACAGGCCGGCAAGCCATTATACTTTAGAAATTCAAAAATGAAATTTAAATAGAATTACAAGCGTAAAGTGGTGGAAAAAACTGTGGAAAAATAATCTTTTAATTTTCAAAAATCCCTCTAGTAGGCTGGATATATCTATCTTCTTATTCTCATATTTGTTCCTCAAATCATAAAAAAAAAAAAGAAAAAAAAAAAACTCAGCCGATCAACAGTTTAAACATGCGAGAGCCTCAGTATGAAAATTAGAAAGCAAAAATGAGTTAAGTTCGAAAATTTTAAACGTGGTATTCAAGAGCAAATATGGATTATCGACAAGTATCAATTTGTGAATTTGGTACAAAGCGCATCCTAATACGACAGCATGTTGATTTAGCAGAATCTTCATCATCTGGACGAATCTATTGGCAGCGAAGTAATTAGTTGATCTGTTATAGGGAACTTCTAGAATAACCAAAGAATAAAGAATCAAGTCTTGTATTCGAGAAAACTGGAAAAATTTCTTGCTAAAATTTTGGATAAAGCACCACTTGCAAATGTTTTGGAGGCAGAATAATATTCCATTCATTACTTATCTCTTATCTCCTTCCCTCCCTCTGTAACTTTCTTACTACTTCTCTTGGGTATACTTCATCATTTCTGAGATATCTCTACAAGTGCAGCTTTCTGAAACGGAATGAGAGGCATACATCTTTATGATTTTATTCGTTTAATTTTTTCACTTCCCTATTTAATCGATCCCTAATTCCCGGATATTTCAGAAACTGAGCAACAGCATTCTTCTCAAAATTCGTTCTCACCAGGACTGATGAATGCAGTTCCATCTATTGCAAAATTAGGACTCGAAGGATTCATCGATCGACCAGATCCCACCTTTCACATCGATGGCACTAGTGTTGTAATTCAGGGTCCACTCGTGTATGCATGATTTTCAGTCATTTAAGGAAAATAATTTACGGAATATTATTCCAGAATAAATTTTAAAATAAATTTATATAATTTTGATTTTAGGCCGGCGACACCAAAAAAGCCAATCGAAGTAATGTGTCGATCGTTACAACGCTTTTCGGTTTGTGTTTCCTTCTAATACTTCACCAATTTCGTTCGAATTAAGTGTTAAGTTGCATGCATTAAGAATTAAAGATGAATTTTAGTCGTAAATATTTGAATAAAATCTGTTAGATTGATTTTAATTTTTGTAAATGGAGCCAAGCGACGTAACTATTTTAACTACTGGAATTTCAAATTCCCTAGAACTTCTGAAGGTTTTTAATTCTAGTTTGCCAACCTTCAAATGAAATGGCCGAATATGATTTTCTCGGGTGCCGATCGTATCATCAGTGTCCTGCATGTTCGAGGACTGGTCGATCACAAACCAAAAAGTTTCACTTTTGAAGACATAGCACCTAAAGGTTACCGCAACTTGATGATTGATGCTCATTTCACTTTTCTCTTATTTTCCAAGAAGTCATTTGCTTATCAGATTCTGTAGAGAAACTTTCCGAAAACTTCGCAAGTCAAGTAACAGATGTTGGGGCCGGTGTGATCCAGCAATTGAAATTAATTAACTGATTAGCGGAGAACACGGAAGTAGTAAAATAATGCGTGATTGAACAGTAGAAGTACCACATGATTCATTCGAAACTTTGCTTACGCAATATTTAGAAAAATGTATTTAAAAAAAATGCAATTCAACATTTTCAAATCAGGGTATAAGAATACGATGGCGCGCGCATCAGCGCTTTGTCGTCACATTTTTGATTATATAAAGTCAATTCGAAGTCCTGACTGTAATAGAATGGCACTGATTTGGTACGTTACGGATTTTTAAAAATATGCGATGTTAAAATTTTACGGTTTTGACTACCAAAAAATTGATAACTGTTTTCTTTACCGTTAATTTTTCTGCTGAATGTTGAAGAATATAAAAAGGGAATCAAGTGAACTGAATTTTTCATTTAAGGGTGAATGACAAACAACTCCCATTGGATCTCAATGATGGTAACCACCTGGTTCTGTATCGTCGTCGTCCAAGTGGTAGAACAAGGGATGAAAACGCATTTCTTTCGCCTGTACTTCGTACTTCAATTCTTCGAACGGTCCAGTGAAAAGAAGAAACCTTTTCTTTTTCTTTTTCTTTTTTTTACAAAATTAGAATTACTTTCGTCAATCATATGCAATCATATTAATTTTGCTTCAATTAAAAATAAAGAACTTTTATCTTATTCGGTTAATGTTGAATTCCAAAGCTACATTGAAATGTGATGATGTTATCAATAAAGCTAACTTCCATGAATAAAATCAAAATCAAATGAACGATATATGTGACTAAATAGGAGGACCAAGGACCAAGAAGATTACATATTCGAAATTTTTCATTCTGTTCCATTTATGTTCGATTTCAAGCACCACGATACAATTGATTATATTTCGCTGCATAGTGTGTGAAGACATTCCTTAATTTATGCTTCATATTATAAAAATTACTGAAACAATCACAACTTTTGGTCACATATATTTCTCTTTAGCACTCCAATTATATTTTGTATTTGCAGGCTCCCAGAAACTGAAAAAAAAAAAAAAAAAAAAAAAGAAAAAATTACACTTGTTTATTGATAGAAATCCGGATTAGGAGTCACTATTAATTCGTTTGGAAAAGCTAAAGATGAAAATAATAATCTATGTCAAAAGAACTTTTAAATAATACCTTGCAAATATCATGCTGGTTCAAGTAAACAACTGTCCAAGCCAAGAATTTCGGCATATAAGTCATGGTTAAATTTTCGCACTAAATTAAAAAAGATTTTAATCAATTAGCAATAGAGAAGCATTGTCAAATTTTGCATTTCTGCATGCAAAAATTGTTATTTTGAGGATGAGCACATTGTGTTTTTGTAGCTTATCTTTGAAAACAGTATAAAAGCTTACAAAGCCTAACAGAATGCAGAAGCAGAGTAAATCTGAAGATGGACTATTGAAAAAAATAATTTTATGTATCCTAATATTATCATTATTTTACCACTAATGCATAAAATCCTAAAAAATAATATTTTAATATAAAAACTTTTTAATAGTAAAACTCACAAGACTTTTTTCATAGGGCAATTTTTGACAGAATTTCTGGTATAAAATATTTTCCAGAACTTTTTGGAAAACTGAATCAACTAATCGCGCTTTTACTTTGCTTAAAGCATCCCGACATGCCTTACACGTTAGCGAATTTTCTGCTGAAAAATTCCAATTTAATGTCATGTTAGATTGGATTATAAGCAAGGATTAGTACTAGTTATTATTGACTGCTAACGAATAATTCAGGATTCTGCTTCGACAAACTACCAATGAATGAAATATTTCAATTCTAATAAGATGAGAAAACATTATTTATGATATTTCAAAAATGAAGTTTAAAGGAACTGTGCATCTATCACGATACTGAGCTACTAAAATCAGCAAATCCCAATCTAAAATGAAAAATACTGGGACTAACATTTCAGAATATTTCCAGACGTGACTTCATTCATGGGCTTCACAAAACTATTCTCCGTCTGCAATATGTTACTATTATTTCCCTGAAATTTAATTATAATTTGAAGCGTTTTCACAATCTTGTACTGAGGTATTGACACAAAAAAAAATTATATGGAAGGATCAGTGATAAACTCTGATAACAAGCGGACATTACTTGGGATGTAACAACTATTTTGTAATGAAAGCACAAACGAAGCGTGGTTAAATTTGAATTTCATTCTCAAATTTATAATCTACATCATAAAATTCGGATAATCTATATTTTTGAGAAAAATTATTTTTGAATATTTGAGATACTGGAAATGGACAGAAATTTGATGCGCTTTGTATTTACCTTCATTAATATTTTAATAATATAAAGATTAATAATATTTTAATATTTTGATAAAATAAAGGTCAACGTAACAAATATCAACACTACACATAAAATATGAAAAGAAACGATGTACAGAAATTATTTCATGTTTTTTAATAAAAAATATTCTTCCTTGAAAAGTCAAAGTAGGCAAAAATACTTATGCAAAAAATACTAACTTTTGGAGGATTAATATCGTCATTTTTCGATACAATTAGCGGCTCAACCGAACGCTTGCAAAGACCAATATCCACACAGAACTGAAAATAAAGTCTTCATTAGATATTTCAGAACTGCAACTTATATAACATATTCCTTTCCAGTGGAATAAGGAGCATAGAACCATTTCTAGTAGTCATCAGCATTTCGAAGAGGAAAACATTTTATCAATCCGGAAATACTGATCTCATTTAAGATTAAATGGAGCTATCCTCCTAACAAGAGAGATGAGTTTTTGACATTCAAAAAATATAATAGAACATTTACATAATGTACACATAAAAATTTCTTTATGACATTGCTATGAATCAATTGACAATTAACCATGGCTGATAATCGAGAAGTTACGTAAAGAAAAAGAAAATGCTAGCCTTGATATATCTGGGTCATAAATATCAATCAACTTACTGTTTTTGTGTTTTGTAAAAGTTTATCGAGCTCTTCCATAAGTTCTGGCATGAATTCTTCAAGCAACAAATCGCACTGTAAGAGAAGTTTATCCAAATAAAATCTCGTAATTCGTTCAAAATTTTAAAATATTAAGATATCAATATTTAAAAAAGCTAAAATTTTAAAAAGTCTAATAGCAAAACACAGCTCAGCAGATGCATACTTTTCCTCGCAAACTGCCCAAATGACTACAAATTTCCTCCGAAATGAATCGTTTCAATCGTTGCTGAATTTTTTCATCGTCTATCGTACGTTTCAGTTCCTGTGCCGCAAATTGACATTCTTCACATATCAAATCATGCTGCAATGACAGTATAAACAGATAACTGTAGTGATGAGGAACATTCTTTCGTTTCCTAACCAATCATTCTCTTCAATCGAATTTAGAAGTACATTTGCACTTTGCGTCCATCTAAAATCTCATCTCTACAATTAAGCGTCATATAGCAATCTTTCTAAAATTACAAATAAATTTGAGCATTCAAACAACAGTTAATTAATTTTGCTGTGAAGAAATGCAGAAAATACCGCTGATTCCTCATCCACATTTTTTTTCCCGTAAATTACATTTATTCGATGGAAATTTTCGATTTTGCGATTTGAACACAGGCGGAAATGCTGGCAAACTTTTTCTGGATTTTTCTAAAATATAATCTTAAAATTGCATAAAACATGACGAAGTATCTTGCAAACTAGTCAAGAAGAATAAATTCCACTTAAGCCTTTCAGAATTTTCCCCGAAATAAGCTTTTCCTTAAAAATCTTGAAGTTTCATAAACACTTAATCCAAGATAAGCAATCTCAGTACGACAGAACTGACAGTTGAGTAAACCAAAACGATGCAATTTCCTCTGAATTTCATCTAGAAAACATCGTAGCAAAGGTAAGACAGTCCAATTGCTGGTAGTCTATCCAGACAAATCAGGATAATTTCACGATTAACTTCCTGAGATTCGTTAACGATCTTAGTAGCTACAACTATGCCCGTATCGCTATCATCGAGAGATGCATTGCATTGACTGCCTTTGTGATTTCGTTAAGAATCGTAATTTTTTTTTGAATTGTTTAAAAAAAACTTGAACCAAATATGGCTCTAATTTCTCGATAAAATGATCCAACTGATTGACTAGCACACGACATTCATCTTCATACGGCGTTTCATGGCAAAGTAGTCGTAGCAAATCTTGCAATTCAGCTATTTTTTTTGGATCTTTGATAGCTTCCGCAAAACGGGTAATAAGCTGAAATTTCGGATGAAAGGTCCAGACATGAATTACTGAAAGAAGAAATAAATACCGCCCACAGAAGCGAAAATTTTATTCAAAAAAAAAAAAAAAAACGGATATTTCAAAAACCTAACCATTTTACACTCATTACATGTGCCATTAAATGAAATGGCCTTCAGAATTTCTTTCGGTGTTTTATTTTCCTTCAATATATATTCCTTGTAAGCAGCAACGAGCACAACCAACGCAGAGAAGATAACAAGCTTAGCCACCATTTTTACTCGCAGACCTGAACTTTCAAAATTTGGAAACCAAAGAGTGCATTGCACATTCCACTTTTGTACATACTTTCTTGAATCCATCTTTATGATGAATTAACATATCGAAAGAAAGAAATTGGCAAAACAATAAAATGAATAGAAAGAAAAAAAAAAACTTTCTTCATCATTATCCTAAATTAATCCTTAATAAATCCGTCCTCAGCGCAACACATACGAGTAATGAAAACAAATTTATGAATGAGAATAAAAAACGGGAAAATAATATGAACATTATTGGCGCGTTTAGCGATGTTCGCATGAGAGGTCAAGGGTCAATCTAATAGAGCAATTCGAAAACGAACGTTACAGAGATCTATCAACAGCAAATGAAGAAAATATTTTTGGGTAGATAAATCAATCATAAATTTGAAACTCGATAAGATAAAAAGTTTAATAAATTTATAAATTTATACTGAGCTAATTTACAGTAAAGTAGGAAAAATTCTCTCATCCTTTTATATCCAACCATTGTTTGCTATTTTTTAAATTTTCTTCTGTACTAATGCATAAATTCTGAATCAATCAATAATTCCTATTACATTTATAACAAGCGTGAATTGGCTGATCAACCGAAAACTTCCTTACGAAAAAAAAATCTAAAACTTTTGAAGAAATATCTGAAATCTGAAATGATGTCGCTATAGTATGGACAATGCTAGTATGTACTGTTTGATTTGGACAGAAAATTTTTTTAAATTGGAAATTTGCGTTCCATAAAAATGACTAATCAGGAAGGAACGAATGAAACGAGAAGCTTTCTCATAGCAGCCGAAGGTTAAACTGCGAACAACAGAAATCAGCCCGATTGCGGATGGGCGAAAAAGTGGCAGATGCGGCCATTAAAACACATCCAAACGCCCAAACTCATCCATCAACCCCAATGCCGAACAGCTGTTGCACACATGTTCAAATCAATCGGCTAATTGCGCACAATTTTTCACAGCCATTCCAACTATTCTCTGAAGCTTTTTCAAATTCTCAAATTTCGATTTAATTGGTGCCGATTTTTGCATTTCAAGAAATTTTGGCTCAAAAGCCATATGTAGATACTGGTGGCCAAGAGCTTAACTGATTAATTAAAATCAATACACAAGTTGTTGTATATCTGCCACGGAATGATCTGATTTTTTTTTTTTTTTCAAGCAAACTGAATCATATGCTATTTTAAATTTGATTAAGAAATTCGAAGACTAGACTACCATCTCAACACTCATCAAAATTCATTTGCACCAAAGGAATTTTTAATTTGTCTTATTCAAGATCATTTCAATCTCTTTTCCCAGCAATAGAAATATGACAAATTTTGCGTTTACAGTTACTTATTTTGCGAACTTTTTAAAAACAATCTCAAATATTTGATTTTATAGCAAAAAGATTATGATTTATAGACAAAAAAATTTTCAGGTACGAACAAAAATACACATTTGAAACCAGAAATATCATTTCTTGAAATAAAACATGAACTGATAGCAATCAGGACTTCACATTATCGAAGAAAGAGTCTTGAAATAAAATATGAACAATAGGAATCAGGACTTCACATTATCAGGGAAAAAAGAAAGACGTGCCTACTCTTCTCGAATAAAAATTCCAACTTATAAATCTTATAGAAGCATCGTAAAGGTTGATGTTCCTGGTTGTCTGATTAATTAGCTTCCTCAGAAATTCAACGGCAATAAAAGCTTAAAACAGAACAAAATTCGCGTTTCATAAGGGTTTTTGATGTAAAAGAATATTCAATCATCTAACAGATTTTTAATGCGATAGCAGTTAGTGTGCAGGGTTTGTTGCTTAGGATCTTGAATTTTTCGAAATATCTTCCATTATTTAACGTATCAAAATTGTGCGATTTCAGCAACAGATTTATGGACCGAATTTGACAATCAGTCGATTGCATCGGATTATGATATTGATAAATCATTAGCCAAATCAAAATTAAATAATTTTCATTCCATATTCACTTGAATAAAACAGGAGAAAGACTGTCTATATGAATCCCATCAATATATCCAAAATTCATCAGATCAGTAAAGCAAAATAGTTCACTGTACTTTTTCTAATTGCAATATTTTCAGAAGTTTATGGATTTGATCTCCGCAAATAAGTGATCAAGATTGAGATGGCTGCACTAAAGGATCAATAGAAAACGGAACAAATTTCGCTTGAATTCTGCCACGTTACGAATCATCAAAAAATTTAAGTAATGATAATAATGCCTGGCCGGGAAAACTCACAATCGCCATGAACAATGCTTTGAAATGCAAAAATCGGTAGAGATAGGGATTCCCTGAAAAAATTCAGGGATGGCTTTCTTTAATAAATTAAGTTAGATTTTTAGTCATGAACTGTTATAATTTCTAAAAATTTCATCATCATCAGCTTACAAAGATAATTTCCAGAGAATTTTTTTGTAAGTGCTTTGCAAATCATGAAACATGCCCGTTCCAAGAACAATATACAAAGAAGTAAGCCTAACTATTACTATATTTTTCTTGATAATGATTAAATTATTGAAAACTCTGATTCTAAGTCAGAAACTCAATTGAAGTTAATGAAAATTATTTTTTAAATTTGAAGGTTCCATTATCGAATGATCTTATGGCTTGATTTTTAGAGAAAATCTTCCAGAAGTTGGACATGAATTGTACTAAAAGTTGCTTGATCATTGAGTTGTTAGGTTTGTATAAAATCGAAATAATCAAATAGATCTCATTAATATTATGAAGAAAAAAATACAGTCTTTTGCCTGTGTTACCAAAAATTTCCTGATATAGATAAGCAATTCAAAACAGAAGAACCTTTGATTGGAGTAATTGTAAAACAGATTTTCAACAACTTTTGGAACAAAGTTTCGAAATATTCGTTGAGAGGAATGTTTAAAGTTTTGCAAATATCTGAATAGCAATTTTATATAATTAGGAAAATGAACTGAAAGCAATTTCTGAGCAGTGGAACTGCAATATGAACAATTGTGAAAATATTACAAACAAGCGACGATAGTTTGATTCAAATTTTTTCGATAATAAAAGGTACAAATCGACAGATTCAAAATCTATAATAAAATTCAATAAAAATAAAAAACATATAAAATCCAAAACTGAATTCGAAAATTTACGTTACCTTATGAATCACAAATTGCACATGCGTATACTAATCTGATTTTGTAATTCAAAAAATGGCTTCAATTTGGACAATTTTTATCCTATTTTGGAGATATCACAAGAAACTGTATTGTCTTTAAATGGTCAGTATAGTGAAAATATGGAAAGCAAGTTTACAAATTGTTCATGAAATGTTTTTCTAAAATTTTCTTGGTGACAATAACTATAATTTCAGAAAATTTTAGAAATAAAGTTTTCAAAGTTGATTAATCGATCAAATTTTTAGCAACTTACATCCAATTTCACATCATTTGAACGCATGTCAAGACCATGGAAGTGAACATCGCACACAGGATCAACAAATTTTAGCAATGCAGAAACTCATCGATGCTATGATGTACTGCAATATCCAATCATTTTTTATGATGGTGCTGATGGATACATTTACGACAAAGAGGCAGTCCAAAACATGACTTAATATTAGGAGAGATAACTCATAAATTGCTTGAAGAAAACATTTCATTACACATTATCATGATCTCGACATTTCTGGGACGCAACTACATTTCCCACAAATCAACTTCTTTGCTAACAGAGATCTCTATGTTCAAATGAAGTAGATTTTGGTTTTGAGCGTTATATATTCCGAAAATTTGTTAAAATTTCACTTCACCTAAGTTTTCAAATTTCTAGCATTGATTGACTTCATTTGTTGGAGCTTATCACAAATATTCAAGTTACTTCCTACGGGCTCCATTCTTCGGAGAAGATTTGATTCACTTCATTTCACAATTTCCATCTGTCAAGTATCAAAATGCATGATATCAGCAGTGTATAGTTCAGATTAAGCCCCTAATATACCTCAAATCGATTTATGGAATCTATGAAATTATGTGCTGTTGATTTATGGAAACCAAACTATTATTACCTCTTCCTCTAACCAAAAGATGAAAATTTCTTTTTTGAACATAAAATATCAAAATATATCAATGAAGCATTGAACAGTGTAATCGTCGTGAAAAATATATTGTATATGAATAAAAATCTAATGTTCGTCTGTTCAAAATTTTAAATCTCCAAATGTTCTTAAACACGAACCTTATCTATAAAAAAACATGCGCCTATTCGAATGCAATGTCGTGTCAAAATTTCAAATCAATCGATAAAGAACTTAAAACACTGTGGAAATGAACACAAACATTTACATTTTTATTTATATAGATTCAGCAATACTACTACTGTTCTCGCTAAGCAATTAATTTTTGATGTCCTGAAAATACACAAATTCAAATAATTTTGTGCCACTTCTACAAAGTGTTTTCGTTTATCTAGTCCACCAACGTTTATTTCAGAAGTGTCACAGTTTCTGCTATCCAGAAATCATTCAATCGCATTTTCCTCCTCAACTGAGGTTTAGATTAATTTATGCTGCTTTTTCCGAAGATCAAATTACTTAGAAACAATAATCAGAAATATAACACCATGTAAATTTGTTGAAAATATATTTGTATCCCAAATAATACCACATAAAATTGGTAAAGAATTGATATTCAGGGACTATAATAAACAGAGGTTAATTGGAAGCAACTTTTCCAATGCTGAGTTTATGCCAATGAATCCTTCTTTAATATATAAAAAGAAATGAACTCAAAAAGCTTATTTTGTCTTCACTAGCAACTTTTGTGTCCTTTACTTTTTACTTTGTCATAAAGAATAGAAGGATTTCAATCCAAAAAATATGTAGAAAAGTATATTTGAAGTTAATACTTTTGAACTATCTTTTTGATATTCTTTAATACTTTTATTATCAGTTCCTACACTAATATTTAGTTTTAATTCCATATTAATCATTTAAACTATTACCTAAAATGTATAATTAATAAATTTTAAATCATTATTCTCGTCTCCCTTCCTTTCCTTCCCCACAATGCATTTTCTTCAGATTTAATTTTAAGAATTTATATGCTTGTTCCATTTCAATTTTAAGGATTGCTTCTTCCTATATTTCGTTTCAGTTTTTTTATATTTCTTCTGATGCTTGTTGATTGCATTGTTTTTTGCTTCCATTATAAGCAATGGTCGTTATCACTAAGAAATAATCAGAATAGAAATAATAATACATATAATATTCAATGACTTATTTTCTTTTATCTCATTTTTTAATGCTTTTTCATAAAATTTTACGTAAAAACAAAAACATTATTTGTATAATCTTCACATACAAAGTAATTATAGGATACCTTATGTGAAACTGTTACTATGCAATATTATTACATATATGATGTAATTTATATTTTCTTATATTTTTAAAAATTCATGTATTTATTATTGATTTCCTGTTTTATTTCAAACCGTATACAATAAAAGTTTCCCTTGATATTGTCGTTTGTGCAGATCAAAGCATAGCTTCATGGAAAATTTATAATCATAAAATGGATAATAATTTCTAAAAATTATGCAGGCGATATGTTGCTGCATAAAATCATCACTGTCCTTCTAAAAAATTCAGATTTAAAATCCTTTTGTAATTAGTTTTTTACCAGCCTAGTATATATTAGTTTTCCACAAATTGACAGCTTTCCTGCAATGTGATACATTCTTCATCCATTACTATTTTACTGCAATTTTCTAAATATTAGTAAAAAAACATTCGAGAAATATAGATGAAAAAAATGAAATGTATTCATATTTCAATGCAATATTTACTCAGCATAAGATTTCTTCTTGCCTTTAACAATTTGATTTTTAACTGAATTTCCCACCATTGAAAGTCCTTTTAGCTTGCAGTGATATACTTTTCTATCTCTTAGCTCAAGTTCCTTTGTCCGGATTATCTGGATAACATTCTTTCTGATTTCAAACTGGTGCTGTAATTCAGTTTTCTGGATAACGATAAAATCTTCATCCAGTTTACCTTGCTAATTAAATTATCGGAACAAAAGAGAATCCATCATGAAATTATTTTAATGACCAAAGGAATCTGAATCTCCCATTTCCTCATAAACCATCGTAAACCGAGTGAAGAATTTTTAACTCATTTGTTGGAACTCAGTTTTTATTCATGATTTTGAACTATTTTTTCTAATCGTAGAGAAAAAAGTGACACAGAGGAAGGGTAGTGCTCTGTTTAAAGTTAACGATTAAAGTATTTTTAGTTATCGACTTAACTTATCAGCAATAATAAGCAATCACTCCACTTCTTAAGCACTGCTTTTAAATTATAATGATTAAATCATGATTTTTCTTTAGATATTGGTATGATAACGAAAAGTACTGAAGATCAAAAGTCAATCTGCAAGAAAAGTAGACTGTTGTACCATTAAAAATTAAAATAAGTGGAAAATGAGTGTAAGCAGACAAGAAATAATTAAGATATCATTGAACTTCACCAAAAATACCAGCAAATGTACGTTTCAGCTGACCCATTGTATCATCTTGATGCTGCTGCTGTTGTAAATTACTTCCTGATGGTTCCTTCCCTTGCTTACTTGGCTGCCTTACTGATCTTAGCAGTTGTGATGCTTTCTGGCCATCAGAATTTTTTCGGTTCAACTTGTCGTCACTATTCACTGCAGTTTCACCTTCAAAATCTGTGTAAAACCGTTTGTATGCGAAATTCAATCCACGATTTTTGGAATAAATTCTAAGTTGATTTGAAGTTAATATCTGTCATTAAACAGTATGAAAAGCAAAAAGTCTCGTAAATATTTTTAATTTTACAATTCTTCACCGCTTTAAAATTTCGAAACGCACAGGTAGTCAATCAAAAATTTTTGGATGCATTTCAATATCGGAAGAAATTACCTGAAATATTTGTTTCCGAAGTACTGGATCGTGAAACGTTCGTTGATTGAGGACGTGGTGGAAGAACAGGAGGCATGTTCACACGTGTTGCTGCTATTTGTTGCGTAACACGTTGAGCACTTTAAAAATGTTTCCAAATTTATTTTGTCAAATATTTATTTTTGTCATTTATGCTTTAAATCCAAACGAATACTAACATTTTTGACTTAACCGAAACATGGCGTTTCGTTCAAAGTTCAGAGAATTAATACTTTATCAGAATCTTAAAATGTTTACAATTTGACTTCTTCAACTTAATTTTGCTTCAAATTATTTCCAATTATTTTTATAACTTTTGAATTATAGAAAATAAATGCGAATACTAACGATTGCATAATTTGAGCTTGAACGAGGTCAGCGATAGCCCTACGATCATCTTCTTGAGTATCACCCAGTAAAGTTATGGCATCATTTATATCGTGAACTATTTCCCTCCCATCTTTTGCTACCAAAATATCGATCCCGAATACCTCCAGCCCACCGAAAGCGTCTGATATAATAGTCAACCATTGCTTCTGCCTCAAATAATTATTTTTGAAATCATTTCAATTTCAAAATCGTATTCAACATCCGAAAATCTACATATACTACATAATCAGTTTATTTCATGTGAAATTTTAGTAATCAATAAGAATCTGCAGAGATTCATGAGTTATTTATCCCATCATTCAACCTTGAAAAGTTCGCATTCGAAATTTGCCGATAGTTTGACTTAAAATGTTCGGATGTAAGACATTAGGTAAATGGAGTTTAGGAAGATGGAAATAGTTCGGAGTTCAATTTAAAATCTTCTGGTCAATAATTCATGAAAAATTATACCTGTTTGAGAGAGAAATTTTCTCCAACATTGCGGAACCAGCGTTACTCTTCCAGTCATTTGATATGCCTTTACGAATGTATGCTCTTGTTTCTGTACCAATTTTCTAAAAAAGAAGTAGCATTCATTCAATTTATTTCATCAAAGATCTCGAAAATTTATTAAATTAATCAAATATATGGAAAAATAATGCACCACAAATAATATTTTGGATAGTTCATGAAGTTAAAAATTTAATTTACATTTTTCCAAAATAATAAAATTACTTATGATGCATATTAGAGCTTATTCCCTACCTGTAAATGTATATCATATTTCGTTTCGATAAACGGTTCGATAACAACCTCCACAGGTTTAATTGATCGCAGCATATTTTCCACTTCTAACATATGATTTTCGTCTTCGATTTTCATCTATTTAAATAGTAAATTTTCAAAATGCTCGAAATATTTCTTTCACTCATTGAAACAAAACAACACGAAAAGTCTCATTAATTTATCAAATTAACAACTGTTGCCGAAAGTTCAAATCTTCTAGAAAAAAAAAAAAAAGCATTAAAAAAATTCACCTTCCCAAGTCCGTGACATCCATGCCCAACGCGTATCACAATTGGAAACCGAGACTGCACACTCTACAAATACATTTTTGACAAGAGATAGCTGTTTGTACCATTTAACTAAAATAAATTTCTAAAAAAAGAAAATTTGGCTTACAAAGTGATCAAATAATGGATAATACGTTTGCTCGATCAAAGGTATGACATTCGGTCCAGCTGTTTCACAAATCCATTGAAGTCGATTAAACTAAAATGCAGTGAATTATGTCAGCTAAAATTTCTATAAGCATTAGGACTAAAATACATTTCCTTCCTTTCAACCAAAAAGATAATAATCAGTAACTATTGAAAATTTAAACATTTCTGGAATTCTCAATTTATTTCATTGCTTCAGTTCTGAATGGTCGTTTCTGGAACAGTTTTACAAATTAAACAGAGTAAAAGTCATTCTAGTCTCTTTTTTTTCTAAACCTGTTACTATAGAGACAAAAAAGAACCTTTCAGTGTCCTAGTAAAAATAACATTTGAAAATAGTTGTCGAGATTCGATCTTCTAAGTCATTTCATTCATCAAACAAACAATTAACATCACTCATCGCTTTTCAAATTTAACTTCTGATATGAAGCATTGAGTTCTAAACTTTCTCCTATTACACTTAATAATAAAAAATTATACCGTCCAATTTTTATCCAACAATATCCGTATGCTTTCAGGACTATTCAGAGTTTGGACACCTCCTTTCAGTAGTGCTATGACGACATTGGTGTAATCACCTTTCTCACTTTTTGCATTTTGCCGAAACAAAACGAAGTCTGGCTGCATCCTTCTAAAAAGTTTAAATTGGCGCAACTGAAATATCATGGAATTTGTGGTCATTCAAGGTATAAATACACTAATCGTGCTTACTTCGTCACCACTTTTATTTTACTGTTGATAATTTTTTTTCTTCAATGTCTCCTCTGCTATTTTGAATAAAAAAAAAAAAAAAAAAAAAAAAAAAAAATTTTTTTTTTTAAAAAAAAAAAAAAAAAAAAAAAAAAAAAGAAAAAAAAAACTCTTGCATAAATAAACTTAAGTTTTAAACTAAATTATTGCATCAAGCAACTGTTGACATACTTTTAGTATGAATTTAACAATCAGAACAAGATATATGCAACAAATTAGTAAGATCGCTCTTTGAAAAGTTGTCCTAAGATTTTTTCTCTCCTTATTTCCTTAATACGACGATGTTTATCTTTTAAATAATTATTCAGCAGAATAAGCAAAAAAATAAGGAATTGGAAAAACATCCGGGAAAGAAAATTTTTTAAAAACTTTCAGTAAAAATACCTGTGTTCTTTTCCGGATTCTAAAATATCCACCGTACATTTGCGATTAGGATGACAGCAGACATGTATTTCTGAGAACGGAGCCTAGAAATTAAATTCATTTTAATCACAACTAAAACTTTTCAGCTCTACATTCTAAGCTAATTACGTGAAACTAATATTTCAAAGTTTGGTCTATCTGGTCACCAAACGAAGTGCTTTTAAAAAACATTCGGAGGATTCCTGATGGATTTACCTGCATTGCTGACAATCAAATCGATTAATTTCAAAAATAATTTCAAAAATTATGCTCAGTGAATAGCACGAAGCGCATAATTTCTGCGGTTGAAATGATGCATTAACTTTTCAGCCATTACACAGATTCTCATGATTACGCATACATATTAATACTGGATAGAATACCTGTTCAATCCGCAATTGCCAACCAGTTCGATTGTTGCGGAAATATTTGCTCCTAGAAATAAGGATATGATAAAATTATCAGAAACATTGCTCAATCATTTGTATGAACTGAATAAGTAAATGTCAACAAACATATCATACTGAATAAGCCAAGAGTTTTGGCGATTCAGTGACTAAAGATTACTTGAAATTCAGACAAGCAGTAACTCCGAATCCCAGATAAACAGTAACTTACCAATCGATATGTTGGTCATCAATAACCAGTATACACTTATGTGGTCCCTGAATGTACGATGCAGCAGCATTGCTGGCTGCTTGCATCAGATTTTTGGTTATACCTTGAACTTGTGAATACATAGACATTGACTGCTTTGATGGTGACGTTGGGGCACTGAAAGCAAAAATTCGATTCAAAAAAAAAAAAATCTTCCTTCAATGCAGCATCTTCTTCGGTCAAATTCTGAATCTACGAGAGGCTAAAATATTGTCAAAAACAAGACTTCACTCATTTCCCATTGTTTTTTCCATGTATGGGAAAAAAAAAAAAAAATCGAACTTCTCACTCTTATAAATTCAACGAGATGAGCCTTCCTAAGAATATAACCTGAAACCTGAAATCCCGCTCGGAAGAAAGATCAGCAATCTTAAATATTCTTCCTCATATGATGAACTATTAAATTAATCATGCTAATCATTAGAATCGCTGGAACAGCAACAACAATTATGGTAACAGTAATTATTGTTACTTATTATTATAGCAATTAAGCTTATTTGTTCATTCTGGCGAGAGTGTCAATTGAAATTAAATAATAGGGAAATAAAATGAAGCGAACAAATAAGATTAATTTCTATTAATTACTGAACTAAATTACCACTCATTACTGAACTATTATTAATTATTTAATCCTGAACTTAATTACTAAACTACCGACATTTTTATTTCTCTTAGTTTCTTTGCTTGTCCTATCCATTATATTATTAAATGTCTACAAATATTGCGATTTTATCGTCACAAAAAATGCGATGGATCGATACGTGATCATTATTTGCGTGAATCATTTCCTCATTTATCACAAAAATTTTTTTAGCCGATTCTTGCCAATGTGTATCAGTGCAATCCGATATTCGATACTGTTAGCGTCAGGTCAATGAATTTTCTCTTTATTGAAGAATTTCAATTGTATAATTCAAAAGTTAACCTTATAGCACTAGAAACTTTGTTGGCAAGACCAGCCAGTGAGAAACTATTTGGAGGTCCATTTTGCATTTGTGAGGATTGCTGCTGCTGCTGATATTGTGGACCACGTCCACCAGGTGCTGAAGCAGGTGTCGATTTTTCATCCTCCTCGTTATCCTGAGAGCTAAAACGACGCCTGAGAAAGTTGACACCACTAGATATGCTTTCCATACTTTCTTTTCTTCTTACACTCACTACTTCTCGAAGTTGTTTAGTATCTTGAGCTGGCTATATCGGTAGCAGTAAGTGGCTTCTTTTGTCATAGAAAAATACGCAGGAAACCTGAAACATAGAAAATTGTCTAAAAATAAAGCGAAAGGCTGTTAATTCCATTAATTTGTATCACAATGAAGAAGGGAAGCTATGAGCAAAAAAAAAAAAAAAAAAAAAAATTTCAGATTTTCGTCAGGAAAAGATTCCTAATGAGCTCATCCAAGCAGACTATCACTGTTGATTGCATATCCTTCTTTTTTCCTTCGAGAACAAAAATACCTGATAAATCTATTTTCATTTTTCAAATTGCTTTTAGTCTAAATCTTTTTCTGAATATATTACACACATGTCCTTGTTTTAGCGAATTTGTTTTAACTCAGCTTATTCCGCCTTTTCTCTTCACTACGTCCAGAAATTCCTGTTTAGTCACCTAAGGATTATTCGTCCTAATCAATTTTTTTTTGAAAATTCTGACATGTCAAAAAAACTCAAAAATATTGAATTTAAAAATAATTTACAATTCATAATTGCTTATTTTCTGTACAAATCATCTGAAGTAAGTCATGAAACAATTATTCATTCCAATAGTTAGTTGCCTTTGCGAAAATTTTTAGATTCAACTCATAACCTGCTTAAAAATTTCCTCACTAATGATGTTGTATTAGTTTCATTTCACATATCACTGTTTTGTGACATAAAGTGTTCGGTCGAATGGCAATAGTGATATGTGAAATAAAACTCAATCCTATATCGCTGTTGATGAAAATTTAATCAATAAAATTGAAATTAAGTTGACATTCTCTTGTATTCTCTCTAAATATGGATTGTTGAAAGTAAAAAACATCCTGCAACGAAATCTAAATTAATAATATTTGACGGGTACTTCTATGGTCACACTTTTTAATACTAACACACAGCAAAATTCTAATGGCTGAAATCTAATGCATACAATATTTTTGATTCTTTTTTTTTTTTTTTTAAATTTGATAAATTTGAAAAGGGAAAACAACAGCAAAGAGAAATGAAGTGATAGAAAACAAGAAATTGAAATCAACAAAGTCTAAAAAACGAAATATTAACCAAAAATACTAAATCAACAGGTAGCATCATTTTTTCCGAAAGCAACTTATAACGTCAGCCGCTTAACAATTTATTCCATTCCTATCCAACGATTAGCACAGCAACGGAAAGTGACAAGCAATACATGCGATGTGACAGAAACGTTTCAGTTCATTGAGCCTGGTCGTTAGGCAGCAGTGGAAATAAAATATCTTTTTGCTTTAGTCTTAAATGCAATTAGCCGCACCAAAAAAAAAAAGAAAAAAAAAATTTCAAAATAACCAACCAATAAGTGCTGCATTTCATGGAAATGACATGTAGTAAATGGATGCATGCTGCCTAGAATATGGACATGGGTGTAGCTAGGCTTGTTTTTGATTCGTGACTCAATAGATAATTATTCGTTAGCAGTAGCGAAACTGCGTTCAGCATAAAATTGAAGCAATCCATATTATTCACATGTTTGATTCAAGCTATTTTTCAAACCTTATTTTTCAAATTATAATTAATACTTACTGTAAAATCGATCTTTAGTAATTTCTTTAAAATTTCACGATGTTGAAGATAAAATAGAAATTAAATTTGAAATGGAAGAAGCAGGAAAATGTTTCTACCAAAAAACCCAAGAAACAAATCTTTTTTTTTTTGAATTGAATGATGGTTTTTACATCCCATTCCGTTGCTCCTGAGCGACGAAAAATGATGCTGCATTACTAGTAGTTAATTCGATTTGCCTTTTAAAGTGAAAAAGCAAACAAGTCATCTTATTTCTTGGAGTGGTTTTTTTCTATGGCCTAAAGAGTACTAGCTTTTGTTTCAAACAATTGTCAATTAATGGGAAATTGAATGAATAACGAAAAAAAAAGTTATGATAGAAGTTCTATTTCGAATTATTTAATTATTACTTAAAGCCTTTACAAATAATGAAGATGAGAATGTTTTGTGATATTTAAAGATCATTTTCAATGTCTAACATAAATTTTATTGTAGCTGAACCACGCAGCTATGCTGCAAGATATGAACTGACCATCAATTTAACTCTACTTTTTGTAAGCTTTAAATGTAAACTTATCCTCAAAAATATGACTCAAGAAAGTTTTACTACAGAAACTATGCAATTATTGATTCACAGCACCAAAGTGCTTTAAATTTCATGGTTTTAAAAAACTGAAATTAAGTTCGAACAGAACGATAATTTCAAATAAGTACAGTGCTTGACTGATATCATTGTTGTTCCTTTGGTGATATTTGAACAAACTTTAACGTGACTGATATGAGTTAGAGAAAAACCAATTTAAATAAAGGATTTAAGAAACTCAAAGCTGGAAAAAATTTGGTTAAAATTTGTTGTTTCATAGTGTTTAATTAAATTAAGTAGTCGATGTGGATAATCTTTGCCATCATTTTTAATGGAACATTTATTGTTTACTTCCTTCATTTCGCCTCTTTTTAAAAATAGTAAAAAATTTTAAATGAATTCCAAGAAATCATTATTTAAATGTTTAGATTAATGATTTATTTTTGAACAAAACAGGTAAAATTGATTCACCTAGCATTTCTGAAAAATCATTTCAGTGGTTCGGAATATAACCCGAAATGTTTCCGAATAATTTTATCAAGAGTTGAGACAATAGGTCTCAAATAAAAATTATTGAACTGCTTGGATCAAAATTCAGACCAGCCATCTATAATTAATTTTCTGATTAAGAAACAGGATTTCTGCCAAAAAATAGGAAAAATTAAAAGTTATATACAGATGAAGTTCATACCTAACAGCAACTTCCTGGAAGTTCCATTTCTTTACTGATTCAATCATTTGTTTCAGCTGACCTACTGATTAAGCCGCCAATGGAACTTCCAAGAATAACGTCAGGGAAAAAAGGAGAAATTTTGAGCGAATATAATCCGGATATATACTTTTGGAATTACACACTCAATAAAAATTTATATTAGTGAAGTATGGTCAGAAGATATCTTATGCAAAAGTTATGCCAAGAGGAAATATTTCAAAATTTTGGAGGATGAAAATAAGCAAACGAAGAAAAATTCCCACTAGGCTCATTCTCTCACATCAAAGCTTTCTTCCTTTCCATTTCCCAAAGACCAAATGAGCCTGAATGCATATGAAGAGATGAATCAATAAGTAATCAGTGGCTTAGAAAGAGGGCTAGAATAGTTATTCTTTCTAAAAATAAAAGATTATTCAACAGCTAAGCCAGCTACATGCATTATTTTTCAACTGCAACAAAGCCATAATTTCATTCCAAAAGCTATCAGTGCTGTTGGCTTCAGTTAATCACACGCACTCAGCTTTTAATTTTAATTACAGTTGTCACTGAAGCTCTGAAAGAGAATAAAATTGATTGTCGGCGTCGATATTTGATGTGATAATGAGCTAACGTCAACTCAATATCTGAAGTTAAGGTGTGAAGTAGGAACGCTCTTGATTTTTTAGAATTACGTATGATTTATCCAAACGTAGTCAGAAATTCAGATCTCTAAGCATTTAAATTCTACAGAGCTTGATCAAAATATTACTTGATCATATTGCAGAAAAAAAAAAAAAAAAAAAAAAACCAAAACTTTTTTAGACTTTTGCTTTCCAGAGCTTACATAAAGCAGTTTCGCTTTCTTTTTTTTTTTTTTTGAAAACAAATCCTAGTCCTATTGAAAATTTGGCAGAAAGCAACCTAGACAACTAGAGTTATTTGGATAGCTTTAAAGATTACATCATTGTTTGAGTATGCAAAGAAAATAGTAAGACGAAAATAATGATGTTTTTTGTTTCACTGATAAATGCTAATCTGCTTAAGCCACATCGATTTCATGAATCCTTGTAATGTCCGTAAATTTTTCAGAACTTTGGATTTTATCCATTAAATCAGCTTAGAGCTTTAGTGAAAGTTTGAGAACGTTAAAAAAAAGATTACTACATTTTGCAAAAGTCATAAATAGCATTTTTGCGAAGAAATACTCGTTAGAAGGGGAAAGTCGTGGAGGAAACTGCGTAAGTAAACGATGTTGGAAGCATTTTAATGGAGAACACAAGCCAATTCCCCAATCCTTCTTCATTCTCCATATGCTTGTTCTTTTTGTACGTCTCTTATTTAAAAAATTTGAACGAATTCACTTCGTATCTCCCAGACTTCCACCTTCAATAATTGTAACTTCAAACAGAGACTACAATTCACGTTAAATCGAATTCCGTAATTTTTCCAGCGAAACACTTCCACTTCAGCACTGAAGGACGGACAGCAATAACCATTTTATATTGAAAAAAATGTTATGACTTGAACTCTTGTCCTGCGTTCCGATCGATTAAGACCAATTTGGGCAATGAAATGCACTCGAGTGTCATAACCAATAGGAATATATTACCTGATTATATACCGCATGCAATATATCGCCCACATTATTCCCGATCAGTTGCCTACTAAAACGCCTTTTGTTTTCCTGTAGATGTGAACATTCACTTCATAATGTTTAAAATCTAAGGATTTAAGATGCTCAACACTGAAAATAGAAATTTATTTTTGACAAATTATTTCAAATAGAATACACCAGTATGAAATGGAGCACAAATAATACAGGACAAAGTCAATTATTGCCGTAACGCTGATGCAGAAAACACGCATAAGCTGAAAATTGTTCATATTAAATATTGAATTGAATATAAACACTTCTCAGGTAAACGGACATGAAATAACATGGGTTTTGCATAGGATATTACAGAAACAGATTTAACTTCGTTATGGAATATCAAAGCATATTACGGTAAAACCGAAATATTTTGTAATATAAATTTGACGAAATAATTCAAGCATTCTGAATAGTAGAATCTCAGACAAATGAATTACTTATCCATATCTCGGCACAAAAGCTTTTGTTTTCTCATCTTCCGATCTGCTAATAAAGCTTCTATGCAACCGGACTAGAAAAATCAAAAAATGTTTAAATCCATGTGCATTTTCTATCTCTTATTTTTGTTCTGATAACCGTATTGTAAGCTTATTATCAAACCAAGGATTATACATATAAAAGGGAAATTCTCAGGTTAGGGATCAGTATCTTCAAGATCGGTATCAGGAACAGTTCAATTCCAATTCAATTTCAAAGATGGTTTCAACAGCATGAGTGACAGTTCAGCAGTAGCAACAGTTATGGCAGAGCGAGAGGAGGACAACAGTTACAAACGGAAAGTATGACAATGTAGTGAGCATTCAAACGATTGTTAATAGCCTCTTACTATTTAATATTTATTGTTTATTTAGTCTCTATTATTGTACAAATAATATATGATATTGTTTAATAACGTATAAGATCAACAAAGCTATTATTGATGTGTGTAATATCGTTATAAACCCTAATAAAGGTTATTGTTAACCTAGCGGATTCACAACAGCAAGAATAAGCAATCTTCAATCTAACTAGACTACAAACTAAATCATAAATTATCAGATTTTTTCCCTAACAGCATGTATCAAACAAAATATCGAATCAAATTTCATTTATCTGAAATTTTTTGAAACATTTACCGAAAAATCATCAGACTGAAATGATTTTTTGGATAAATAGTATAATTAATTTTCCTTTAAATCGTATTTTTTCATCTCTAAAAAGTAGCCAGGCGAAAGATCTCTTCATTAAGATAAAAACACTACCCGGTATTTTTGAAATCACTACTATATAGGCTCATTGCTCCATCTGACTTCCTATGTCTTATAAAACACCAAATACTCCGTAACAAAATAATGATGAATGCAGCTAGATATTTGATTAATTCTACCATCAATCTTTACAGGCTATGTGAAAAAACCAATTCCAGTCTATATTGGATCTGACTAGAAAACAGTTCAAATATATTAATTTTAATTAAATGGATAACTGAAACTCCCATATCTACTCATATGCAATTAAAATTTTCTTTCCAAATTAAGGTTATATACAACAGTAACAAAATCAACAGCAAAAAAAATTCGAACACGGTTTCCAAATTACTCGGTCAAGCATATCTGAGCTGCAGCCATATACCTTAAACAACATTATTACTCTACAGAATAGAAATTTCCAATTCACCTCGACATATTTCACAAAATTTTGAGATTAAGTAGGAAAAAAAAGATGGAACTTGGGAAATATCGTACCAAAAAGATAGAATTTAATCAGTGGAAGCATTAAGGAGAAGCCAATGCAATTCGTAAACATCGCTTCAAATTTACTTTCTGCGTCTTTTGGCACGTGGTGAATCAGTGGACGGCCATTGGGAACGCTCCGCTTCCGGTACGTTGAGTACATGTCGCATATATTCGGCAATCGCACCAAAACGCTGAATCAGCTGCGGATCGACCTTCAATAAAAACGATTTTGGAAAAGATGACATAAACTGGAGATATTTAGATCCAAATAGAAAAAATTTCGCTACTTCTGAGACTAATCATCGATGTATGATAGCACAAATGACCAGACAACTTAAAGTATACATGAATAAAAATCTTAAAATAATAAAGTAAAATTAGATGATATCGCACCCACGACCTGTGATTCAGGAATCCAAATTAACAGCAACCTAATCACAGGAAGAATTAAACAAAATGATTGACATCGGCAGCATTTTATACTAAGTTGGTGTACATCGTCCAGCAGGTATTTGCATCGATGGTAGGAGATACACCTCTCAACTCCCATAATGCAACAGAATAAAAAAACTATTTCGATTGATAAGTTATTTTGCACCGTTTACAAACTATGATTTTTTAGAATAATACTTCTTCACTACATGTAAAGATTTCAATTTAGTGCATTGAATAATAAAGAATAATAACAAATAACAAATATTTGCATAAGAAAATACATCAAAATAAATAATTAGGCATCCTTCATCAACTGAATCTTAAAAAAAAAGAATAATAGCTCACTTTTTAGGAAAACCATTTTCTATTGCATATTTCTTTTTCATAATATATATTTTTTTTACATACTTACTGTATACAACAACTTACCAGAGAGAGCGCAATTATTAGTTCTTCATCATCCTTCGACGGGATTCCTTCATAAATATAAACTGGCTCTGGTGAGGATGGTGGTGTATAATAATCAAAATCATCAGAATCACTTCTTTCGTCATTATTGATACCCTGATCATACTGAACATCTGAGGCGACGACAATCGACTCTAAAGATCCGGAATCCGAAGGATTTTTTACGGAAAGAGCATCGTCTTTCGATGCAAGGTTGCCTGAATCCAGAAATACGTCAGATGATGATGCATCCAAATGAAGACTTGCTAACCTACAATTAAGTTGAGTTCTTTTAAAATGTTTCAGTATTTATCTTAATATATAAAGCAAAGAAGTCTGCAAGGCATAAAAATTGAAAAGAAAAAGGAAAAGAAAAAGCAAACACTACAGATTAGTTCCGGGAAATAGTTCCTAAAAGCAGATGTTTATGGTAAACGGAACGCAAATAAAACTTCTCAATTTTATGGAAAAACTTCCGAATAAATTATTTCCCACTAACAACAACAATAATTCTGGATCGAAAATTTTCTGAATCTATGTACAGATATGAAACGTGTAGATGGAAGTGTAAGTAACAATTATAAGGAAAAGAAAGAGTAAAGGCCGAAAACAACTATATCTGTTTTCAAAAGGATGTCAGTATTTTTCTAAAATGATGAATACTAATAATTTCAAGACTGAAATCAAATTCAATAAATTCATGCTCGACTAAAATGAATTTAATTTAAATTTGATTTATAAAGAAAGCAAAACAGGTTAAAACATGCAGACGTAAACACAGTAAAAAGAAAATTGAACTACCGACACAAGTTGTTACTGTTCGCATTCATGGCTGACCCGCTATAAGTATTAAATGAAATTCTTTACCAAAAGAAATCTATGCAGTTATACACAATGTGTTTTTTTTAACTTGTATAAATTTGAAATAAAATGAAAGAAAAAAACAAAGCAAGGCCTAAATTTATCGTTTTTCATTTTGAAAAGCGAAATATCAGTATTAACTAAATGTGCCAGATTAATCTTTCTTTATTCTGAGGAACGAAATATATATGTTAGTTAAAAATGAAACAAATATAAATATATAAAATGTTCTGTTTCAGGATTATATTAGAAAATGGAAATTGTCGTAGAATGAAAAACTTGCTTGCTTGTTATTTCACTAAGTGATGAATCATCAGCCGAATCATCAGCCTCAGCTGCATCAATTCCATTCCTTTGATCCTCTGCAAATATGGTATCGGAGGCATCTGCAAAAATAGAAGAATCGTTATCGTCGTCGAAATTCACGGTGCGAACTGAAGGAATCGATGAATTCAATCTGATGTGCACAAGATAGCGATTTAACTCCTCCAGTCCTGCAACAATAATATAAATCAAAATTTCAAAACAGGAATCATATTTTTGTTCACTATATAAAGATTCTGCCAAAGCTTCCGATCTAGAAAGAATTCGCTGTATTTTATTTAACACTTTAAACGGTTCTTTTTTAAACGGTTCATTTCTTTTAGAGAACAAAAAAATAACTTGATTGAGACAGAGTAAAACATACCTGAATATGACTGAAAATCAAGCAGTTTATTGCAAAAATTCCAGCGCTCCATCCAAGTTATTTTATATTCATTAGCAAGACCTCGTCCAATACGTTCAGCACCTTTCCGAGGATGCGATCTACGACAATCTTTTTCTTCAATTTTCCATGTTTCATAAAATTTCTGTGCCAAAGCTTTATCAGCGAACGGCCCTTAAACAGTTTTTCATGGAAATATATTAGAATCTAATATATAAAGATGACTGAAATGAAAATTTTCAGCAAACAAATCCAAAGATAGCATCAAACAAACAAAAAAGACAATAAATTGTCTGTGCCTTGCTGCTTGGACCTCTTAAATTTGACCACATTCTCACCATTTTACGATCCGTAGAATATCTTTTTTATCCTATTGATTAATAAAATATACAAGAAAGATAGTTTTTCTAATTTATCTTATCAACAAAATCATTAAAAAACACACAAAAAAACATTCGATTTTCAACAAATTACCAGCGTAAGCTGCAAGCTCGCATACTTCCAAGGCTGACATGCATGTGGGAGATCTGGGTGTATCATTTGGAAGTGTATTAGCCGGTACTTCTTCTGTAAATCAAAGATTGCAATACGTGTAATATCATTTGGAACGAAAGGATATTATTTATTTATTACCCGCAATCTAACAAAAGAGGATACATTATCCTCGTTGTTAGAGAAAACATTTCAGCACTCTAGGGCAATATGGATGATGTTTTGATATAAATTGAAGAAGTGACATCGAAAATTTGCGAACTATACCTAGAAGCTGGATAGTTATTGAATAATAATTATCCGTTGGACGATAAAGTGCAGTGAAGAAAGAATGGAAAAGTGGCATCATTGCAGCATGCAGATCTTCCTTATCACGGCCAACATATCTTGTGCAACAAATTTGAGCAGGAGTACAACCCATTCTAAATTTTCGAACTTTTTTTTATATGAAAATTTCAAAAAATTAGGATTTCAAAAAAGAATCAATTTTCGTATGAAAATTTCAAAAAATCAGTTTTAAATCTTATCATTTTTTAAGTCTATATAAAATACCATCTAGAGTTTTTTCTCTTTGATAATAAATAAAATTGAGAAACAAACTGAAGCATCTAAGACAAAATTTATATCAGCTTACTTGTTAATGGGATTTTTCTGGCACATGTTGAAACTCAGAAATAATTCAACAAGAGGATAGTGCCCGAACTTCGATGCAAAATGTAGTGGTGTATCGTGTGAACCTTTGTCCGGCATGTTAAGGTAACAATCAAGAAGTATACGCGAGCGCATCCTAACATCATCTTCTGATGTCCCTCAAACATCAAATTTTTATTTGTTATGGAAACCAAAAAGATGATATCTACTTCTTATGATTTATGGGTAAGCATCTGGCCTACGCGACTTCTCATTTTTTGCCAGTAAGCTTTCGAAAGAGCAAATGAATTTAAAAAAAAAATCTACCGACAAATTAAAAAAAAAAAAACCTAAAAAATTTTTAAATGCATTCACAAACCATATAAAGTAAGTAATGCTTCACTATCGCAGATAAGATGCAGAATGTATTTAGCAACATGTAAATTGCCAACTTTAGCAGCCAGATGCATAGCATTGTAACGAAAACCTTCGACTACGATTGTTGGCGTGTCACTTCCGATATTGATTAGATAACGAGGATTCTGCAAAGCCATGTCCAGGAATGATTCGTCGTCCTAAATAGTAATTTTTGTCAAAAATAGAAAACAATACAAAATGAGACCGTGTATTTCTCTTATTCTTCAATTCATGCGACACATAACCATGTACCTTTGATTCGATTGCCTTTTTCAAACGATTGAACATAATTCGGGAAACAGACGGGAAAGATGAACTTGGCTCTCCTGTAGGTTCACTTTTAATTGATAATTCCGGGCTTTTGCAAAACATATCACCATTTTCGGCATAATTTTTTGCGTCATCCGGACTTTGAAAGCGCTTAAAACGAGCACCTGAAGAATGCACAAAGAGTTTATGCTTGATATTCAAGTTATTCTTCCTTTTAAAGATACATTTTGTTCCTCCAAATGATACATCATGTATACCTAACCTTTTGCTTTACTCTCTGGAGTATTCGCAAAACTGGATGCTTCCCTCAGAGTTGCGAATACAGCGCCTTCACCAGCACCTTCGGGTGACGGAATATGTACAGCGTAATATTCTTCTGGCTGCTTTGATTGCTCCATTTTATATGGGTTTCATATTATTTGGAATATAAAACCGAAAATTTGTTGATAAAAAAAAAAGGCAATCAGCGGGAGGAAATTCTTCACAGTTTCAGCAATCGTAGAGAATGTGGGGATTCTGGAAAGAAATTAGTTTTAGCTGAGGTAACAGACAAAATCAGAGAATAATGCATCGCCAAAAATTGTAGCCTGAAATAAAATTAGCTAATTTTTTTAATTCGAAAAAGTCATCTAATTTCGAAATTTAGTTCGAATATTCTCAAATAAAAGTATTTAATATTTTTATATATTTTAATACACTTGCTCCAAAGTAGTAAATTTCAACACTTCGACTTCGCATGTTCAATAGCAAAAAAGCTAACAATAAACATTAAGATAATTTTACATGTCAGACTATACTTAGCTTCGAATAATGATTTCAATTTTTGTCTGAAATGCAAAGTGAGCTATATTAATACAAAATCATGGAAAATTGTAGAATAAAAGAGATCGCTTAGTATATTCATGTTGTGAAGCAGGTAATATCTACAATATATGCTACTTTTGCTTCAGTTCATGTCAGTTCAACTGTCTAAAATGATGTCTACATTTGGTGTACAACTTACAGCGAATTAATCAAATGACATAAAAATACGCAAATATGCTTGATAATATATCCACTACAAAGTTAATGATGCCATCAAAACTAACTTCAACTTCCTGAAACTCTAGTTTGGAGTATTTTTCTTTCGAGACCTTAGTTTGGAAAGTATGGACACCAATTTATATGACACTGAATACCCACACACCTAATCTCTAAGTTAATAAATTCAAAATGTTAGATACAACGCAAACCCGTTTCAAAAAGGTTGTAAATACAGGAAAAGGAACATCGTTCCAGGACCCATCTATTTGTATGTTCCGTAATGTGCCGTGTTTTCCAGATGTACTTACTACTCTTTTGCCTATCTTCCATCATCGTCTGATATTTTTTCAGCTGTTTTGTCCTTCCAATCCATTCTCTATGCTCCTGTCATCTGTTGATATACTATTTATAAGTTTTCTTAATCTCTGGTAAGACATTTCGAAGTCGTCAAGATTTATATTACTCCAAATCATTGTATTTGTTATATTCTGCTAATTTATCAGCTGTATTATTTCAAATCTTTTCTTGAACACTCCCTATCGAACTGGAGGACGAAGGATTTTTGAGGTATGATAAAGTTGTTTGTCAGGTGCATCGTTTCTTGAAAGCTCGGAGATTACTTCATCAAGAGAGAAGGGACGAAATCTTTGTGAATCCAATCTTCTCTTGCAAATGTTCAATTGTGACTCTGTTGGCGCCCCGGTACAAATGCAACAAGATAATGGAGGGATATTTATTGATTGATTGTTGATTGGTGAAGGATGCAATTGAATTATTTCTTGAAGATTCACTATTTTTTGTTATTTCAGTTAAATTTCTCAATTGTAATTCCTTGATTTGAAGCGGTTTCTGAATCACCCACTTTTCCATATCGTTAAGGGAACATCATAATAATCCCATGCACTTCAAAATTTCTATTGATGGCATTTAGTATTGTCTGGCGATGAATGATCGATCTGTGATCAGTCTCATATTGCTTCGCAGCAATCATTACGAAAATAAGCAGTATTCGAGATTATTTGCACTGATATTGTTCAGAATGACTCTCCGCTTATATTATTCACTTGGCTTTTCCGAACGAATTCCGCAGTATTGTTTTCTCAACAAAAATAAAAGTACAAGAACATTAGCAATTATAGGGACCGACAAACTGAAGAAAGTTTTACATCAGTCCGAAAAGAATTACCGAACAATAGAGCAAGAAAAAGCGATAGAATTGAAGATTATTTTAGCGATGCAATCTCAAGAATCGCTGCTATCAAATGATTTTTGATAATGATAATGATAACAGCATATCTATCTGTATATATGATGTTTCATTCAAAATTTTTAACACCAGCTGAACTTCTTTTTTCATCATTTTTACAGTCACATGTTTGAATAGTCTGTTCAATAAATGCATTAACGACGTCGACTTGTTGTATGAATTGCCATCTTTTTCTTCTGTTCAGATCGCCAGGAGTACTTAAGAAGGCATGACTTTGCTTTTTTTTCACAAAAAAAGAAAATTGCTGGTTTCATTAAATCATTCATCGAACTTATCAATTATTTATATTCACTCGATTGCTATAGAAACCAGTTAACATCAGGTGATAACAAATCATGGACAATTTGATCAGTCTTTTGATTACTTTAAAAGATTTTCTCACTTTTGGTCAAAAAGGAAGTATTGGTAAAATTAAACATCTTACCAGTTTACTTTTTTGTAAATATTTAGAGATTAATTATACTTCAATTTTTAGAGTTGAAGAATGAAAAATTGCAAATGTGGAATCAAGGTTATTTCATTGGACATATTGACAAATAACCTCTAATTTATGACACCAACAATTTTATTGAAGTTAATTCTCATTTGGCAAAACATGTAAGTTGTCGATAATGTCCAACTTTTTCTGTTGAGGAAACATTAAATCATTATTATTTGCTGCAGACACGATAAAAGTATTCAAAAAGCTAAATCCTATTTTATTAGTATTCTTTAGCATACAAAAAAAAGAAATTTTTTTAAAATCTTTTCTTTTAATTAATTCAAATTTTCGTTGATTTCTTAAATTGAATAAATGAATTCGCGCATATAAGAATAACCAAATGAACATTACTGAATTTAAATATATGTACCAACTCATGGTATATAATTCATAGTACGTACCAACATTGAATGAAATTTCTTTAGCAATCCTTGTTGCTGCATTCTAATCACGTATCGCCGTCAGCCAATATGTTTATGCTTTTTTTACGAAAAATATGGACTAGTAAAGTAAATGAAGGAAAAATAAGTCAGAAATGCAATATCACAATAGAATTATAGCATCAGTTATTACACTGTAATGGTAATAATATTAACGATGTGAAACGGTCAAACGATTATTAAATTTCAAATTTATTAAAGCACATGCAGATCTCCTGTACATATTTTTTTATGCAGTTTAATATGGTATGCTCGTATTGTGAATTTATCCACGATCACAAAAATAACAACGAAATTCTTCTTTCTTGATCTGTAACGAACATTGAATCAAATTTTCATCTACACCGAATAATATGAATTTTTGTATGTTTTTTCATTTAACCATTATAGTGAATAATCGGTGACAATGTGGACAAAGAGCAATCGAATTTTTATCTCCCATTTGATATTTCTTAAGTTTTTTGATGGATATTAGTCAATATTGCTGTCGTTAGTCGCAATTTCAACATTCGATTAATCAATGCTGCTCTATGAGAAAGAAAACAATATTTGGTATTTGGATGATTGATAATCAGAAAAAAAAAAGAAAAAAAAAAAAACAAGGACATTTTCAGGACAATTAGTTACATCACTCCTTATAATTCTATGTTGGAAAATTTTATCAAGTATTATATTAAAAGGTTTCCCATTTTTTTATTAGAATATCAAAGGCTTCTAAAAATGCGTCATAAAATTATTCGTTGTTTAGTGGATTTTGTTTTGTTCATTTATAATCAATGATCGATATGTTGGTGGCATATTTTTATAATTATTCATGTGAAGCTTTCCGATTCACATTAACAAACATGCTGAAACTTTTGTTATTTCTAAATCTGACATTCCTTGTGATGTTTCAATGTACGTTTTCGGAGACGAAATTTCGACTACAATTTCTCCACTAAGTGTATTGTTTTGTTCCTCGTTGCTTTTAAACTGTTGCTGATTTCTATTGAATTATCTTTAATATTACGAAAAGTACCTGTATAGTGTAGAAAAATTTATGTTCAAAGCAAATGATCCTGTCCTTCCGTTTTGTTGATGCAAAAAAAAAAAGAAAAGAAGTTAGTCTTTTATTTATTGACAAATTTAACAGAATTCATTGAGAATTAAAAAATATTCCTGTACATATTATATGATTTAAGCGCAGTTGCCTCAAGCTGCAAGGTAGAATAAATTTGTCTGCAGAAGGAAGGAATGAGGGAAGACTACAGAAATACACAAGCTAATGAAATAATGATAAAAATGATCAAAGTATAGAATAAAATTAGAGAAAAGATAGTAAAGCAAGCTCCGAAAACTATGATTTTCAATTTTCAATTTTAATGCTTCTTTTTCTGGCACTAAAAAAGTAAGTAACCCTTTGTTGTATCAACATTTGTTTCCATTATTCACGGACTTCCATTGTATTGATATAAGTTTTTAGTTTTTCAACAGAAATGTGTCATTCCCAACTTAAGGTTGACTTTCGTTAAGATTAAATGAACAGTTAAAAAAATTTTTTATTACTGTCCCTTCTCATAAAGAATGTTCATTTTCAAATTTACTTGATCTTCCATTGCTGAATTGGAAGTTTAGAAAATTTACAAAATTTTGATCTGTGTGAAGTATTAAAATTACTATCAATCAATAAAAAAAAAAGCGAAGAATCGACCAAAATCAGAACAGATAACAGTAGCATGAAAGAAGTCAAATAAGAAGTCCAAACAAACATGTTAATCTGATCTAAAGTCAAAGTAGTACGCATATCATAGATGAAAGAGGACAACAGTCGAATACAAATCACTCAGTGAAAAAAGGATTTTTTGACTTTTTCCTGCGAAAATTTGTCATTGCAAACATTTTTCTCAGACTGAACATCGCAAAATAAGATGGAGTTTACTTCAGCATAAATAATTTAATTTTGAGAAATTTAAAAGTGAGAAACAGATTAAATTTGATTTCTATCAAATGAGGCTACATTGCAAATCCTAAAAAAAATTTCATTCTGAAATTTTGCACATGCTTATTAAAACTGTTGTTATTGGAATAAAAAAGTAATCAACTGATCAAGCGAATCTATTTCTATTCAAGCAGAAAGATTTGCAAAGGATTAGAAAAGGCATTGTGAATCCATGGGTTTTATGAAATTCTTGCATATTTGAAAAGAAATTTCGAACGAATCAAAGAATTCTTTTTTACATTGATTTTTAGTTTCTAGATTTTGTAAAACAAAAATTTAGATGCCTCCTTTTGAGCTATCAAATTTCTAATAATCAGGAAATGCATCAATTTCTAAATTTTATAGATTGAAATACAGAATCAATCAGAAAACTTTTGGATATCCAAGATTTTTGGGTTTAAAAGTTTGAACTGACGAATATAAATTTTGGAATATAGAAATTAGCTTCATCACTACTTGCAATAAAGAACGAGCCAGAAAATTAATACAACGGTTGAGGATATGAGTACAGTCTGCAATGAAGTTGCTTGAATTTTTTTTGAAAACTTTTTTTTGACAATTTAATATGACTGCACTACAACTGCCACGCGAAAAATTCATCAGAAAATTCAAACAGTTTTCATTATTTAGGTTGAAATAATACAGTTTTGTTAAAATTATTTTTTTGAACAGCTTATTTAATCGGCTTTCTTTGAGAGTTAATAGACAAAGCTATTTGAAACAGAATAATTGAGCAATAAGTGAAAATTATAATTTTAGATTTTTAAACTTGGATTAAAATTTGACAGATTTGAATTAGTGATAGACTTTTTCAAATAATGCAAGTTCTGATTTTGTCTTCTTGATCTTGATTGATCATAATACTGTCATGTCCGGCGTTCCTGAATAATCCAGAATCTTCTCATTAACGTGTCGTTTTCTTGTACTTACCGCCATCGGTTCCATATTATATGCTTCAGATGTGAACAAAAAATATTTCGTATTGCTTTGAGTTTTGATTTTATGAATTTATTGAAAATGAAAGAAGAATATTGTGAGATTCATTTATTGATATTCTATTTAAATGCACGCTTATTGTAGTACTTTCGGTAAATTAGAAGGTAATCATGCGGTATTTAATACAAATAAAAAAAATTTTATTCTAGCTTTTTAAAGAATAAGTATTTTCCTTTTCTGTTTCGCGCACGATGTATGAAAACTTGATTTATTGCTTTCCGCTTTTTGTTTCATCCTATCCATACCTTTTTTCTTCTTTTTTGCAAATTAATTTCGAATAAATGCATTGTAATATCTATATTAAAAAAAAATTACAATACAGCAAGATGGGATGGAAAATAAAGAAGTTTATTGTGCAAAAGTAACTTCTCCTATTGAATACCTTTTAAAAGACAAAATTTGTTTTCTGTGCAATAAAGGATGCCTTGATATTGATGTCAGTTATTTACTATAACATTTTTTGGTTATGTGAAATTGAGGAAGGAATACGACTTGTTTTTGAAGGCTTGCTCTATGGTAATTTTAGCATCTCGAGGTTTGCTCTATCATGTCTGAAATGTAGTGGAACAATTTAAAATTTTGACATTCATCTAAAATGTCATTTCGTCACTTTTTTAAATAAGCTTGAAACATTTAATTTCTAGCTAGCAGAAAAACTTTTTTCGTTTAACGTTCAATATTACTTTTTGATTTTCCTTCTCTTTTTTCAGTTTTTTTCAGCTTTCTTTTGTTTAGTATTTGTTAAAGAAACTCTATTGCAGCGTATTCATTTTACATGGATTTAGTTTTGTCATACGCATCTTTATTGAAAAATAGTCCTCATAATCATAACCCCAAATGTTCTAAATTGGCACTTTTTGAAATTCCCATAAAGAAAAGAAACGATTGGAGATTTTATTTTAGTTATGAGAATAAGTATAATCGTTAAAATTAAAAGTCAAAGTTATGATCACTAAAATAATAAATCCGAATAGCAAATAGTATCAAAAATTTAGAAATTCTATTGGAAATTTCAATTTAATTTGCATGTCATAACCAAATCTGAGATTTTACTCTCGTTAGCAATTGTTCCTCTTTGATTTCAGGTTATAAATTAGAATATTTAAACAAAATTTGCTGAGAATTAAATTCTCTATAGATTGGATGAAACAATAATGCTGCAATGCTATTAATAAGAAATGTTCAGAGAAAAATTACCGAATGCTTTCCAATTGTGAAAGTTGGCGTATTATTGAGACGCACAATTAATGATAAATTTACAATAATATAAATGAAGAACTTTGAATGCGAAAAAAAAGGAACAGGAAGAATTAATTCCGTGATTTCTTCACCAAATTTCATCAAATGAAAAAAAAATTTTTTTGCAATCCTTAAAGCAGGAGAAAATTTTGAAGCTGAAGTCAATGAGAGAGAAAAAAACAGAAAAACTTTTTCTTTGTATTGTCATATTTTATCTCTCTTCATTTTTTTGTTTATATCAGTTTCTTGCGGACAAAACTACCATTTATTCCGGCAGAAGTTATTATATCAATTTGAATGTTTAATCTGTTCAACTGTTTCAGACAAATCGAAAATATTCTATTTCATAAATTTATGTGGAACAAACACCCAACACATTTCACTGATTTTGATGCTACGCTTTTTTTTTTTTCGAAATTGAGAACTTCCCTCTGTCTCATTAACGTTTGCCACCCCTATAAGTTATTTCGAATAAAATAATTTACGAATGAACTTTCCTTTTCATTTGCAGAAAACTTTGCAGTAAAATAACCAGTTCAAATACATTAGGGATGGAAATGTGCAGAGAAGCATACAATCTAAAAGATCAAACTGAGACATTTGTTTAAGGATGATAATGATTCGAAAAATTGGCTAATGATAATAACTGATATTGAATGTTGGTGATTGAGTAGCGAGAAATATAAGAAGCCGGATGGATCGCAAAAACGACTTTCTCTTACCCTTTTTCCTTCCGTACATTTCGCAACTTTTGTCATCGTCTATTCGTTTGTAGTTCAAGTTGCTCCGTCGGGTCCACTGATGCTTCTCGTTTTCAGACTTCTAATTGTGCCAGTTTGCACCGATTCACTTGCATGATGATGCAGTTGCAATATGCAGTACTACTTTTTTGCACAGTGATCGGTTTCATTTCATTTTCTCTTCACTGCATACAAGCACCACATGCAAACGCATCACACAACTTTCAATCCTTCTTTCATTATTGTTCCACATCAATTTATGCGATCCAAATTTTCGAGTTGTCTGAGACAGTTAAATGGATGAAACATTCAGATTGACATAGTAACATCTGCAGATATAAGCAATACTGCTGTAGTTGCATTAAACTCTGTTGCTATACCTGTTGCACGCTGCAATCACGGCATCATTTGCAGTTTCCTAACTATTACACAAACTTCTGATAGATGCCCCTCAGTTTTTTGATTTGAATTAATTAAATCTGCTAACGTTAATAAAATGTTTTAAAATGGCGCGCAATTAAAATGTTCCATCATTCAAGAATCAGATGTAGTATCATAAGAATCAATTATGTTATTCAGTGCAGAACTGTGGTATCACGGAATTTCCCGTACGTCGGATACAACAGTATATCAATCAGCCTTACGATAAATGACGGTATTTTGTTGAATGCATCAACTGATTGAACGTTGCATATTCTTGTAGTGAAATATTATTTAATTTCATCTCAAGTTTGGATTTGCTTTTGCATTATCATATATATATATATATATAAACACATATATATTTAGCATTATCATATCTTTACAAATGATAATGCACTCACAATTTTTCCTGTCAGCCTTCCTGATGCTGGTAATAATTTGACATATTCATAAAATTATTATTAAAAAATGCGAATTTAGTATTCATAGCAAAGTCAGAATTTACATAAGAGACTAGAATTTGAAAGAGAAATATTATTATAAGGATTCGAAAAGAATTTTCTTCAATAATATGAGAAAAACGTTCATTTTGAGATTCTAAATAATAAATATCATTAATTTACTTGAGATAAATTCTTCACAGACAATCATAGCGTAAAAATCAGAATTTCTATTCATTTCCTTCAGAATTATTTTAATATTGACAAAATGAAATTTTTAGCATTATAATTATGTAAAAATGAGAATTCGACTTTTTTCCACAACAACTTGAATTTTTTAATTGCTGTTTATTGATAAGATCCAAAGTTTTTGGTGGTCTACGAGTAGATACCAGTCAAAAATTTGAATTCATTCAATACTTTTTGTACCATTGAATAGGAATTGGATAGTGTTTGATAAATTATAAGTCAGTTTTAGTTACAGTTTCATCGAGTCAGTGGAAATGGCCTATATAATGAAGAAGGGTATATGGAGAAGATAATACAAAGTCATAAAGTGGTGATTTTTTCGAAAACTTATTGCCCATACAGTGTTAGAATGAAGAACTTAATAGAAAACTACAATATCACGGACCAGATAGTTATGGAGCTTAATCTTCAATCCGACATGCATAAAATGCAGGTAATTTCTATGGTTCAAGAAAAGAATTTTCGTAAATGTTGAATCTTGTAAAATTAAATCATTTGTTCCCCCAAAAAAAGCATTGGATCTTTAGGCATTTACACAAACATCTTTTTGAAGAATATTTTTAGCAACAAATATGTCAAATTGTTTAAATCACCGTCATTAATGAAAGAATTCCAATTCATTTGAAAGCGATTCATTCTAGTTAACTTATATGGATCTTATTTTCTTAAAAGTAACTGCTGTGCTTTTCTTACCCACCATTCCTCACTATAAATTAAAAAATTTGATTTGCTAGAATATTTGAGGCAAAACAATCGTTAAATTATAAAGAAAATCATTTCTCATCGGGTAGCAGTTGACATTTTAGTATAGAATGTAGAATAATTTGCTAATTAATAGTACCTATACAGGTTTAATTCTGATCAGCATTTTGTCCATGTTGTTTCCTCTTCATTTTATCATTTCACTTCATTTGGAAAAACGGATGCATGCATGCCGTAAGTGTAATAAGTGCATTATAATGCCATGTTTCATCATTAATCTAATAAAAACCAATTATTAAAAAAGTTAAATCAAAAAAGAACTTTCGAAAAAACTGTCATATATTTTGAACATTACGCACTGGTTAACTATTACTGATCAGATTTCAATCGAAAGTACAGTGTTTCATGAATTAAAATTGACAGAGATATAAACTGAAGTAATGGTACTTAACAACAGCTATCGATTGTCGTTAAAGTGATAAGTTCATAAATAATAGAATATTTCTGCACTGGTGATGTGTAAATGAATATATTTAAAACTTCTAAGCATATGTTAGGACCATTAATAAATTTCCAGGTTCATTTTGTATGGAATTGAAATCTCACCCAAGTTCCCCACTTTATGGAAAAATTAAGTCGGATCCAAAGCAAATAATCGCTTTGTCACAGTGATTCGATGATATGCCTCTAACATAATAATATTAATTCATGCATAATCTTAACCTAATCAGCAGGATCTTTTTCTTGCAGTCATGTCATATTGTGAGTTTCATGATGGGCAACATACTCTTCATTCTGCAGAAAACTTTTAAAAATTCACTTTCATGAATGAAATATCAAAAATTTGGATGCGAAAATAATATTTCGTAGTTTTTGTCTTGAATAAGAAAACAAGAAACCAATATACTGCAAGTATTTTATGATACACATAATTGAAAATAGTTTAAGATGCCTGTTCTGAAACTAAACTCTATTTTTCTTCACAGCTATGATCATTGCAGTTTGTGAATAGGAAGCAAAAAATATTATTATAAGAACATTTGTCATTACAACGTGTCAGAAAAAAATATACATTACTATTTGTATTTTTAAAATGAACGTAGAAGTTTGTGAAAACTTTAAGGAATTCGTCAAAATTGCTGAATTCATAAACTGAAAAATCAAATTTTATTAGATTTGCAAAACTTTTACCGTCTTTTTATAAGCAGAATTATAAAATAAGCACGAATTTTAACTTTATTAAAAAAGAAACGAAGAACTTCAAATACAAATATAATAATCAAAAAAAAAAAAAAAAAAACGAAGAACTTCAAGATGTAAAATATAATGTTACCTTGTGCTTAAACTCAGAAATTTCGTCTTAAGTTTTTTATTAATTAAGATTTCATTTGGAAAAATCATTGATTTGATATCCCACTAGCTAGATCATTACTGTAAAATCACATCTGCCATTGGTATGTAAATAACATCCAGAGATTAAATCATCCAAAATCGATATGAAAACTTAATTCTGAGCAAAGTACTGAGATTATCCGCTTGAAAACTTAATCCTATCATACAAACTCTAGACCGTTGTTCAAATAAGATCCATATCGATTCATACTTGAAACCATTAAAAAAATTATTTCACGCTACTGCATAAAACTTTTAAATTGGCTACTTGCTGGAAAGCTGATACTCGCTGACTTCTGCAGTTGCGTGCTTTTTTGCAGGATTATCTCAAACGCAGGAGTGGTGGTATTCGAACAGTACCACAGTTATATGTCAATGGAAAGTTTATTGGTGGTTTTGATACAGTTAAACGGAAAGAAATGAGTGGTGAATTAGCAAAAATATTTACTGGAGCAGGCATAACGCCTAAAAAGTCATTACTGCCTCGCAAAGAAAAATGTTAGTTTAAATGCTTGATAAAAACTTAATTCATTATTTACAATAATCAAAGATCGAAAGTAAGGGGATAATTCTAGTAAGTTTTTGCTGATGGGAAGCTTCAATTTTCGCATGATTGCAAAATTATTGAATTTGTCGAATCATTTCCTAAATAATGAAAACCGTTTCAGAAGATAATCGAATTTCCAAATGTCAAAGCAGCCGTGGTAGATTTAGTTTCCTGTCTCAATGGCTTTGACATATGGAAAACAATTATAATTAGATCATTTATTTTTCATAACTTTGGTTGTTCACACACTGCCAATGAAAAATTTTTCCATTATTTTATACGACTTAAACATTTTCTCGTGTATTTCTAGCATTTTTGTTTTCAAAGTTCTGAAACAGCCAAGCAATTCTTTTTCTCTCGAGATTCTAATAAAAGTCCGGTTACAGAATTAATTGCATAAACATTTAGCGATAACTTCTTGAATGATCCAATTCACATCTATTAAGCATGCCATTTCATAGTTCTATCTATTCGATGTTCAACAGCAAAAATAGATTGTAATTTTTTTTCCGCCTGTTTTAATTTCATATTTTTTTCTTTTTTTTTTTTTTGAAAATCACAAGATTTTTGTAATTTGTCTTCATAAGGTCATGCTCATTTTTACACCATATAACTTTTTCTGACTCCCTTATAAAAAGGCGGAAATGGCCTTTCTTCCCATCCTACTCATCTGTTGAATTGAAAAAGAAAATTAGCACCGCAGGACACAAAAGGTGCGATTCCTCGTATTTTGATCTCACTAAAAAAGTGATAACCTGTTCGAACTGATGATGTCAAAAATCCAAACAGATGTAATGAGGAAGTATTCATTTTTGACTGTATCGCCACTTTTCCATTTATGCTCTTCCACAGTAACGAATAGAATAACCAAAACAAAAGTTCAACGGATTGATAATACGTTATGAGTTTGCTGTCATAACTCAGATTGTCACCATTTATATTGACATCAATAACTCCTCCTGAACTATGGCAGAATCTAATCAAAAACGCTAATTTTCCTATCCAATTAATCATTATATAATCATCCTTTTCAGCGAGGAAACAAACATACTTCCCTTAAATAACAAAAAACAGATTTTGAGCAGAAATCGAATGAGTTTATGACATCTTAATGACCGAGGAACAATGCATCAATGAAACCCACATATAGATTCCCTATGTACAATGACATTGGACTACGTGCCGTTCATAAAGAATTCTTATCAAGTACCAACAGAGACCATCTATCAATTTCCACATCCTCGAAAATTGGTAAAAACCTGCTCCTCTACAGTTTGTCCAAATAGTTGTCAATGTAACATTTCATCGTTGAAGACTTTGCTGAACAGTGCGAAATGAACACTCAAAACCGCCACTAATTTGAAATATTTAATCTTATGTTTAGCAATACAAGGTCAAAGATATTCACACAACTAAAGCCTGAAAAAGTGGAAAAAATAAGCGCCCCTAATTTTCGCAGATTTTATTCAAATTTTCCATAAAAATCACGCGTATCCCCGATTCTGGAAATGACAACATTTTAATGATGTGAGCTATTTAGCAATAAAATGGAAATCAGTTATGCATGAAATTGCAGAAGGAAATACAGATTCAGGAGAAGCCAATGAATTCTTTAGACCATTTAAATGGCAGGTTTTCAGGGAAAGAGAACGGCGGAAGATCAGCAAGAATGATGACTTCATAAAATACAGGAAAACTACGCAAAATTATCAAACAGCCGCATTATACAAGTGAACAATTACAAAAAATACGGCTAACAATTAAGCACCTAAAAACATAATCAGAGTAACAAAATGCCAGTAAATGTAACTTATCAGAGTAACAATCGAAAATTATTTCCTGATGACCGATTCTCTTTGCAACTTGAAGAAATTTTACACAACAAAAGTTTCCTGCAGATTTCTCTGGAAATATTTCATTTCTTCAAGAAGAGACAGGATTTTTAATCAATAAGTATCATATATAGATCAAAATCGTATGTATAGTCATCAATCATCACACTATATATATGTATATATGCGTATATATATGCGCACATTATAAGCCTACTCACTAATTAAGCAAGCGCATATTTTAAATTTGTTGTCAAAAAATACAGTTGAACTTCGGAGAAAAATTCGTTACAACAAAAGTCGAGCACAGTAATGTAACATGAGGAGCGATCGAACAGATGAAATGGTATATACAATCGGGCTCCAAAAAAAAAGTCAACACTGATACAAAAAGTAAACTGACACAGGGATAATCTTGCTTGCCCATAACAGTTAAACGGAAATTTACAGCATTTCAACTTTATGAAGAAAAATGTTAAGTCTAACATGTATGCACACATATTTTCTATTTCAAAAAAAAAAAGATTAGATTACAAGTACAGATAGACTGAAATTAGTGATTCGAAAATCATGCATGTAAATTTGTTAATCAAAAGAGCAACATAAATCGATATGCATATGCATCAACCATCAAAAAGTTCATCGATGGACACCCCATAACTAATATAGTTCAAAATAACAAATGGATAAGATGATAAACAAACCGCGATAATTGCGCAACGCTAAACAATGGATAAATACAATAACACTCCAGAAGAAATTTTGTAAACAGGAACGCTTTAATTTCAGTAAGCATGATCTGAATAAGTCAAGATTTCGAAATTCAGTTATAAAAAATATAGAAGCAAAATATTAAGAAATAAGAAAATTTAAAGACAGAAAATAAAATAATCATAAGTTTGCAACTAATTAAAACAGAAAAAACCAGTAAAAATGTTTCAAAATCAATAAAAATTTTTGAAAGCACTGAAATGGTACAAAATATACAAAATAAAATAGAAAAAGAGAAAAATAAAAATGAACAAAATGAAACAATTACGAAAAATTATTAGTTGTTGAATTTGATGCCAAACCGGATTGTGCTAATGTCTGTTGATGTTGTTGCTGGACTTGCTGTATGAAGTTATTTGGAAACAGAATTGATGTCGGATTTGCTCTAGCACCGTTTGTTGCGGACTGGATACGACTCTGATGTGATATTTGGCCATTACCTACCGTCCCATCAAAGCTCAGGTTGCGACTTTGCGGCAGAAGTGAATTCTAAAACATGAGTTATGTGAGGAATTACAAGAAAAAAGAATTCATATCCAACACCTGAATGCATTATATGATAGGCAAAAAATTAAGCGATATGGTAAAATTTGGGTCTCAGAGAATTTGAAAAAGATGAACTTGATGAAACACATCACCTTAAAAAAGTTGATAAGAAAATTCAAGGCATTTATAACGACATATTCATAATATGAAATCTAACCCTTTGGGATGACTGGAGATTTGACGACGGTTGAGAATGATGGCCATAGCGTGCTTCATCGCCTTGTTCAGGAGATGTCCAAATTGAATTCTGCAAGTTAGATACAAAATGAGGAGGAGCTTGCAACTGATGCTGCGTGCTAGATATATTCGAGTTGCTTGACTGATGCTGTTGTTGATTTTGATTCGGTCCCTGCTGTATTTGTTGAGGTAACAAACCGAAAGGTTGAGCAATTCTGAAAATCAACTGAAAGCGTGTAAAAATCAAATTGAGTTACTCGTCGATCGCTCATTACTTGCCAGATTATTAATACCTACTGAAATAAATTTTGATTTGTTGATCCTGCCTGTTGTTGGTAATTATTCGGCTGACCGACAACCTGAAACTGCAGAAGGATATAAAAACAACAGTCATGAATAATTGTATCTTATTCGAGTTACACTTTTTTGTTTGATCCTGTACTAATCGCATCTTTTGTGATTATGATCTTTAAAAAAATAAAAATCGTTTAAATGCCTTAGAAAACATGCCGAGGAACATCGAAGTTTTGAATTACATGATTCTCTGCAAAAAGATGATTTATATCGACAAGACTCGCTACTAATATTTCCGAGAAATCTTCAAAAAGCACCTGGTTAAGCTGCGGCAACTGTATGTGTTGCGGATGAGCTATAACTGTGTTAGAGTCAGCGCAATCCATCTGACTGAGAGAGTGTTCCTCAACAAAATGAGGTTGTGTCGCTTGAAAGTGCTAAAAAGAAGACAAAAAAATTAAAAATTTCTTTAAATTGGTTGAATTGCTCCAAATATATTGTAACTTACTGTGCGTAATGTATTGACCTGAACATTATTGGACAAAGTAACTTGTTGCTGCAAGATTCTGGAATGCGAAGCAAGAGCAGAACCTATATTTCCGCAATCATCAGTTCTGCGTGAGAAAAAAGGATGCCTAACTGCAGCGTACGGCCCAATACGCTCCCGTGGATCAAATGTCAACATTCGTTCCACGAGATCCTGAAAATTACTGATTAATGAATAGGTTTATCAGACTATGTCAGCAGCAAAATTTTCATGGAAATCCAAAATATGCACATTTCCATCAAATGCAACCTTGAACTTCGTATATTCTTCAGGCGTATGACCACATTCGCCAAGACGTCGACTTCCTGGTCCACCTGTGTCTACACCGATGATATCGGCCAACTTGCGTGATCCTGGTGAACGGTAACGTTTATTTTCCCGCGATTCTTTACACACATAATTCCCATCTGAAAAAAAAAACCTATATTAAAAATAAACGACTAGAGTGCTAGCTAGAAAAAATAAATCACGTAATTTCAATTCATGTAATTCCGCTCATTTCTGATCATTTTCAGTCATTGGTTTTTGAAAACTTTTTGGATAACAGTAGTCATTCTATGCAGTTACACTATTTGAATCTAAAAATAGACCACTGTTCTCAATTAACGGTCATCCGTAAAACGAGTGTTTGAAATCTCTCATTCCACAAGGATCTCTTTAATCAATTAGTGATGCTGTAACGAACTGATCCGTGAAAATCTCTTGCTTCAAGAATGGCATCACTGCCAATTCTATTGCCAAAATATGGAATAAATCCTCAAAATACAGTATAGCAGGCACAAGCAGAAAGAGGTCTATTTCTTAAGATGAAGTGATGAAGAGTCTCATGTTATACAAAAGAAATTGTTCATCAGGATTCTGAGACATCACTTTATTCATCCAACATTTTCCATACCGACTACCATTTTCTGGGCGCTGGATGCAATATGGCCGGAATGACGAAATCAGTAAAAACTAAGTCGCATCTTAAGAAATTCGCTCTAAGACCAAATTTCTCGTGATGAAATAAAACCACTGCTAGATAGTTAACGAAATTTTTCAATGTTTACTTCGACAAATAAACTAATGTTTGGGCTGAATAATAATAATATTTCAGATTTCGTGTTCAAAATTGTCAATTCATGATTTCGAATCAAGGAATTCTCATCCAAGAGAAGCTATATGGAACAACCACATTCAACGTGCGAAACTTAAAACATCAAGAATATTATGATGAAAACCGGAATATTATTTGATAATTACCTGGAGAAAAAAGTGAAAGACACTGTACATCGAAACAATGAAAAGATTCAAAGCTATTTGAGCTAAACTTACCATCATCTTTCTCGAAAAACTTGTTTCGTTTTTCTGTCGGTGCAGCTTCAATCATATGATTGGGTGGCATACCTAATACCTCAATTATACGCATCATTTGATCGTGCTCACAAGTGCCGGCGAATAGTGCTTCACCAGTGTGCATTTCAACCAGTATACATCCTGAACTAAAGAAATAAGAGGACGAATCAAGAATACCAAAAATACAGAAAAAAAAAAAAAGGAAAAAAATTCTATTTCAAATCACAACACATTATAAATTGATAAAATTTAAGAGGCTTTGAACCTTGAATTTGAGTTCGAAATTAAAATTATAAAATACTTTATCACTCATCATTTCGACGAAAAATTAACTTCACTAGAAAATAAAGTGCAGGACATTAACTATCTTAAACAAATAAGACAGAAATTGAAACCTCATACCGAGGGACCACATATCAATGGCTGTGTCGTACTGTAAACCCAACAGGATTTCAGGTGATCGATAAAATCTTGACTGTATGTATTGATAAATACGATGACCAAGCTGACATGATGAGCCAAAATCTATTATTTTGATCGCAGAGCGTTTCGGATTACACAGAAGAACATTTTCAGGTTTCAAATCACAATGTATAATATTCAGTTGGGGCGATGAAAGAAACATCAATGTACTGGCTAACTGAAACAAAATAGATGGTAAATATAACGAAAAAATGAAAAATGAAAAATCGAAAAATTAAGAAGTACCCATTACTAGTTATCATTGTATAATGAGTATCAATATTATATCTTATGGAAACTAGTTCTACAAGTCCTTGCATATAAGGAACATTCTGTGTAGTCATCAAGGGATAAAATTTATTGCATTTGCAAAAAAAACTGCCTGTCTTCAACCTGACTCATTTAAGAATTAGCTATTCTAATATTCATCTACCATTGTCGGTAAACAATTGGAACTCGAAGCGCAAGCGCAATAGAACATACTGAAATATGAAATGAAGCCCTCCGCCTCAAATCATTCAGTTCATCATCAGACTAATCATATAACATATAGGGTATTCAGGAAATGATATTTAGCCAGATTTAAAATCAAAACTTATGAGTGATGAGCAGAAAAAATCACTATATTCACTGAAAGCATTAAATTCGTCACAAAAACCCATCAAAAGTTGACTTTTTATTTTTCATTTAGCAAACATACGCAAACAAACAAACCTGCTGCCCAAATTTCCTTGTGAGATTGAGCGAAACACCATGGAAATCTGTATTTCTTAATAAATCGTACAAATTGTATGAAAGAAGTTCAAAAACAAGGCACAAGTGATTACGCCACATAAAGTGAGTCTTCAGTTTCACTGAAATTGGAATAATCATTAAATTATAGTAATGAAAAATGCATATATATTTCTCAGCATCATTTGCAAAAAAAAATTTCTCCCGAAAAACTGAAAAAGCTCATATAATGATGAGACGGTAAAAACCAGAAAAACAATGTTCTCTCTCATTCCACGAATTTTCGGAATATCTGGGTAAAGCTTCAGTGCCAAGGCGTTAATGGATTTCAGGATAAATCTTTAATTCCACATTTTTCAAATTTAAGAAAACCGGTATATAACACACCAACGTAATGTTTGCTTTCAGATTCTTGACTATTCATCATTTCAAGTAACCGAATTTCAATTTGAGCTTGATCATGGAATGGTTTTTTATTTTTTATAATTTTTATTGCGACATCCTGCTGCTCCATGGTATCATACGCCTTGGCAACTTGTCCAAAAGAGCCTTTGCCCAAATGACATGCAATCTGATACCTGGAAAATGCATGCAGTGCTCAACAAAACTTGGCAAATGATTTCATATGATGTCGTAAGGAGAAGTCATCCAATAAAAACGACAAACTAACCTATTGTTAAAAAGTTCACCCGGATGTATGATATAATCATGATTTTCATCATCATAACCGTTGTTGTGGCTTCCGGAACGTGGGTTTTCAACAACCTGAATTAATTTTGTCGTAAAATTACTCCTAATGAAAGTGCGAGAATCTGATTTGGAAGCCCACTTATAATCGTCTCAGAGCCTTAGTTACAGATTTATATGCTATTGTGTCAGAAATCATGAAATATCATTTTCTTTTTTCTTAACTACCTCATTATTAGCACTACTTCACCATCTATCACTTGTGAGAAGCATGTCGCTATATTAATGATAACGGAAAAAGAGTTTGTGAAGTGATTAATGGATCATATCAAATGACTATAAAATGGTAATCCCGGAGAAAGAGAATGTAACATTAAAATTAACGTTAATGATGATGGTTTTATAAGGCTTATCAAGGATAATAGCATTACTGAAGAACAATTACGAACAAACAAGAGATTTTACAACATTTACTGCAACTCTTTCTGCTTCGTTATTTGGCATGAACTTACTCAGTTTAGCTACATGAGGTTTAAACACACATACGGTACTTAGATTTTTGTCTCTCTGAAATTTCACCTATTAAACTGACTTGATTATTCGTTAATCGAAAAGATAATCCATTCAAGACTTGTTTTTATATTTATTGGATAATGTGAATTCTTTGCTCCCTTTTTTTTTTTTCATGATTTCCTCTTGCAAGTTTTTAGCGCTAGCTGATATGTAAACAATTCATCATAAGCAAGCCTTTTCCTGGAAACTTCCGCTTCAGTTAATGAGCTTCGCTTGTGCAATTTCACAATACTTCCTCTCCAACCATTTTTTTTAACCCAAGATTACATATGAAAGGTAAATCTCTAAAACTATCCATTATGTGTTTTGCTTCTTCAATTGCCTTTAAAGCATACACTTTCTCTGATTCTAAAGTAGATATATAAATAAATAAATAAATAAATAAATAAATAAATAAATATATATATATATATATATATATATATATATATATATATATATATCCGAAGCAATTTCATCGATTTTCCACTCATTTAACCTGAAGTCAATCTGATATGATCAGATACTTCCAATTCAAGAAATTATTTCAGTATAAATATAAAAGGTCACCTGCATATGCAAATGATGCAATAACGAAGGGACAACAGCAGACTGGGAAAACATCGAATGCTGAACATGCTGCGAATGACCTTGTTGTATCATATTTGAAGTAATCTGCAGAATTTCGAGAATAATTCTCAAAATTTCAGATGACATCAAAAATTTCGTCCGTAACAGAGTTAAAGAAGGATTGTTACCTGTTGGTTCAGTGAAACGGCTTGTTTGGGTGGAGGAGCAGTATGATGATGTTCAGATAGTGCTGTCGGATGAATTCCATGTGTATGATGCTCTTGTTCATGCCGCCTTTTCGCCTTTCGTGCATAGTAATTCTAAAAGAGTATCAGGAAATCCCATCAAATGTTTGTTATGGAGTAGTTATCTCGAAATAAAAATTACACCTTGAAACGGATGTAAACCAATATTCGGAAATTGCATTCATAACATTGACTGAGACTGTAAATCACGTCAACATGAAAAGGACTGAAAAAAAAAAAAATACAAACCTCGTTGATGCCTTTGTAGGTTTTGATCAAATCAACGCTTAATTTCCTCAAAGGAGAAGTGGCGGATTCACGCTGTAAAGAGCGATTGTGAGTATTGTTCACAGTACTCTGTAGATGCGTGACGACAGCACCGCTGTGAGGATTCTGGGTAGAGGTGGATGGGATATGATCAGCCATAGGAAAGCCCATATGTGCCTGACTAGACAGCGACAAACCAGAACTGTAATGAACTTAATTAGAATAGCAAATTATGGATGACTAATGATGCATAGATCACTTCACGACATACAAATGGAACAAAAAATAGGCAGTTCTTAGTGGATATAAATTAATCAACTAGATTTTATACATGGTGCATTGATTTTAAAAGACAGAACAAAATGCTTATCTTCCCATTATTAGCCATTTCTACTCTTCCAGTTCATTTTTGGCAACTTTGGCAAGTTTTTCAGCAAAAATGCAATTGAAAAGCAGGAAAAAAATGAAGCTATTAATATAAAAAAAGTTGTTATTCGGAAGCAAACTGAACTTGGCTCATTATGTTTACAGCAAATGTATGGTACATTATGGTATACTTTTTTTTTATGACTTATAGAGCATAACCAACTTCTTTTTGATGCGGTTTTTTTTTTTTTTGCTTTTACGACATAGCGGTTACGAAATTTGTCAGAAATGTTTTTTAAATAACTTTATTGTAAAGCATGTTATGCATGAAACCCAAAGGCTATTCATGACGAGAATGAATGGAATATCTAGAGAATTTACTGAGTTTATACAAGCACACATAAAAGAAAAATTTACTACTGGAGATAAAATCAAATTCAAAAGCCAGCAGCAATGAGAATTTGTACTAGATTTCCAACAAATTATATCCTTTTTCCTTTAAGAAATGCAGATGAATTTGTCTGTTACTGCGGACGATCACTTATATTTTGGTGGATAGCCCTGCACTGTAATATATTGTGAGCAATGTCAAACAATAACTTACTTATTGCTGAAAGACATATTTGGAGAATAGGCATTATTCGAATCCTGGAGCGGAGCATTCAGAAACGAGCTACTATCAATGACAGAAGGTTGCACTGCCAACGAAGCTGAACTCTGGGTAGAGCTCTGCTGAGGCCAAGCTGACGATGTCGCAAACTGCAAAGCATTAAAAACAGGAAATAAAAGTAGAGTAGATAAGACAGTACGTATTTTCCGGAGAGATGTTATTCTTTATTGGTGTCGAGACACAAATTCTAGCAGTGATTAAATGGAAAAACCTACACTTGGATTTTGTCCAAACATGTTCGCTCTGCGATCGTATTCTAGCTTTACGTCCTGAGCAACCATGCTTTCCAGGCTCACTTTACTGATAACTATCGTCCATCAACCCACTCTCCAAATATATGGGTGAGAGAGACAGAATGGGGTTTTCAGTTTAAAAAGAGTATTATTCTTCGTATATGCTGAAATCCAGTCAATGAAGAGCTGATAATCGTTCAGCAATAATTCTTACGAATGTTTAGAACTGCTAAACCTCTGAAGGAGACTTGCGCAGCAGTACCAGCACTCATTGGATAACAAAATATGACGCTTTCCAGCAATATTAGTTCAGAAGCCGAAAGCATGAGGTGACATCACACCTGAAATACAGCAAGGCTTTTAGAATAAATTGTAGAAAAGAGTTTAAGACGTGAATTCGGATATTTAAAATTTCATAAACCGAATATGCGATTGATCACAACGTTTTTATCTTTTTCATATAATGTCACTTCCTCTATTACCCTCCTTTCTCAGTTCTGAGTTCTTTGAAATAATAGTCCGTTGATACTAACCAATCGGAAGAACAATCCATAGACAACTTTTAAGATTACAGGAATTTGTAATATGTAAATGTCATTATTATAATTAGAAAATTCTATATAACTGCAAAATCCGGGATTCTTCATTTTAATTCTTACCAATGATCTTATTTTTCCGCTTCACAAAACCTCAGTCCTAATTCCCATCGAACATGACTTGTCTTATTGTCTCCTTTATCTCAGCTGGGAACTACTCCGTACAGCAATAAAACTTCATAAAAAAACAAGACTAAATACCCCAAAGCCTGCTTCTCGTTCTTAGAGCTAAACACTGACTTCAATTCTGTAACTTCCAGAATCGACTTCATGATCTATGTAGATTATCTCATTATGAAATATGCTTTGACAGTACTCTGAAAGGTATACAGACAAATTATCTCTAAGTATCCGCAAATTTAACTTTAGTGAACGTCGGACAAGATAGAGTGTTTCCTCCTGAAAACTTACGTTGGTCACTTGACTATTTTATTTTATTGCCCTACAGATCAAGCTGGTGATAGTTGAACCGCTTGGTCATTGATGATCAACTCGTAATATCTTTTGGTATTTGCTTAAAACTTGCAAAACGTGCGGTTGTGATTTTAGCATCTCTGACTGATATCTTACTAAAATTATCAAGCGTTCTTCCTCGGGAACCCGGGAGTTCGAAATATTTTGATAATTTGCATGAGTTCTGTATAAATGCATATTAGTGTCATTGTACTGCAAAAGAAACAACCTTTAAATTATTGTTGATGCCTACAATATCATCCAATTAGACATTTCAAAACTGTAGCAGAAGGGAAAGGAAGAAAAGAAATAACGAAGGAAGAAGGGATAAGAAGACCATGTCCGAGGCAAGCTGTCACATTGTCAATGGAAGATATTTGATAATGAATGATTCGAGAATCGTCAAAATCCAAATCAATGCATGAATGAATGAGGAATAAAATAATTAGCTTTAACGTTAAGGATTATCTGCATACGTGTTTTTATGTCAATTTTAAAATTGACAGCCTATTTTTTTGTGACAACATGAAATAAGATACGACAACTGCTCAGGCGTTAATGAAAAGTGTATTATAATGAAAAAGACGTCGAAGAATTTAAAATGGGGACAGAAGTTGCATTACAAGCAAACCCTCTTTGTATATCCTATCTTCCTTCGGAATGCATGTTTGAGTACATGCATGCATGTCGGCTACATAGATCAATGCATACCTACTATATGCATGCACTGCAAACAAAATGTAGAGGCAGAAGCAAACAAGCATCTCATGCATATGTATCTGTTTGCAATGGTGGCTATATTTATGTTTAGTTATGTTGGTTTAAAAAAAACTGGTGAAGCGAGAGAGTGGTCCGTCTTCTTCTAAAGGATGTTATATTATCACTCCTGATCAGACAGAGATAACATCTATCTCTCAGAGATGGCAACAGAAACAGAAGCTAACCGGAAGTGGCTTTTTTAATGGAAGAATGTGGAAGAGAAATAAGCTAGACCGAATAATACATCAAGCTACAACTAACTGCTAGCTCACGAAGCTCCTTGTTACTGCAATCACTCTTCCAGTATCTTTCAGCATCAGTAGCAAAACTTAATCTGTTTCAATTCTTTCAGCCATCATCAGCTAGGATCACCGCGGAATCCTAAACTTTGATCACCAAATTTAATGAATGAAATGAAGCGAAAAAGGAAGTGAATTTTTTCAAAACTAAAATAAAAAGCATTTTTGTCGTTAAAATATCTGCTTTTTAAAATGTTGCTGCACACTGATTTTATGAAAGATGTCTAAAATGTCAAAAAAAAAAAAAAAAAAAAAAAATCCAGGACCAGTTAGTGTATTTTACCAAATAATACGAATTGCGGCACATCTTCACTTCCTCTTTTTTTTTCCTGTTGTCACGGGTTTAATCTCATTTGAGGCTCTTTCTAATTTTTATATATGACCAAGCTGCAATAACGGAATTAAAGATAAAAACGTTGAAAATTTGTTTAAAGACAGTTATTTAACCAAAAAGTGATGAAGCATGATGTGCTATCTCTCAGGCTGTGTTTTACAATTTTTGATTTAAAGTGACGAATAATTGGAAATCAACAACTTCGGAATTAAAATCATTAGTGGCGATAAATGAAGAGGATGAAAATACACATAAAAGCGACTGTAGTATTCGTGGAGGGTACACCAAGTGTATTAAAATACTTTGATATGGATTTCAGGCTGTCAAATGGTAGTGGTTACCTACTGATGTTAAGCTATTATTTAGATCCAGGAAAAGTGACAAAGCAACAGGAAAAAGTTCCTAAGTAATGAATATACTTCCTCCATCCATCAATAATTATTCAGAGTTTGCACTTCATTCACATCAATCGCTGAAGGAAATAAGTGAATGTACGATGTACTTTGCTCTAAATCAAGCATTTAATTATCGCAGTATGGAATTCGGATCCATATATGTGTGTGTCTTTTTTTTACAATTTACATCTATTCATGTCGAGAACTATTTTCTAATTACATTCGAAAAAAACTTGTTTTAAATTTCCTATTTACTTAAATACTGGTCAATTCTTAATAGTTCCGATTGAAGCAAACAGCAATTCAGTACCACTAAAGAACAATTCGAGATCCCCCTCATTTATTCGTGTTCAGTTGCTAGTAAAATAATGAGATCCAGAAAAGGAAGTAAAAGCTTTCATTATGAACGAAAATCTCATGGTAAAAAAAAAAAAAGAAAAAAAAAAACTGCAACACCAAACACAAAATGAGATATATTCCATAACAACGATACTTTCAAAATTCGGAAAGGATAAGAAATAGTGAGTAGTCCACACTGCCAAAATTTCGACAATCAGTAAATAAAGTAAATAAAAATGATGGTAAAATCCAGAAGCTCCATAACAATCCATTAGCATCATCATCTGTAGAAGCTCAAAAGATTCAAAAAAAACTCCATCGCAATAATCTAGAAGTTGCATCAAAGTACTAAAAAAATTAGGCTATTATCAATTTCTTAATAGTCTACATTACATCAGCCGTCTAACCGATTACTTTATTCCACTCATTCATTTATCAGTGAAATCCAAAAGATTTATTTCATTCACGTGAAAGCGGCATGATATGAGCAAAGAACGATGTTCGCCCTTAGAAGCTCGTAATGTAACGAATTTCATACATCAGGAAAAACTTCATCAAACATGACAGAAACTTACCAATCAAACAGCCTTGTATGCGCCAGTAAGAAAAAAGTTGGGAAAGTAAAATTTGAATTGAGGCGATGATGGAAGAGAATAGAATTTGTGAACAAAACGATTAATGTTATATGCCTGGTGCTGCACAATTCAAACTAAAAAGTCGAAAAAACAAAGGGGACAGCTGCTTTCCCTCATCAACCTATCACTAACCGAAGAATACGGCCATTTCTTCTCTTGCCAAATGATAATTCACACCTTTCATCACATCAGTATTGCGACTATTACACCTAAAACAGCCTTTAGCATTTTGGAAATTCTCAATTCTTCTAAATGATTTTCAAATAAACGAGATGATGAACTAAGTGTGCTTCGGAATACAGTTTTATAGAAATAATCTTACGCCAAGCAAGTCTTCTCTCAGTCGAGCATAAGTCCGAAATTTTGTCTTCTCTCAGTAGAGCATAAGTCCGAAATTTTAAGTATTTCTATTAAATTTACACAATAAAAATCTGATAATATATTAAAGAGGCGTAAATTATGGCAAATTTTATTAATCATTCATGAAGCATTTTCAGTTCAGTGAACTCAACCACTTTCACATATGTATGACTCAACTACGACGCACCACTTTCACATATGGTTCATACAGTTTAAAATTCCATCATTTTACTGTTAATCCACTAAAGTCATCTTTGATAACTATATATTTAAATTCTGTTAGCTTGTCAGTGGATCAAATCTTTCAAATCCAATGAATTTCTATGTTGATTAGTCAGAATTAATAGTTGTTAAAAAAAAAAAAAGTAAACTATATATATATACATAAAATGCTACGGAATCATCTAAATGAAAATTCATGCTTTTTAATCAAGAAAAGTTACTGTTAAGTGCTCTTTCTGTTGATATTTTAAATTCAATTTTAGAATGTTATAATCTTTTGAAGATCTACTATCTATGTTACTACAAAAAAGGAAGAACATCAATTTTCTAATTTTTTTTTTTTTCATTTTCTGTAATTACTACAAAAGTTTCTCCATTTCTCCTCTTCTCAGTTCACGCCTATCTTTAAGGAAATGTTGCTGGAAGCATGGATCATAAGTGTATACTTGTTTTATTGCATAAGTTATCAATATAATTAAGTCATTATTACATATATATTACTATGGCAAAAGTTAGTCATAGAAAGGAGAAAAAACGGATGTCTGAAGGAATTGTATGAGAAGGAATCAAGGAAGCCAGATGACCACTGTTTAAACTTTCGACTTTGGAAGGCAATTATGATTCGATAGCAATACTTTCATTGTGTCATATTTCCACAAGCATAAGCAAGTGAACACAATATCATATACCATAAACAACAAAAAAAATTCTTTTTTTCACTTTAGCCACGTTTTTTAAGACATTAAACTAATTAAATGCTGTATAATAAGAGCAAAGTGCAAAGGGAAATCCTCAAAATATTTAGCATCTGAATACTGTTTAAAAACAAAAAACAATTTTCGAAAAAAATTTATGTACTTTACTATTAAAATAATTTTTATGTTTCTGTTCCTCACCTCACATGATTGGGTCATTCATTCGTTGACGTATGATAAAGAACAGCAGCATAGAAGATTCATTTCATGGGAAAACATAAAGTATTTGGTGAGTCTGTGTACTGCTGGATGTACTAAAATTATATGAAGACTTCGAACATTTTGATTTGGTATATGGCATGAGCAAACTTGGGGAAAAAAAATGGATAGAATAATTCTACGATTATGTGGAGTTTGTAAAACCCGAAAAATAAAAAACCGAGAAATCTTTTTGTCAACTAGAGCCTGCCAAATATTTTTGAGAAAAGCATAAAAATAATAATTTCTACAAAGAAGCTTTATTGCTTACGGAGATTTCTTTTGAGATCATTAATCAGAGATGAAATGTTAGATTTCAAGGATGACGAAAAAAGAAATGCATCCTTGCTCATTAAAGATGCAATGGATCTATCGGTATAAAAATTCATTAAATTTAGAAAATTAGTAACGAAACTATTGAAATTGACACTGGTACAAGTTATGCATATAGTCATCCTAATAATATAAAAAAATATTAAAAAAGGCATCAATAACCAGAAAAGATTCAAATGGGCAATATTTAAGCTGCTGAAAATGTCTGAATCCTCAACTGATACTGGTCCCGGATCTTCGAGATCGTTTTTGTTCTCGTTATTCAATTGGCTCGCTATTCATAATGATGATAACTCTTTCGGAAAGATTAATTTTACAAATACGTTTTTCACTCTTTGCTCATTCTCAACTCTCTCTTTCGATTGAACTGTTTAGACTGATAAGAATGCCATTTGATAACACGGATAACTGAGAAGTGAGTCAGTCTTGATCGTTTGATTGTGGGCTACACAGATGTTTCACGAACTGTAACACACGCTTTTCGTATTTTGCCCTATTTCATTAGATGATTTAGTGTTTTTCAAACTGCTTGTTTCGATAAATTAGTGCAAGTGTTTCGTGGAATTTTCGGAAGACAAAGGAAAAATGCATAAAAAAGAATCACAATGGTGAGAAAGTGAGATAAAGGCAAAAGCTGAATTGTTTCATTCTGCAGCAATTTATAGCAGTATCTCATTCTGTATGCTGAGCTTCTGACAATAATAAAAGCCAAGATAAGTAGTCCAAGTAGTGTAAAAATGCTGATTTCAGAATGCAATATTCTCATTCCAGGATATTTCAGCCTCAAAAACAAGAACATTACATAATAAGGAAGATGTGGTGACCTAACTAAAATAGGGATCGGGATGGTGTCACATTTCGTTGATTCAAACAGAACTTGGTGGTGGTGGTGGCGGTGATACTCACGCGATGATGTCATGATTCACAAGTGACACCAAGATATCATTTTCTATAAATGATCAATCAATCATACACTGAAGAACATAAAAAGAAAAAAAAACATCAGATTGCTGATTGATACATCGTGCCTGGGAGAGAACGGTGGAATGGAACAGCTGATCCCATCATTCTGAATCATGTACATAAATTTCACCAATCAAGATGAACAATATCTTTCGGAAAAGTGCATCGGGAATGCCGGAAGTAGTGGAGTGCAGTCTGGGATAAATTCATGTTTTAGATGAGATGAATCATTTACATACATCTCTCTACTGATTCAAAACGATATTCTCTGGTGCTGCTGCAGTTGAATCTTTACTAAATGTCAATCATTAATCATTCCTGTATAATGTTAAAAACTGAAATTAAAATACATTTGCAAACAAAAGTTAGAACTCTGAGTCCAATTTACGAAATGGATGCAGCATAAACAAGCTAATTCAAGTTAACACGTAAAGTGGCATCAAAAGATGGGAAGGAAATCACATATATAAAAAAACAAAGTCTGTTTTATGCACAAATGTTATAATAACGGATTCTGGCAGAAAAAAAAAAAGAGATTCTATGGATTCAAGGAATCCTGCAGTATCAGCAATATGATAATTATGCCGGAATGCAAGCAGAAAAACTGTAAGGTGGCTGCAGTTAACTGTTGAATACGGGGAGATAAACATGCATAGTAGTGAAAAGGTACGCTTACAGTAAAGGTTTACGGGGATTATGTATTTGAGTAGAAAGCCACTTGAGAAGAAAGGACGACTGTAGGCAAGTAGTCGGAATGGCCTACAACTGCACTCAGTGATAACGCAGCACGATGTTCAGCTGCGGATGGCCCGCCGGACAGATGGACGGATGGACGGATGGACGGATGAGACTGGAGCGGGCATGTTGCGTTAAGTTCGTGGCAAGACACAGCAATGTAAGGGTGGTAACGTCGTCGTGCCGATTCGGACAAACTGATGGGTAATGCGACTTGTTCAGTGTCGCTTGTGCCGCCGCCACCACTGCTGCTACTATTACGACGACGAAGAATAAGAAGGAGGGACGACGCTTCGGATGGTGGCAGATGTAGTGCTCCGGGAAGAGGGCACAACATCGATCGATGTAAGGGGAGGCACGACGAGGTGCAAGTACCGCGTGGCGTATCATGTCGTGAGTGCAGAAGGCGCGGGAGGATCGGTCGACGATTGCGAGAGAGAGAATGACGATCAGCAGCAGCTCAGAGACAATCCATGAAATATTGTCCCTCTATTAGATGAAGAGAAACAAGAGTAGAAAAGGTAGGTAGTCGTTTCAGAAAGTCGAGAATCTCCCTCTCCCTTCTCTCTATCTGGTTGGTAGGGTTAAGAGAAGTTTTGTTTCGGCGTCTGTTTGGTGTGTGTAGTGCTAAGCGCGCATATATGTGCGTGCATATGTGTGTGTGTGTGTGTGTGTCTGTATCTGTGCATGCCTGCATGCTTCGCTCAGGATGTCTCGATTCAGTTGATCGTAGTTGTTTGATAAAGCTGAATTCTGCGTGTAAAGGCAGGAAGGGAAGGAATGTGTCATTGAAAGAGGCGCCGATCAAAGGTTTTCCTTGTAATACAGTGGACGCAGCATGCAGTGGCTGAGAGTGAAGCTGCAGTACAGTTTGCTAGCTTCTGACTGGATGGAATACAGCTGAAACGAGTAAACCTGAACTTGCACAACTGCTGCATCTACCTTTTCTTGTTTGTAATGTGCCTTTATTTTGTTCTCTGCTTACTAAATGCATTGATTTGCACATTCTGCGATTCGCAATAAAACTGTGGATTAGAAGTGAAATGCAATGATGAATTCTGTCCACTTGATTTGAAGCGCAAAACGAGAAATGCAAATATGATTTGATCCCAAAGACAAATGTTTGGACAAGCTTCAGGCTGCTTTTTAGATGAATAACAGCACTATCATTAACGACCAATTAATAATAGGCTCCCCACCATGCAATTCAAAAAATTGCTGTTCAGCCATCTGTCAGTACGACTACTCGGTCAGAGGTCTTAACGAAAAATCGATGAATTCTTACATGCACTTTTTCGGCTTGCATGCAGAACATTCCTGCTGTTTATTGAAACGTACGCACTAATGTAAAGAAAAGCGAATTTATGCCATCATACACTGCAAATGCTGTCCATCATTAGGCACTGCCAGACTGCAGAAATATTTCCCGAAAGATCTGTGCAGTCAGGATTACATTAAGTCCATTGATGTTTTTACGGAAAAGGTACCAACCTGAAATGTGATTCTTGAATCGAAATAATGAAGTGCTTTTGTAAAACATGGGTTTTTCTTTTAATCTAATATATTGTTGAGCTATTTCAATGATGATCAAGAACTGCAAAATCATCAAGATGTCAGAACAGTTCAAAATTGAAATTAGATGGGAATGAACCATTAAAAATAGGGGATATAGAAACCAATACACTAAACTTCTTTTTTGAATGTGATATCGGTATTATTATTATATTTCAAATTATTTGCAATCTCTTCATGTTATAAAAAGATTTCATAGTATGAATTATTTTGCTCATACTGCAATCATAGATTTCCATTTCACTTTGTTGCAGTCGCAATTCAGCCCTTATTTTTGCGATTCGCCATTATCTTGGATGGCGAATCGCGGAAAACATTCATCCACGGTTTGTAGCATGCTCTTTTTGTGTCAGCTTCATATACACCTTTTGATTTGAAAATAAATATCCACGTAAATATAGCATATTACTATTCGCTAAGATCTATTTTATCCGCCTAAAAATCCAAAAGTGGTTTTGATTGAAACAATTCACTGCTGAGGAGAATCTTAACCTGAACACTTCCCAAACAGTTGGTTGCAATTTCTGAGACACGCTTTTCTCAATCATTTAGAAAAAAGGACATTTTTGCATCTTTTTTGGAGAAAAAATAAGTTTTGTTCCAAAAGGATTACGCTGAATATCTGAAAACGTATTGCAGTACGCTTTTCAGTATGCAACACATGAATGCGATTAAATACTAACATCCCGAAGGAAATAAATTCATGATTTCAATCCCCCCATAGTCTCTGTTCGGATTGTTGATGATTATTCCAAAAGGTTTTAGTCATTTATCATAAAAGTTTTCAAGATTAGTTGTTCCCTTAAATGGTGGATGAATGAAGTTTTGCAGCAAATTCTGCTGAAAGAGATTTTACTGTAGGAGCAGCCCGGCATCTATTCGGTAGCAGTTCAGTTCTCATACAGGGAGCGGTAGAGTGGTCGACCTGATTATCCAGTGACCGCTGATGTGCCGTACATTTCTTACACAAATGCATTAATATATAATATATGTCGACGTTTCCTTCGAGAGCAACAACCTATTTTTGAACTGTTTTTGACGAAAATTGTAATTCATTTACTCACTTTGGAGTTCATTTTTTCAGGAAATTCTACCATTTGCTATTGTTTTTCCATTGAATTGAATGCTTTTTTTTTTTTGTTTTCTAATATTTCAGGTCTTTTTGCTCTTATCTTTTCATCATAACTTTATTCTCAATATATATAGCTTTATGAATACCGTAGTGGTGAAAAGGAAAATATATCGTTTGGTATTTGATTGTAGTTAAATGGTTACAGCACAGCTTAATGTATGTGACATCAGAATCTACTTTCATACACTGCTGTGTTCGATGTACAGTCGGTCGGACAATAAATGATGTTAATGAGTGGAAAAGTTGCGTATTCCTAGAAACTTATTGTGGCAGCTTTTTAGTCTTTAATGAAATACATATGGTTTATCACTTGTAACTGTAGATGTGTTCAAATGAGGTTTGCATTAAGACCAAAAAAATCTGAAAACTTCGTAATAATTTCATTTCCATTCGACTTTTTCAATTGCTTAAAAAAAAAAAAAAAGAAAAACATATCATTGTAAAAAGATTTATACCAAACGATTTCGTTGTTGAGAAAATAAGGTCAGTGAACATTGCAGATTCAGATTTTGAACATGAAACATTGCATATTCTCGAATTTTTTTTTATCTAACTAGCAAATTTCTTAATTTTTGATAATCTGCAAAAGCTTTCCTAACCGACAGATTAAAAAAAAGGAGGAAAATTTGCAAAGAATGTAACAGAATTGTGAAGTTTCAGACTCGTTCAATTATACCATTTTTTCATCAAACAAAATCGGATATTTTCGGTGTGCATAAAAGACTCTTTATGAGTCCAACATTTTTGAAACAATAGTCTAAATTTTCCATACGTGATTCTGTGAAGCTGAATCTGCGGAATTTGTGCCAAATTTAAAAAAAAAAAAATCCAATCCTTAACTATTACTTGATTTGCTAATGTAATCCTAAACTACTGTTTGATTTGGCGGCAAAAATGAAGATCAACAATCTCTTTTTTATGTGCTCTTAAATTTTTCCTTTTTCAGTCCTCCGAATTCTTTTTAGAGATACCGTGCAAGCAGCTTGATCATCATGGTATTTAATAATTGAATTTTAACTTCGTTCATAGAAAAAAAAAAAAAAAAGTTTAGAATTAAAAGATAGCAAGGAAATGTGAAATGGAACGGATCAGTGTTACTTCTTTTGGACTCTATATCTACAGCAGTTAAGGTCGCTTACTCTAAGGACTATAGGATGAGCATGATTTGGTCATGCAGAACATACAGTAATCGATTTGAAGTTATATTGTACAAGCAAATGTTCGATATGTATTCAAAAAATAAATACAAGAACGAAAAAACAAATTTATGCAGTCATGGAAGTGCTCATGGAAGATGATTTTCTTCATGCTGGTTAAAAAAGAGCATTAAATCATTGTCAGTAAAAAAGGATTTGAAATGATTCTAGATGTGACACAGTTTTAAGTATATAGGACGACGATGGGACAATTACCAAAAGAGTTCATTAGAAGTGATGATAATACTAAAACAGTTCATTTTATATTTTCACATTACTTCGATATCCCGAATAACATCCCAGAATTGCACAGCAGATTATCTGTTCTAGCGATGGCTGAGTTACGTATTTTCGAATTTCCAAGCAAATCTTTCAAATTTAACATTTCCTCACAGAGGGATAACAGGTAGTTGATATTAGAATACGACGAAATATTTATTAGGAAGCTTCAAACAAACTGAAATGATACTGTCGATCTTTATTGATTGAGATTAGATGCTCCATAACAGTGAGAACTTAGCAAACTGTGAACGGAAGGGGGTGATTTTAGGATAATATCGTAAACCCTTCGAAAAATGAAGACATAATCGCAGTAAATTCTGCTATCAAATTACGATACGCAGTCATAAATTTTCAAAATCAGATTATACCGGACATTCTCGTTATAATTTATGGAATTAATAAAATTTTATCTTCTATTTCTTTCTTTCAAATTCCAGTATCTTAGATTTAATTGGCGATGGTGAAAATTTGTAAATTAAATAGAAGTTGTTCTTTAGTAAGTTCCATAATAAGCATAAGTTTTGAATATGTAAACGGCATAAATGGCATAAGTGAGATATCAGCGTGAACTTTGTTAGCGGAAGTTGTTTCGCATTGCCGTGATGGACGCATAAGGAAGAAAGATTCGTGTGAAGCTTATCTCTCGAAATTTCAGCGTTAAAAATTGATATCTAACAGTACGAAAAATTCATTCATTCCGACGCTGTTAATTTATACAAAAATTTATTTTTTTTCAAAACATATATTTGCAGAAATGATGATAATTAAGCCTGCTGTCTTATTTCTAACATTTTTGGCTGCTGTAAGCACTCTACAAAATCCGCTCATTTCTTCACCTTTCGACAATTTTCGTGTCGAATGCGCCAAATCCTCAGGTACTTGAAGAATCAGTAATCTCAAAGAACGATAGAACTATTCAGCACATATTTACCAACTGTTGAGTATAACAGCTTCCATTGTAATGAAACAAAAATAAAATCAGGTGCCGTAAGAATTAGCGTTCGAATGGTGGGTTCGCAAGGTTTCATACGTCAGGATATCGTTTTTGCAATTACTTGTGAGCGAGTGGACGAGGTTTGTTTAAATACTGCAAAATTATTGTGGCTATTAAATTTTTTCTTCCTTTTTTAAGGTCTTTTACCCATAATTCGAAGATCAGAATTATGAAGTGATATGTCAAGCAGCTAGAATTTTAATTAATTAAATTAATTATAGCTATATCCATGGTATGGTATTCCCACAGGGATTGTAGAAATAGAACGAGAAGATTGCTACTATAGTCATTTGTTTGATCCAGTTGTGGATACAGAATCATCGTATACATGTCGCCCGCGAGAATACATATCTGGTATTACTCGTCTATCGGATACAAGGTAAAGTTAACGCTGTCAAAAGAAGGTAACAACCCATTTCCAGATGAAATAATACTTTTGATATATTATCATTTCATAGTATAGGGTACAGGTGTTGTGTTGTCGTTTACGAACTCGAGATGAAATGAACTGTAGAGAGACAGCATTCAGTAAACCAATTGGATCTAATCTGCGAACGGAAATATATAATCGCAACCAGCTTATCAATGCGATTGCTGTCGAAGGACACATTTACAGAGTGCGATTCTGCGACTTTACTTCCAGAGCTATCGGTCCGTTTCTATTTTTTTTTTAGTCTTGCAAATTCATTAGCTTTAATGCTATATCTGAAATTCTGGCTTCCTTGCTTATTCTGGTTTGTACATGTTTATATTTAAGATCTAATCTATGGCGATTTACCTGCGACCACTGTTATTACCGCTGAAATCCCCAAGAATCGGGAAGAATATCTTGCTTCAGAAACAGAAAGTAGTATAGTGAATATAGCAACGGCTAGAATGAGGGCAAACACGAAGAAAGGTTTGTTTGGAAATTCATTTATGAAAACCAATAATTTCAAGAAATTTAGAGATTCTTTAGTAGGGCTAGACCATATGTAAAAATTGTTGAATCTGTTAGGAAAAACTTCTTTACAATTAATCACAAGGATAATATTTAGGACGTCTGACATCTCAAGTTACGACAGTACCATCAGCAACCAAGGACGTTGTTCAGATATTTCGACCAAGTTCCTTTCACAGCTTTGAAGGAGACCAAAATACGACGAATATCAACATCGTGTCATCAGATAAGAATGATCATTCTCAAAGTAACAATTCACAACTTTTTATCTGGAATTCATAAATGATCAAGGAAAATCATAACAGAATTTGTGGATCAAGAATATTCAGCGTCGAAGTAGGATTTTCTTAAAATTAGCATACAAGTGATGCGATAGCTTATAAATGCAAAATCAAAGCAAATACTGTGACCACTAGCTGCTCGTAGAACACAGGATTATTTCCAAAAATTTGCCGAAAAGGCAAAATAACTGATAAAATAGCCATAGCAAAAGCAACATTTTCCCGATTCCTACTAAATTGAAGTTGAAACATGATGTCAGTGATCAAGACAAAAAGTTTCGATAAGTTCTATTTCTATTTCTACCTTTAGCTTTCTCTCTATAATTTTTCTACAATTAAATTTTAAAATTTTTCAGGCTTTCTGTCAGACATCGAGTCATCACGACAGGTGCAACAAACATCTGGAAGGAAACTTCCAACTGTTACGGATACAGTTATCGAAGAAGAGGATCAAAGTATTAATTGGTGAATTTTGGATTTAATTTTTTGTTTTTCAATAATCCATTAAATTGTCTGAAGCAGAAGTTCCAACTTGTAAGAACAGATAATACATTTTAAGATTCTAAATCTCATGCATACTATTGAGATAGCAATAATTTCCCATTATTTTTCTGTACAATCAATAAAGATACCACTGTTCAGGAAATTAAAATTTTTGTAGATCAAACAAGTTAAATTTGACAAAAAATAAATATTTGTTTCATGTTTGAATATTTTATTAGGTAGGAAAATTTCAGGGTAACCGATGAAATAAGTAATCAGAAATTCGCAACATCTATCGTTTCTTCCATTTCAACAAACGTTACGCAGGTTACTGTGTTTGATAATGGAATTTCGAAATTCTTTGGAAATACGTTTTAAAAGAAATTTTGGACTAAGTGGTACATACACATATAGGACATAATGCTCTGGAGTAATCTTGTCACATCAGCAATTCCAGGATCATTCTGCTACACGCAGAAAAGTCGTTTCAAGTGGTCGTAATCGAATAAAAACAGCAACATTTTCTTACTTCTCTTCTCCACAAACTACAACTTCTGCATCACTAATCCTTTTGAAACCTTTGAGCTCCAAAGCATTGTATACTGGAATTACATCAAGTAACAGAGTGAATTTTTCTTCCTCAACAAATTATTTTTTTCAAAAAAAATTTGATTTTCGAATTATAATATCAGAATTTGATGATCATACTTTTCTAAAATCTCATCTTTTGATGGCAATCTTCGCATTTTTTCATGCGCTCCAAAATTTAGGATTTGCAATATTTTCTTTCCATAAACATTTTGATTCAGATTTTGGAATTTTAAGCTAAGTTCTAATTAAAAACTTTCAATATTCCCTTTTTAAAGAGAAAATTTAAATCTATGCCAATCATTCTTCAATTCAAGCAGCCTACAACTAAAACTTATATAAGAAGACGAATGAAACAGCCTTTGAGTCCAATGACTTCCACCGCTTCGTTTAAAATTACACCGGAACCGACAATGACATCAACCGATCTCATAGAAAAAAATCCTTCTAAATCCAATGATCAATTGCAACGTGATTCTTCTAATGTGATACAGATCGATGAAGAAACCAAGTTTTCTCCATTCGAGAACCGGGACAATAATCCTACTCGTGATAGTGAGGTTAAAAAATTTCAGTAACAGTTTTATACAGTTCAAAAGAGTTTAAAAATATTAGCTGAATTTGCGAATGAAAGATCTCGATTTGTTTATGATGAGATATAACTGTAAATTGTTCAGGCTTTTGGATCGGAATATTTGTTCCTTACCTCAGTTAATCCTTTCAATACGACTTCATCGATGGAAGATGGTTCTTCATACAAGATTTCGAACCAAATTCGTCGCACTCCAATTAAATCATGTTAGTTTTTAATATATTAACTTTTTGTTTACGGTTTGCATTTCTTTAGGTTTGGCATGCAAAATAATTTAGAAAAGCATTGTCAAAGAACTTATTAAAAACTTCCGGAAAAAAAATAATCTATATATATTTCACTTTGTAAACTATTAAGCTCGAAAAGAAATTGGAGCCGCATATAGTGAATTCAAAGATTTTCCAAACAAACAAACAAACATGGTGGATCACGAATTTAACTTCCCATCATTTAGTGATGAAAATATCGGTTTGCTCATTGTTCATTTCATATATTTACTTGATTTAAATTTGCTGCATATATATTTATGCATATATGCAGAACTATATTAAATTTTTTGGTGGCGATTTCACATGTTACAAATTACATGACGTGCTGATATCTTGATAAAGTGCATTCTAATTCTGTAGAAAATTCGCAAGTTAAATGGAATATAGATGTACATCAACTGATCAAATGATAAAAATGACATTACAGATGATGCTAGCGCGGATTATTCTGACTATGTCTTCCCGATGAAAAAATCTGCTGATGGTAGTCGTACTTATGTACCAGAAAATCATGAACCACTGAACGCTCCATCTGGTATGAAACGAGCCTTCGGGCCATTGTAATTTAAACATTTTTTTGCAGTAAAGTGTGAAAATTTCTGAGATAATATTTGTTAGAACTACAATCTCATTTTATTGTTGGAATATTTAGCAGCAATTCTATACGATGCAAGTAAGGAAAACGATATTGCTGGAAATGCAACGAGAAAGAAGAAAGCTCAACAACACAGTCAAGAAAGCGATCAAAAATACAAAGAAAGTAAGAAATAGTTTGAAGATTACATTTCCTAGGAATAATGATAATTTTGAATACGGAATTAAGCATCCAATTTTTTTTTTTTTTTTGCATTCCGTATTTTTTTTGATCATGCAGCATTAAACTGATGGGAGATGTTAATCAATGAAGAGTTGTAGCCTTTTTTTTTTTTCGTTAAATGAAGAGAGAGGAATTTTATTGATGCGTATTTCATCGTGAAAAAAAAAAAAAAAAAAAAAAAAAAAACGAAAAAATATCTGTTCGATCGATTCCAATTGATAGTAGCCATGTATTTAAGTTGACAGTTACCCGTTCTGTTATTTTTCGATAATTTCAACACCAATCATTACTTTTCAAATGCTGCTTAAATATATTATAGATTTTTCTTCGCCGTAACTGGACTAAAGTTTTCAAAAAAGCGAACTTGAGTGATGCGCACTAAAATTTGGTAGAATTTGGCTCATAATATGATCTGACTAAACTCTGAAGAAATATTTCAAATAGATGAAGCTACGCCACATATTAAGAATAAGTGCTCATTGCATAGACAGCAAAGATTAGTTTCTGATTTAGACTTGGTTAAAATTTGTTCCTTGTCACGAACGATACCTTTCGCTTGGTAATAATATTAAGTAAACAATGGAGCAAATATTTTAACGAGAAGATTTGTTTATTCGTGAAATCAGCAGTCATTTCATCGATATGAAATTATCAATGCAACCTTAATGCTTCTGCTTTCCACATTATTTTGATTGCTTAGAAATGCTTTATTGGACATTCAGCATTAATCTTAAAGTTGTCTTCTGGAATTTAATTTATAAATTTCAGATATCAGCAAGGAATTGTTGCCAATGAATGATGATGAGACTAATTTATTCCCAACGGATGTGTATATTCCATCTTCGGTGAATTCACTCTCGATTGTATCAAGTGAACAAGATGATTTAAAATCTTCTACTGTGGTTAAATATTCTGTCATTTTAATTTCCAATTAAAAAATCTAATTCTCTTTTAAATTTGGTCGGATTCATACGAATGTAAAATTGGACAACTTTTGATTTACCGAAGATATTTCTTTCATTTCGGACATTGCACTGTTATTAAATAATAAATACGATCAGATAGCTATTGTATCCTCAACTTCCGTTTATTCCAGAACTCTAGTGAGACTAATCTGGAGAAGAATGCAGAAAACATTTACAACCCAACGAAATTCTATCGTGTACCATTGCCGAAACGACAATCCACGACAGAAAAAGGCAGATTTAAGATTAAAAGTTTTTTTCCGATGATTATGAAGAGAAAGAGAGTATATGTAATGAATAAGCTAAATCAATGAAATTCCAAACATTAATAAACATTTCATTAAAAAGAACGTAATTCCGATGGCACAATTCCATCTGTTCAAAATCTTCAAAATAATCACAACTTTGTATTTTGCAGTGCTAACATTCTGCACAAAGGATATAGCAATTCGTGATCGCCACAATTTAGTGATTGCTTGTGGTAGTGAAACGGAAATTTGGCAACCATTTCGATGTCCGGAAGGAAGTGAATGTTTCTATTCAACAGATTCTAGTTATCGTATATGTTGCGCTGTGGCGGAATCTGTTCGCTATGCTCAATGATCAAAAAAGCCTCATCTAATTTATCAAGTCCATTAAATTTACTTTTGTTGATGTAATATTGCAATATTGTTATTTGATTCATTCATTTAATTTAATCATTCTTTCTAACAAAAAAAGTGACTAATTCCCAGTTTGGTCTTTTAAACAGTAAATAAAACAGCTATTGGCAGCCAAAAATAATAGCTATCCGAACTTCAAAATCTTTCTTTCAAACTTTAAAATCTTTTTTTTTTTTCGGTATTACATGCTACCTAATCTCATCTTCTATTTTATTCCCTCTTTTCATTTTTTCATTTGTTACATTTTTCAATTTGGTGCTTTTCATATTAATATATTTAATGAATTCGGCTTCGAAGTACTAGTTATTAATGATGTTTCATATGCAACTGCTAACGATTTTTATTTTTGTTTTTAAATTGATTTTGCTGGACGAACTTCAAAGAGCATCATCTTCATTCTTAATTTATGTTTATAAAACACTGCTAACACTTCTCAAGCTGCATCTTTTATTACCAAAAAATTTTTTGCCATTTCTTCGAAACAGCCTTTTTTTTTTTTTGCAAAGTAACGAAATTTCAAATTTTCAAATACTGTGACAGGAAGTTGAAGTGATGTAAAAAATCGATAAACTAATCATATCCATCAAGTTTGTTATGTTCCCTCAATTTTTCATTGTTATTTTAAAATTATATCGTTTTCATCTTTTGTGCTCCCTTGAAAAATTATCGCGAGAGTTTTGTAATCATTTTTTCTTTTTTTTCTTAAAGAGAATCCGTGATTTCTATGATTCTGTAATTTAATGAAATTTAAAACCTTTTTAAGAAGCCGCGATCTTTTGTTTTTAGCAAATTGTTTTTTATCAGCCCAAATGTAGTTGAATCATTTCTCTCACAAAACAAGAGCTGCATTAGCAATTTTTTTTAACTTTTCTAAATCTAATATGATCCAGTAATTATTCTGGATAGAAGCGTTGTATTTGTTACTAAGCGAAATAAAAACGAACGTTTTAAATTTTATTAAATCATAGTAAAAGAAAAGACTGCACGACATATAATACTAATTTTGTGTTAGCATAACAGAATGAAGATATTTGTAAAACTTTTTTAGAAAGAGTAAATTTAATTCATTTCATTGAAGACGTTTATACCATCGCGGAGAAGAAATCAAATCTGCTAAATTTTGATAAAATGAGTAAGATGGAATTTTTGGTTCATTGGTACTAGCATGTTGCATTTCTCCCTTCGGTAATAATTTTCATCAATTCATGATGATTCCAAAAAAGAAGGACGAATGATTCTGAGCATATTATTATTACATGCGAATTTTTAAGCTTTCGAAGTGAACAAGAAAATTTTTTAGCGACACCATCTTATATCGAATGTAGATTCAACCATCTGCAAATTGATGGAAATATTTTCACTGTCTACTGCGATGAAAGGTAAGATAATTGCTTAACAATGAAAGATATGATATTTGCTCAACAAAAAATTACAGCATTCAAAACCATTACCAGAATTATCTAGTTTCAATAGTTATACATTATTTCACATCCGACCATATATTGCATTATCTTTTTCTGGCACAAATCATCAGGCCATTTTAAACTTAATCGTTTGAAGAAATTATCTGCTAATTATTGCTATTTGTGACAAAACTTAGAAATGTGAACCTAATCTTGGAATTGATGAAAATTTTCGTTCAATAATGATGAAGACAGCGAAATTTCTCGAGGAATCTACAGCTCCTTAAAATTAATCCAGGAATCTACGGTTTTTAAAAATTAATTCCAAGAACCTACGGCTTCTTAAAATTAATGCTGCCGACCAGAGTGTTTCCAAGGCAACGCGACGTTTGTTCTCACGGATCTTTTTTTTTTTTTTCCATTTTATAAAAATCATTAGTATGCGTTAGTGTTGCAACTTATCAATACTGCTTATTATTTAATTGAATTTATTTTAACTTTAGAGGTTAAAGTAGTGTTTTGATTTCTCATACAAGGAATAAATAAATGGTGGATGAAGCATTGATGAAAGCTGGCTTATATGTCGATGCTTATAACAAAATACGCCTTCTGCAACCAGGTAATTCACAAATCAAACATTAGCGGTTATGCTTTTCATTAGCAATATCTTCAACATTAATGGACAATCATCATTCTCTTTTATCATATCATTTGTTTTGATGAAGACAAAAATTGGATGTAACGCGAAATTCGCAAGATTTTGAGCACAGTAAGAAGTCTAAATTTGATTTTTTTGAGAAACCAAATTTTCAATCTTATTGAAGTGATATCTCTGGTGATTCTGTATGCTATTATCGTCATGTAAATATTCGATAAAAGCTAGATTATAGATTCACAGGAATAAGTTGTTTTTAGATGTTGCGGATGCTTCTAATGAACTTGTTGAAGGAGCGAAGGAAATGGTAAATAAACTGAACACTTTCAATGATGCGACAGCAACAATCATTAAAGCATTTGATGGAGTACGATTTTGATAACTTTATTACGTTGCTGATATGTTGCGAAAGTAATGAAATATGTTTTGTTCACTTTTAGTTAGCGATAACTGTGGAAGGTGAAAAAATTCGTGCGATGTCATCTAGAAATGCTTTGAAGAGCGTAGACAAACAACATGTTGCCGATGAGCAACAGTTACAGGTCTGTCAGTAATAATTTCTTGATTTTGAAATTTATTTCAAATTGAGAATTGGGTGTGTCAGACTTTGAATAATTTTTGCACATATCTTTTAAAAAACATGAAGAACATACTTGCCTGTCTACATTCTTCAACTTTAAACTTGAAGATGGAATACATGAAGAACACATCTCCCTGTCTACATTCTTCAACTTTAAACTTGAAGATCGAATTGTTTTTATAAATTTTAACAGATAATATCTTTCTAAATTTTCCATCCGACTTGATTTCAGTCCTATTTTATTTGAGAATTGAAGCATGCGTTTTTTTAATATTTTATTTAAAATACGTAGTTCTTAATCTCATCTTATACACTTCGGTTTTCGAATTAATCATTTCAAAGGACGGGGGCGGAAGAAGTATTGAACAGAAAACTTTTTGCAGATTCTGATCCGAGAACGTGAAGTGGAGCTGGAAAGGCTACACGTTGAGTTAGAAAGTACTCAACGGCAAGAACATGCCCTGAAAGAATATTTGCAAAAATTTTTATCACCATAAATTTCTCATTTGCACGAAGTGATGCTTGATTTCTAATTGTATAAAATGCATTTTATTGGTCTCTTCCCAAGGTTTAAGTTGGTTGAAGGAAGCAATCTTCTCTTTTCTCAAATATTTTTGCAAAATTCACCAAAACTGCTTTTCGTAAAGTTAACGAATCATTTCTGTCTTTGGATCACACAAAAACAAAAGATGGCATGCAAAATTCCATCTACAAAATGCCAAGAAGACATACAAAATGCAAAATGCCATTTTGCACATTTTCATCACCAATTTTTTGATTTATGGCAGCTTTGGACGGTTAAATGATTTCTCATTTTGCAAGGAAATTCAGGAAAAAAAGTGACAGAACTATTCCCTTGATTCAGAAGTCCCCAAATTGAATTCGTAAATCAAAATATGATATGAGGAATATATTTGAATTAACAATCTCATTGCTGTTTTTATTTGAATACATCTGCCATAAATTTGAAAATCAATTAGCAGTTTTCTTTTTTGAAACTATTTTTATCTTGACTTGGACTTTTCCCCCGAGAAATAAAAAAGGAACAAATAAGTTCGTTGAAGTCAAGTAACTTAGCACGGTTTATAATTTAGATAATACTATTAATTCTCGGATATAGTTCATTTCTATTTTAATCAATCGACTTCAAGATTCACGCCAAATGAAGTGACTTCGTTTTAAGTTTCTTGACAAACATAATTTTTTCGAAACTTCACATGAAAAATATCTACTCAGATGACTTTTAATGAATTTTTCAAACTGATAAAAAGAGTGGAATTGAAATGAGAAACAATTGTTTTCAACTCAACATACTAAAATGCAAAAGCAACTCAAACAACTTTAAAATATGGTAATCAATCACTGATGAAGAGCTATTAAAAATTTAAAGTAGTAAAAACAGGGCGTCAAATCAATCTATCTTAGTTAAAACAAATAAGAAATTACGGGCAGCAATGTGTCTCTGCAAGATGATAGTTGACACTTGTCTCTGGATCCTCAAAGTTAGTTGTTACCAGAAACTGCCGGATTAACTTGATAAATTTCACACGAAAATAATCTGAGACGTATTTGATATGTTTAATATATACAGTAATGAATAAAAATCTTCGCCAAAAATAAAACAAATCTATTATTTAAGTTATCAGATTATCCAGATAATCAAACAACGCCATCAGCATTATTGACCTTATTAGCTTTAGATAACACACTCAAAAGTTCGCACAACTACTCAATCTTTTTTGGCTCAGCATCTCGACGCCGGAACACAGTTATCATTAGCGACACCATCATTATTCATTATGGAGAAATTAATGGTATTAACAATCAAAAAAAATCGAAAGGAAACGTAATTCATACAACTATACAATCAACACCCTCTTCATGTTAAAATCTTAATAACTCCAGATCAATTACATTAGTAGCAACCAATATTGCTATTGTTAAAGATGTAACTACAACTATATCTTCGATGCTGGTTTTTGATACAAATGCAGTGTTTTGCCATTTCCGTATGCTTGGTGAGTTGGTAAAGTAACGTCTTGAGTAACAAAACTCAAGATGTTATATTAGGATTCCATTCAAAAAATGTTGTTTAGAAGAAAATATATAACAGAAGATATTATCACTAGCTATAACGGCTATAATGAAAAGAAAAAGAAAAAAAAACAAATAATCTGGATATTGCTTCAATATAAAGAAAGCAAATATTCGTTTCACAAAGTTTCTGCTCCATGACCACCTGTACGATTCGATTCGGAAGCTGTTCCTGTTTTCTCAGATTTTTTTGTAGGATCCCAACAATACCTTGCAGTTTGGGCAGGTGTGATCCACATCCTACAATTAAAAGCTTTCTATAAATAGACTGATCTGAAAAATTCAAGGATTTGATTTCATAAAAATTAAATTTTGGATAGAAACTTTTTTCATATATGAAAAATGTATGAAAAAAGTTTCTGTCCAAAATTTGACTTGATAAGACGCAAAGGAATAAATATAAGAAAAATGAATTACCAAACAATCGTTAATGCAGAAAGGAATCAAACAGCAACCAAGCCAGCAACTGTAAAATAAAAACTATAGTAATACCATCTCCTAAAGACTGAAATTTCTTCCGCAAAATAGCGAATATGAGTATGATGAGTCCTAAGATCGAAAAAAAAAAAAAACTCTACATTACATGTTACTCATAATATAGTAGTAGCAGTATCATTCCGATAAGTTCTTCAAAGTTTTTTATGAAACCAGAAATTCATATTTTAGATTTGAAATGAGAACAAGCTACATGACAGAATGAAAGATATTTCACTCCTTGTCAGAGCTAGCGAATTGTTCCACTAATCAAGCCAAATTCGGCTCACGTGATAATTTTAAGAACAGAAAGCATAAAAACTACAAACCCGAAAAGTAGCAGTATTCCACAAATTATGAATGCCAATAAACCGGCATGTGGACGTGTTTCCGTAACAATAGCTTTATTACAACTAGGACAAGTCATTGTACAGGAATGTGATCCAAAAATAGGCACACCAACAATAACTGGTATTGTCTGTGGTTCTGGATACATTACAGAAGGATTTGCTGAAAAGTTGATAATTTACTACAAAGAGTGCTAGAAATATGGTTTACCGTCAATACTAATTTGCATCGAACTCTTTCCATTTATCTCATTTCGAAAGAATGGGAGGAAACATGAAGTGAGCAAATGGAAGAGGCCAATTCGATAAGAGAGAACCAATCTGAGGAGACTAATTCAGATAAAACTAATTTTTATGTTTTTCATACATGTAAAATATGCGAAATCCGTACAAGCTTAATTATTAATCCATATCTTTCAGAATTATCACGAATAAGAAACCAAATTTTCCAATGGATTCATATCAAAATAGCTAATATTAACTAACGTAATGTAGGATTGACAGTTTGTGGCATATATGCAGGATTAGTAGATGGTTGTGGTGATGGTGGAAAAGGCCCAAATTTTCCAGTTGATTGTGATATACCACCGGCATTTGTGCTTGAGCCGACTGCTGCTTCTGTAATATTATGATCATCTCTGACTGACATAATCGATTAAACTGATATTATTAGTACAAATCAACAAGACCAGAAAACAACGAAACTTCAAATTTTATAGAGCAAAGGGAAACTTTCCTAAATGATATGAAAACGAACCATATGATGGTGGACCTTTTTGATGATTGTCCTCTAAATTATTCATTGGTATTACTGAAAGTAACATAAATTAAACACAAATGCCGTACTTTTTTTTTCTTCTCTATGAATTTCGCTCTACAAATTTTACTAAGGAAATGATCTAAAATCAAGTTGAAATCAATGTCTAATTTCATCGTTTTAAAAAGATAACTCTCATAACCAGGCAAAACTTCAAAACAATATGAGCAAATACCGCAGTCCCACTCCAATCATCACAGCACACAACAGCCACGTACTGCACATGCCGGTGACGAAGACCGACTCAAAAATGTCGAGAAATAACGATCCGGACGCTGTGAAACTGACTGGCTCAATTTAAATCGATGGGAAGGATTCGAGGTAATGTTATCTTGATTCCTGATTTATTCAAGGATACAATAAAGAAACCAAACGAGTGAAATAGAAGGGATTGTTGCGAAAGATTACCGCGGCCTTTCAGGAAATATTTGATGATAATGCTAATGATGAATCATTTGGATTAAAAAACATTGATTTATTGATAATGCCATCAGATAACACTCTCCAGTGGTATGTACGCCTGTTTTTTTTTCTATACGTTACAGGTTTACTTTTTTCATTACAATAGTTTGGGAACTAAAATAAGATTGGTATGACTCGTGCTGTTAGTATGGGCAACTAATTCTGATCAGTGTTTATTTAGTGATAGTTGTAACTGATGATGTCATCACAGAAACGATTGGTAAAATATTGACAGTCTTTTTGATAAACAGTTACAACTATCACTGAGTAAACATTGATGACACCAAAAAATGAATCTCTTTTTGCTTAACTTTGGCTTGTATCATGCAGAATGGGAATGAATCATTTCATTATAAACAAATCGTAAAAGCAGAAAATATACGCTATGAACGATTGACTGATAAATGCTATAAATATTATGCTATAATTGCGTGAATTCGTCACTAATTTGTTATTTCCTTCCGATTATTTTATGCTCTCTATAGTTCCCCTGCAGATTCTTACGTTTTTTGGTATTTTATTTCTCCCATGTTGGAATTTGCCAAGAAATTATCTAGAATCCATAAAATTTCGCGACCTATTAAGAAACTTTTTCAGCTAATCACTAAAAAATGCATTATCTTTAGCAAAAAATCTCTTCCAAACATACATACGAAATTAATGGCTTACTTTAACCGTCTGTTTGAAGATGATAATATGTAGATCGATTAGCATCTGATAACGGATCATTACTCGTTGCGCAGCACTAAGGCAAACTGTTGTCAATCCCTCAAATTACATATAGCTCGAATAATAACAATTAGGTGGAAAATCTTGAAGGAAAGTATGCTATACAGAACTTCTACAAGTGTTGGATCATTTCAAATATTCTAAAAAAAAAGAAAAAAAAAAAGTGCTACAGTCGTATTCTCACATTAGTTATGAAAATGCGGTCTTCGAAATGATTCAGCTAATAAATTCAGTTGGAAGAATTGAGACAAACAATCGGAATCATAATCCTGAAAGGAGAGGAAATTCCGGTTAAGACTATAAAATAGATGTATATTTAAACGGTGAAGATGTAAGAACTTTCGAAATGTCCAAATCTAGAAATGTTTAGATTTGCAGTCAAAATCACTGTGCAAAATCGAGCTTGGAATTCATAAAACAAATTTTCGAAATTCCTTAAAACAAGAAAAATATATATTACCTGCAAATCTTCTTAATTAATATGCCGGTAAGATGAATTAGCTGCGTGCTTATTATTGCTATTTTTCTTTTTTATTTGCATCTGTTGAATTCCATTTCTCCGACTCCCAAACTTTAGTAGTAATAATAGTTCACACTTCATTAATTATCATTATACGCTCACGGAAATCTTTCTCTGACTTTCATGGGAAATCCCATCAAAGTTCAGGAGGGAATATTCAACTGATTAATGCTGAAATTTGAAGATCATTTGGGAAATAAGTTATTTAATTGAATAGGAGAAATTTTTAAGAATTTGCAGAATAATAATTGTCTGCCGGCTTCGTGCTATCGCGAAATGCTTTGCATTAGTTAAACAGATCAATACTTCAAAAAATTCACAATGCAAAAAAGAAATGCTATCCGATTCTAACAAATTCATTTCACCTTCACATGTATTTCAATGTTAAAGAATTATTGAAAATTCCTGTCAGGAAAGTTGATTTGTAACACAATCGGATCTCAAACTTGGATAATTAAACCTTTTATTGCAAAAATTCGATAACGTGACGATACACCGACAATTACAAATCAATCGCATCTAGAAAACAAATTTAATGATGAAATTAATATGAAAAAAAAAGAAAAAAAAGAAAAAAAAAAAGATACGAAGGAAGGGAAATCCTAAATACCCAGAATGAAATATAGAACCGATCGTTGGTAAGCTTAGTTTAAAAATGATGGAATAAGGAGGTTTTGATAGCGCAATAGCTGCGTCTTTAATAGGGATAAGCTGTGCTTTTTTTTTTTTTAGCGCGAAATAGCTCTCTTTGTCAGATCTAAGGCATAAATTAGAGTTAACAGGAAATGAATTATTTGAATTACGAAGCAAAGAAATCACTTTCTGATTTTTTCGGTTGTTCCGACATTCCTGCAAAAATAATAATATCTTTTCATTTGCTGTCTCATCAACAGAATTTCTGTTTGATGTGACAATGTAACAAATATTGCATATTTTTCCGCCATTTCGCTCTTTCTTTTTGCATCTTAAATTACAATCAGTTGATTTCTTCTCCATTAATGGTCACTGAACAAAATTATTTTCATCACATTTTACCCATCTTCTATCTCCAAAGCACTCGCCATACAAATGCAAATCATTATGGCTATATACTTTCAGTAAAAATTTTAATCCATTGCGAATATTTTAGAAAATCATGTTGATAATTGATCATGCAATGAGATGGAAAGTTGATGTCATGGTAAGAAAAAAAAGGGGACAAGAAAAGAGATAAATAACTAAATAGACGCTAATGTGGAATGCCGTTTTCCAGCAGTATCCTGAAATGAGATTAATATCATCTGATTTCGATCAAAGTAGCGGTAGACTGAAAAATGAAGCAGTTCGTGTAGCTAAATATGTAGGTTTCGATTTGATACCTGATCGTTGTGGTGATGAGCGATATGATGGCAGAATTATCATTTCTCTTCGGCAGAATAGAAAGGAGAATCGCAAATTACATTAATGAAATGATTAAACATGCAATCATTTGTTGATTTTTAAAAAGATCCCAGAATAAAAAAAAATAGGCATACTCTGTAGTGGAAATTTTTCTGTATGTCGGTGAGTAATGTCCGATAATAGTTAATATCACCGTGTGTTGTCTAGGGGGTTCTGTTGTATTGTGTTTGGTCGTGTTGGCGTGGCGTTGAATTGAATTGATTGGATGACCTCAAACTTGGGTAATTAAACCTTTATTTAAAGAAATAATACGCGCTAGACATATTATAACTTGATAACGATAATATAACAAGAAAAAACACATAAGAAGAACGATGGACCAAAATTTACAAGAAAACTATAGGATTAATTTGAAATTTACAACCCGCGTTAAAAATGTTGAAATTTTGCCAAAACAGTTATAAACAGTTATACATTACAGTAATAACTGATCGTTATGCAATACAACTGTCTCGTTCCAGTATGAGCAAGACAGTTGTTTACAAAGTTATGCTAAGAAGATAGGAAAGGAAAGGAGAGTCTAGAAGCGAATTTTAAATTTAGATATATACATTTATAAATGATGAATAATAAAAAACAAAGTTTGGGTTCAAGTATTTCGGGATTCTCGACACTCCCGCGACCAAGAAATAAGTTTATTCCTCGCATTTCTCGTTCTTCGAGCAACAGGTTCTTTATCTGGTTCCTTTACCATTGAATCTGACTGGTCTTGCAGGAGTTCTACGTCGTCTATTTCCAAGGGATACAGCGCACTGATTGATCTATTGAGTTCTTTTCCATTTGGTAATTGTATTGTTGCGCTTCTTATCTTTCTATCCATTCCTTGTTTGAGTTTAGTTATTTTAGCTAATTGCCATACACCGCGAGGTGTTTCAGGTTCGTTTAAGAGGACTATTTCATTCTCATGGGAAATTCGCTTTTCTACTACTCTAGGGGAAGTCATTTCCCTTTGGGTACGTTCCCTAAGACTAGTGAGATATTCCTCCTTCCATATTTTCCAAAAAACATCTAAAGATTGGAGTGTATTGAACCAGTATTTGAGTAATTTGGTTTTGGTGTTTAATGAATATGGCGTATATTCATCATTATCTTTACTATCAACACTGGTTGGAATATCCAATGAAGCATTAGGTGACAAAAAGTCAATTGGACGTATGATTCTGTAATCATCAAATCCTACGTAAGTCAATGGACGAGAATTTAGTATTGCTTCTATTTCTGCTATCAAAGTTGTTAATTCTCTTTCTTTTAGGAGTTTCCTGCCTATTGCTCTCTTTAGAGCCCGTTTAGTAAGTCCGATCATTCTTTCATATACACCTCCAGCCCATGGTGCTTTTGGTATTATATTTTTCCATACAATACCCTTTGCGGCTAGGAAATTAGCGTTTTCTTCCATAAGGATTTTAAATACTAGTTGGAATTGGCTGGCATTATCACTTAGGACTAAATTTGGATATCCGCGTCTTGCGACAAATCTTCTCAAGACATGTAGAAAACTTTCGGCTGTCAAATTCTCAACTACTTCTAGATGTACGGCCCTTGTGGTGAAACATGTAAAAAGAGATATCCATCTCTTTACCATCCCATTATCAGATTTGATTGAAAGCGGACCCATGTAATCTAAACCAGTTCTTTCAAAGGTTCTTGATTGCTTCACTCGTGTTTCAGGAAGGTTTGGCATTTCAGGTAATTTGAAGGGTTTAGCTCTCCAGCGCTTACAACCCATACATGATGATATAACTCGTTTGACTGTGGATCGTCCTTTAGGAATCCAAAATTTTTGTCTCATTTCACACAAGGTATGAGCTATTCCCGCGTGATATAATTCTTCATGTTTCTGTTTGATGAGAAGCTCAGTAATGGTGTTATGATTTGGCAAATAGATAGGATTTTTAGATTCATTACATAATTCCGAATTCTCGAGACGACTCTTTGATTTCCATAATTTGTTGGTTTCATCTTGATATAAGTTCCATGTATTTATTTGTTCTTCAGTTATTTCGGTTGATTGCGCTTGTCGGATCAAGAACCATTCTGCTATTTCATAGTCGTCCTTAGTCATTTGATTTCCTTTGGTGGATAACAATAGTAACCACGGAAGTTCTTTTTTATGAGTTAATTTGATAAATCGAAGAGCCTATACTGTTGCTCTCAATAATCTTTTAT